>CM053624.1:53313381-53361961 GCA_028646595.1 Phalanger gymnotis
CAAAAACTGCTGGGAACATTGGAAAATGGTAGGGCAGAAACTGGGCATAGACCAATATCTTACACCATATACCAAAATAAAGTCAAAATGGGTTCATGATTTAGGAATGAAGGCTGAAACTATAAGCAATTTGGGAGAGCAAGGAATAGTTTACCTATCAGATTTATGGAAAAGAAAAGAATTCATGATCCAACAAGAGGTAGAGAGCATTACAAAATGCAAAATGGATAATTTTGATTATGTTAAATCTCTACAATATTTCTGGCCCATGGTCAGCTCCCTACTTAAAATTTTCCAACAAGAGGGACCATACGCTGTACCTCTCAATCATACCTCATTTTGTGGAAACAGCGTTAGGCCATGATTGGTGTGAGCCTTTGTTGCAATAGTGCATGAGATGGATCTACTTTCCTAAACCTCTGCTCACATTGGAAATTTGGCTCCCTCTTCCCTGAGGGGTTGGGGATGTTTTCCTAATGTTACAACTCATGAATCTCCAACAACATATTACCTTTACGATTATCAATAGATATCAATTAGGCACCCAGACTTAATAAGCTTTCAGAAAGGGGGTGTGGCAAGGTGGTATAGTAAGTACAAAATAGTCCTCCAAAAATCTATGATACCCACTCTCTTACCGTGTACATGGAGTCCAGGGCATAGTGGGCTCAAGCTGAAGTAACACACGAGGCAAAGGGCTAACTCCTAACTTTTGATTATTAGAATAACATGATGCGTAACTAGCATTTATATGGCACTTTGAGGGTTGCAAGGTATCATCCATATGTTATCTCATTTGATAAATCCTTATCTCCCCTTCATGGGCAGCTCATGAAGTTCCCTTTAGCCCATTCTGCTGGGCACCTTTTAGATTCATGAAGCTAACCAGCCTTAGAGTATTTAGTCCTAGGGTCCTACTTCAGGAAATACCACTGTTGTCCTGTGAATCATACTAGGACAACTATGATGAAAAGTCCAATTTCTCCACCTTCTGGCATTCACAAAGTTCTTTTTTGTTTAAGAGGTGAAGGGAGGAGACCAAGTCTTAGGCTGAGACTGAGGTCAAGGCTCTTCCTTCCCCCTCCCCCTTCCCCAAAGTGATTCCTGCTCAGAGGGTTGGCTGGAATGGCTCTCTCTCCTTTCTGTAGACCCTCAAAAGTCTGGCAAATTGGCTTACCATTTTATACAAGATTCACATGGCTAATCCTCAGCCAATCATAATATGCTTTCTATGCACTATCACTCCATTTCATCCAGTGGTTTTTAAGGACTTTCACGTCTAGCCTAGGGCCTTTGATTGATTGGTTGATGGAGTCAACAGAGTTGCTTAGGTTTTAGTAATAATAACCAATAGCTAGCATTTGTATAAAGCCTTAAGGATTGTATATATCTTATCTTATTTGATCTTCACAACAACCCCGAGTAGTAGGTGCTATAATCATTTCCATTTTACAGATGACAAAACAGAGGCTGAGGGAGGTTAAGTGACTTGCCCAGGGTTACATAGCTAATAGGTGTTTGAGGTGAGACTTAGACCCAGGTTTTCCGGATTCCACATCCAGCATTGTTACCCACTCTAGCTTCCTTGTTGGAACCTAATTTACAACTCTAATTGATGGGTTGTCTTGTTGGAAACGTCCTCGCCGGATAAAGGTATGCGGGCTTACATCTTGTCCATTCCTTCAAATGAGCTTTGATTCACAAGAACCTCTCCTCCCTGACATAGCCTTGATGAGGAGGGGGATGCACCAGCTGCCTAAAGAGCAGCATGCCTCCTAACACTTTTCTTTTTTCCCTTCCCATAAACATGAGTATGTTTGTGTTTCCTCTGAACTGGTGTGTTTTGACAGATTCCTCTCCAGGGTTCCTTTGCACTGGGGAGTGAGGGTGAATACAACCTGCCAATAGCTCTGACATCTGGAAGGAGGGGCATGCCTGGGATGGATTGTTGATACTATCTTCAGATGCTAAGGACAATTTCGCTTGTTTGGGAGGCATTTTCCATCTTACATGCATTTCTACCTTTTACATATTGAATGAAAAATGACGCAGTGTAAAGAGTCCTGGAATGGGAGAAAGGATCTGTGTTTAAGACCTGGTTCAGTCACTTCCTGTGGGAACTTGAGTGAATCAACCTCTCTGGGCCTCAGTTTCCTCATCTGTCAAAAGAAGAATTCAATTAGATGATCCCTAAGGTCCTAGGTCTCTCTTGGTTTAAAGCTCTTTAATACCCAGGTTCTTCCTAGTTTCCCAGTCTGCTTGTGTATTATTCTCCTCCATGGACCTCCTGGTCTGTTTGTTTCACATGCAACATTCTACCTCCCATTTTTTGCCTTTGTGCTGGTCGGATCTCATTTCTGGAAGGCTCTCTCTCCTCTGCCTGTGGGAGTTTCCAGTTTCCTTCAAAACTCAGCTTGAGCATCACCTTCTATATAAAACATGCCCTAACTCCCCTAGGTGCTGGTACCTCCTGTCCCCAAACTACGGACTAGGAATGATGAGTGGGAATAATGGATTCCCTGAAGTGGACCCATTATGAGAATTCTACTGCATATTTCCATTGGGCTAAAACCAGTGACCATATTTTACATAATTATAACTTTAAATAATGTGAATTCAAATACATGCAACCACATCAGGGGAATTCATTTTTCTCACTAAATGAGACCTAGCTGTATAGCGTATTCATTTTGTGTATGTCATACGTATACACACATATTATATATATACATATACATATTCATACATGCACACACATACATGTTCCTCCCCTTCCCCACCTAATAATACAAATTCCTTGGGGGCAGGACTGATTTCATTTTTGTCTTTGTGTCTCAGAGCTCAGTATAGTTCTAGGCACATAGGAGATCTAAATAAATGCGTATTGATTGATAGGCCTATGGATTCTACAGTGTTAATAGCAACAATAATACTAGTAACTCTAATAATGATAACAGGTTTTTCTATATATATGTATGTCTATATATTTTAGAACTCCATGTGTATGCATATTATACATACATATACCTACACACACGTGCACATGCATGTGCACACACACACACACACACACACACAGAGTATCCTAAAAGTCTAAGTGCAATTTTAAGCTTTAATAGCAGCTACTTCACATGGTTTTCTTGAGGACCAAATGAGACGATGAATGTCAATTGCTCTGCCTACCTTAAAGTATATTATAGGGTGTCCCCAAAGTCTCAGTGCAGTTTTTAAGCTATTAAAGCCTACAGATACATGCCACTAAAGCTTGCTTAAGCTGTTAAAGCTTAACACTGCACTGAGACTTTTGGGGCACCCCATATTATATGTCACTTTAAGGTACTCAAAGCACTTGACATCCATGGTCTCATCTGATCCTGGCAAAAACCCTCTAAGGTGGATGTCATTATCATTCCCATAGTGTGGAATTAGGAAATCAGTCCCGGGAGGTGACTTGCCCAAGGTCACACAGCTAATACATGTCCTAAGTAAGATTCAAACCTAGCTTTTCCAGACTCCATGCCTAGCAGTCTTGCCACTGCACCTGGCAGCACATCATCCCATGGAATGTCCTCATAGTCATCACGTGGTAGTTGCCATCTCACTTTGTTCATCTTGCTGGCAAAACAGATAAAGAAATTTTCCCATAGTCATGTGTGGCTAACACATGGTAGAGCCAGGACCAGGATCCAGATGTGATGACTGTTAATTCAGCACTCTCTTTCTGCTGAAGCCTGCTGCCTGCCTGTATCTGTAATGTGTTTGTGTTTTTTAGAGTTCAAATACCACCGTGAGGAAATGTCTATGGATGTGCTTCAAACACTACAAAACATTTATACACATGCCTTGGGTTTGATTCCTGGCTCTGACATTTACTGCCTGTGTGAACCTGGGAAAGTCAGTGCACTTTTTAAGCCTCAGTTTCCTCATCTGTAAAGTGGAGATAATGATTACACCTCCTCAGGAGATTATTTTGAAACACTTTTGGAAGGCTAGAGTAAAATCACAGGCTAGATGATTGACTGAACATGCGATCTGCTATTGATCTGATGCGGAAAGAATAGACTAGAGAGAAAGAAAGGAGAAAGACTATAATTCCCAGGCTGTTGGAAGAGGAAAAACCCATAGTCCCTGATGAGGGTAATAACAGTGGAAAGCGAGCCAAACTAGGGATCCTGCTCTTTGGGAACCCCCAGCCTCTTTCATCACAGGGGACCGACAGGATGCAGGTAAGAAAGAAGCACAGCAGGGGGTGGAGCTGGCAGAGAACCAGAGAACACAGGCCTCACTGTGCCTGGAAGTGACCTAGACACTACTCAGAGAGGCTTCTCACCTAACTTGGGCTACTGAGAAGGGCTGAGGGAAAGTGCTTCAGCAGTTCAATGGCAGCCAGTGGGGGATTAAATGGAGCAGACAGAATGAACACTGTTGGTGGATTTCAGACAAAGCTGGTCATTATGTTCTGAGGTTTTGCAAGGAGTTTGGCTGTGAAGATGGAGACTAAGGGGAGCTGGGCTAGGTTTGCAGGGACTAGGCAGTACAAAGGCAGTGATCAGGTGTGTTCTTATGGATGTGTTCATACCTTCTTCAGTTTCCTCTTTTTTGGGTGGGGAGGATGGTGTCAGGGAACTTGTGTTAGCCTTGGAACTCGTTGGGTATTTGTGCCTATGTTATGGCTTGGGAGTCAGCAGGTTTGCGCCCAGGGGAGGAGATATGATGAAACGATATGGCCGATGGACGCTATATCCCTTCTCCATATCCCTATCTTAAAGATCAAACAAATAGCAGAAGCACTCAATCACCAAACATCTACTCTGTGTCAGGCACCATACTAGGGACTGGAGATACAAAGACCAGCCCTCAAGAAGCTTACATTTTGTCAAGAGAGAAAACATGTAAATATATAAATAGATACAAAAATAGTGACCAACAAAATGCAAGGAAAATTTATAGGGGAAAGGCAATGGCACTTGGTGGGGGCCAAAGGTGTCAAGTAAGATTTCGTGTAGATCCTTTGAACAGAATTTTAAAGGACAAAAGGGATTCTTAAAGGCAGAGGTGTGATTTCCAGGCAGAGGTGACAGCTAGTTCAAAGGCATTTAGACGGGAGAGAGAATACCATGTGTGAAGAACATTTTGACTGAAGCATGAAGTTCAGGGAGGGGAGAAATAGATTCGTGTAAGACAGAGGTTAAAGGACCATAACAAAGATGAAATCCATCCTTCTAGCACATTTTGGCCACATTTCCCTCTATGGATGAGACATGTCTGCTGTTATTGGTCTGGTCTGGGTGCAGCTGCATGTTCCAGACATTATTGTCTGGAATAAGAGAAAGAGTATCAAATAATAAAAAGAATAGTCAAATAATAAAAATAATCAATAAAGCAATAAATAAAAAGTAATCAAATAATAAAAATAAGAGAAAATATCAAACCCATGTTCCTTATCTGACCCCACAACTCTCCACATCAGAAAATCATATCAGAGAGGGAAAAAGAGAGGAATTGGTGCCTCAGGTAAAAATGGGGCCTCTCCCAGGTCGGCAGTGCCATACTTAGCTTATCAGCACTCCTACTGTGGACCATAGGGAAGAGAGGGTGGAAAGGATCCAAGAAAGAGGGCATAAAATCCTGTTAGATTCCCTATTAGTGAAGAGGAAAAAATACCAATTAATCTGTGCCTTCATGTTTTTATCTTTGGTGTAAGGGACTGGCTTTTCAGGGATCGCCAAATGTGCCCTAGTGAAACCCTGATCATCATCCCAACTTGGCAAGAATGGGTTTCTACCACACCCATATTTTTCTGCCTTTTCCTGAAACCACAGAGGCTGGCCTTAGGGCACACGGAAACCAAAATATGGCCAACCTCTATCAGATAAATGCCCTGCTGCGAGCCTACTTTGGACCAGCTGATTGTGGGTCATTTGGCAAATTTAGATGGCAGCTAAGAGGTGGTTTGTGGGAAGGGGCTGACAAGTATGCAGCCCAGGACAGTGCTAGAAAAAGGTAGCTTATTCAAGCAAAGAATTAAACAAACAAAAACCAGTGACAAAGCATGGGAGTGGAGTAAGATGTCTTACTTGAGACACCGCCCCCCAACAGTATCTCACTTTTTTCCAATTACATATAGTTTTCAACATTCACTTTTATAAGATTTTGAGTTCCAAATTTTTTTCTCTCTCCCTCCCTCCCCCTCTTCCCAAGGTGGCAAGCAATCTAATGTAGGCTCTACATGTATGATCATATTCAACATATTTCCACATTGGTCATGTTGTGAAAGATGAATCAGAACAAAAGGAAACAACCATGAGAAAGAAAAGAAAGAGAAAATAGTATGCTTTCATCTGTATTCAGACTCAATAGTTTTTTCTCTGGATGTGGATGGCATTTTCCATCATGAGTCTTTTGGAATTATCTTTTAAATCCAACCTTTTGTGGTATGTATGGAAGGATAGGAAATAAAAGCCCACTAGTTCACCTAGCTATGTGGCCTAATGGACAGAGTTCAAAGGCTTGAAGTGAGAAAGATCTGAGTTCAAATCCTGACCCCTCCTTTTCATTTCCTCATCCACAAAATGAGATAATAATAGTACCTACGTCAAAGGGTTCTTGTGAAGGTGTATAAGATAATTTACATGAAGCGCTTTGCAAACCTTCAAGTGCCATATAAATGCTAGCTATTATTACAAACAGGTGATGCTAATAGAAAAGGAGACAGTAAAGAAAGCAGAACTGATGGGGGCCAGAAGGCTTGTGCAAGGACTTTTATTGGTAACCCAATCTAACTTCACGCCAGACGCTGCAGTCCCCTGTATCGCATCCCTAAGTACTTCTGAGTAAGGATGCCCAAGGACCAAGGTGCTCATTATGGTGTGAGACAGCTTGCTGAGAATTTGAAAGGAAACAAGGGATTTTTGAAGGCAGAGGTGAGATGGAGGCAGGGCAATCCAGGCATAGGTGACAGACAATTCAAAGGTGTTGAGACAGGTAAGAGAGTAGTATGGCAATAAACTCCAATAGAAATGGGCTAGAAGGGGCACTGACTTAGAAAACCCCATATGAACATTATCTATATTCCATTGCATTCTTATTTAGTTTCTTCCATATTTCCCAATTACATTTTAGTTTGATTTGAGCCATACTCAAGAGTCGCCTGGGGGACTATGTGTTTGATATTGCCGATGTAATAGAGAGAGAGCTGGTCTCATTCTGGCATGAATGAATGAAAAAAGCATTTATTAAGCTCTTAACATCTTCTACCACTCTACTAAGTGCCATGGATATACATTAAAAGCACCAATAACAAAAAAAGCAAGATAGCCCCTGTCCACAGAGACCTGGCTTCTTAGCACATCCTAACTCTGTGACCCCAAGCAGTCACTTGAATTCTCAGTGCCCCAGGCACCTCTCTGACACTATAAATTGCAGTACTTCACCAGTGTAGGAGACCTCTGGGGGAGCTCTTTAAACCAGTGAAATTGCAGACTTTAACGAATATAAAACCAAGGAGAGAACCCTAGAATATATAAGCTCTTTGAAGACAGGGATGATTTTATTTTTGTCTTTGTACCTCTAGCACTTATCATAGCATATTGCATATAGTTTTGTTGTTGTATCTGATGCTTCATAACCCTATTTGGGGTTTTCTTGGCAAAGATACTGGAGTGGTTTGCCATTTCCTTCAGCTCATTTGACAAATGAAGAAACAGAGGCAAACAGGGTTAAATGACTTGCCCAAGGTCACACAGCTAGCAAGTATCTGAGGCCAGATTTGAACTCATGAAGATGAGTCTTGTTGACCAAATGACTGCTGAATTAATGTATGAATGCTTGGCCAAGACTAGAGGTCCGTCAGTCCTTCGAGTCAGATGAATTCATATAGTCATGTTTACTTTTCTCCTAACTGCTGGCTGAGACCACATGCAAAGAATATTTGAAGGGGGAAGTGACTTGAATAATTTGGGGGCATAGAATATTTGGAGGCATGGTAGAGCATATATACCCCAAAATAGGAATACAAATGTCACTGTTTGATAGTATAGCTCTATAATTCTGGCCATATTAATTACCATTATATCCCACACATTCTAAAGACCAAACGGGCTCTTTTCTTCATGCTGGGAATATATTCCATTCTCACCTCCATCTCTTGGAATGTCTAGTTTCCTTCAAAGGTCAGGTTAAAGGTTACCTCCTACACGCTGTCAATTCTGATTTTCCCAGGTGCCAGCATTTTCCCTCAAAACAATTACCCTGAATTTACATTGTATGTATTTTGTAAATACCTATATGCTGTATATGAGTAGAGACAGCCTCCTATTTGTTTTTCACATATGCAGTGTTGAGCTCTGTGCCCATTACATAGCAGGCAATGACTGATAGGGTTAAATATGCTTTTATGAACTATCCTATGCAGGTAGGTGGTTCAGTGGATAGTGTGCCAGAACTGGAGTCAGGAAGACCTGAGTTCAAATGTGACCTTAGATACTAGCTGTGTGATCCCAAGCAAATCACACAGCTCTGTTTGCCTCAGTTTCCTTACCTGTAAAATGAGCTAGAGAAGGAAATAACAAAGCATTCCAGTATCTTTGTCAAGAATATCCCAAATGATGTCACAAAGAGTTAGACACAATGGAAAAATGACTGAACAGCAACAAAATGGGTATGACAATAGCACCTACCTCTCAGGGTATGTTGGGAGGGCCAAATGAGATACTATTTGTAAAAAGCACTTGGTAGAGTGCCTGGCACATAGTAGGCAGCATATAAATATTGATTCCTTTCCCTCCTCCATTCCTTCAACTTTGATCATCATTTATATAGTATGGTTTCTAGAGACAAATGCAAAAATGTATGCCCAGTTTCAACACAAGTAACTCAAAGGTGAATTTTTGGACCTTAGCCTGTTGGAGTGTATGTTGGAATAGGCTTTTACTATGTGGGATTTCTATGGTTGTATGTGTGTTTGGGGGAAGGGTTGGTGGTAGGTGAATTTAAACCTATGTTATAACTAAATCTATATAATAATGAGTGGTATCAAGGGGTTTGACTTTCTGGGTTATTTTTTTAAACCTCTAACTTAACCTTTCCTAAGGCATCTGCTTCCTAGGCAGGGCACAGATTTACATACAGGAAAGCCCTGCCAATTAAGAACTTGACAAATTCGCAATAATTGTTTGCATCCTTTGGGCATTTGGATCGTAGACCAGATGTGGTTCAAGGTTCTGAGGACAGCAGTACCCCACAGTTGGAGGGGGAAGGGGAGTCTGTGGAGATGAAGACTTCAGCAGTGTGAAGTAATTTAGACATCACTTTATATCTATATCTATACACACATATATTTAAAATGTATATATATGTATTACATATTGCTTCTAGAAAATTCTAAAAGTAATATATTTTGCTTCTAGAAATTATGCTTTAAATGATGGTCAATATATATGCATGAGGGTATATATATGCATGTATGTATATATTTATATATATAGTTATTCTATTACTTTTTAAAATAGTATTTTATTTTTTCTCCAATTACACATCAAGACAGTTTTTAGCATTCATTTTTACAAAACTTTGAGTTCCAAATTTTTCCCCCTCCTTCCTTCCCTTCCCCTCTTCTGAAAAATGGTAGGGAATTTGATATGGGTTATACATGTGCTATCATGTAAAACATATTTCCATATTAGTCACAGTTGTGAAATAGTAAATAGATCAAAAGGAAAAAAAACACAAAAAAGAACAAAATAAGCGAAAAAAGTATGGTTCGATCTGTATTCAGAGTCCATCAGTTCTTTATCTGGATGTGGATAGCATTTTCCTTCTTGAGTTCTTTGTACTTGTCTTGGATCATTGTGTTGCTGAGAAGAGCTGAGTCATTTATAGCTGATCATCACACGATGTTGCTGATACTGTGTACTATGTTTTCCTGGTTCTGCTAATTTTACTTTGCATCAGTTTGTACAAGTCTTTCCAGGTTTTTCTGAAATCTGCCTATTCATCATTTCTTATTGCACAACAGTATTCCACTACATTCTTATACCACAGCTTGTTCAGACATTCCCCAATTGATGGGCAACCCCTTGATTTCCAATGTTTTGCCACTACAGAAAGGCTGTTATAAATATTTTTGTAGGTCCTCTCCCCGCTTTTATGATCTCTTTGGGATATAGATCTAGCAGCGGTGTCAAATGTGGTGGTCTATAGCGGCGGTGTCAAAATGCACAGTTTATTTGCCCTTTGGGCATTGTTCCAAATTGCTCTCCAGAATGGTTGGATCAGTTCACAACTCCACCAACAGTGCATTAGTGTGCCAATTTTCCCCATCCTCTCCAATATTTATCATTTTCCTTTCTCGTCATATTAGCCAATCTGATAGATGTGAGGTGTTGCCTCAGTTGTTTTAATTTGCATTTCTTTAATCAAAAGTGATTTACAGCACTTCTTCATATGCCTCTAAACAGCTTTGATTTCTTCATCTGAAAACTGCCCGTTCATAGCCTTTGACCATTTCTCAGTTGGAGAATGTCTTGTATTCTTATAAAATTGACTCAGCTCTCTATGTGTTTGAGAAATGAGGCCTTTATTAGAGAAACTTGCTGTAAATATTGTCTCCCAGCTTTCTGCTTTCCTTCTAGCCTTGATTGCATTGGTTGTATTTGTGCAAAAGCTTTTTAATTTAATATAACCAAAATGATCTATTTGACATCTTGTAATTCTCTCTATCTTTTGTTTGGTCATGAACCTGTAACCCACTTAACTTCTCCTTCAATTTTTAAGAATTGCAAGTATCAGGGGCAGCTAGGTGGCGCGGTGAGTAGAGCACCAGCCCTGGATTCAGGAAGACCTGAGTTCAAATGTAGCCTCAGACACTTGACACACTTACTAGCTGTGTGACCTTAGGCAAGTCACTTAACTCCAATTGCCATGTCTTTCTCCCCTCCAAAAAAAAGAATCGCAAGTCTCATCTCCTCGTGTAGAGATGCAAAAAGTCCAGCTACATTGAATTCCTTATGTTTTCTTTTCCTTTTTTTTACCTTTTTAGGATTCTCTTGGGTCTTGATATTGGAGATCAAATTTTTTGTTCAATTCTGGTCTTCTCTTTATGAAAGCTTCTATTTCATTGAATGAAATATTATGCTTAATTTTGCTGGGTAGGTGATTTTTGATTGTAATCCTAACTCCTTTGCCTTCCAGAATAGCATGTTCCATGGCCTCCTGTCCTTTAATGATGCAGTTGCTAAGTCCTGTGTGACCCTGATTGTGGCTCCATGATATTTGAATTATTTCTTTCTGGCCATTTGCAGTATTTTTCCTTGACCTCATAGTTCTGTAATTCGTTTATAATATTCCTTAGAGTTTTTGTTTTGTGATCTCTTTCCTGAGGTGATTGATGAATTGTTTCAATGGCTATTTTGCCCTCTGGTTCCAAGATATCAGGGAATTTTCCTTGATAATTTCTTGAAAGATGCTGTCCAGGTCCTCCTTTAGATTATGCCTTTCAGGTAGTCCAATGATTCTGACACTGTCTTTCATGGATCTATTTTCCAGGTCAGTTGTTTTTCATATTAGATAGTTTACATTTTCTTCTACTTTTTCATTCTTTTGAATTTGTTTGATTGATTCTTGATGTCTCACAGAGTCATTAGCTTCTATTTACCCAATTTTAACTTTTAAGGAGTTGTTTTCCTCAGCTTTTGTACTTCCTTTTCCATTTGGCCAACTGTACTTTTTAGGAGTTGTTTTCTTCAGTGGGTTTTTGCACCTCCTTTTCCATTTGGCCAATTCTACTTTTTAAGCAGTTGTTTTCTTTTTCTAAGCTGTTGACTCTTTTCATAATTCTCTTGTATCACTCCTGTTTTCCCCCAATTTTTCTTCTACCTCTCTTATATGATTTTTAATCCCCTTTTCAAGCTCTTCCATGAGTTCTTTCTGGGCTTGAGACCACCTCTTGTTTTTCTTTGGGGCTTTGCCCGTAGGTGTTTTGACATCGTTTTCCTCTTCTGAGTGTGTCTTGATCTTCCTTGTCCTTCCTTGATCTTCCTTTCTATGGTCAGATTCTTTTCTTGTTTTTTTGCTCATCTTTTTGGCCTTTTCCCTTTCTTTTAAATTTGAACTCAGGGTGGAAGGGGCACTGTCTCAGGTTTCTTGTGCCAGTGGCTGCAGGTCCTGGCTATTTATCTTGTGCTGCACTGATGTTGCACTCAGGCCCACAGGGGACCCTTGTGTCTGATGCTGCACTGAGGGGGTGGACTGGGGGTGGCTGGTGATGCTGGAGACTGTAAAGGGGTCTGGCAGTTTACCTGGTGCTGAGCAGGGGCTTTAGTGCTAGTGTCTGGCATATGCTGAGACTGGTGGGGTGTTTCTGCATTTCTCTGGGGCTAGAATGAAGCACATGGTAGTCTGGAAACTAGTGGCTGCCTGTTTGCCCAAGCTGAAGCTTGTTGGGTTGGTGCTGGAGGTTGCGTGTTTGCTTCAGCACCCATAGGGTTGTCGTCTACCTGTTTGTCTGGGGCTACACTGCAGTACATGGAGGTTTGGTTGCTGGGGTATCTGTTTGCCCAGGGCTATGCTGAAGCACATGTAGAGTCTCAGAGCTGGAGTCTGCCCATTGCCCTGGCTATGCTAAGGCACATGGGAGTCCTGGTGTTAGCTTTTGCCTGCTCCATTGCACTGGGGCTCAGGATCTCCCACTGGTTTGCTGAGGTGGGGCTTGCTGCTGGCTTGCTGGGATGCTTCCTGTCTTGGACTGCACTCCTCTTTTACCTGAGTAAGACTTTTCTTGCTGATCTTTCAGGTTTTGTGGTCTAGCAGTTTGTTTCACCCCATTTTGGGTTATTCTCATGTTCTAGGATTTGTTTTGGGGTGCTATTTTATGGATGTTTAGAAGTAAATATGCCAGAGTTGTGGCCCAGTCTCTACTGCTTACTCCACCATCTAAGCTCCCAGAAACCTCTATTCTATTACTTTTGAATACTAAGGTGACTTTTTGAAAAAAAAAGTATATTAAAAATCTAGCTCCAGTATAGGATTATTACCAGGGATAGGGGCCCCTCATGGGTTAGGACTAGGATCTATCATAGTACATGAGGAGACCTTATAGTCTAGGAAGCAGGGAGGTGCTTACTCAAGGGGATGCCAATAGTGCTAGGTCAGAGATGGAGAGCCAGAGGTCAGTTACCAGAACTATGGAATGCCTAGCAAAGGATGTAGGAAGTGGGATCTAGATAACAATCATGCAGTGGTTTCAGGGGATAAAGGAAATCCAAAGAGCAGGAAAAGAGATATGGTCTAAGGTCAGGTAGAAGTTTCAGATATTGAGAGACTCTGAATTTGTCTGACTTTTAGTGCTGTTTTCATTTACATTGAGGTACATTCTGCATAGAGTTCTCCTGGCTCTGTTCATTCTGGACCACTTCATATAAGCCTTTTCTGAATCCCTCATAGTCACTGTTTCTTAAAGAGCAACGATCTTCCATCATATCCAATATGTTTAGTCACTTATCAAATGGTGGGCATCGCTATGTTCCCAGTTCTAACACAGAAATTCCTGCTTTGACAATTTTGGTTTATGTGAGATCATTCCCTCTCTCCTTGATCTCCTTGGGGTGTATGTCTAGCAGTAATCTCTCAGTTCCACTTTTTGACTTCCTTTCTCTCAGCTGCCCATTTCCCCACCAATGGGGGAAACGATGATCTCTAAGCCCTGGGTGGTTGTTTATGTAACTGATACCACCTCCTGTGACCTCTCAAAACAAGTTCTCATTGTATTTATTCCTCCCATATTAATTTATAATCATGCTATTACCTTGTGACTAGGATGTAAACTCCATGTAGACAAAGGCAATGAGATGATGTTGCTAAACTATAATATAAATTCAAGAGATTGCATTACTCTTGTTGTGTCCCTCATAGCGCCTGGCATAGATTCTTGTTTGGTTGTTGTTGCTCAGGTGTGTCCAATTCTTTGTGACCCCATGGATGTTTTCTTGGCAGAGATGCTAGAATGGTTTGCCATTTTATTCTCCAGTTCATTTTATAGATGAAAAAACTGAGGCAAACAGGATTAAGGGACTTGCCCAGGCTCGCATAGCTTGTAAGTTTCTGATGCCAGATTTGAACTTGGGGCTTCATGACTCCAGGCTGGGCAGTCTATCCTCTGTACCACCTAGCTGTCCTATGTAAGAGTTAGTAATATCATTCTATTCCTCAATTCCCAATGCAAGTCAAAATTAACATTGTCATCACTGATTTAGATAGTCAGAAATTTGATATATCATGGTTTTTGGGGGGAGGTTGGGTATGAGGCAAGAGAGTAAAAAATCCCCCAACATGGTCTTGGGCCTTAAATGCCATTCCCTTCTTTGATCTAGGAACTGTGTATGCATATGGGCACCTTGTGTGACCTGGGAGGGATTAAAATATTACATTTCACAAATCTCTCCTTCCTTACCTCAAACTCTGAGCACCTCTTACTTCTTTGAAAGCAGAGCTCACGTTCTACCTTCTATACAAGTTCTTTCCTGGTCCAACCGCACTCCCCCTCCCAGATCCAGTCCCTAGTGTTTTCTTTCTCTTAAAATAACTCTTTTATTACTTTTGTGCAGACAACATTTATTTACCTATATGCATGTATACCCACAGTAGATTGAAAGCTTGTTGAGGTCATTGCCCTCTAGCATTAGCACAGCGCCATTCTTATAAACCCATAAATATTTGTTGAATTGAATTGAACTGAGCAGAATTGAAAGGTAGGAGGAAGAGCAGGGCTGGAACAATTCCAAAACCTTTAAAAAAGAGCACCATACACTCAGGAGATATTAGTAGAAATTGTCTTGCAGCCTTCCAGCACATCCCACTTGAGATACCCACAGTACATGGAAACCTCCAGAAACAGCTGCTTCACGCCAGCTCTAAGAAAGGGTCAATAGAATTGCAATCATTTTACAAGTGGCCAGACGGAGTCAGTCACACGGTCCATTAACAGTGGAAAGAGAATTGATCTCTGTGGAAAATGGTTTGGTTTCTTCCCCTAGACTCAGCCCTTTAGGACTTGTGCCTTCTCATAAACCTGCCTCCTGGCCCAATGCATGCTGTACTACAGAGAAACAAACAAATCCCCAACAGGTGGCAGTGAGATAACACTTTGTTCTCCATCAATTCATTTAAAGGAGGAACCAAAAAAATGTCTGCCTTGCTTCCATTTCTATGTGGGACTTTCCCTTCTCCAACTCGTGTGCCAAAAATAATACTTTACACAGGTCTAACACCCTTTATCCTCTGAGCCCCAAGCACTTTACAAGCAAACAGTTACTATTATCTTCTCTGTGCTCTGATGGAAAAAAAAAACTGCGAGTAAAAAACTAAAAGCAATGACAGACTGGAGGGCCCTGAAGAGGTCACCTATCTCCAGGCATAGAATTATTCCAGATATCTTAGACTGTCTTACATTATTTAAGAGCTCTAAGGAAGGATGTCAGTCAGTCAGTAAGTATTATTAAGTGCTTAGTGTGTGCTAAGCACATAGGTCCTCCAGTCTGCCTCAGTATCCCATTTCAGTGGTGCATTAATTTAATTTATTTTATTTTTTTGGACTAGGCTTGTTAATTCTTTATTATAAGGAATTCTTGGTGAGGAAACCCCTTCTACCTATGCAGATTGTTACCAGTTTGGCAATGAATAGTTTTATGGAATTGTTTTGGGAATTGTGAAATTAAGTGACTCGTCTAGGGTCATAGAGCCAGCATATGTCAAAACAGGACTGGAACCTGGATTGTTACTAGATTTTTTTTTCTCATTCTCATCTTCCTTTCCTACTCTCCCTAGCTTCTTTCAAGTCCCAGCTAAAATTTTCTACAGGAAACCTTTTCCAATATCCCTTAATTCTAGTGCCTTCTTCTGTTGATTGCCTCCAATTTATTCTGTATATATCTTATTTATACATAGTTTGTATGCTATTTCCCCTGTTAGATTGTGAGCTTCTTTATTTTTAAACTCATGTCGTTTTATCCAAACTCCACAGAGCAAGATGAATTCTTGTTAAAAATATTTAATATACATTTTATTTCCCCTAATTACATGTTTAAACTTTTTTTTTTAACATTTTAAAGGTTTGAGATCTAAATTCTATCCCTTCTTCCCTCCCCTCCCTCCTCACAGAGACAGTAAGTAATCAGATATAGGCTATACATGTACTATGACGCAAAACATTTTCATACTTTGCACAAGAAAACTCAAAAGAAAAAGAGTGAAAGAAAGTGAAAAATAGCATGCTTCAATCTGTATTCAAACAATATCAGCTCTTTCACTGGAGGCAGATAGTATGCTACACCCTTAGTCCTTTGGGATTGTCTTAGGTCATTGTATTGCTGAGAACAGCTAGGTCATTCACAGTTCTTCATTGTACAATATTTCCATTACTGTGTACAATGTTCTTCTAGTTCTGCTCACTTCACTTTGCATCAGTTCATATAAGTCTTTTCAGGTTTTTCTGAAATCATCCTGCTTGTCACTTTTAATAGCACAATAATATTCCATCACTATCATATACTACGCTTATCTTCAGCCATTCCCTGATTGATGGGCATCACTTTGATTTCCAATTCTTAGGCACCACAAAAAGAGCAGCTATGAATATTTTTGTACATATAGATTCTCTCTCCACACTCCTCCCCCAGGACTTTTTTCATGTCTTTGGGATATAGACATAGTAGAGATCGTAAGCTTCTTGAGATTAGGGAATTCCTCCCTCCCCCTTTCTTAATATTTCCAGAACTTAATAGGTACTTAATAAATATTTCTTGACTTGGTTTGTCTCTCCATTAGGCCAGACTGCCCCTTATTCCTGAATTCTTACTCTAGCCCTAGAATTCAGTCTTTGAAAGTATTCTCCATTCCTGTAGCCTTTCCCTCTGATTGGCTGGCTTTTCTTAGAACCTCTGTTTTGGGGAGGTCCCTAGCACCGCCATGTCTCATTCCTATCTGGGATATACTCAGGACTTTCTCTACCTTTGTCTCTCTCCCATTCCCCACTTTCTTTTTACATGTTATTTCCTCCATTAGACTGTAAGCTCCCTGAGGGCAGGGGCCATGTTTCTTTCAATGTATAATTCTTTCGCTGTGTATTCTCAATGCTTACCACAATGCCTGGCACATTAAGTACAGTAAGTGCTTAATAAAATGCTTGTTGGCTTGTTGGACAGTCAGCATTTAATTGTCAGTTGGTGTGAGTGAATGGGCTGGGGTAAGTGAGCTTTATACAACCCTATTGCTTCCTTCATAATTCAACAGCGGTAGCCCAGGTGCCATAAAGAAGGGACTCGTAATAAAATAAGTACAGGCATAACTGGTTTTACTGCACTTCACTTTATGGAGCTCCACAGATATTGCGCTTTTTATAAATTGAAGGTTTGTGGCACCCCCGTGTTGAGTAAGTCTCTCTGTGCCATTTTTCCAACTGTGTGTGCTCACGTTGAGTCTCTGTGTTATATTTTGATAATTCTCACAATATTTCAAACTTTTTCACTATTACTATATCTGTTATGGTGATCTGTGATCTTTGTGTTACTATTACAATTATTTTGGGGCACTGCAAATGGCCCCCATGTAAGACGAGAAACTTAATTGAGAAATGCTGGGCATGTTCTGGCTGCTCCACCAACTGTCCGTTCTCCCATCTCTCCTCAGGCTTCCCTCTTCCCTGAGATACAACAATATTGAGATTAGGCCAAATTAGGCTAATGACCTCTGAGTGTTCCAATAAAAAAAAAACAGTCACAGGTCTTTCCCTTTAAATCAAAAACTAGACTTGATTAAGCTTACTGAGGAAGACACGTCAAAAGCTAAGATAGGCCAAAATCTAGGCCACCACTCAGATCAGTCAGGTGCCATCATCTTTGAGGTAAGACCCTTCACCAGTAAAAAGATTACAACTTGCTGAAGGCTCAGATGATGGTTAGCATTATTTTTAGCAACAAAGTATTTTTAAATTAAGGTATGCACATTGTGATTTTAGAATACTACTATTGCACGATTAATAGACTACAATATAGTGTAAACATAACTTTTATATGCACTGGGAAACCAAAAAATTCGTGTCACTTGCTTTATTGCAATATTTGCTTTATGGTGGTGGTCTAGAGTGAACCTGCAACATCTCTGAGATATGCCTGGAAATACAATGAAGAATGAGACAGCAGTGTGTTTATTGCTCTTACTTGCTGGATCCTCTCCCTTTTTCCTTTGATGTTGTGGGAGAAAGAAAGATTTTGCTCCCACTTTGGCTCTAACGATGGCAATTTTACCATTCCTTGAGAATATCACCCCCACCTACTTAGTAAAATATAATAGATTAAGCTCACCTATACAAGAGAACCACAGGATATAAGTTGGAAGGACCCTCAGAAGACCTCTAGTTCATCCAGTGCTCAAGGGATCTGCCCCTCACAACATCACCAATAAGTGGTCTTTCAGACTTGATCTACCTATAGTTCTTAAGTGAGGAGGAACTTCCTATTTCTCAAACCATCCCATTTTTTTTTGGACAACCATAATTCTTAAGAAGCTTTACTTTGCCTCTTTGCTATTTCTCCCCAGAGCTCTTGGTTTCTCCCTCTGGGGATAGCAGAATAAGTTTAATCCTTTTTGCGCATAACAATCTTTCCTATCCTTGAAGACAGTTATCCTGTTACCATAAATCTTCACTTCTTCAGAAGAAATAATTGTATTTCTTTCAATTGAACCTTATATTGGATTGTCTCCATCCTCACCGCCTTCTTTTGGACATACTTCCATTTGTAAATGACCTTCTTAAAATATGGCACCCCAAATGGAGCATGATATGAAAGCCATAGTCTGACCAGGGCTGAGTAGAACAAAACTGTCAACTCCCTCATTTTGGACAATTTTTCTCTCGATGGAGCCCAAGATGACATTTGATTTTCATTTGTTTTGGCCGCCATGTCAAACCATGGATTCATTTTGAAATTGTAGTTCTTTTAAAGAGGTAAGTTAGCCATACTTCCTCCATTCTGGACTTGTGAAATTATAATTTTTTAACCTCGATATTGGAGTTTCCATTTATCTCTATCAAATGCCATTTTGCTAGATTTGGCTGATTCTTCTTCTCTTTGAGACTTTTTTGGATTCTAACTCTATGTTAGCTACCCATATTATTTTGCTTCATTTCTTAAGTTGATAAGCATTCCATTTATGCCTTCATTGAAGTTGGTGATGATAAATTGTGAACCTCATAGGACCTAAACAGGGCAGAAGCCATGGTTACTGCACTATGTGCCTTTCTCAGAGTTACGGGTAAAACATTCTATTTCGTTGTCGCTGACATTAAAAGACTTCTTTTGGGGTATAATAATTTCTGAACCCTATCTAACTGTATTATCATCTAGCCAATAAAAGAAGATGAAAAGTCATCTTATCCATAAGAACAGCAGGAAAGATTTTGTCAAATGCTTTAGTGAAATCAAGGTGTTTAACGTCTTTAGCGTTCCCCTGATCTACTAATCATGTTTCCCTGTCAGGAAAAGAAATGAGGTCAGTCTGGTATGACCCCTTCCAGAAGAAACCATGCTGGCTTTTAATGATTATGGTTTCCCTTTTTAAATGCTCACAAACCATTGCTTTAATAATGTGTTTGAGAGTATTGCCAGGAATCAAAGTCAGGCTCTCTGACCTATAGTTTGGTTCTACTCTTTCTCATTTTTCAAAAACCAGGGGAAAATTTCTCCTCTCCATTTCTGCAGAGCCTTTCCCATCTTTCCATGGTCACTGGCAGTGACTTGGCAATATATCTGCCATTACTTTCAATGCTCTAGGATGCTGCTTATCAGACCTGGTGTCTCGAACTCAAGGAAAGCATCTAAGTGCTCTCGTCATCTTCTCTCTTATCTTGCTCCCCCCTTTTTTCACTTTTGGGGATTATTCTGAACTTTGCAAGCAACAACAAACACCTGGGTTCTGGCCAATGACTTTTACCTCTCCCTGGTTCATTTGGTATCAGGGTCCTGGCTAGTTTCAAGTCCTTGACCTAGAGCAGGGCCGTCCAACTTAGGTTATCTTGGGGCCGCATTAAAATAAAATAATTATTCGAGGGCCACACACAGAATAAAAAAAATATAGTACCCTAATAGAAAGTGGGGGAATGGGCATCATCAATACGACAGGCAAAGAAGCGTGAAAGCAAACACAAAATGACAAAGCAACAACACCATAGTATAAAGGTAGGTGCATACTGACTAGTCTGCATCTTACAGACGGAACGCATCACACAGATCGATTGAAAATTCCATATGATATGCTCTGTTCGTAACACTGCTTAAAAACACCAAATAAAATTAACATCAACAAGATTATTTATTAGTGATGGAATTAAAAAATCTAATACGCATTCCATGCAAATTATTATTTTATTTTTTCGCTCGTGAAAATTAAAACCCACAGACGGGCCGCATAAAATCTCACTGTGAATCGCATTTTGGACAGCCCTGACCTAGATCATAGTGTCCAGGTTAGGGTGTCTATAGGGCCATCTGTAGGTATCTCAGGTCAGATTGCAGTATCTCAGGTCCAGTCCCCTTTGGGCATCCTTGTCGGAGCCCTAGGTTTCTAGCACCAAGTCCTCAGGGTCAGAATACTGAGAATCTTTGGCTGTCATCTTTTCCTCACTTCCCCCTGTTTCCCCAGGGTTCCTGCCCCTTGGCATAGAGCACTGTGGGCTTCAGAACCTTCTAAGGTGGCTCAGGTCAGAGTACTTCAGAGTTCTAGCCCCATAGGAGTATCGCAGTCAGAGCAAAGATTGCTCCTGTCATCATATCTTTAGTCTAAGAAGTCAGAGTGCCAAAGGTTTCTGAGTCTCTCAGGTAGAGTGTACTGCAGGCTTCAGGTACCCCTGGGGTTTCTCTGGTCTGAGGCCTGGCCTCCTCTGCTTATGTGGACTAAAACTATGGTACTGACCAACATTGACCAACCAAGAACTAGAGAAATTTCTGATGAACAGAGGTATCCAAAGGCTTGGAACTTGAGATTCCAAAAGTGTCCAACCCTGTTTACCTGTGATTCTTGAGTTTCCTGTCCATCTCGGCCTCTTTTTTCCCATAGAATTTTAGTAACAAATTTTAAATTTAGTAACAAATTTAAATTAAATTAGAAGCTATGGCTTCTAATAATTCTGCCTCTTCTTTCCCTATTTGTTATTTAATGTTTAAGCAAGGAATTATGGTAGTGATACCATGAATTAAATTGTCAATGTGTGTAAGCCAGTGTATTTCGTAAAGTGATAGATAAGTAGTATCTATATTTTCCTTCTTTCTCTACTTTCAACTTGGGGGCTTAGTTAAGTGGGTCCAAGGAATAGGACAAGGCAGCTGATGTAGCCCCAACTCATTAGTCTGGTATTTCCCACACCAAATGCTTGTTGATTGATTGACCTCTAATCAGGATTGCATACTTTTGGAACCTCAGGTTCTTTGGATACCTCTGCTCATCAGAAATTTCTCTAGTTCTTGGTTGGCCAGTGTTGGTCAGTACCATAGTTTTAGTCCACGTAAGCAGAGGAGGCGACAGAGAAAAGCAGGAATGGGACTTAGAGGTAACTAAAAGGAAAAGGATTGATTGTTTTCCTCTTGCTGCTGGCTGGGAGGAACGTCTTTTCTTCTCCACTAACTACTGTTCTTGAAGTTCTCAAGGAATAGCTTATAGCTGAAAAGTAAGAATTTTTGAGTTGGAAAGGATTTTGGAAATCATTATTTTATTGATGAGGCTACTGAAGCCTGGAGTTGTGAAGCAATTTTCCCATAGTAAGTAATTGGCAGAATCAAGTTTTATTGCGGATGTAGTAGCTATGACTAAATTGGGAGCAGGAAAAGAAATGTATATATTGGACCAGAGTTATGGATTATATAGGGGAGAACCATTTTTCCCTATTATTTTATATTCTATGTGGTAGAAAGGGAGAAATATGAATTTGGGGTGGGGGCACAATATAAAACTGAACATAGTACATTATGTGTACAATTTAAAATGTTTAATTGAGATGGAGAGCAGAGAGGCTCACAGGAGGAGCGTGCCTAGGAGCTACAGATATTTGGGTCTAGATACCATATGAATAAGAGAAGTTGTCATTTTTCTGCTGCCTACCCTTAGTAGTGACTTGGGAGTCACTGTTCTCTTTCTTTCTTAGTCCTCTTCCCCATTCAGTGGCCATACCAACAAAGCTTCTACCCACATGCCTGTGTACGCACCTACACACACATGCACCCATGTTCAGTCTGGTTCATGGTAGCCTTCTGGCAACCAAGGGATATTTTTCTTACAGCATCTGACTCTGCAGATGACCAGTTGCATTGTATAACTGACTCAGAGACTGGCAGGGTTCTTGGCTTGGGGAAACGTTCTCTGGCATTATTTTTAGCTCTGGCTGTGTGATGAGTTGACTTGATGGGTTTGTTCTCTTTGGTGCCATTTGTCTTTGAATTCTCCTTTGTGAGTTGTGGGTGATGTGCTCAGCTCCCACTGTTTCAGTGTCTGTGCATCTGTCTGGCTCTGTGTATGTGGATATGTCTCAACACTAGGGACAGCAGGACACTAATTTCTCCTTTGTGAAGAAGAAGGACCATGGCCTTTTAGTTAGCATGTAGGCCTTGGCACAGGTTATTCAGGGCTTCTCTCCCAGCCTATGCCTTACTCACTGTGTGGTCTTGGAAGAATAGTTAGTGTCTCGAAGCCAGTTATCAATGGTAAAATCACAAACTAGGAGGACAGAAGGAGTGGTGTTCTGCAATCATTGGCCCAGGTCCCAGAGCTAGTTAAACCATGTAGCAATAATTCGGGACCAAAATAAGAAAGTATGCACACTAAATTTGTGGATGTCACCAAGTTGGGTGGGATGGCCAGCAGGACGTTAGAAGATAGGATTAGCTTTCCCAAAAGCTTTGACAAGCTGGAAAAATAGGCAGAGACAAGTGGGCAGGATTTCAATAGAGCCAGAGTTTAGAGGACTTCTAATAAGGATCCATCCATAATTCTCCCCTTACTGATGTTCCCTGAACTTATAGCATCATAGAATTAGAGAGGGAAGTCATCAGGTACCATTACCTCATTTTACAGACAAAGAAACTAAGGGCAGGAAAAGTCAAGTTTTACACACACACACACACACACACACACACACACACACACACACACACATCCACACACATATATGTGTGTATGTATGCATATGTGTATGTGTATGTGTATATATGTATATATGTGTATATAAACACATGTGTGTATGTATCTATATATGTCTATATCTATCTGTCTGTCTATCTATCTATCTGTATATGAGTTTTCCAAGATGGCTGCGATGACCTCTGTCTTCTAAGTTCCAATTTAATATTCTTTCTTTCATTCACATGATTCTACCTACTTATTCCTGACTATCTACCTCCCTGCACCCCTACTCTGATTAGTTTATCAGACTAGCTCTAATTATGCTGCAGAGCGGGCAGATTTGGCATTAGGGAGAGGACAAGGACAGGTACCTTGATGAAAGATGGCAGATTGGGGTACGAAATCATCCGGGTAGTGTGGGTGTGGGGAAGAAGGAAAGAGAATATGGAGAGCAACACGAACAAAACTGTCTGACTCGGAGAAATGGGACACTCTAAAAGAAATGAGGGACAAACTGAAAAGAAGGAAATTAATGATAAATAAGAACTCCCGTTTATATGGTGTTTTAGGATTTACAATATGCTTTCCTGTGAGGAATCTAATGCAAATATAATTATCTTCATTTTATAAGTGAGAAAATTGTGAGTCAGAGAAGTTAGGTGACTGGCCCATGGCTATTAAGCTGGTAAATGTTGGAGTCAGGATTTGAACCTAGGCCTTTTGAGTCAAGATCTAGTAGTCTCTGGTGCATTATAGTGAAGACAGATTTAACATGTATCTTATTTTGCCTTGAGTTGGTCTTGCCTCTCGTAATTCGGTATACTGTTCAGTTCCTGATGCAAATACCGCATCCAATTCCCATTTATAAATGCTAGACTTTCCATTTATAGGTGCTATTTTGGATAAGATTTGCCTGTGTGTATAAAAAAGAAAAAGAGGTAAGAAATGCGATATACCGATGGAGCTCCTCTATGGGTTGTCCATCTAACTGTATATTATAGTTTGAACAATAAACCTTCTTCATCAACGTGTTTATTTCCTGTGCAGATACTTGGTCAAATTCTTTTGAGCGATTGAGGATCTCATTTGGGAGGCTCTACAGGGTTTTAGGGCTTGATACAATTAGGACAAAGTCACCAACAAACAGAAGCCTGTGTGACGAACAAGTCCTCAGTTCTTATAGGAAATTCCTATTCCATTTAGATGCTGAGCAGACATCTTCAGAATGCCTGCGTCATCCTGTTTTGTGTGTGTGTTGATATTAATAATCAGAAGGTCATCAAAAGAAGAGAAATTATTTAGAAACAATGATATTATTTTTGTGTAGCTTTTCTAGATAATTATTTAAATCTTACCACAAACCTGTGATACAGGCAGGACATAAATTATGATCCTCATTTTCCAGAAGGGTAAACTGAGGCTCAGAAAAATTAATTGTTTTTTGCCCAGTCTCATAAAGAAATAGTGTTAGATCTAGGATTAGAACCTAGATCTTTTGGCTCTTGGTCCAGGATACCTCTTCATCATGTTGAAAGGTGAGATAAAAATAGCCTGTGTGTGTGTACACATGCACATATATGTGTATATGTGTGTGTGTGTGTGTGTGAGACTAGGTATCAGCTTGAAGAAGGATCTAGGTCATACTCAGAGTAGAGCTTCAAGAAAATACAAAGTTGGCATCTTCATTTCTGGTCACAAATATTCCTCCTTTAGATAGTTAGGAGAAGTCAGTGATAAAAACTCAACTCTCTCTGCAGATAAAGAACTAGGGAACCTCCGAGGAAAGCTTTTAAACATCATTGACTAGCGAGTTTCCCTCTTTCCTTTCCACCTTTGGTGCTACAAAGTCCTGGGTGACACTGAAGGAGGGCCATTCTCCTTAGATTGTGTTTGTTGGCAAGTCAGCCAGTTAGAATTCCAGCTTTGCAAAGCCTACCCCTCGGAGCCTAGTGTCAGGATCCTTGGCCACCCCAGAAGGGATTCAGGATGGGAGTGGTCACCACGCCTGTATATCCTGTTGAAAGGAGTCTACAGAACATTCTTCACAGCTGGAAAAGTTGTCTTCTTGAGGTCCAACCCTCAGCTCCTGTTCAACTTTCCCATGTTTTTGACCCTCGGCTACTTTCTGATTCAGCTTTTCTTTTCCTTTTTCCCACTAAGCTTAATTATTTTCTCTTGAGTTTACTCTCTGGTATCCCACTCTGCATGCGGCCTGCCTATTTCAATTGGCCACCATGAGTCCTTTAGGTCTTGCTGGTTTATCAGATTACCTACAGGGTGGGATTTTCTCCTTCACATGACCAGACTTCCAGGAGCCAAGGCAGGCAGTGAATTTGGCTCTTCCCAGGTGTGGGGCTGATCTACTTAAAGAGACCCTGCTCAGACTGGACTCAGTTCTCCTTTCCCAGTTTCTGCAGAGATTGAGGCTTATTTATTTTCAGCCAACCTGTAGCTTGCAACCAGGCCCTGATACCAAGGCATTGTGTTTACCAGTGGTATTACCAGGATTGCAGGGAGAGAGTCCTCCATACCTCCTAGGAATTCCTGGGATCTTTGACATTTGGCCAATGATGCACTGTAAACATGACTTAGCCCTCAAATAAAACGCACAAATTTCCTTGAGAGACAAGGGCTTCCTTATAGAGGATTAACATGAACACAGTCTATTTTTGGAAATCTTAATTTTACACACACGGGCAAATCTTATCCAAAATAGCATCTATAAATGGAAAGTCTACCGTTTAACATGAGGACTAATGATTCAGACTCAGACACCGAAGGATTATATTGGATTGTACCCCAGAAGAATTCCAACACCAAAAATCAAGCCTAGAATTCAGAACCACTTTATAGCAGATAGCCTTAAGCCTATCTGTGCAAGGCTGCCAGCAGCCTGTGTGTTTTGCAAGACGAGATTGTAGACTGTTTTGAAAGAAGACAGTATATTCCATTTGCCACTGAGAGAGTATGATAGATAGCATTTATATAGCACTTTGCGGTCTTGCAAGGCTTTTTACATGTTATCTCACCTGATCCTTAACAACTCTGAAGTAGAGGATACTAGTTTACAGATAAAGAAGCTGAGGATGAGGGAGGTTATATGGCTTGAAGAGCAGACAAAGCATTTCTCCCAGTTAAATACCTTCACATGCAACCAGCTTGCATTCACTCTCATGCCTTAGACATCAGGCTGCATCGGGATTCATCTTCCTATAATTTCAGACCCAAGAAAACCCCAGTATAGCCCAAGGTAATGTAGGCTAAATACCGGCTTCAGAAGTTGTAACGGGAAGGTAACTTGTACTTTCCTCATTCTAGAGATTATGAGCTTCATTTGGGGGCTTCTAACCACTGAAAGATGCAGCTATTAGGGTCATCAGCTGAAAGTCACCTTATTGAGCTAATTACGTTGGCCCAATGATATCCTTACCAAGAGACTGTGGTAGAGACTGAACATTGTAGGTGTCTCGTTAGTAAGCTAGGATGCAAAAATTAAATTTTGTTAATATTACTTTTGATATTTAAGCTGGCACTTTCCTAACAAGTACACTGCCACCAGGAAGAATGGTGGATTGCGAGTTTGGTTGTGTGGACCAACCTGCGATCTTTTTCTAAGATATAAGTATCTAAGTTTGAGATTATATGATATGAGTCATTCAATTATGCTTCCATAAACTAAAGGTTTTTATTAAGTAAAATGAAAATTATTAACTAGTCATAAACTACTAACATTAGCACATGTTTTTCATAGTAACATATGATATACAGCAAGATTTCAGAAAATACAAATACCCATGTATTACTAATCAGCTTTACTTCATTACTTCAGGGGCCAATAAATTCATTGTTGTGGGTCCACTTTCTGCCAACTCAGAACGTAACTCTACCATACTTCAGTAGATGATTTAATGAGTTGTGATAAAAAAAATCATCATGAAGTGGCCAACCTTATCTTGATGAGTCTTTTCAAAACTCCATTATTGAGTCTTTTAATGTTTTTTTTTTCTGTTTGAAAGAACCTGATAGAGTTTCTGCTTAATCACAGTGAAACCTCAGAGTGGGATTATAGTTATTAATTCATTAATCTAATTTTAATTTTAAAAATAATTAAATGATAACTTTTAAGTTTCAAATTTAGCCACAGACACTTCTTAGCTATGTGACCCTAGACAAGTCACTTAACCTTGTTTGCCTCAGTACCCTCATTCATAAAATGAAATGGAGAAGGACATGGCAAACCATTCTAGTGTCTTTGCAAGAAAACCCAAAATAGGGTCATGAAGAATCAGATACAACTGAACTGAGTGAACAGAAACAGTTTCTCTCTATCCCTCATTTCCAGTTCTACCTTCTAAGGCCAAATAGGCGTGGTAGACTTCCAGATGTTTTAGAACCTGGTTTATGCTAGACACTAAATAAGATAGACCTTTTCCTTTTCCTTTTCCCCTCCTTCTGAACATTTAAAATATATTTGCATTGTCCTACTCTGACACCTCATCATGGCAAGAGGTGACGTTGGGTTTCACAAGGGCCATACCATTGGGATTCAAGGTCTAGCATTACTGAGCTCGCAAGGCTCCAGGATCAGGCCCACCCAGAGGTGGACAGTCTCTGCTAAGAGTGAAGAAGATTGTCACCAAGAAACTGGCCCCTGGGTGTTGGTGATTTTTTATCCAAGACAATTCATGACAATCATCTAGAAAAACATGGGAGGGTTTGTAATGGACATCTACCTAGAAAGCATCCAGCTTTTGTTTTTCAAATATTCAAGTCTAAGTGTCAAATAGAATTGAACTGTTTCTGCAGTTAGGTTAGAGTGTTGAATCTGGAGTCAAGAAGATACATGTTCAAATCCTGCCTCAGACATTGACTAACTATGTGATCCTGGGCAAGTCACTTCACCTCCGTTTCCATATCCCATCTGTAAAATGCGAATAAAGAGGTAAGTAGTACTTCCTTCATAGGGATCAAATGAGATAATATTTGTAAAGGACTTGGAAACCTGAAACCTCTATATAAGAATTGTCACTACTATTTTGGGGCAGCTAGATGGCAGAGTAGATAAAGTACCAGGCCTGGAGTCAGGAAGATTCGCCTTCCTGAATTCAAATAGGTCCTGGGCAAGTCATTTAACCCTGTTTGCCTCAGTTTCCTCATCTGTAAAGTAAGCTGGAGAAGAAAATGGCAAACCACTCCAGTATTTTTGCCAAGAAAGCTCCAAATGGGGTCATGAAGAGTTGGATATGATTGAAAATGACTGAACAATAAGTTCCCAATCTCAAATTGGGATGGTCACTTGAACCAAATGACATTATTACAATTATCCAGCAAAGCACTTCCCTGAAGACAAGTGTATGTGACACATTTGGTGTAAGGGCCTGCTGATCCCTTGTCAGGGCTGTTCATCCACCCTTGGTTTCCACCTGGCACTTAGCTCTCACTTGTGACTCCAAAAAGCCGTAGCATGTGCTGCAGCCACACCCTGGTAAAACTATCTTGGCAGGATGGGCTAAACCAGGTGGAGAGTAACTGACAAGCCTCAAAGCTGTCAATGAGTTAAGGAATTATATAGCCCAAGCACATGAAGATGTTCACTCCAGAAGAAGTGAATGAGAACAATTTGTTCCAATGGCCACGAACCTTCATGAACCTCACATAGCTAAAACATGTGCAGTGGAGAGCTTAGAGCTTGGTCAGACATTGAAAACGCCGAGATTATCCATCTACTGCATCCTGGGCCATCACCAGTAGTCTTGACTTTTGTCTTGCCACTGGACTTTGATGACTCTGGAAGAGAGAGTGAGGCTGATGATAATTTTGCATAACACTGCCTCATTTAAGTCCAATTTACATGACATAGGGATGTTAGAAAACAAAGGACAAACCACAACAGCCTTGCCTGTGGTAGGTTCTTAATGAATACTTATTCAATTTAATTGATTACCTGTGATATAGGTACAGGGACAATCTTATAAGATTTAGCATTCTGAGCTTTGAAGGTCACTGAAAACTTGCCCCCTTCAAAAAAAAAGGGAAATGGCTGAGATTGTCCCACTTTCTGAGGTTTCACCATTACAGCTTCATTCATTTCAGTTTTAAAGAATCTTCATCAACTAATGTTTAAAGGCAACTGAACCAGTTCCAATCAGACTAAGGCTCTAAGACACGAGTTCTTAACTCTTTTTTTATGTGTGATGGACCTCTTTGGAAGTCTGGTGAACACTGTGGCTCTCTTCCTAGACTATTATTTTAAATGAATAAAATAAAATGTATAGTGTTATAAAGGAAAAGCAATTATAGTTGAAAGAAAGATACATCTTTTTCTCATCCAGGTTTCAGATCTGGACCTCTCAGAGTTCTGTGGATTCCAAGTTAAGAATCCTTTTCCTAAGGGAATAAGATGCAAGTTAAATGTCTGGAAGTGGTGTTGGGGTGGGAAAAGGAAGACCGATAACTCCAGCAGTGGTCAGATAAAGGCAGGAGTGCCAGGAAGGAGAAGATACATTTTAAGGTGTGATGGGAAGGTACCAAGGATAATTTTCCCTAACTTCAAAATTTTCCCAAGGTCTGGTCCTGATACCTGTTTCTTTTCTTTCCTGTTGTCATTTTCTTTTTATAAAGTTTATTTATTTTTAGTTTGTAACATTCAGTTCCATAAGTTTTAAATTTTCTCCCCTTCCCTCCCTTTCCCTCCCTTTTGCCCCCCTCCCCAAGATGGTATGTAATCTGACTTAGGCTTTACATATACATTCCTATTAAACATATTTTCACATTAGACATGTTGTATAAAAGAATTAGAATGGATGGGAGGAACTATGAGAAAGAAAAAACAAAAAGAAAATAGTCTGCTTCACTCTGCATTCAGACTCCATACCTGATACCTGTTTCTACAGTGACTAGAAGAGAAGGGCCTCAGTGCATTCTCTGAATAAACCAGGATAAGATGAGTAATCGATTCAGTCACAAGACCACGAGTTTCACTCTGGGTTTTTCTAGGGAAGCTTGAGATGGCGACTGGGCATGGGATGTCATTAGCAAAAGAGTAAATGACTCACACAAAATAGATTTATACCAGGAATAGGATCTGAACCAAAATCTCTCTAACTCAAAGGCTTCCTTCTTACTCCTTCCACTGTCATGTAATTAACTTCCATTAAGCTGGGTAACTGATCAGTCCTATTTCCCTCATGTTTCTGGGATTTAGCTGAGGAAGATATTATATGTAAAAACCTTATATTATATGTAAAAATCATTATTATATTATATATAAAATCTTAGAGGTCTTGTTCTTATCTGTGTGTCTACTTAATCCCCGTACCATTTAGGAAATTCCTTCAAGGGCTTCGTTGCTATCAAGCCAAACTGTGGGTGAGCTCTTCCATAGAGGTCCTGTGATAAGAGGCATCCTGCCCATCTCAGGCCCCATACAGGAAGCATTGTCCTTTTGGAAGGACCTATAATCATCCGAACTTTGTCAGGGCCAAGATGAGGGATCAAAGGTGGAATTTTGTGAGACTTCCGGTAACATCTTATAAAATGAAGATCAAGTATTTTAATATCTGATGTCTTTTTTTAAAGGAGGTTATTCCTCTCCCTTACTCAGTGACGTATGGGTTGGTCTTTTAGGACGCATCAGTCTGGGAGGCTGAGCTATATGGTGGGCTGCTTGGGTAGGAACTGTGCCTTTGAGGTGGAAATAACAAGCAACCAGAGGTTCTGATTTTCTAAGACATCTGAACCCTCCTTCCCTTTTCCAGACCTCAAGGCCTGAGCTGGAGGGAATGACAAGAATAGGGCTTCTTGACAGGATTACTGATCCCCTAGTGAGATATAGGACCGCAGGAGATGGGAGAGATCCAGCTAGCTTAATTCCTTATTGAGCTGATGTCCAGAACGGTATTTTGGTTTAGGTTGGGGGCTGGAGGGGGCTCAAGGGGTAAGGGGGGAGAGTTATGGAATTTTGGTGGGGTTTCTGGAGACACATTCCCCCCATCAAATTAAAGGCCTGTTTTCCAAGGGAAATTTGATGGAAGGAGCCCCATGTTTTTCTAATGAAACGGAAGCCTGAGCTCAGCAAACAAAAGGGATTCTTGTTTGAAAGTAATTCTTGCCCCAGCTTCTAGGACTACCAGGGGAATCAAATTAAAAAGAAAAAAAAACAGGCAGCAGTACAGACGCCAAGCAGTGCCAGATTCAGAGGGAGCTCAAAGCTCAACTGTTCAGACCCCACAGTTTGGGGGTGTGGAAGGGAAGGGATTGGGGGCTGGGAAACTGCTGTCCACATTGGCCAACCCAAGGTCCTTTAACCCATTAGCCCAAAGTAATTCAAGAGAAGACATTGTTAGGTCATCTGCTGAATTCCTGCCGTAGACACTTATCCCTCCACCACAACCCCAACACCTCTATCCCTCCTTACCCCCCCCCACCCGATTTTCAGGTACTTATAATCGCAAAGTCTCAGTGCTTTGCCAACTGAAACTTGGCACGCAGGACCTCAGCTCAGCAGGGGTTTGATCGCCAAATCTGACAAAAAGTACTGGCGTTTTCAGGAGTCACTGGAGTCCAAAACCAATAGATTTTTACCCCCCATTCCCTGCACTTAAAAAAAAAGAAGATTTTGTTTTTGTAACTCTCAGCCTTGCTGACTCTCCAACCTACTGAGTAAGCTCCTACTGGACTTATTGCTGACAAATGTTGGGTTTGTCAGGAAGAAGATATTACCCTTAAACACCAAGTGATTTGTTGGGGGGCAGGGAACTGACAGGCAAAAGGGTTATTAAAAAGCGAGTAAGATTAGGGTATATGCATGCAATAGCTGCAGTAAGGCTGAACTGTCTGTTTGCTGAAGATTTGGTCCGTACTTGGATTTGGGAGATCATGCCATAATGGGGAAAAAAATGATAATGACCAGAAGGGACTAGAGATGTTTAGCTCGGAGAAGAGAAGACTTAGAGAGGATATGATAATTGTCTTTAATATATGAAGAGACCAAACAGGGAAGGGGGTTAGATTATCCTGTTTGGTTCCAGAGGGAGGAATTAAGAACAATGGGAGTAAATGGAGAAGAGACAAATTTAAGTTTTTTGTCAGGAAGAACTTAAATGGTTATATGGAAAAGTGGAATGAAGGAAGTAGGGCTTCAAGTGAAGGCTGGTTTGTTGGGTCTGGTTTATTGGGTACCAGTATGAATTGGTCTAGATAGTCACAGAAATACCTTCCCATTACGAATTCCTGCGTTCTGTTATTTTGTGATTCTCTATCATGCATTTAGGGTAAGAGATGCTTCCTGGGTATCAGTTCTAAGAGAGAGCTCAGTCCTGAATATTGGGTGCTCAGAGCATAATACATATAATAGGTTTAGACAGGTTGATTTCAGCACTGTTTGATTGGGAGGAAAACCACTGCTCTGACCTTGGCCTCTACTTTCTTCTCCTAGATGGAATAATTGCATTTACTCCTGACATTTTCTGGAAGCAGTAGAGAGGTGATTCATAGATTGATCTGTGAGAAGAGAGTCCTTACTACTGCATTTGGGACACAAGGGGCTAAGCTACATTAGGTGTTTGTGTGTGTGTGTATATGCACACATATATGTATATATACACACATATAGTATATGTATATCCACACATATTATATATATATGTATATCCACCCATACTATATATATGTATGTGTGTGTGTATATATGTATATATATATATATACATATATATGTATGTATGTATGTATCACTATGTAGCAGAGTGTTTTAGCAGAGTTGTTAGTTTTGGTAAGTATTTTTCTCTGTTCGATCCAATTTTCTCAAATGTTTTTTACTTCATAAATGTTGGTGTGTATTATTGAAATCCTCTGTGTAACTAAAAGCATGCCAATTAGCCAGATAGTTTTTGTTATGTATTCAGTGAGCTAAGTTTTCACTCTGAGAGGGGAAATTTTTTGTCTCTAATTAAGAAAGCATTCAAATTCTATTTTGATTGTAAAATAAGGGTTCAGGCTAAGACTTGGGCTTCTCATTTATTACATGTCACTTATGTTTGAATATTAATTGATCAGATACATAGATCTTATCACATGCCTTTTGCAATTATGATTTGGATAGAGGTCAGTCAAGTGAAAAATCACTAAGGGTAACTAACAATGAAGCTTGGCCTAAAGGAGTAGGATACCAAGAAAGTGATGATTCCTCCATTGAAACAATCTTTAAATCATTAGCTCTTATTTAATTACTCCACAAGACTTACATGATTTCACCCATGACCATATGGTGATAGCATTTATAAGGGATTTAGCAGAATGCCTAGCATATAATAGGTAGGTTGTTAACACATGCTTGTTTTTAACTACCCCCCAATACCCGTCATACCAAAATCAAGCTGAGTTTTTAGCATCTAGATCAAAAGATGGAATCTCCTGCAAGAAGTCAGCAAAATATGAAACTTTTCTTGAGAGGCATCGAGTGTGAAGATGTATTGTTCTTCTATTTGACTTAGAATGGAGCGATACCAAATACTACTGATTTGTTTGTTAATGGTGGTGCAAAAAATAATACCGCACTGTGTTAAAAGAACATTGGCTTCAAAGGAAAGTATTTATGTCAACAAAGAAAAATATGTTAAGTGACCACTGGTTAGTATTGCTAAATTATATCTCACCACCATTGTATATTAATCTTGGCATCATGAAAACTTGTGTCAAAGTGATAGATTAAAATGGTATTTTAATCCGAAAAAATCAGTTTCCAAGAATTGATTAGGCTAAAATTTTAAAAAAGCACATTTGGGGGTTCTCAATTATGAGAAGTGTTAGAAAAATCATTTTTTAAGAAAAGTTGAGCAAAATTGAAGGAGATGCATGAAAATAATTTTCAAATTACCAAAAACTGTCTGGCAAACTACAAGGCAGAAAATTAACAAGACATTGTCAATGATTTTTTTCAAAGCCTATGAAGTTATGGGACTTGACCTTGTCATTAAAGATCTCTTTGTTAAGTTCACATTTAGACTTCTTCCAAGCAAACCTAAGTTCTATCAGCGATAAGCATGGAACATGCTTTCATCAAAATAACACCGCAGAAGAACGATATTCGGGCAGGTAAGTCAAAGCATACTTGCTGCATACTATGAGTTACTGAGGACAGTTGTTCTAAAGGTAAAATGCAACAGGAAATCAAAGACAACAATATTTTAGGCGAGGAAAAGAAGCACAATTTTGTTTAGCAAAGGACAATATTTTAAATTACAAAACTGTGATTTGTATAAAGAGAAAATAGATGATAAAAATAAAATAGGTGATAGATAAAATGTGAAGCCAAACCTGAAATCAGTACAAACACATACATACACAGACACTATAAGGATCACCTAGTTTTAGGGTATGGCTCAAAGGATTGCTTTTTTTTGGCTATTGTTGTCTAGTTTAATCAAAAGACATAAAAGGAAAAATGCAGGGGGGTATTCTCTGGAGAGTTTCCATAATACTCTTTTACATCAAAGTATTAGTCAGGACAAGAATCTGACTGCTAGGCCGGTAATGTTTCTACCAAATGTCTCACTGCTACTTTATCACAAAACAACATTCAATTTTAGCAATTCAATTTTAGGGCAGCTAGGTGGCACAGTGGATAAAACACTGGGCCAGGAAACAGGAAGACTCATCTTCTTGAGTTCCAATCTGGCCTCAGATACTTCCTAGTTGTGTGACCCTGGGCAAATTACTTAACCCTGTTTGCCTCAGTTTTTTCATCTATGAAATGAGCTAGAGAAGGGCATGGCAAATCACTTTAGTATTTCTGCCAAGAAAACCCCAAGTGGGGTCACAAAGAGTTGGCAAACCACCACTTCGGTATTTAGTGGAGTCACAAAGGGTAGGTCATGACTGAAACGACACAACAAAGCAATCTAATTTCAGTGTCTTGCATATCCAAGTATGTGGTGGAGATATAAAGATTAAAATACCAATGAAATATGGGTTTGTAACCTCTCCATCCCTTACCTCAATCCCCTGCCCCCCAACTGTATCATTAGTAGAACTCATTAGAGCTTCCATTCTATTGGCACATCCCTCAAGATCCAGGTTACATCTGCACCAGTTATGACACTGGAGTAAGCCTTTGTGGAGAAAAGAATGTTAAGGGAGTAACAAATAGAAGGTATCTACCTTGGGGAAATTCTAAGCTCTCTTGAATTTTGCCTGGTAGGGGATTACAACTAGTTGTAATATATCTGTCTCTTAACCCAGCATTGCAACCTTGATGTGGGAGGGAGAGAGGAGAAAATGAAGCAAGGCTGGGTATAGGCTTGCTGGACTCAAATGTCAATGAACCACAAAGGAAGGCATTCTGGGTAAGTATTCATTAAGAGTTTACTATGGGCCAGTCACCCTGTTGGGTGTTAGGGTTATAAATACAATGTGAAAACAATCCCTGCCCTCAAAGAACTTATCTTTTATGAGAGCAAGGAGGGGTAGGCATTCCATTCTTTTGGGTCTTTTCAGGCTTGCATCCCCAGGGAAAATGGAAATTCTCCTGTGACTATTAGTATAGATGGAGCAAGACAGATGACCTTGGAAAGACAGAGGCCTAACAACTCCAGCAGTAAGAAGAAGTGGGCAAACTCTATCTACTTTTCAAATTTTCCAGGGTCCAGAAGGAGTATCTGATGATGTTAAGAAAAAGAATACCTCCACTTGCTTTTGAAAGACATGTGCATTTATGTACAAGGGATTTATTTGGACCATTATCTACGGAGCCCAGGGTTCCATCCTCAACCTTCGGAACAGGGTAAGAGAGTAGCCTTCGAATGTTTAATAACGACTCAGTGAATTCTGATAATGGCTCATGTAAAGGGCATTCTCATTTAATCGGGCTCCTAGCTACCACTGTGTAAACACTTTGATACACACAACTAACCTCCCCAAATCTGGCCGAACATCAAGCCAAGGTGATGGCTTCAAAACATTCAGTTGGTTGATTGGTTCCTATTGTTTGTGGGCTCTGCTGGAGGCTCCACCTCTGTGATTTCCCAGGGAAACTGAGGGCCAAGAAACCAGTGGAGCACAAAAAAGAGAAGTCTCCAGGGGAGGAGGTCTCAGAGATTGTGACCTGCTTCCCACAGAGTTGGCCACTTGAATGCGTGGGGAAAGCAGTGCCATGGCTTCCAATGTGGTCAACTGTTGTTCTCTCTTTCCATTCTCAATCAGCAGTCTGCCTTTCTCAAGGCCCCCACAGAGGAAATGCTGCCATCATGCTTTGCTTTGCTTGTCCATGTAGACAATCACCTGATTTCTTTCATTATGGCCTTCCTTTGGTGTCTACACACTAGCGACCATTTGTCCCTTTCTCTCCACTAACATAGTCACTATCCTAATTCATACCCCATCGTTTCTCACCTGGACAATTACAATGGCTTCCTGATCAGTTTCACTCCTTCCATCTCTCTCCTCTCCACTTTATCCTCTACATAGCTGCCAAATTTATATTTCTGAAATACAAGTATAATCACATAACTCTGTTACTCAAGTATTTTAGTGGCTCCCTATTAGCTCTAGGATATAATATAAAATCCTGCCTGATATTTAAAGCTCTTCATATTTTTGAAGCTACCTTTCCAGGTAACTTTCCAGGAAACTACTTATTCCATATTACTCATTTTCATGCACTCTATTTCAGTGAAACTTGTTTTTGTCGTACATTCAAAACATTCTACTTTTTCCCTTCCCTTCCCTTCCCTTCCCTTCCCTTCCCTTCCCTTCCCTTCCCTTCCCTTCCCTTCCCTTCCCTTCTTTTTCCCTTGTCTTTCCCTTCCCTTCTTTTTCCCTTCTCTTTCCCTTCCTTTCCCTCCTCTTTCCCTTGTCTTTCCTTTCCCTTGCCTTCTCTTTCCCTTCCCTTCCTTTGTCTTTCCTCTCCTTTGTCTTTCCCTTCCCTTGCCTTGTCTTCCCTTCCCTTCTCTTGCCTTCCCTTCCTTTCCCACATAAAGGGAAAAAAAAGCTTTGCATCCTAGGTTACATAAAGCACCAGTGATAAAATCCCTGGATATCGACTGCCATGCCAGTAGTCTTCTCCCTAGAGCATGGCTGCCTTATGTACAAAATTAGCTTCAGAGTTTTTCATTCAATCCTATAAGGATTATGCCACTCCAGACTTCTCATCTTCAAGGATTCTGCACACATTTCAGGGTAGAGCGGTGCTCTTTTATTTAGCCTTCATATAAGAAGGCTGAGAAATAACTTGGTACTGTTTTCATGTATCTGAAGTGTTATTATGTACAGAAATGGCCCTTAAATTTTTTGGCTAAAGGACCACTTGGGTGAGGCCAAAGTTGTGGACCACCTCCCCCATGTACTTCTATTTGCCATGGCTTATAAAACTTCCCAAGAAATATGGAAGGACTTGGCTCACCTTTCGATGAGACACAAATGTAGTGCTGTCTGGATTTTTATTAAATTCAATCAGAATTCATGGTTCATGCCAGAAACCAAAGGAGAGCCATTGTCATATAAACATTAACAGAAAAGATCAACTTCAGGATTTCAGGGGAAGTCTCAGGAGCTTGTGGACCAAGCCCTGAGAACCACAGGTTAAACTGGAAGTAGAGAGCATTCAGTTAGACATGAGGAAGAACTTAACAATATGAGTGATTTAACACTGAAATAAGTTTCCAAAGGAGCTTATGTAACCCCTGTCCTTGGAGATCCTTAAAAATAGGAAGGATGACTCCTTGCTTTAGATAGGTTGGGCGTCCCCTTCCCAGAAGGCAAAGGGCAAAACCGGAGAGGCTTTAGATATTATTTCCTCTTCTTATTTAGACTCTTATAGATGGATTAACTTGCCAGAATTCAAGGAGAAGGGTCTCTACAGTCTTATTTAAATTTAGCTGGCTTGAGAAACTTAGGCTTATCCTCTCCACCCAAATGCCATCTCTTATTTCTTTGGCTGACTTGGTCAAAAAGTTGGATGAATAATCTGGTTATAGATTGCATTTCCAAGAGAAAAAAATTATGTTCCATGCCCTCCCTATCTTATCCTACATGTATCCCTTTTTACCTTTGTTTTTCCTCACAATCCTGTCTCTCCCAATGGAATATAGGCTCCTTGAAGGCATAGACTGTGCCATTTTTCCCGTTTTATACTTAGTATTTCATATAGTGCCTTCCACGAATTAAACACTTAACAAATGTTTATTGGATTTGAGTAAACTAAGACAGTGCCTGCCTCCATGGAACTTAATGGTCTGGTAGGGGAATATGACATATTTTTGTTGTTGTTTTGGTTGGATTTGGGATTTCACTGCTACAGAAAACTTTCAATGAGGCCACTCCCTCTACCAATTCTTACTAGGACCTGAATTGCAATCTATCATCTTAGAGAGTGACCTAGATTAGAGCACTAAGAGGGTAAGTGAATGAATGAATGAAGCGTATATTAAGTGCTCATTACGTGCAAAGTCATTTACAAAATGACTTGCCTAGAGTCTTACAGCCAATATATATGTCAGCATAGGGACTGGAACCCTCATTTTTCAGGCTTAGTTCTCTATCTAAGATGTGTCAAACAGTTGGCCAGTGTGACCCCAACACTCTGCCATAACCAGATTAGAATATAATTGGGAAATATTTGACAAAGTAAATGAAAGTACAATAGAACACAGATAATGCTAATATGTGTTTTTTTAAGTCAACATGCAACCCACAGGGGTCCTTGTGTATGGTTTAGTGGCCCTGTTTCTGAGTTTAATACCACTTCACTTCATTTTACTGCCTCTTCTGATATAAATATATGAGTAATAATAAAGTAATATGCAAAGTTCACAAGATTCAATAGTGTTGGGTCTTTGAGTTGTTTAAATGCAGCCAAGAGGGTGAAGGCTCTTGGAGAAGACATATGATATGGAACCAGTTCTGAACTGGAAATCAAAGAAAACTTGGTTTTCATCCTTGCCTTTACTATTGAATAATTGTTATATTCTCCAATGGATGGAACATGATCGGTTTCATTCTCTGCATGTCGAAAGTATCCAACTGGGTTAGCTATAGGGCTCAAAATATCTTATTTTAAAACCTTCACAAGATACATTTAAACTAATTCTCCATTATCTCTAGTTCCGCTTGCTCCTGTTATATCACACCACTTGGTCTGATAGCCCTGGAGGAGCTAGGTGGTCATATGCATTCTAGACCTTGAGGTATGGCAAATCACATATGACTTAATTTCTGTCTATCAGAATATATGGGTGTAGCTTCAGTAGGTTATTGGCTGCCATTAATTATCCCTCCCCACTCTTGGACACTAATGCTTTTGTCCTGGCCCAGGTGTATCTGTTCATTGACTCCTTCCCATGGATTTTCACATGACTAGACATGGTCCACTCTATTAGAAGATACTACAAGTCTTATGTCAAGAGTTGTGAGGCTCTGTTGCTCTTGCTGCTACTCCTGGAAGGGTGAACCCTACTATATTATATATCCTGTGAAGACAAGAAGCTCTGTGTTTTCATCTTTGTATCTTCTCTATTTTGCCTAGCACAGTGACTTTCATATGGTGGATATTAATGAAATGCTTGCTCTCAAAAGAGCCAGCCAAGCACTCTCACTAGGAAAGTGGCTCCATTTGGATTGGGAAGACAAGCTTACCCAAATTGCAATGCCTCTTAGGCATTAGGGAATCTTGTTCTTTCTTTAGTAAGAATTAACCACTGAATGACAGACAAAGCATGTGGAGATGGGTACCTTATGTGTATCCTTGACTTACACCAGCAGTTGCAATACTATGGACCCGACGCTCATGAGATGACTCATGGTCTTATGATAGCCCTTAGAAATTGAAATACAAATATTGCCATGCCAGGAACCTATTTTCACTATGGTTAGCCAGTAATAATGACAGGTATAGCAGCCTCTATTGGTTTCCAGGCCCCAGAAAAATCTCTCCCCTTGACTGTTAGGGTAGCCTTTCTTCTAGAAATCCCCATCAACTGGCTCCCTCCCTCTACCCCAGCCTGCCAATGGGCAGTCTGACGATCAGGACCACCTACTTATGCCAGCAGCCATGGCAAGGAGTGGGGGATTTTTCCTTCCCCTGACCTAGTCTACTAAACAAAGACAGACCTGCTTTACTCACTACCACTGAAGGGCACTGTGGATCTTTCTCTTGCCCTGTCAACATCCATTGCTCCAATATCCCTTTTTTTTCTTGGAAATTCTCAAATTTATCAGCACAGAATTATTTAGACTAATATCTGATCGCCTTCTCTCCTTCAAATTTTGGTAAATCAGTGTGATTATTTCAAGTTCTGCTAATCCTTGGGGAAAAATGTACTCTATCCAATTGAATCAAAGGGTATAACAGCCAGGACTGACTTAACAACCATGTTGCCATGAAGTAGTTTGGAATCTGTACATATAACCTATGGCATCCATATTCTGAATGGGAAAGTGAAAAACCTTCCTTTCCATCCAAAAAAAAAAATAAAAAAGAATTGAACCTAACAAGACCCTTTTTTTAGTGCCCATCTTAGGAATGTTGCAAGTGGGAAAACTCAAATTAGAATTAAATTACTAATTCTATTTTATAGCCGCAGAAAATAGAACTACAGGCAAGTCTCTCTCCTGCTTAAAATCTTTTGTGGTATCCTACACTGAATAAAATCTAACTTCCTTATGTTGGCATTCAAGGCCTTCTACAATCTGACCTCAACTTACCTGCATAGCTTTATTTCTTACTATTTTCCTGTAATCCTATTCCCTTGCCATATTCTATTACTCCCTCTTTCCCCAGTATAACCCTTTATGGCCCCATTCTTTCTTATGCCATTCCTTTCCTGATTACCCACCAATGAAATCCTCACATGTGTTGAGGCCCCAGACATGACCATTTCCATGAACCTGGTGGTCAGTAAGAGACAGATATCATCTTGACAAGATGTCCCCAGGAGAGTGCCCCTGATCTCTGTACTTGGATGGCCCTGTGATGTTCAATATTTTTCTCCATGGTCTGGATAAAGGCAGAGTTTTATAGGATTTACAGATTACGCAAAACCTGGTGGACTCTCTAACCCAGCAGTAGGACTGATGGAATATGATGAAATTCAATGGGGACTGATCATTCTACAAATATTCGTTAAGTGTCTACTATGTTCTCTTTTCAAGGAGTTTGACAAAATCAGATGTATCTGGATATACATTTAAATGTAAAGCCTTGCCCTTGTATTTAAAAAAAAAGTCAGCTTCACAAATAGACCATTAAGGGACTCTGGTGAGGACACAGTTTGAAAAAGATTTGGGAATTTAGTGGACTCTAATGCCAATACTGTTCAACTGTACATAGTATGTGTGTGTGTGGCAGGGGGGGGGAAGCCAATGCATTATTGGGTTGTATTGTGAGAGGCATAGCTTCGAGAAACTGAGGCAGTTAAAGCCTCACTGCAATCTCTTCTAGTAAGAACATAGATGGCCGTACTGTTGTGTTCCTTTTTGAGCACCGTATTTTGGAAAAGTCTATAATAAGCTAATAGTGATTGTCTGGAGGAAGGAAATAAGCCTGGTGAAGGTCCTTGAGCTCTTGACGTATGAGGATCATTTGAAGGAACTGGAGACATTTAGCCTAGAGGAGAGAAGCTTTGGGGATGGGGAGGAGGCGGGATAGCTGTTTTCAACCATCTGAAGGCCTGTCATGCAGAAAATGGTGTAAATGCATTCTTTTTGGCCCAACAGGGCAGAAATCTAAGCAATGGGTAGAAAATGAAGAGACAAGTTTCAGTTTGATGTCAGAAAGAAAAGAAAAGATAAAAACATCTTCCTAGTGTTTAGAGTTAGGCCAAAGTGGAATGGCCTTTCTCTGGGGCAGTACGTTCCCTTTTATTGAGATCTTTAAGCAAAAGCTGAATGACTTTAAGTATGATATAGAGAAGAGATCCTTTTTTAGGAGTGGGTTGGACAACATGAGGTTTATGAGTTCACTTCTAACTCAGAAATACTGTGATTGATTCTGTGATCATTGATATTACTCGCACGCACTTAGGGTGTAGGATCATAGCGTTTTAGAGTTGAAAAGGACCCTAGAGGTCTGTCCAAGCCCCTAAGTCCAACTTACACTAGTTATTTGTGTGCGTGTCTTATGTCTCCTACTATATTGCCACTTACTTGAGAAGCCCATGTCTGTAACCCTGGGGAACCTCATCCATTGTCTTGAACAGAGTACATGATCACTACATAGTTACTGAATGAGATGCATCATCCCAGAGGAAGTAAAGGGAACAAATCAATGTTTTTAATATAGTCTTGGAACACTAATGTCCAGGCTGCTCCACTGACTGGATTCAAATCTCCTGCTACAGCCTGGGAAGGCAGACCTGCACAATCTCCAGTGCTACAGAGGGGAATAAATCACTTTCTCCTTTTTCCTTCTGGATTCTTTAGAATTTTCATGCTTATTTCTGAGGGTCCACTAAGAATCATCTGATAGGGGAAAGCCCTTTTGTAGAATTCCCATGTCTACTCATTCCCTTGGTTTGCCCACCAGCTCCAAAGGACATTCTAATGTGGGGAATGATCCAAGAAGGACTCTGAGTGTGTGTATGAGATGGGTGACCTTCTCTCTCCCATGCCCCTACTCTCCAGTCCCCGCCCTCAGCACAGATCCATGGAGGGCTGCCCACTGTGGAGCTGGAAGAGCCAACTCTCCAAGTGGGGGAAGGGGAGGGGGAGAGGAAGGAATGGGCCCCAACAGACAGTTCTTTGATGTCTTTTATTCAGCCTTTAGTTTTGATCTCTAATGAAATTACTCTCCATGTAAAATATTCTCATGTTCTCTTTAATAATCCACATACTCAGTTTCTAGTCAGCCCTCCTTTCTTGGGGGTGGTAGAGAGGGTTGGCCTTCAATGTGCATTTCATTATTTTGAGGATGGATCATTATCTTTTCTTGTTATTAAAATTTTCAAAAAATCCCACAACCAAGCAGGGAAATAAATCCAGGGGTTTTAGGAAGGCATCTTGGTGGTGTGGCTTTGGGGCCTGGAGAGCCCTGGGATTGTGGGCAGATGGCTCCAAATCCCAGTCCTCTGCCACTCTGGGGAGGCCCAGTGATCAGCCTAGGTGTTTGGTTTCTCTTCACCAGTGATTCCCGGCGCCTCCCACGCTGGCAAAGGCTGACTCCTCATCAAAATAATAACAACAACAACAAAAAAAAACCCATGTCTGATGCCAAAGAGTTAAACCTCATTCAGAGACAAATGCCTCTTTCTCACATACATTTTTGACTTTCAGCGAAATAATTGTAGTCAGAATGATGGGGTTCTCCTACTCTGGTGAGGACAGTCTGGTCACATAATCTATAATCATAATAATTAGAATAGCTTTTATATAGTGCTTCAAGATTTACAAAGCACTGTACAAATACCATCTCATCTACCCCTCAGTAAGCCTATGAAGTAGGTACTGCTACTACTACCCCCATTTGACAGATGATGGAACCGAGATAGACGGTGATCAAGAGACTTACCCAAGGTCACATAGCTAATGGTCACATAAAGATTGTCTAAGGAGGTATTTGAAGTCAGACGTTCTTGATTCCAAGGCTGGCGTTCTACCTGCTGAGTCACTTAGCTAACTCTAAAAATAGCACAGTTGAACTTCCTCAGTTAATACCTTCAGATTTTTGGAGTGTTTTTCAAAGTCCCGTGGGGCTTCAGGGAACTGAATTATTTTGCCGTCCCTCCTGCCTTACCTTTTTGGAAACCAAGAATGAGGAGACACTCTCTACCCTCTGAGACATTTTTGTTCCTTGGCATTTGGGCAAGTCCCTTTCTTTCTTTGGGCCTTAGTTTCCCCATATGTCAGATAGAAGAATGGAGTGGCCCCATCAAGGACTTGGAGCCAGTAAGACCTGAACTTGAATTCTGCTTCAGACACTTAGTGGTTGTATGACTCTGGACAAGTCACCTAACATCTCTCAGCCTCAGTTTCCTCATCTGCAAAATGAGGATAACAATTGCACCTACTTTCCAGGGTGGTTGTGAGGACTGAATGAAATAGCATTGTAAAGTGGTTTGAAAACCTCGAAATGTTATACAAATGCTAGTTAACTATAAGATGCTGATTTACAAGCATTTGTAGCCTGCTTCATAACAACCTTTTTTCCGCTTTTTGCCAAGACTTCCCCACGAAAAGTAAGCTCGTAGAAAGCTTAGTTCAGCCTCTTCAGAGTAATCAATCAATGAACATTTATGAAGCTCTTGCTGTATACCAGCTGCCATGCTAAGTGCTAGGGATCCAAAGACCTGAAGATAGTAGGGGCAGGAGAGATTCTATGACAGCTGCTAGAGGTATTTGGGGTTGAGAAGCGCGAGACAGAGAGGGAAAAGTGAGCATTGCCTTCATTTCTCCACTGCCAGGTTCCTAGACATTATAAGGTTCGTCCACTGGCATGTAATTAACTGCAACAGTGTACATGTATACTGTCCCACAGACCCAAATAACCAGTCTCAGACTCATTCCTGGCAGCTGAGTATGAATAAATTGTTTTATGTTTTCAGAGAGAAACTCCCTTGACCTTGACCTTGATAAGCCATATGGCAAGAAGGCTCTTTGTACATGGCTGACATGCTTGGCATGCTAACTAACCAGATCCCCACCCCTCAACCCTGAGCAGCCCAAGGGTTTGGGTCAGGGTTGATTAGGCCCTGTGCCAGGCTCCTGCAGTGTTTAACAGGGAAGGATGACGGGATCATAGGATTATAGGTTTAAAACTAGAAGGGATTATTGATTATATAAGTCTAAGGCCTTCATTTTATTTGAGGGAACTGAGGCCCAGGGAAATTAATTGACCTACTTGAGATCACAGAGGCAGTCTGTGACAGAGCCATTGTTTGAACCCAAGACAACTGATTCCCAATCTACTAGTCTTTCCACTGCCTTTGTTCTAGCAACCCCCTCGCTTCTACTGAGGAAACTTTAAACTCCTGTAAGGAAATTTGTAGGAGCAGTTAGATGGTTCAGCGAATAGAGCGCCAGGCCTGGAGTGAGGAAGACTTGAGTTCAAATCCTATCTCAAATACATACTAGCTGTGTAACCCTGGTCAAGTCACTTAACCCTGTTTCCCTTAGTTTCCTCATCTGTAAAATAAGATGGAGAAGGAAAGGGCAAATCAATCCAGTATCTTTGCCAATAAAACCCCAAATGGGGGTGTTTCAACAATCCAGCTAGCAGGTGCTGTGGGGGTGAAAAACCAACAACAACCAGTTCACAGAACGCTTCAAGCCCAGGTTCTTTTGATCTACTTTACTAAGAAAAGCAACATTAAGGGGTAACAATCTTACTTTAATCCAGCATACAAATATCATTCACTTAGTTCAGGGGAAAAAGCCAGCACACTGAACTTCAGAGCAAACACGAACTAATTACAAACATCAACAGACAGACCAAATACAATTCATAGTTACCAACATCTGAGTTCAGCTGGGAGCTCGACAAGGGCTGACCCAGAGTCACGCAACACTCCTGCTGTGGGTCAGAGCTCTGAAAAAGAGAATGCCAGCCTCTGGTTTTATATCTTTTTCAGGGTCAAGGGTGAGTCACACATGCAACTTACCCATGTGATCTAAAAATGCCACAAAAATGCAACTTAAACCCATGTGGTCCAAAACCCTCTGATGTCACAAACATGTCACTCAGGCTTTCGCTTGAGGGAAGGAGGTCATCAAGGACTCCTAATTTAATCAAGCAAGTAAAGGCCAAACTCTTCAAGGGCACTTGGTTGAATTAAGTGCTAAGAGCCCACGTTCATTGCCAATACAGGGGGTAACCCACTGAAATGACTAAACAGTAACAACTAGGAAATTTGTGGGCAAGTAGGTGGTGGGTAAGGAGGTGAGTTGGATGGACCCAAAAACCCTGCCTTCCTAGAATGGATAAAAGATTCTCAATCGGTCTTAAGATGGACAGTTTACATCATCTAGGAGACAGCTCAGCCCGAGGACAGAAACATCTCAGAGAGCTTCTAGTTTTCCCAAATACATGAGTGGTCAGTGAGACTGGTGTGATTCTGGAGTTCAGGCATAAACCTGGGAGTCTACCTTTCTGCAGTGATAATTAGCTAAGTGTTGGGCATAGCAAACTGTCCTGTAGGGAGAATCCTGGGGCAGTGAGAATTAGACTGGATTTGAAATCTGAGCACTTGGGTTCAAATCCTATTTTTGCTGTTCGCTGTCTCTGTGAATTTGCCATTTAACTTTTCTTGGTCTTTTCTTCTCCATAGAAGGAGGAGGTTAGGCATGGTACAGGGAAAAAGCATAATGCATTAGAAAGCTTTGCAGTCAGAGAACCCAGGTTCAAATCCTGCCTCTCACTCTCACTACCTATGTGATCTTGGGCAAATCACTTAATCTTCTTTGGGGACTTAAACTAAGAATTCTAGTTGTCTTTTCTGCGAAATGAGGGACTTAAGATCCACGACTGACCGTTTGATCCTATGAAATGAACTTGAAAGTTCCTTCAAACTTTATAATCAATGATCCCTCTATTAGTACAGACCCCAACTCTTTTTCAGTTGAGTCGATAGTCTTTGAGAGTTGCTGTGGATGTCTATGATCTGGACAGCTTGATCACTCATCTAGCCCTTTGGCCTCAGACACCTACTGGCTTGTGACCTTGGGCAAGTCACTTAACCTCTGTTTGCCTCAGTCTCCCCACATGTAAGATGAGGATATACAAGGACATTCTCAAAGTCTCTCTGAAGAAATTTGAAATTGATTGTGAGACACAGGAGACACTGGCAAAAAAGACCACCCAGTGTGGTGTGCCTGTGTCGAAAAAGGTGTTGTGCTCTATGAGCAAAGCAGAATTGCAGTAGCTTGAAAGATGGTCAAATTTATGAGATGGTCAAATTTAGAGACATCTGCACTCCAAATATTCACATGGACTATTTGTGCCCAACCTATGGTAGAGCCTTCCAAGACTGTATTGGTCTGATCAGCCACAGTTGGACACACTGTACTTTGACCCTACCTCACCATAGTGAGGGCATTTTTGTCTTCTTCAAGCATGAAGGACAACAACCAAGACCAGAACCAACCAGTATCAGTTTGTTCCACTTTCCCTAGTTGTAAGATAAATATAATAATAACAACACCTACCTCCTGGGGTGTTGGGAGGCTCAAATAAGAATAATTGTGAAGCACCTGTGAACAGGTCAGATGTCAATGCCAACACACCTAGAGGACATAGTAATAGCATGGTGGTTCATAAGGCTCAGCTGATTGGAAGGCACAGTGGCAAGGCCTTGAAATCCCCCATTTTACTTGAAGGATTGTAGTTAATGACTCCCATTTATCTAAGAAATGTAGATGGCGTGGGATGGGGGTGGGAAGAGAGGGGCAGAGCTAAGATGTCAGCTGGAAAGCAGGGACTTGCCTAAAGCTCTCCCCCAGGACCCACCAAACACCCATAAAAATGACCCTGAACAAATTGTAGAATTGCAGAACCCATGAAATAGCAGAAGGAAGCAGGGCTCCAGGCCAGGACAGCCTGGATGGTTGCTGGGTAAGGTCTATCACACCGTGCTGGGAGTGGAGCAGAGCAGAGCCCAGGGTGGGCTGCTCCTGGACCAGCCAGACCAAGAGCCAGGCAGAGTAGGCCTTAACGCCCTGAATCAGTGAGCTGTGGCAGTTACCAGACTTCTAAACCCACAAATACCAAAGACAACAGAGAAGGTTAGTGGGAAAAAAACTGTGGGGATGGTGTAAAAGGAGTTCACAGTTGGCCACTGCCCTGGGAGCAGCAGAGGTGGTGCAGCTCTGAGGCTGCTTATAGAGCTACAGCAGCAGTTGCTTCTGGCCCCAGGCCCACCTGGTGGGAGGAATTAAGTGGTGGATCAGAGCAGAAGTGCAGAGCCTGCTTAGATCTGAGTCACAGTCTCAGTTGGCGGTTCTTGGGGGAGAAGGAGCAGTGCTGTGACAGAGCTTGCTGTGTAGAAATAGGTCTGAAAACAACAGCGCAGCCCCTCAAGCTTGGGACAAAGTACTCTCTACTTTACAAGCAGTCATACCTGAACGAAAAGCTCAAGGGTCAAGTAGTTGGCTGGGAACATGAACAGGCAGTGAAAACGGATTCAGATTCAGACTCAGACTTTGGAATCTTTGTTTGGTGACAAAGAAGACCAAAACATACAACTAGAAGACGTCAACAAAGTCAAAGAGCCTCCATCAAAAGCCTCCGATAAAAACATGAACTGGCCTCTGGCCATGGAAGAGCTCAAAAAGGATTTGGAAAAGCAAGTTAGAGAAGTACAGGAAAAACTGAGAAGAGAAATGAGAGTGACACGAGAAAACCATGAAAAACAAGTCAATGACTTGCTAAAGGAGACTCAAAAAAATACTGAAAAGTATACTGAAGAAAACAACACCTTAAAAAATAGAATAACTCAAA
>CM053624.1:53369618-53379641 GCA_028646595.1 Phalanger gymnotis
GTGTAGCTGCTGACTGTGACCAATAAAATAGAAACAAGCTATTGAATTTATAGTCACTTTAGCTCTTTTTGGCCCTTGGGAATGAAGGCTGTACTTGGGTGCAACTCTTTCCCCCAGTGGGGAGAGCATCACTGACAAGTGAAGGGGAAGTTTATTTCTTCCCTGCCAGCAGAGGGTTTTTTCTCCTGACAGTAACTGGGGAGGATTTTTGTTCTGGCCTTCCTTTCAGCGCTATAGCCAGAGGAAGAGTTTTTTTTTTTCCATCAGCCAATGGAGGAATACAGGACATGGGAAGCAGAAGTGGTGGTTACCAGTTACCTCCATGGAGATGGTGTAACCAAGGGGTATATTGAAAAGGGTGGCTTTGCAGACAAGACCACATGGAGGTGATTTGGAGGAGAAGGATAACTGTATGATTCTAGAATCAGACTTGGCTTTTCACTGAAGTTCTGATCCCCAAGAATATCCCAGAGAATGCTCCAGAAACAAAAATGAACTAAATCTATTCTTTTATTACTAGGAGCCCTAAATCTCAGAGAAGCTGTTTACCTAAACAACTCTGGTGGGAATTGAAGGCGAGGGTGGAAAATGATTACTGAGAAATGTTTTTCTATTTGCTTTCCTTTGCAATTCTGTCTCAATTAAATATTTCACTGTTTCAAAATATGATTCCTGTCTAGCCTGGTAGCAAACTAGATATGTAGAACAGACCGTTTAACCTCAGAAATTCCTGTATTCAGACTGGGATTAGAAGCCTAAGACAAATGAGAAAATTATAATTGTACAAATATCTCTACATTGAACTCAAGTCCATGTGAAATCTAGAGCTTGGCAGTAGATGGACTATCTCACTCTTTGTCACCATGTATTTTATATATACATATAAAACATATATATATATTTATATATACATATAAAACACACATACATACACATATATGTATATGACGAAACAAAAACTTTTGAATCAACATGTATGCACATATATGTATATATGCACATAAATATTGAGAGAAATAGAGAGAGAGAGAGAGAGAGAGAGAGAGAGAGAGAGAGCGCTCAAACTTGATAAAGGTTAGAAACACTGAACTATACAACATTGCTTTTCCAATAAATAGATCCTGACTAGCCCAAAGTCAGATTTATAAAGTATTTACATTTCATCCATTTAATTTCTCAGTCCTTTATCATCTTTATTTGTAGTAATAATGCATAATGTTTTAAAGTTTTTGAGGAACTTTATAAATATAATCCCATTTGATCATCACAGAAACCCTGAGAAGTACGCGCAATTGTTATGCCCATTTTACAGACTGCAGGTCCAGCACTCTATTCACTATGTGGTTGGCAGACTGGAACCATTTGCAAAATGTCTACATATGATCCAATATCTTGTAAGGTATTTCCATTCCATATCATTATAACTTTCCTGAAAGCAACTTCCCAGTCTCCCAATCTCCTCCACGTGGGGAATTGCATCAGCAGAGCATGCTGGTACACTGTGCACATGCCAAAAGACCTTTGTTAGTGTTCATCTAGACTTCTGTTTCCTGAAAATTTTCACCCATTGATCCTAGTTTTGACCTCCAGAGCAAAATAGAGTATCTGTTTCCTAACCTATATGACAGTTTCTGTCATATTTCAACCTATCAACTAATCAATAAACAAATATATATTTAACAACTACATGCTATATGAAAGACAATGCCCCAGGTACTGGAGACACTGAAATAAAAATGAAATTGTCCTTGCCCTCAAGAAATTTACATTCTATCAGGGGAATCAATACGTATACCTATAAATATAGGCAAATGTAGGCAAAATAAGTACCAGGTCATTCACGGTGGATGGAAAATGGTAGCAGCTACAGGAAACTCCTTCGGCAGTAGATGGTGTTTGAGCTGAGCTTTTAATGAAAGGAATTCAAAGATATGGAAATGAGGAAGCATATTGCAGTCATGGAGGAGAACTAGAAAATAGTGAAGGTGGAGACCTGTGAAGGAACAGTCTGCCTGAAGAACAGCAAAAAGGCCAGGGGAATAGTGTGTAATTTGGACAATAGTTATCATGCTTTTGTCTTGTCTGCACGCTAGACATCCCAAGTTCAATAAAGCGCATAGTTTCCAGCTTGAAGGGTCCTTCCTGGTTGCCGTTGAGTGTACACACTCAATTTTGTAAATGTCTTTCTTAATATTCAGTGCCCAGAACTGAACACAATTCTTCCGATGTGGTCTGAACAGTGCAGAATACAGTGGGACCATTACTTCTCATCATCCAGACACTATGCTTTTATTAATGCAGCCTAAGTTTGTGTTAGCTTTTTTAGCTTCATGTTGGCTTTTATAAAGTTTGTGGTCAATTAAAACACCCAAATTCTTTACACATGAACTGCTGCCAAGCCAAGTCTCCCCAGGGCTACACTTGCTCAATTGGGTTTTTGAGCCAAAAGCAGGACTTTCCTATGTTTCCCTGTTGAAATTCATTTTGTTGGTTTTGACCCACTGTTCATCTGTTGAAATCATTTGGAATCTTGATCCCATCATTTCTGACATGAGCTTTCATTCTCAACTTGGAATCATCTGTAAATATGATGAATATATCTTCTGTGCCTTTTAAGTCACTGCTGAAATTATTGAATAGCGTAGGACCTGGGACAAAGTTCTCTCACTCTCTGCTATATAGACTTAGATTGAGTGAAATCTCTCCCCATTCCCCATCCCCATCCCCACCCCAAAACCCCAGGCCTTTCTGAACCATCTCAAGTTACTGCGTATAATTTTAGTATTTCCTTATCTATTTATACATTGTCCCTCTCCTCTCAGTATAAGGTATGCTCCCCGAGGGCAGGAATTATTAAATTTTTGTCTTTGTTTCTCCAGCACCCATCATGGTATCTTCCACAGGATTGGACCTTAATAAATGTATTTTAATTTTAGATCTAGAAGTCCCTTAGAGATTACCTACTGCTACTGCTTTATTTCACAAAAAAAGTAGTCTCTGAAGATCAGAGATACTGAGGATGGTATAGTGGAATGAATGCTGGCTGGATTTATGAGAAAGATGATCTCTGAGAGCTGGTCCTGATAATTACTCTCTGGGCAACCACAGGCAAGTCATTTTATCCCATCTGTGACTCAGTTTCTTAATCTGTAAAGTGGGTGTAATAACCCACTTTATGATAACCAAATGTAATAACCAACTTGTATGATATAGCTCAAATGGTCATTGCAAGAGAAGTCCAATATCCATTTCTCTCTCTCTCTCTCTCTCTCTCTCTCTCTCTCTCTCTCTCTCTCTCTCTCTTCCTCCCTCCCTTCCTTCCTTCCTTCCTCCCTCCGTGTGGTGGGGGAGAGTGCTGAAAGTGAAGTCAGGAAATATATGGCTTCAAATCCAGTGGCTCTAACACGTTTTCTTTACATAATCAAGAGCTTAACCTCTCTGAGCCTCAGTTTCTTCATTCATAAATTGAGGATGATATTACTTCTACCACCTATATCAGTGGGTTGCTCTAAGACAAAGTGAATTGTAAATGTCAAAAAACTAAATAAAGATGAACTGTTGGTCCCAGGGGCCCAGGGACCAATGATCTCATCTATTCAGATGGTCACTTCAGCAATGAAGATTGTAACTTCGTGTGTGCCTGTCTCATGCAACTCTTGAACATGTTCTCCCGTAAATTCAACATGGGGCCACCCAATGTGTTGTGGTCCCTCTTGACATTCTCTTGACAGCAGAGGTTGCAACCCATGCCTTCATTAATAAATACTTCATTGTGTTTTGCCTTGAACTGTAAAATTCAATTAGCATTTATTCAGCCCCTATTACCTACAAAGCATTGCTTATTATCGATTAATGAGCTGTCTCTCTAACTGGACTTTAAGCCCCTTGAGGGTTTGGCTATGTCATATTTCTTCGGTATTCCCCATAGTGCCTAACAAAGGTAACAGAGTTCTACACTCATTAAGTGTAAGAATTATTTAAATACTTGTTCATTGGTCCCTGAATGAAGACCCATTGTGAGCAGCCCAATCAAGGACTTTTTGTTTGAAATAGAAAACATGCAATAGAATTATATTTCTGCAGCAGTCCTCCTGAGACTGAAGTAGTCCATTGTTTGATGCTGTCAGTAAAAAGGAAGCATCCGTCAGAGCAAATGACTGCATTTTCCTACACTTCTCACCTCTCATGTGGTTGAAGTTAAAAACCTGAAAATTTTCATCATCATGTCTGTGTTTGTATAAACTTCAAAGGACTCAGACTCCATTGTAGGTTAAGGGTGAATCCTGGAGACTTTATTCTGCTGTAAGCTGACCTTCTTTCTCCAGGCAGATGAGTTTTTCCTCTCTAGGACTAAACAGATGGTTTAATGCTTTGTGGGAACGCCTTCTATGTAATGCAGCATTCGGTTGGCTTTACCTCTTACTGTTAGTGAGACCTTTGACAATTAGCCTAAACTCCCTGGACCTCAGCTTCTCATCTGTAAAACAGAGGGATTGGACTGGATAATCTCAAAGTGCCCTTCTACTTTTACATCTTCATGCCATGCTCCCTCACTCCATTCTTGGTCTCCTACCTAGTACTCCTAAGTGCCCTTGGCTTCTAATTGGGGATAATTTTCCATATTTAATCCAACCTAGACACCAGGATACTCCTTTCCAGAAATCTTCATATTATTCCTCCCTTCTTATACCCTTAAACCTCCCAATCTCTTCTCCCTACTTTTTCACCTCTAACTTGGGGCATAGAAATGAAATAAATGCCACTATACTTTTGAGTGTGTCAATCAGTTGCTCTATGGCATCACCATGCTTGTGATTTCCCAGACCAAAACACTCTTCCTTCATTACCATTTCCTCAATTTCAATGTAACCTTCTTGAGGGTAAGGGGCATTTTGATTTTTGTATCTGTATTCCCAGCACTTAGCACAGTACATAGGATCTAGTAAATGCTTAGTAAATACTTTGTCAAAGAAATGTGGAATCACTGAATTTGAGAGTTGGAAAGGATGGAGGGTTAGGAGAGATCTTAGCAGCTATCTAGTCCAACCTAATCATCCATTCTTATATCTACGACAATGTGATCTCATTATAAAAAGGAGTCAAGCTCTAGTGAATGGCCTGGGATGGTGGAGAGTTGAATTCTGTTTTCACTTTTCCCTCTTGTGACTTTGTGTTGTTTAGTAGTTTTAGTTGTGTCCAACTCTTCTATTTGAGGTTTTTTTTTTGGCACAGATGCTGGAGTGGTTTGCCATTTCCTTCTCCAGCTCACTTTATAGATAAGGAAAATGAGGCAAACAGGGCTAAGTGACTTGCCCACGGTCACACAGCTAGTAATTGCCTGAGGCCAGATTCGAACTTATGAAGATAAGTCTTCCTGACTCTTAAGTCTGGCACTATCTCTACTGTGCCACCTAGCTGCCCCTTGTGACTTCAGATAGGACAATTAAACTTTCTGACCTTCCATTTCCTTCTCTATAAGATGGATTTAATAATTATAGCTGAAGTTCCTTGAAAGACAATGTGGTGTAGGGAAAAGAGCATTTGACTTGGAGTCTGATTTATGCAGGGGTAGGCATAGCTTTCCTTCCTTGCTGATACAGGAGTAGAGTTGGCTCTTTGTTGAATTTTCCACAGTCAGACTGCCATTGCAGAATTTTACTCAGGCAAATTGTAGTTATTCAGGTAATGGTTAAATTCAACAACTGAACAATTGAATTCATTATATAGTCCAAGTTGTCCAGTATCAAAAACTCCATTAATGAACAAATACCACCTGGCATTGGGAGTTGAGAGAGGTCACCACATTCAGGTTCCCCTGAAGTGGAGTGAGGAGTAGCAAGGAACTAGACAAAAAAAAACCCATGGGCATCACAAGGAATGTAGGAACGAAATGTGGGATTATCCTAGGAAATGAGGGATATCTTACAGACTTTTTTCATCTCCTCATTCTCTTAAACTATGCCATATTGTTTATCTCTTTACTTTGCATTGCAAAATATCCTTGAGCATTGCCCGAGCGAGGCCAGTGTTCCACCCGCAATACAACTATATCTTCCTAACAGAAATAACACCGGAGGTATCTTGGCATATGTCGTTTATTCCTCTTAGGTTTTTTAAGAATCTAGGAAGCTAGAAAAATGTAAATCATTATTGCTAGATAGTATCAGTATCATTTTTGGAAAGAGTAGAAGTTTGAATTCAATAAAACTCAAATGGATCTTTAATTCATTCCTGTGGATATTCTCTCTTAATAGTGCAGATGACAACCTATCCATGCCTGCCTGTCCTGTGGACTCCTTGGCTATGTCCTTCCTTCAATTTGATGTAGCCGATCATCACTTGGGGACCTTTCTCTCTAATTCTGATGATACCAATGGAACATGAAGGCTATCTAATGATTATCTCTGTTCTCATCAGATGACCAGCTTATCTTCTCTATGAGCACATTTCATGTATCATGTTCTCTGAGGAAAGAATTAAAATGCACTAGACATGATGAACATCAAATAACATCATTAAAAATGAAATTGATTATATTTTAACAGTCAGGAAAGTCCTCATTGCTGATGCAGAAGTAATTCTTGAATCAATTGTGTGCAGTCCGATTACAATATTTTAGAGTACAGATGAAAATTAATACAAAGTTAAAAGAAAGAATAAAACAAGGGAAAAAAGATATGGCATACAATCAAAACAGCTTCACTAATTTAAACATTATTGATGCTAAGGAAATAAATGGAGACATTGACATTAATTGTAATAATTTCAAATAGATGCTTAACAAATGCAAATCATTGCCATAATAAGGAGGTAAAAACATCAAAATCACTTTGGTGAGCAAACACTTTACATATATACTAAGTGGAACAAAATGGAAGCCAAAGGCAATACTAATTTAGGTTATAAATTCTTATTTAGAATATATTTTAAAAATCAGGCTAAATAAATGTTTGGTGAATTGAATTGATTTTTCCATTTGTCTTTCTCTCAAATTGTTTCAACACGTTAATATTTGCATTGCTGTCATTCATTCCCCCCAGATGTTTAGTAATACAAAAGCCCCCATCTTGACTTGCATAACAATCAAGTCTGGATCAAATAAGCCATAAGAATATAGAGAGTAAATAAAAAAAGGTTGAACTACTAAGTATTTAAAACAGGATTTTTTTTACAGTGGAAAGTAAAGGCACATTTAAGCTCATCCTAGTCACGTTAGCGGTCATAATATTATTTGGATTTTTAAAGAGAAGGAAAAATAGTTTCTTGGGTGTTTACATCCATTTTCTCGTCTGTTTAAACTTTAAAAACAGCACAACTCTGTTCTTGGTTGCTTAGTTTTCTAACTTCATCTCTAACATGAAAGATTAAATCAGTGACATTTCAAATTTTTTCTTTAAAAAATGTTTAGAAAGAAAAAGGAAGAAAATAAAACTTGGGACATGGTGGGAATGAGAGTGAATTTCAACCTCCATGATCCTATTTTGTCACCAAATGTCTCACTTTTTCACTTGTTATTCTATACCTTTAAGTAAAGATTCTTTGATCTGAAGTTTATTCCAGTTGGATGTGATAGAAATGCAGGGCTGAAACTCAATATTATTTCAGCTTATATTAATTCCTAAATAAATGAATAAAGTAGGAACCTGGGAGTTCTTGGCTGAAAGGAATCCGTTGATGGAGATCAGGACCTAAAATGATTCCTTTTATTTTCTGGACATTAGCTTTGAGATGGTGACTTGGGTCTAGATGGAAAACACTTTGTAACATGGGCTGAGAAGATGTAGTATTTTGTATATTAACAAAAACATTTTTGGAAGTTTTTTTTAATCGGGGTAGTGGAGGCTGTATGTGGGAAAATTAAATGATGCTGTGCAATAAAAGCACACCATGTGGCTGCTACAAAGACATTTTATCTTGGGCCTTGAGAAGAAAACCTTTACTTCGCTGGAGAAACTCCTCCTTGGGGAAGGCAAAGTACAGTTTTGAAAAGGAAAAGGAAAGGAAATATTAATGCATTGGATTATTTATGTCAAATTCATTGACCAAGGGGACAGAAAATGAAAGATATAGAAAATAGTGCATGTATTTGAAATCCGGTCTCACATCAGTGAACCCAGCTCATTACCATGTGAGGCCCTTTAATTGAGGAGGTGAGGGAGGTGGGGAGTATTAGGGGATTTAAAGCCATGCCCCAGGAAAAACATGTCCATGTCCGGGAATGTGACACCTCAGTTGGGAATGACCAACTCTAATGCTGCTCCTTTTGTGGGAGTTTGTGACTCAACGTTACCTCTAATGTGGAGTTCCACACTTCCTCCTTAGGGATGACCATTTCAGGCACGTCTTCCCACGCTTGGGAAAATCAGTTTCTTCCTTTCTTGAAGAAACAGGATCTCATTTTCTGGGGCTGTCAACTTACCCCTTCTCAGTGTCACCAACTTGCTTCACTTGGAAAATAAACCCATGGCATAATTTGGCTTCCCAGAGAGGGATGGCATTATAAGCTGTCACACCCAAGAGGTAACAATGAATGCTCGATACTCTGTCTGCCACAAGGCGAAACAATGGCCTTTTTGTCCAAGGCCCTTGCACTGGCCTTTTGAAGATTTGTCAAGGCCTGCTGAGCCCTCAGCGCCTTTCAACAAAACATGAGGACCCCTGGGGCTGTGGTGACATTGATTGAAATGTATCTGTCTTGAGGCCACTTTGTCTTCATCTTTCTGGAGACTGAAACCACAGAAAATGTTGCTAGAGCTTCTTTGGTGTGTTACATGTACTCATGGGTTTCATCACAATAGCGAATTCTGACTGCTCTCCATGCTATCAGATCATCATGTACACAGGATCTTAAATGAAGAATGAACATAATAACCTCCCTGTGCATTGTGAAGAACTTGGTTTCCTTTTCTTGTTTTATCTGATTAGTCTTGACAACAAGGGGCAAGCTGTGTAAAATTGTGTAACTGAAGAGATGGGATAGCTTGTCCGAGATGACACGATGTTGGATCCTACCTGGAAAAACTGAGTGTAGGTTTGAATGTTAGTAATAAGCTGCAATCTTCTAATGTTTGGCACTGTCTTAAAGTGTTTTCTTTTGTCTCAAACCTTGTCCCATTTGATCATTACAGCAGCAGGGCCCTGGATTTGTAGCCAGTGCATCTGGGGTTCAAATCTTGGCCCTACCATTTACTGCCTGTGTGACCTCAGGTAAATCTATTAATCTCTCTGGGCTTCCATTTCCTAACCTGTAAAATGAAGGGGTTGGGCCAGATGCAATAGGTAGAAATTGAGAAAAGGCAAACACTCCTATGTTGGAAGAAGCTTTGTAATAATTCAAGCTGTCCAAAAGCAGAATTGGGACGTACTGGGTTCCCCCCTTCCTGGGGGATGGCTGCTTGTCAGATATGGTAGAGTGGGAATTCCTTTGGTCTAAGGAATTGTTGTATGGATATCCACCAAGATCCCGTCTAGATCTCAATTCTGTCATTCTATGACATTCGAAGTCTTTTTGAACTTGAAATCTGTGACTTTCGGATACTATGGAACCTGCGAGATAAGCAGGGCAAGGGTCATCTTGCCCATTTTATTTTTATAATAATTTTTTTCAATTAGCTAACATCTGTTTCCTCTCCCTTCTTCTCCTATCCCCTCCCCCCACAAAAGAGGAAAAAAAACCTTGTAACAAGCCCATTTTACAGAAGAGGAAAATGGTATACAGAATTTCAAGGAGTTGCTGAAGTTCCCATGAAGAGTTAGTGACAAATCTATGAGGAAAGGCAGCACCTCCCATGTCTTTTCTGACTGCTTTTACTTCTCTATTACACTCTAAGCTTAAGGTTCCTATGTCAGGAGGCCTAAATCTGGATAGCTGCAAGAGTAGAATTTGGGGTCAGAGAAAAGATAAACTCAGAGCTGGAAGGAACCTGAGAAGTCATTGAGTCCAGCTGCCTGCCCAGTGAAGGAGTCCCTTTTACAACATTCCAAGCAGACAATCACTACCCTCTTCCTCTTCCTCCCTCACTC
>CM053624.1:53379741-53462772 GCA_028646595.1 Phalanger gymnotis
TCCCCTCCCCTCCCCTCTTCCCCTCCCCTCCCCTTCTCTCTCTGCTTTCCTCTCTCTGCCTGTTTCTGTCTATCTTTGTCTCTCTCCAGATTTCTGCCCTGGATTTGTGCTGTGACCTCAGACGTCTTTCCATCACCACATTCCTATCAGGGGAGATACTTTGCGGGTTCCAAGTTTGGGATACAATCTCCAGGCTTGTGTATAATCCTGTTGTTGTTGTTTTCCTTCCAGGAAACAGAAGAGTTTTGCCTTCTCCTCTATAGGGGCTTCAGGCATTGCTGAGGAAGTCAAACAACCAAGCCACTGGTAGCCAGAACATAAACATATTAACTGTACTTTCCATTTATCATTTGAGAGAGTCATTTTCTGACTGGCTGTGGTTGGAAAAATTAAGTCCTTATAATTTAGAGTCAACATTTCTCGTGGAATAATTTTAGATGAGTTGGAAGGCATTTTGTAGCCTCTCAGCAGAGTCGCCTATAAGGAAAACAACGTCCATGCATCCCCGACTCAATTGCCCCTACTGTGAAGTAGGCGACTTTATTATGCTGGGATCAGCTTACCCTAGGATTTCAAAGTCTGCTCTGGGAGCTCAGAGGTCTCCCTCTCCATCACAAAAAGCCCAGACTTCCAATAATTATCTTGATAACTACTCTAAAGGGCAGGGAATGTTTTCTCTTTTCTAAGTCTCCTCGAATGTACACTACTCTCCCAGTCACAGGTGCTGGTGCAATGCATGGGAAGCTGGTCTAATTATAGTTCTATAGGGGAGACTCAGAGCTCGGAGTGAGGATAGCCTTCCACATACAAGTGCTAGGAATTGAAAACCTTGGTGGTGGTGGGCAGTATTTTCTCTGCCTTTGACTTTTTTATTCCCTTCCTGATGCAGTATAATGTTTAAGGCTTGCACCTATGGTACGGTATGGGAACCCCTCAGCCAATGCTTGTATCTCCTTGCCTTTGGCCTTGCTCCCTATTCATGGAGCAGTATCAACCATCCAGGTGGCCAGCAGCTGCTCCTCTTTTTCAAATCCCTCTTCACACTATATTTCTTTCAGCAATCCCTTTCCATTCCGCCTAGAGCCAGCCAAGAATACCTCCTAAGCCACTGGAGGCCAGAATCTCTGATGCAGGCCAGGGCTGATCTTTCAGGTCATTACAAGCTAGAGGCCAATGACTTCCACTATGGTGCGTCCTTAGCTTTGTCCTTTCTCTCTTCACAAGTTTTCTTAACCAACCGTGTATAAAGCAACCTTTCTTCTTCAAAGACAACTGGGCTCTCTCTCAACCCGTAATTCCCTGGCTTGTGTATATTATCTTGACATTCTATCTTTTTGTGCAAACCAACCTATATTTTAACCTCCAAGCCGTCAGACGATGTCCATTTCTAAACCACAGAGCTGACCAAGCCTAGTGCTTAATGATGATTGTCCTACAAAGCCCTATGGTGTAGTAATAACATCACACATTTAGAGATATAAAGGGATCTCCCACATCATCTAGTCCAGCTCCCTTATTCCATAGTTGTGGAAACTGAGGCCTTGAGAAGTCATGACTTCCTGAAGGCCACATTATTAAGTGGCAGAGCCAAGAACATTCTGTTTGAGAAGAAAAAATGCTCCCATGATATCCACAACCCCCTTTCAATTACTTGAAAATAATACGAATCTTCTCTCCTTCAGATTAAATAGTCCCAGTTTCTTCAACTCTTCCTCCTATGACATCATTTCCAGGCTTTTTCCCTTTTTGAAAGTAATCCTATTTTTAATGTTTCTTAAAATGACAGAACTGAACACGATACTCTATAATCTCTAGTTTAAGGCTGTTGTGGACATATTACAGCAGGGTCTCTTAACCTGGGGTGCGTGAACTTTTTTTTCAATATTTTGATAACTGTACTTCATTGTAATTAGGTTCCTTAGTAATCCTATAGAGTCTATCATATGCATTCTGAAAACGTAACTCGAGAAAGTATCTGTAGGCCTCAGCAAATCAACGGAGGAATCCAAATCCAAGAAGGTTAAGAATTCCTCTACTCGAAGTATGATGACCTAAATGTTGGTATGTGGATTTTCCTAATGTCTAAGTTGCCTACAGAATAATTTAAAATGAATAGTTTATATTTGCATTGGTCTTATGATCACAGAACACATTTCATTTAACCCTAGTGACGGTCTTATAAAGTAGTTAGTATCTGGGTAGTTAATCTCTGCTTTGTGAAACTGATGTAATACTGGTATAAACAAGGCTGATATAATTTATCTAGGTCTGTAACAATAGGAACAGCAACAATAATTATTATAGCTAACACTTATATAGCTCTTACTGTTTGACAGGCACTGTACTTTACAACTATGTCATTATGTTATCTCATTTGATCCTCTAAATGACTCTGTGAGGCGGGTGCCATTATTATCCCCATATCACAGATGAGGAGATTGAGGCAGGTTAATTGACTTGACCAAAATCACATTATATTTGAACTCTGTTCTTTGAACTGGAGTCTCTGACCCCACTCTGTCTACTGCACCACCTAACTACCCCCAAGACCCAGATAGAAGTGGATCCCCCATATAAGTCCCCCATTTGAATCATCTAAATTCAATGTTCTTTTCCCTTTACCAAGAAACTTCTAAATCAGAGATTCTTAATTTATTTTGTTATAGACTGAAGTCTAGAGAAGCCTATGGATCCCATCTCAGAATAATCTTTTTAAATATATAAAATAAAATACTCAGGCTTTCATTAAAAAAAAAACCAATAATGTTGAAATAGTGATGTATTTTTTTCCCATTCAAGTTTATGGAACCCTCTGAAATCTGAGAACCTCTAGCATAAACTAACACTAACTTTTCTACGAAACACTATATACTTTCGCCAATTCCTTCCACCATTGGTATTCCTAAGGGATCTCAGAGAATATCCTGTCCAATGTCCTTGTCGTATAGATGAGGAAACTGATGGTCAGGAAAGCTAAATGACTACCTTGACCAAGGTCACATAGGTAGTAACCACAAGAGACAGGACACAAAAATAACATGTCATGGCATAATCAAAAAACCGTGAGATTTAGATTCAAAGATAGAAGAACATGTTTTGTATCCTGGTTTTGCCCATCTGTATGAGCTTGGGTAAGTCATTTAGCTTTTCTGGACCTCAGTTTTCTCATCTATAAAAGAGGAGAATTGGAATAGATCAGGGGTTCTTAACCTTTTTTGTGTGTGACATGGACCTCTTTGTCAAGCTGGTGAAGGCTCATAGATCCCTCTCCAGAATAATGTCATAAAACACATAAAATACCTAGAATTACAAAGGAACCCAATGGTGTTGAAATAACAGTTATCAAAATATTTTTTAAAGATTCCAAACTAAGAACCATTGGTCAGTAGTTAATCCCTAAGCTCCATACTACATATAAATTTATGATCATATAAAATAAATTTTAATATTAAGTGAGGCAAAAAATATAAGGGAGCTAAATCTGCTGCCCCACAGTGACAGAATAAGTTTCAAAGCAAAATATAGTACTTGTGATTAAAAAAAAAATTCTCTCTACTTTGGATCATTTGAGATACGACTCTCCCTGTTACTGCTGATGATTGAGAACTGATTTAGTACGTTAGTTTGGGGTTCCATGGAGTTAGTATGGGGTAAGTATGAAAAGAAGACAAGCCCATGGAACTAGAATGTAATCAAAGTAGTCAAAGTTCCAAAGTTCCATCCCATATGATGCCATAGGGTCTCTCCTGCTAGCATCAGAGACTAAGAGATGATTCTTAAGAGTGAAGGTGCTAAGATTCCTACTAGAACTTTAGGATAAAAGTCATTTATCTGTAGAATAATCAGAAGTGGTTCTCCACCAAAAGAAGAACATGACCCTCCACCGTAAAGGCTAGGTAAGTCCCCATGATGCTGCCCACTGGGCCTAATTTCCAAGATTTGACTATAGATACCCTCATCAGAAAGCTCTCCTATGTCTCCTTCTTCTAATATACTCTGTGCTTTTTGAAGGCAGGACAGAGAATGTTTTTTGCTTAATCTTTGTGTCCCGAGGCCCTACTGTTATTGTTATTCAGTTGTTTTCAGTTGTGTCCCACTCTTCATGACCCCATTTGAGTTTTCTTGACAAGGATACTGGAGGGATTTGCCATTTCCTTCTCCAGCTCATTTTACGGGGTTAAGTGACTTGCCCAGGGTCATATAATTAGTAAGTATCTGAGACAAGATTTGAACTCAAGAAGACTCATCCTCCTGATTGCACTACTAGCTGCCCTAAAGGTCCTAGTATAGAGCCTCATATATAGGAGGTTCATAATAAATGTTTTAATGAATTAGGCTAAATTTAAATGAATAATGAAACATTTATTAGGTATTATTATTGTGGAACATTTGCTTGTTAAATTGTTCTTTTAAATTTTCTTCTGGGTTAAAATGATCTAAGCTTAGGTTTCAAAGCCATGAGTCTACCTTCATGGACAAAGTAGGGAAAAAAATAATTCTTTAAGAAAAATTATCGATGAGACCTCCTGGTCAGAAACATTCCTGACCTGCACCAACTATTCTCAAATTTTCGGTCCCAGGTTATACTCACATCTGCAACCACTTTAGTGGTCTCTGTCTCCCTCTCTCTCTCCTCAACAAGGAGAAGAAAATATGACCATGACTTGCCCAACGTGGGAGCTTTGCCCCCTACTTTGTGTGTGGCTTCACATGATCTTGAGTCTCCCTTCATTTCCCCAGTGGCTTCTCCATCACTTTCTTCTGTTTCCTTAGAAAGGGGAACCACAGAGGGAGCTGGGACAATTAAAAACATGCCCTACACTTTCCTTTTACACCTTCAAGGGCAGAGTTGACTGCAATCATTTAAGAAGATTACATGCAGAAGAAATTAATTCTCTTAGCAGTTCACAAAGAAACTGACAGAAACGATCACCTAATGGTGCCTAAGGATTATTTTCTCTTCCAATTTTTTATGCTTCTACTAATTACTCTCCTAATGAATCTGATTATTATGAAATCAGAAACTCTACCCTGCTTGTTCTAACAATAAAACCTCTGTGCTTCTGTGGAATTTGCTCTATAGAGGCACCTCTGTGGGCAGACATGTGCCCCAGTTTATCAGGTCTTCCTAAGTCTGAGGGTTCTCTCCTGACTCTGAGTTTTCAGCAAGGCATTTGACAAAGTCTCTTACCATATACAGGTGAACAAAATGGGGAGATGTAGGCTGGATGAAAGAGTTATGTGGATTGAGACCCTGTTGAATGACTATGCAGAAAGAGTATGGGTTAATGGATACGTAGTCAACCTGAAGGGAGACTGTTATGTTACATACCTTAGGATAATCCTGCTCACTTTTATCTGTGACTTCAATGATTGTGCCTTCTTTCTCACTTCTACCTCCAAGAGCCCCTACCTTCCTTCACCACTCAGCTGAAGGGCCACCTCCCATATACATTGATCATACTCACATACCAGCAGTTAGTGCTATCCCATGTTCCATACGACCCCACAAAAAAAATCAATCTGGGAGAAGAAGAGGCTCAGGGTTTCTGGCCCAAATAGACACAATTGCTATTTACACTCATTCTGAGCCATCAGGGACCAAACAATGACCAAGTAAGGCTTGGATTGGGACCTATTATTGGCCAATCAATGAGAGCCAGAGTGATTTGGGTTTAAGACACCATCCTTAAGAAAGAAATCTAACTTTGATAGACTTAGCTCCTCTCCTCAAAGCAAGGTTCAAAGACAGCTCTGAAAGACTCATGATAGAAAAAGTTGTGCACACCCAGAGAAAGAATCATGGAGTCTGAATGCACATCGAGGCGAACTTTTTGCTCTTTTTTTTTTTCCTTCTTTTTTGGTTTCGTTTCTTGTTTCTCATGATTCATTCCATTGATTATAATTCTTCTTTATACCTGGACTATTATGTAAATAAGTTCAATGTAAAAGTATAGGTAGAACCTACAATGGATTACATGCCATCTTGGAGGAGGGAGGGAGGAGGAGAGGGAGGGAGAGAAAATTTGGAACCCCAAAACTTGTGGAACTGAGTGTTGTAAATGAAAAATAAAAAACAAATTTATTTAAAAAAAGAAATCTAGCCTGTAAATCCCAAGATATCTTGCTAGGTTTCAGGGATCAAAATTTATATTCCTTTGGTTAGAGCATTTACAGGTAAGGATATGATACCCTATGTAGACAGAGGGAGGAAAAAAAGGAGGGAGGGAGGGAGGGAGGGAAGGAAAGAAAGAAGGAAGGAAGGAAGGAAGGAAAGAAGGAAGGAAGGAAGGAAGGAAGGAAGGAAGGAAGGAAGGAAAGAAGGAAGGAAGGAAGGAAAGAAGGAAGGAAGGAAGGAAGGAAGGAAGGAAGGAAAGAAGGAAGGAAAGAAAGAAGGAAGCCGTTGCATTACCCAATTGGAACTGGCTAGTTGGGTCCCCAGTAGGGCAGCTACTACTACTCACAGGTTGTTTATCCTTTGTTCTCCAGTCATCCTAATCTATATCTTGCCACTGGACCCACACAGCTCTGGATGAGAGAGTGAGGCTGGTGACTTTGCACAGCTCCCCCTCACTTAAACCTAATGCATTTGCAAGTCATGGCATCACCTTCCTGTTGTCATGGTCCTTTTCCAGAATGAAGGACATACAACAATCTGTGAACAGTAATAGCTGCCCCACTGGGGACCCCACTGAACAGTTCTCATTGGACAACACAACTCTTTCCTTTCTTCCTTCCTTCCTTCCTTCTCTCTTTCCCTTCTCTCCCTCTGTCCACATAGGGAATCATTCCCTTACCTGTGGGCTTTCACCCAAAGGAATATAAATTTTAATTGCTGAAATCTCACAAGGTATCTTGGGGTTTACCAGCTATATTTTCTTTTAAGGACCATAACATAAACCAAAATCATTCTGACTCTCATTGATTGGCCAGCAATAGATCCTAGCCCAAGCCTCACTTGGTCACTGTTTGGGCTCTGATGGCTCAGAGTGAGTGTAAACAGCAATTATTTCTGTTTTGTCTAGAAACCCTGATGTTCTTTCCCTCCCAGACTGATATTTTTCTTTTGTGACCAGGTAAAAGAGGCCATTCTTTGCCTCATTTCTTACCTAGCCTTAATCATTGAATGAGTGTTGCCTCAGACAAACTGAGATTTGGGAAAGACCTTACCTTAAAAAGGCCAAGGTCTCCCACTACAACTGGGGCCATCTCCAGTCGTCCTGATTCACATCTTGCCACTGGATGCAGATGGCTCTGGAGGAGAAAATAAGGCTGCTGACTTTGTACTGCCTCATTCAAATCCCATTCACTTGCAAGTCATGGTACCACCTTCCTGATGTCATGGTCCTCTTCGAGAATGAAGAACAATTTTGTGTTTACACATCTATATATATGTTGTGTTTAGTCAGGTGTCCTCTCAGAATCTCATCAACATATAAACTCCTTGAGGGCAGGGTCTTTTAATTTCCTGGCATATAACAAATGCTTATTGAATAAATGAAGGCAAGATGGAATGCTTATCAATCTTCGGATGACCCAGGAATGGAAGCCATGTCTAATACACTGATTAAGATAACTGAGTTTCACAATATCCTGTTGCCAAATGAAATGGAAAATAATTAAGAATAAAAATAATTGCATATAAATGTTAGTTTGCATTTATATAGCATTTTACCTACATCATCTCAAGCCAAGTCTTAGAAAGCTGCTTGGTTCAGTGAGAGATTGAATAACTTTCCCATCGTCACCGAACTGGTATGTGCCAGAGGTCAGAAGCGGTCTTTCTGACGCTGAAGTTTGGCCCTCGATCCACTATAGCTTGCTGTCTCTCACTAAATCATTAGTTTGTACGTTTTTGTCTCTTAGGAGTTGCCTTTTTTTCAAAGTTAAAGTTCTTGAATCATCAGTTTGTTTCAGTATCTAGTAGCTACAGCCTTAGGTTTCAATGTGTGAACTGCTAACCTCGTTCTTTTTTGAGCTCAAATGATCATTAGTCATAGTCCCGGGCCTTCTGTCCTCTTTACTCTTGACCTTGATAGTCTCTCACTTTCGAGAAGTTAACCTTGTTCTGTGGACTGACATGTTTAGACTTCAAATGCTAAGATGTATGTGAAATTCCATGCCTTGCACTGTGAACAGTCTGCTATGAGTAATTTTACCACATTAGACATGCCAACACTGGAAGCAAAATTTCCAAGGCAGTACCCTCTACCTGAGCTAGGAATGAAAGTAAGTCTTACAGTCTCCCTGTGCACCTACCCCTCCCTCTCCCAATCAATCAAGTGGGGATAATAAATCACCAGTTTACTGAGTGTCTGCTCTGGGCCCAGAGCTGTGTGGGACATAGGAGTGCATTTCCACTCCCATTTAATTATGGAAACTTCTCAGAAATTGTAGATTACAGCCAGCTGACACTGTAAGTGTCTCTTGGAGGAAAATACTACCAAATATTGTTCTTTTTCCCTTAGAGTCATTTTTTACACCACCTCTGCCCTTGGGAGTTTGTCTATGTATGACCAAATTGTATAGTTACAGTTGGGTTAAATTAGCTGTTGAATATATTGGGTGTTTGGGTATACCAAGCTCTTAATCTGCACTCCCACACCCACACAAATATGAGCTCTAGATAAACTCACACCCATATTTTCAGAGAAGGAACTCAGTTCAATGCAACATATATTAAAATCATCCACTGGGTTCTGAAATGCTGTGCTAAAGGCTTGGGGAGATACAAAGTTTAATGAGGCAGTTGCGGGCCTCACAGAGTTCGCAGTTTGCTGAAAAAAACCTTAAAAATGTCCTTGTCCAAGTCTTTTGTTTTGTACATAAGGAAGATGCTTTGTGATGAAAGGAGCTCTTCCATGTTTTCTTTGGATAGGATCTGTTTATTTTTCAATTGGACTATTATAAAACCATCATATGATATTCTAGGAAAAGACCATTGTGCCTGGGTGGGAGACCCATCGAAATGAATTATCACCTTGAGATCAGAGTGAGTAGTGCTGGCAGCTGGGCCTGGGCAGATGTGACTTGTTCATTGGACCTCAGCTGGTGGTAGTCTATTATGAGTGGGGGGGGGGAGGTGGAGTGGGGAGGGAATCGCACAAAGGGCATGGTCCTTTAGTATCACTTGGACTGAGTAGAGGCTAGGCTGAGATGAAGAAGATGAGCTCCATTTGTAAGTGGAGAAATAGCCTCTCTATAGCTTGTTTGTAATTGTCTGCACATTCTCTCCCGTTAGATTATAAACTCCTGGAGGGCAGGGAACGTCTATTGCCTGTCTTGTAGACCCTAGAGCTTAGCACAGTGCCTGGCACACAGCGGACACTTAATAAGTGCTTTTGATCAACTGACCAATCTACACTTGGAGACCCAGGATGTTGGCTTGGATTCAGATCAGAGCCCCTGGAAAAAAGGCCAATTAGTGTTAGATGAAAGCACAGCTGTATGAATGGTTTACCTTATTTAATTTTTTTCCCACTCATTCCCTTATTTCCTTAAGGCTTTTAGAACTTGGATCTTCTCTTAGGTGAATTAAGGGAAAGAAAATTTCTCAACATCTTTCAGATAGAAAATGGGAAACCAGTCAAGCTTTAGGCTTAAATTTGTGGCACTGTGAAAGTGAAAGAAGAAACAGTTTGTGAGAAGGGCCCTAGATGTGGAGTTCTGACTTCAAAAGTGGGTTTGAATTCTATCTGTCATTGGCTACCTCTGCGACACTGAACAGGTCACATGAACCTTTTCGGTCTCAGTTTTCTTTAAAATGAAAGGATTGGTCTGGGAGATGTTGAAGGCTCCTCCAGCTCTAAATCTCTAAATCTAAATCTATATATAATCTATAATTTGTGATCCTAGGACACCCTTGAGACAGTGGCTTACGGGTTCATTGGGGGAAGCTGCTTTTGACACCCTCCCCCTTCCAGGGCATTTCGTTTCTTTCCCTGAATAGAAGACAAACGCTTTGAAGTTTCCTTCAACTGTGTCAGCCTTTAAAATTTATATTTCAGCATTGATTTCAATCTCCTCCCCCTCTCAGTTATTCATGAGGTTATTGATAATCCATGAAACCAAGTTTGATGTCCAATCTCTTGCCTTTCTCTTGTCCCCAGAGCCCTGAAATGGTGAGCAGGGAAATGTCAGGTCAGGAAGTGGAGCAGTGGGAGGGGGCCGGTACTGAAGAACCCCAAAGACCATTGGGCCCCTTCCAGCCTTAGTGTTCTGTGGTTCTTCTATTCAGTTCATGTTTGAGCCATATGTCTTGCATGCACATGCCATAACTGAAGGTCTAAAGAGCCATATAATATCAGTATTGGAGTGGACCTTAGCGTTATGTAATTTAACTTTACCCTCAATAAATGGTCATGCATAGGGCATGGAATGGGTGCGAAGGAGGGTGCTGGTATACCTGTTCCATTCTCTATGGATCTTGTGACCCAACATGAGATCTTTCTCCATAGCATTCCTGATAAGTAACCATGGATATGACTGATAACACATTCTACAGGTATTATCTTAGAATCTTTGAGCAATTCATACTTTCCAGGGGATAAATGACTGTAGCAGAGAACAGAACCCTATTCTCCAAAGCAGGCACCAGGAAGCAGTTATTTTATAAGATGAAACTTAAGGCCTTTTCTTGGGATGACCTTTCTGTGTTTTGTCCAGCTTCCCCAAACCTTGATGGTCCAGCTCTTGTGTAAAAAGCAGAGGTGCAGCAGGAGACCCCTCATAACAGTTAGAAGAGAGGTCTCTTGTTTTGCTCACATCACTACTCAGGCCATGGGGAGGGAGAAAACCCCCAGGTTTATTTATCTTTGGGTTCCTGGCTCCTTGAATCTTTCCTTTTCTCTGATAGTTCACTCCTACCATGTAGGAGTGACTTTGAATGCTTTTTTTTTCCCTTGCTGGAAAGAAAAGTTTATTTCTCTGCTGAAAATGGCATGTTTTCCTTCTTCTAGTCCTTGCTAGTACTGCCTAAGAGAAGGAGCTGACAGCCTAAGAGGGAGGGTCAGGAGGTCAGCTAGACTCTATTTCTGGAGTCATGCAGAGAAGTTTGCCTGGAAGCTTCAGTGGTCTCACAGAGCAATAAGCATCAGAGGGGAAGGAAATAAAAGTGACAATGAGGGCTTAGGGGAGAGATGGTGGCTTACTTTCACTTCTTCCTCTGCGACATGCAGGAAAGCAAGTAGAGTGTTTACTCTGAATAGCTAATCACATGAACAATCCCCCTCCTGTCTCCCATACCTAGAATACATCCCTTCACTGCCTAAGCAGCTTGGTGGTACAGTGCTGGGCTTAAAATCCAGAAAACTTGAGTTCAAATCCAGTATCAGACACTCAGTAGCTATATGACCCTGGGCAAGTCACTTAACTTCTATTTGCCTTAGTCTCCTCATCTGTAAAATGGGAATTATAACAGCTGGGTTCAGAGCTCAGTTGAGATGCTACATCCAACATGAAATCTTACCTGATCCCCTCAGCTACCAATTCCCCTCTGCTCCCCATTGTTTTAGATTTACCTACATCTGTGGTCTCCCTCAATAAAATATGATCTCTGCAACTAAAAAAGCAAGAAAAAGAACAAATTCACAATCCCCCAATTAAATAGCAAATTAGAAATTCTGAAAATCAAAGGAGAGAATAATAAAATTGAAAGTAAGAAAACTATTGAACTAATAAATAAAATTAAGAGCTGGTTTTATGAAAAGAACCAATAAAATAGATAAACCTTCAGTTAATTTGATTAAAAAAAGAAGAAAACCAAATTACCAGTATCAAAAAATGAAAAGAGTGAATTCACCACAGAGGAAGAGGAAATTAAAACAATAATTAGGAGTTATTTTGCCCAGCTGTATGCCAATAAATCTGACAACCTAAGTGAAATGGATGAATATTTACAAAAATATAAATTGCCTGGATTAACAGAAGAGGGAATAAAATACTTAAATGACCTCATTTTAGAAAAAGAATTTGAACAAGCCATCAATGAACTCCCTAAGAAAAATCTCCAGGGCCGGATGGATTTACACGTGAATTCTACCAAACATTTAAAGAACAATTTATTCCATTAATATATAAACTATTTGGAAAAATAAGTAAAGAAGGAATCCTATGGAGTTCCTTCTATGGCACAAATGTGGTGCTGATACCTAAACCAGAAAGAGGCAAAACAGAGAAAGAAAATTACAAACCAATTTCCCTAATGAGTATTGATGCGAAAATTTAAAACTGATTCTTCTTTCACAACATGACTAATGTGGAAATATGTTTAACATGATTGTACGTGTATAACCTATATCAGATTGCTTGCTGTCTTGGAGAGGGAGAGGCAGAGAAGTCTGAAACTCACAATTTTACAAAAATGAATGTTGAAAACTCTCTTCGCATGTAATTGGAAAAAATACTATTAAGGAAAAGAATGAAGTATGACCTCCTTGAGGGCAGGAATGATTTAATTTTGTCTTTCAGTGCCTAGTGTAGTAACTGGTGCATAGTAGATGCTTATTAAATGCTTATGTTCTGATTGATTGATGCATATTCCAGGGCCCCCAACTCAGGGCTGCAGCCAAATGGGTGAATGGCAGTCATGATCAATCTTCACATGTGGGATCAGATACCAACATCTGAGGCACTTGAACTATTGCATGATTGACTTATGGCTCCCCTACTTCGGGAAGGCAGAGACGTCCTCTCTTTTTGACTTTGCATCCTCACTACCTCGTCAGTGCCTGGCACACAGCAGGCATTTAATTAATGCTCACTGATTGATTAGTATTATGGAAAGAGTTTAAGTAAAACACATGCCTTCTGGTTATAACACAGCAAGTATACCAACGACAATCACTTAGCAAAGGGTGCTCTTAATTCCGCATAGATTTGCATCATTCCTCGATTTCCCAGGGCTTCATGGACATCCAGCCTTCTCAGACTGCAAGCCTGGATTCATATTCTACTGATATCCCACTGATTGGGTCACCAAATCCTAACCTAATAGAAGAATTTCAGAAAGTCAAATTTTGTGGAATTTATCACATATCACCGACTATAGCAAACTACTCTTTGATAAACCCAAAGAATCCAGCTTCTGGGTTAGGAATTCACTATTTCACAAAAACTGCTAAGAAAATTGGAAAATAGTATGGCAGAAATTGGGCATAGACCCATATCTTACACCATATACCAAAGTAAAGTCAAAATGGCACAAGAGTTAAGTATAAAGGCTGATACTACAAGTAATTTGGGAGAGTAAGGAATAGTTGACCTGTCAGATTTATGGGAAAGGGAAGAATTCATGATCCAACAAGAGATAGAGAGCATTATAAAATGCAAAATGTATAATTTTGATTATTCTAAACAGAAAAGTTTTGTATAAACAAAGCCAATGCAACAAAGATTAGGAGAGAAGCAGAAAACTGGGAGAAAATCTTTACAACCAATGACTCTGATAAAGGTCTCATATCTAAAATATACAGGAAACTGAGCCAAATTTATAGTAATAAAAGTCATTTCCCAATTGAGAAATGGTCAAAGGATCTGAACAGGCAGTTTGCAGAGGAAGAAATTAAAGATATCTATAGGCGTATGAAAAAATGCTCTAAATTACTATTGATTAGAGAAATGCAAATCAAAACAACTCTTAGGTATCACATCTCTCCTGTCAGATTGGCTAACATGACAAAACAGAAAAATAATAAATGCTGGAGAGGATGTGGGAAAATTGGAACATTAATACATTGTTGGTGGACTTGTGAACAGACCCAGCCATTTTGGAGAGCAATTTGGAACTATGCCCAAAGGGCTATAAAAATGTGCATACCCTTTGACCCAGCAATACCACTCCTAGGGCTATATCCCAAAGAGATCACACAGGAATCTGTATGTACAAAAATATTTATAGCTGCTCTTTTTGTGGTGGCAAAGAATTGGAAATCGAGGGGATGCCCATCAAATACGGAATGGCTGAACAAGTTATGGTATATGAATGTAATGGAATACTATTGTGCTATAAGGAATGGGGAAGATGTGGACTTCATAATAACCTGGAAAGACCTACATGATCTGATGCTGAGTGAGAGGAGCAGAACAAGGAGAACATTGTACACGACCACAGACATATTGATTCTGTGATGACTAACTTCGATAGACTTGGCTCCCCTCAGCAATGCACGGCTCAAAGACAGGTCCAAAGGACTCATGATGGAAAAAGCTAGCGACAACCAGAGAAAGAACTGTGGAGTCTGAATGCAGATTGAGGCAAATAATTTACTCTCTCTTCTTTTTCCTCTTGGTTTTTTGGTCTTGTTTCTTCTCTCTCATGATTCATTCTGTTGGTCATAATTCTTCTTTGCAACTTGACTATTGGGTAAATAAGTTTAATGCGAAGGTTTATGTAGAATCTATATCGGACTGCCTGCCATCTTGGCAGGGAGGGGCGAGGAGAGGGAAGAGAAGAAAATTTGAAACTCAAGAACGTGTAAAACTAAGTGTTGTAAACTAAAAATAAAAAAAATCTAATTAAATAAAAAAAATTATCACATATCTTTGTGCCATTGGGATCTCCTTAGGTCACCATACCAGTGCTGTTAGCATAAACTCTATCCAAGGTGAGGGACAGAAAATTCATGATGTACTATTCTGAAAATCTGGGCCATTGCCAGTAGCCCTGCCTCTGGACTCCAATGACTGAAGAAAAGAGTGAGGCTGATGACTTTGCACAGCTCTGCCTCACTTAAATCCAATTCTCTTGCAAGTCAAGACATCACCCTCCTGATGTCATTGGTCCTATTTGAGAACAAGGATGAACAACATAAACAATCCTGAAAAAAGTGCAAACTTCAAGCTTTTCCATGGCTACTCCAATTCCAGAGCATGCATGTGTGTGTGTGTGTGTGTACGTGTGTGTGTGTGTGTGATTTAGTCTTCCACAAAAGCAGTTGTGACTAAGATATTTTTTTTTCTGTTGAAAAGGGGCATCCCTTGACATTGCACTTGTTAACATGAGTCTACTTTGTGAAGTATCAAATAGTAATTGACATGAGTATGTCATTAAGAACCTCAGCCTGGTGTGTTCTTTCAACAGTCTGATGGCATTGGAGGTAGCAACTACATGTTAGATTAGAACAAAATGACCTACAGAAAGGAGTTATGCACATACTGAGAAAAGTTTGCAGTTATCACAGCAATTGGAGGTTTCCCAAGGACCTTTTATAGCTGTGCTGTTACAATTTGTATTGACCATAGTTCTCAAAGAACGATGTAGGAGGACTATTGGGTAGCACAGCGGATAGCAGGCTAAGCTCAAAGTCAGGAAGATTTGAGTTCAAATCCAGCCTCAAACACTTACTAGTCACGTAAGCTTGGGAAAATCAGCCTATTTCAGCCAATTTCCTCATCTGTAAAATGGGGATAGTAAATAGCATCTACATCACAGAGTTGTTGTGAAGATCAAATAAGCTAATGTTTGTAATGCATTTTGTTTGTAATGCAATGTAATGCATAAATTTGCACTATACAGTATCAGCTAGTAGAACTCTTTTTTTTAATTAAGATTTTTTATTTTTTAGCTTACAACACTCAGTTCCGCATGATTTTGAGTTCCAGATTTTCTCCACCCCCCCCCCCCAAGACAGCATGGAATCCAATATATCTTCTACATATAACTTCACAGTAAACTTAAATTTTTTTTATTCTTATATCCTTAAATGTGCAGAAATAGAGACTTTTTTTCAGTGCTTATGGCTATATGCTTGTCTTACAGGCCTGACAGAATAATGTCGAACTTTGAAGTCTAGAACCATTTGCTTTGCCAAGTCTCAAAATATCTCATGCCACTTAATAAATGTTTTTTTTAATTGATTGATTGAATAGCCTCTGAGGTCCCTTCAAGCTCTGAGATTTTGTTATTCTTCTCTGATCCTCCTCTTCAGGCTGATCAAACCATTCAGTTAAGTGTGGGTCCCATTAGACTGGCCAGTGAGTGACTTGAACCTAGTGTGGAGGGGCCAGTGAGCTGAGAAATTGTTTGAGAAATTCAAGACACTCGTCAGCCTTCACCATGAGTTATCTGCCTATAAATAAGGCCTTTTATGATTTTTTTTTTAATGAGGGAAATGGCTGTGTGTTTTTTTTTTCCTCCAGAAAACTGTTTTTAGATGATCTTGGCTACTCTCCTCCAGTAATCAGCTTTGTGACTCACACCCAGGAATTGTTCACATATAACTCTGGCTGGAAATTCTGTCTGGTGGCCTGGAATTGATTCCAATATTGAAAAGACTGCGAGGAAGCATAGCACATGACAGGCGATTACATATAAACTGCCCGAGGCTTCTATTTTTTTTCAGTGGGAAGTGACTCATATCCTGGTCATGAATCCATATTGATCTTTCCTGACAATTTGAGGATATGAATTTCTCAACAGTGGTGGGTTCTTGGTCAAAACAGCTGGAAGGGCTGCCCCTGTAGGTCTACCTGAAACACCACAATGGGACATTTGGAGATCTGTGGCAGGTTCTCGTCATACAGAGAATGCAGAAACAATCATTTCTGATACCAAGTCTTCATTTATCTCATTTAGGCTCATTCCTTGAAGAGGGACTTCATCTGAGGATGGATATATTTTTAAATGACAAAGTCCCTGCCCTCAAGGAGCTTATAGAAGGCATATAGCATTTTTATAATAAGTATATAGAGTATATAATATATATTATACATATAATATATATGGTATAATAATATATGATATATAAAATATTATATATAATAATATATAATATAAGTATATAGAGAGTGATTGGGGGATATAAGAAACATAGAGACCAGATGTTCTAAATGTGTTTGAGAAGGGACAATGACTTTCGGTGGGGAAGATTAGCAAAGATTACCATTTTCTTGAGGTGGGATATGGTAACTGAGCTGGATCCTGAAGGTATATAAGGATCCTATAAAGAGGAAATTCTTAAAATAGGAGATCCACTTGCCTGGATTACTGTATATAAGATATTACACATGTATAATATATGCAATATATGTGTATGTTATATATATATATGTATTTTATATATATAATATATATATGTATAATATATATATGTATATATAATTCCCAGACAATTGGATCTCTCTCACACACACAATATACACATAAACATATAAACATTTTAATATATAACAATTATATATAAAACATATAAATATGATACAATATTTATAAAGTATAAATATTATATAATAATTATAGCAAATTTTATATATCTATATAACTATTTTTGGAATGCACTATCAAGATTTTCTTTTTACCAAGTTTGCTTCCCTAATTATCTTTTTTACCAATTAATTTACATTTTCTAATGGCATATACATAGTCCCCAAACAATAATGTCATATTTCATGCTGCTTTAAAGTGTACAAAATGAAAAGAAAAGAAAAAAAGATAAAGTATATAAAATGGTTTTCTCATAATAACCATGTGAAATCAATAGTGTAAATATTATGATGCCCATTTTACAGATGAGGAAACTGAAAATTGGGAAAGGGTAGGGACTCGCCCAGAGTCTCATCGCTAGTTAGTATCAGTGCCAGAAACTGAATTCAAGTCTGAGGACATCAAGGCCAGAACTCTCTCCTTGATACCATACTGCCTCTCATGCATTCATAGGACATCATAGGACTTAGAGCTGGGTTCTCTATCTTTTGCAGATGAGGAAGCAGAGGGCCAGGGAGCCTAACTTTGTGAAAGATGTGCCCAGGATAACACAAATAGCAAGCTGCAAAGGCCGGATTCAAACCCAGGCCTTCTGATTTGAACCCCAGTCTTCTTCCACCAGGCCTCCTTCAGTTAATGGAAGGCCTCCTGCCTGCAGAGAACTAGAGTAGTCATCACAGAGGAAGAGAGTAGACCTGATCGGTACCCTGATGAACATACATTCTGGCAGCAGAAGCAAGAATCCAGGCTAGGCTTTTACATCTTCTTGAGTGAGAATGTATCAGGCGCGCCCTCAGGCTTGAATCTCAGCATTTGTTCACAAAGGAGTTAAGCTGCTGCCAATAACGAACCAATCATGGTGGCTGTTTTTTGGGGTGGAAGGCAGGGATGGGGCTTAGAAATGTCCGCAGAAGAAACAAGCAAGGTAGTAATGGTCAGCAATAGGCCTAAAATGAAGGTGTTGGACTAGATAACCTTCATGGTCTATTTCAGCATTAAATCTATGATCCTATTGTGTCCTATATACTCAGGATATCTTTTGAGACATCTCCAGCCACAGCATCTGTACTTTACTCCATTCAGGCCCTCACTTTTGCTCCTCACCTCCACTTCCCACCTGAGAATGGAACTCCTTAGGTGTGTAGGGACTCCTAAGGAGCCACCTTAAGCTTTGCCTTCTTTGCCTTGTCTCGATCAATTATTGCTTTTCACTAACACTTCCAGGACATCTCCAGCCATGCTATCAAGTGTACACTCCAACCTCTCCTCTCCAGATCCTCTTTCTGTGTTGTCTTCCTCCATAAGAATGTAAGCTTTTTTGAAGGAAGAGACTGTCTACCTTGTATTTGTTTCCTCAGGGCTTACAACAGAGCCTGGCACACGGTAATTACTCACTGAATGTGTTATCTATCTGTCTAGGATGTGTATATTTTATATTATGCATAGCACAAAAGATCATGGACATAGGAGATAGGAACCTGACACCTTATCCAAAACTTGGAGTGTGACTCAGCAAAAGGATAGCCCATTATTTGCTTAATTCTGCCTAGGAGACTCAGACATGCCTGGGCTATGGATATCTTTACTTTGTCCTTCTATTAAGTCACCTGTGAAAATGTTTTACCCAATACACCCTTTTTCAGCACTTTGGAATTGAGCAATGCCTCTGCAGGTAAACTAGAGCTGTGGGATTATTTTCCTAGTTCAAGTCTTGGTTGAGGACCATTGGCTAGAATGAGCTGCTCTCCCAGCTTCACTCCTATGGGCTGAGATGGCAATCTCTGTGTTGACAAATCAATTCAGTTCGACCTTACAACTTGGCTCCAATTTACCTTCGGCTTGTTATATACATACATACATACATGTATATATATATATATATATATATATATACCCTTTTGCATTCCTCATTCCAGCTAAATTGGATTTCTTGATATTCCTCACACTTGACATTCCATCTCCCCTCTCTTCATCTGCGGCTGTTCCCCATGCTTAGAATGCACTGCTTCCTCATTTCTGCCTCTTAGACTCTCTAGTTACTTCCAGATTTAAACTTATATGTCACCCCCTACCAGAGGCCTTTCCTCATCCCCACCTCTCTGTCGCCACTAACTGCCTGCTAGTGTCCTTCTGAAATTACCTACGGGAAAAAAAATACATGTAGTTCTACGTGCATATGATGTCTCTGCTAAATTATAGTGAACTCTTTGAGGGTGGTATTGGTTTGTGTCCTCAGTGTCAGGCACGGCACTTGGTGCATAATAAGTGACTGTTGATGGATGGATAGGTTGATTGACTGAACTAGGTACTTGAGTCCTTGATATGTTCTCTATCTACACTTAAGAAGAAACAAATTTGATGGTGCTTGGTCTCAAATTCCCTTATTCCCTCCACTGTGCAAACCTCAACTCTTCTGTGTCTTAGATGAGGGCTCTTCAGCTGCCCTTCATCATCTCATGCCTGGACTATTACAATAGCCTACTGTCTTTACAGGAAGCCTTTCCCAATACAATTTATTTTTAATTCCTTTTCTCTGTTGATTATCTCCAATTTATCCTGTCTATAGTTTGTACATAACTGTTTGAACATTGTCTCCTCATCAGATTGTGAACTCCTTGTGTCTTTTGGCTTTCTTCGTATCCCAGCACTTCGCGGAGTGTCTGACACATAGTTGCCATTTAATACTATTTCTTGACTGACTGACTGCTGCGCCCCCATGCTCTCACCACCATTCATTCCCTAATAGCCAAATTTTGGGAGGTCTGTGACATTTGTGAACTTATTTAGGTTGTCCCTTGAGTGCCAGATGCCCAGTGTGTTGCTTGGTCTCTAAGGCTGTACAGCTTGTAAGAGCTGCTAGACCATAGCCTTGGAGAACCATCGGGTCAATGATATACTATGGCAAAGCATCAGAGGGGGCCTTTATTGGGAGAAGCAACATAAACAATCAGGTTCATCATTGGGGCTCTTGTTGATTGAGAATCAGAAGATCTGGTTCTATAGCCTGGCTTTGCTGTCTACTTAGCTGGGTGATCTAGGGAAAAAACTACCTCCCTTTTGTGGGTCCCCAGTTTCATTAACGGTAGCTCAGGGGGATTGGACTGAGATGATGGCTCAGGTCCTTTCCACCAGTAAATCCTGGCATTCTATGATCTATGATAGGAATCCAATGTCCAAACCATGAAGAGAACCCTCATTTCCTGAATATCAGGAGCCTTTGTTCATGTTGTCCATGCTGCTACTTTTAAGAAGGCTTATTTCTCCAATGATGGTGGAGCCTGATGTTTCCTGGCTTGGTTTTGGTGTGAGAGTGGCAGAAATGGAACCTTTTACAAGGCAGCTTTAACAACAAAGGGAAGTGTAAGCAATCTGAGGTATGGGAGGCTGGATTTTTTCCAAGCCAAAGGCATCTCTTAGACTTAATTAAAAAGTCAAGTGCCAATCACTGGGGTCAGGGCAGTCCATATTTATGGATTTCTCTATTAACAACACATTGTCATTAAGGCCAGGATTGAGCTGTAGGCCAGATGGACCATGTTGGAGTAACTTTGACAATTTCAATTATGTTTCACTGAGGTGTTGTGTCCCAGATCTCAGGGAATCTGGAATGAGGGAGTTTGGAATGAGTGCAGAGGACCGGCTGATTTTGTTAACACACCCTGCCCTGACTGATCATGTAGGTGGCCCTTCTCCAAACTCCCAAGGTCTGAGTCCAGAACACTTCAGATCCCTTGACTATCCTGGGATGACTTCTCTGGGGTTAGGCTTTGATTATGCCAAAGTCTAGGGGCCAAATTCCATAGACATGAGAAATAGGGTGGAGGCATTCAAGGAGGGAAATAGCTTCTGAGGCAGGGAAAGGGTCCGAGGGCCCTCGACCTTGATGGCCAAGACTGAGGCTGGTGACTTCCATGTGGTGTTTGCCACTCGTGAGCTGTGAGACAGAGTAGAGAGTTGGCCATGGAGTTGGCCAGCTCTCCTTTCCAGCTACTCATATGATTCTTTTTAAAGCACTAAACCCCCCTACATGCTGAAGGCAACTAATTGCTTCTCGCTGGAAGTTGCAAAAATAATAAGATTTCATGCTCACATTGTATCTTTGGCTGTGTCTATACAACACCAGCACATCTGGAGGACAAATGAAACCTTAAGTCAGTCATCCAGATGTCTTGTGAACGTCATACCATTCCAGCATCCAAACAATTAAGGGCATGGGACAGATATGACTTTCATCTGTGGATTTGATAAATGATAATTTCAAAGAATCTCATTCAATTCTTTCAAAAAACAAGTGTTTTAGTCCAATTTAAGAAATGGGGAGAAACTATGGTGGGGGGAAGGTATTCATCCAAGATGGTGCTGAGTGTGCGTTGGTTCATCCGGGGAGCTGTCCTCTCATTCTCCTGCTTGCAGTAACAGAGAAGAGGGCTGCACTTGGATTCAGGAAGATCTAGGCTGGAATCCTGCCTTTGATAGGTGTGATTATTGACAAACCTTTTCCTAATTTGTGAAATGAAGATAGTAATGCCTATAGCACCAATGACTTCACATGGTGGTTGTGAAGCTTATATCAGATGTTTGTAAAGTGCCTTGCAAATTTCCAAAGTTTATATGAAGGTTGTTTATTATTATTATTATTATTAATTATTGAATCCGTTGACACACAAGGAGTATCTTACAAGTGCCATCTACCTCCTTGGGCCTTGCTGATTTTCAGTGATGCTTGTTACCTCTCCCCTTATTAAAGCGAGCTTATTTCTGGAATGGATTATGAAAATGAGAAATAATTACCACTTGGCTCCCTTTGCTTTCCCATTGTCCAGTGACACCCGAGAGACTTGGACTCCTCTGGGTTTCTCTCTCCTAAGTAAGGCTTTTCCCCTTTTCAGTCTCAGGGCAGTCCAGTAGGTTCCCACACAACCCCAGCATTGTGTACCTGTAACAGAGCACCAAACTACTTCTAAAGTGCCTCTGCCTTTACACAACCGGTGTCCTTATTCCAGCACACACAGTGGCAAAGGTGATATTCATATTCTATGACCGATATTTATTGATTTTGATTCCCACGATGCAAGAAAAGCTTGACTGCATTGCCTTGTGGTCAAATCATAAGGATGCGGGGATGGGGAAGGGGGAGTTGGAGAGAGGGAAATGGAATAAGAAAAAACCCACATACACCCCTTTTTTATAACTCTTTGTAAACGTAAGTTTATGTATGCCTGGTGCAAGCAATACCAAAATGGTCTGTTACGGTTAAGAGGTGGCTGTGAATGGGTGCTCTGTTACAGGTCGACCGGTGCCCCACTGAATCAAAACATTTCAGTCCAGCTACAATTTAAACAGTCATACTCCAACTAATTATGGGAAGCAGCCTGAGTGAGGAAGTATGCTTTCCTTCTAAAAGCACTTTACCTTCAATGAGTAAACAGTCCTAAGTGTAATATTAAAAGCACTAAAGTTTATATGCATTTTTATTTTGTGCTAATAGAGCAATTAAAAATGCATATGGTTTGAGATTTAAATTTTCTTCTTGGACCTATGGCAGATGATCTCTTGCCAAACTGTGGCCATAGAATATCCATCCAAGAGCAGGCTGTTACAGCCATTGCCTGATCATCATATTTTAATGAAGTAGATATATGTGGAGTGTTACCTAGAACAGCAAAAAAAAAAAAAAAAAGGAAAAAAAGTCAAGTAAGCTTGATTTGGGTAAAATAATATTGTTGGCAAGGCTCTTAAGATTAGTGAGTATTTCCAAATCCCTTTTCTAGTTCCAGACACTGCTCTGGCAACAGGAATAATTATAATTTATATTCATATAATGCCTTACAGCTAAAAATCTTGCTTGCTATAACTACATTTGATCTTCAATCAATCAACAAATATTTATTAAACATATACTATGTGCCAACAATTCCTAGGTGCTGGGAATATAGCGGAAAAAACCCCCCAATAGAATAGCAGCAGATCTCAAAGGACTCATGTTGTATTTGTAGAGATGTGTACATATATGTAAGTACACACAAAATCGATATGTGAAGAATAAATTATGATACAGGAATACAAACACAAGGTAGTTAAACATAATATAGGTAGAGGGAAGGTGTCAACAGTCTGTAGGAATCAGAAAAGGATTTAAGAAGGAGGTGGTGTTTGATCTGTCCTGAAGAAAGTGAAGTCTTCTGGGGAAGTTGGCGGGGGGAAAGGGAGTGATGAGAACATGGTGTATTCCTGGCATGGCCAGTACAAAGGCATGGAGATAGGAGATGGGGTCTCATGGAAGGAGTTGTGAAAAGGCAGTTTGACTGGACTGGAGAGCGCAAAAAGGGGAGTAGAATGAGGCTGAAAGGATAAATTGGGCAAACATCATTCTCCCTAAACAGATGAGGAAACAGGGTCAGAGGAGAAGTTTATAGGAATTGAAGCAGGAAGTGTCCTTAGAATTCAGCTGACTCTTTTTTTATAAAAAAAGGAATCTGAGACCCAGAGAAATGAATTGTGGTTTTTCCTAAGATCAGAGAGATTGTAAGTAACAGAGTTTAAATTTAAGCCCCAATCTCCTGCCTCTCCATACTATGCTCTTTTCACCATAGAACCCTACCCCTAGATTGATGTAAATGGCACACCTGGGATTTGACCCCAGGGCTCCTGACTGAAGTCCTATATTCTTTCCACTGCAGTTGGCTGCCTCTCTCAGGGAGAGGAAAAATGGGCAATTATCCAGTGTTGATTGAAAAAAATGGGTCACGCAGACTCCTGACCCCTTTTTTGTTCACCAAAATAAGGTGAGAAGCCTCTATCATTTGGACAATTGCTTTGCTTCTCCAGCCTCCCCTGGATGGGTATGGGATGGGACTTGCAGCCCACACTTTGTTCATTGTGTCGTGCACTCAGGCTTGACTCAAGGCCATGTATCTCTACTATGGAAGAGAGATGGGGAGAAGTGGGACATTGATGGATAGATTCAAGTCAATGAAACACTCGTGCCTAAAACAGATTCCTGAGGGCTTTTTGGACTGATTTATCTGGATAATTGCTTTCATTCTCCCCTTCACTTTGCTAATATTGTACTACAGAAAGATATTAAGGCAGCATAGTTTCCAGGAATAATACTCTGTTGCCTTGCCCTTGTCAGACCATATATGGTCTTGGTATCATAATTTAGGAAGGACATTGATAATCTGGAGAGCTTCCAGATGAGTTCAGCCAGGATATTGAAGGGCCTTGAGTTCATGCCACATGAAGACTGATTGAAAGGTAGAAGGCAGCTCGGAGGAACATTATACCTTCATTTGTGCATTTGAAGGTCCACCATAGAGAAAAGGAATTGGTCTTGGTCCATTTGACCCCAGAAGGCAGAACCAGAATTGGGTGGAAGTTACAAAGAGGCAAATTTGGGTTCTGTGTAAGGGGGCAGGAAAGTCCCTTATAGTAAGAACTCTCCCAAAGCAGAATGAGCTGCCATGGAAAGTAGTGGGCTCCCACTCCATGGGAGGTCTTCAAATAAAAATGGAATAACCACTTACATCATAGTGGAGATTCATTTTCATGGACGTGACAGAAAGATTCTAATTACTTAAAAATTGCTTTCTGATAACTCTATTTCAATTTAATTGATTTCCTTTATAATCTTGCGTATTTTACTTTATGCATTTTAAAAATATTATTCTGAGAAGGGGTCCATAGACTTTCCTAGACCACCAAAGTTTCCATGATAAAAAAAAGGGAAAAAAGGCTAAGAACTCCAGCTGCTGGTCCCTTCCCATTCTAACATTCTGGGATCTTGGGATATTTTCTACCTCCTTGCTTGGGCTAAGCCTCTTTGTATTACAGTTATTTAAACTTTTCCAAAATCCCAACTCTACAGTTTTATATTGAGGACATGGATATTGGTTCTTCCTTTTCCCCTCAGGGAATGCCTAGGTTCTTTTCCTACCTCCCACATACCGCCACTTGTTTTCCCCCATATTCTTGTTTCTTCCTTCTAATTCACAGGCCAACTCACCAATTCACTCCTCCATATTAGAGACCTAAGGCCCTGTTGCCCTGCGATGATGCTCTGCGATTGGTGAGATACTTTCAGAGTGGCAAATCCATCTGGGTCCGCTGCATTCCTAGACTTTTTCTTAAGCCCTGAATGAGCCACACTAAGTTGAGAGGAGTTTCTTTTCCCCAACCAAACCTTCAGAAATCCTGGGAGACTGAATATTTGCAGCCAGCCCAAACAGAAAGTTCCCATTTTTCCCATAATCCCTTAGCCATGTGAATTCTTCCAGGGGGTGGATGGGAGAGCACTTTTTGTTAGGCTAAGATTCCACTCAAGCTTTGTGGCTTCAAAGTTAAAAACCGAACTTGAGCCTTGTGAGACTCACATTGATTTACACTTGACAAAGCTCAACTTCCTCTCTCTATAGAAACTAAAGGCGTGGAAGTCTTGTAAAAAATAAATGACTCCAAAAGCATCTTATACATCCAAGAACTTTTTAAAAACCAACATTCTGATGAGCTGAATGTAAATGGATCAGAAACATATGGAGTAGATTTCCCCTGAAATACACTAAGGGGCTTCAAAATTAAGGAGAGCTTGGCACAGCATATTTGGGGGTGTTGTTGAACCCAGAGCATTTGGGAAACAGGTTACAGTTCTCATGAAGAAGCATATATTTGGCTGGATTTTCTCAGCTCTCATTTCAGCTCCAGCAGGAACTGTTAGGGGTTGGAGAAAAGTCAGAGGAGAGAAGGTAGATGGGTAGGGGACAAGATCCACAGGAAATAGAAGGGCAAACCCACAGATTTTACAGATTTCTTGGAGATTTTTAAGCCTCGGGGGCAGCTTAAGAGTAGGGATGAGGTTTAAGTTGGTTCTTGAAATATCTTGCAACCAGGTTTAGTTGGCCTAACTCTTAATGACTCACCAAACATTCTTTCTGAGCCTGCTCTAAATATTAGACATGAACACAAATAATTCTGAAAATATTTACCCCAGAGGGCAGCCAGAGCACGTGCATTTATTGAAAATGTATCTGTTTCATTGTAATGGACCTGTAGAGCATGCCTAAGACACTTCCAATGACATCTGGAAACAGATGGTTGCTGGAAGTTGATGGGGTGAGGCTAGTTGGATGTTTAAAGATGCAGTGGGTTATTTTCCAAATCCTTGATTGATAAACAAAGCCCTGCTTATCGAATGTCCTTCATTCTGAAGGAAATGTACATAGGGATCATCAGATACTCGATGCCTTCATAGAATCGCAGAGTTAAATGGTACCTCTAGAGGCAATCAAGTCAATCTCCCAGCCCCTCGGCAGGGCTGTGTCCAAGCCCCAAGATTGATGGTTGTCTATCTTAGGGATTTCCTGGAAAGGATAATCCCCAAATCCCCAACCTGTTCCACTACCTCACAACACTTGGGTTGTTTCTCCATACTTAAGGTGGAGAACTCAGACAATTCCTCAGTTATGTTGGGCCTACAAAACACTCTGGCCAGCATTATCCAGGAAATTGGAGTTATGCCTGTGTCAACATGGGACCAAAAGGACCATAGTATAGCAGAACCAGTTAATATAATTTATGGTGGTGGTGCTACGTAATGATCAACCACAGTGACCATTTTTCCCCGCTTCCTACAGGCCATCTATATTTGGTCAAGTTTAGACTGGGAGCTGTGTCTACATAGAACAAATTCAAACAGAATTTTGTGAGTTGGACTTTCTCCTACCCTTCCCCCTCCCAAGTCTTTTCAAAGAGAAATAACCCAACTCCTTTATCTGAAGATAGCATCTGTTTTCTAGTCTTTTAATCAATGTTTTGATTTCTGAATCCTTCCTAAAGTAGATACTCTAAGGAAGCAGGTCTCATGAGCCTTAGGATGCTGAATAGGAGCTGGGGACTGGTGTATGGTGTGGTCCTGAGAGTCTCCCCTGGGAACCTTTTTCTGGTACCACACTGTAAGTGTATTGGCAAACACATATACAAACATATGTATGTATGCATATATGTGTGTGTGTGTGTGCGTGTGTATTTATATCTATCTGTCTATCTATCTATCTATCTATCTATCTATCTATCTATCTATCTATCTATCTAAAGACTGTGAAGCATTTGGAAATTAAGTGACTGGAGCTTTAGGGCCTGAAGTCAGGAAGACCTGAGTTTAAATCTGGCCTCGGATACTTACCAGCTATGTGACCCTGGGAAAGTCACTGAACTTTTGTTTGTCTCAGTTTCCTCAACTGTAAAATGGGGTTAACAATAGCACCTACCTCATACCAGTCTTTGTAGTAGCAAAGACCCAATAACAAAGTAGATGCCCATCAAATGGGGAATGGCTAAAAAGAAGTTTTGATATGTGAATGGAATGGAATATTATTGCCCTCTTAGAAATGATGAATATAGAGAAGCATGAGAAGATATATACATATACGTATATATATATGGACTGATGCAATGTGAAGTAAGCAGAACCTTAAAAAACAATACACGTGATGACAACAACACTATAAATGGCAAGTAGAACAAAACAATCAAAAATGCTATGGAATTATAGAGATGAAACTTGTCAGCCAAGAAGAGATATAAGAAGACATTCCCTCACATGGATGTTTGTAGTGAAGGAGGACAGGGTGTAGAACACTGTACATAATGTTAGACTTATTCAATGAGTTTCTTAGTTTTCCTGAAATGTTTTCTTTTTCCTTTTTATTCTGTGTTACGAGGGATGTTTCTCTTGGTGTATACATACACACCAATGTGTATGTATGTGTATGTGTACGTGTACGTGTGTGTATATGTGTATATGTGTGTATGTATAGGTATATATACATATATGTTTATGCACACACACATACACACATACGTATGTGTGCATGCATATGTATATGTGGGTGTATATTATATATAATACACATATATATACACATATAAATATATACACATAGGTACACATATGTATACACATGTACATATATATGTGTGTCTATATATACACAATGTGTATATATGTATGTGTATGTATGGGTGTATATATGTATGTATGTATGTATGTATATATTTAAATAGATGGGCCTTATTCCTTCAAATGGGGACTTGAGTTCCTCTCTACTAATACTCCCACTGCTACATCTGGAAAAAAAAAACATGTAACCTATTGGTTTATGCTTCAGGTTTGTTGTCTTAAAATTGCATAATTGAATATACCTTCTACTTATTTCTTTGGATAATGTGATTAGGTAGAAAGAGCTGATTGGAAAGAAAGAATTTCAGGACTCCTCTGCTCGCATTTTCTTTGAAATGCTTGTTTCTTTTTGTTGCGAGGCTGGGACTGAGCCAATATAGCTGAATTGTCTTTAAAAAAGAGCTCTCATTTTGGAAATATGATTTTGAAAAGTTTGCTGAAGAAAAATCTGGCCACTTTATGGCATTAATATTCCCTAGTTCCTTAGGACCTGAAAAAAAATTGGTGAAATTCAATCGATGTGTTACAAGTTATAGACCTTTGACTTCTCTACGGTTAATTAGGCTTTAAGTTAAAGGAGGGGGGGAAGAAATAACAAAAACCCTGGGGTCACAGAACTTCCATCAAACCTAAACTCAAAGCTTTGCCCTTTTTCACCCTCACAATGAACAATGTAATGGTGATAGATAGCTAGATGAAAGCTAGAGTCTGAGCCTGATCCTGGCTTCCCCATTGTGCTGGGTAAAATCTCTTGGGGTTCATTGAAGGAGAAGTCAGGTGCCACTGTGACAATTACAACCACAATTACGCCTTGCTCAAGCTGTTGGCAAAATTGATTTCATACCCTTTGTATTTGTCTTTCATGGCCTGTTAAAAATCAACCCTGTTAGGGTTAGGGTGTCAGGAATTCCCAGGTATTTAGACTGGAATGAAAGAGAATTCTTTGCTTACCTCTCCACTTCTTCACGGATAGAAACTTCATTGCTTTTTAAACCAATGGTTTTCTAGAACATTGTTGTCACTTCCCAATAACCCCACCTCTTGTAATGAAGATGTATAGTCAAACAAAACTCATCAACATGGTGGTCATGTCTGACAATATATTGCTTGGTCTGTACCCATTGTCCGCCAAGTCTTAAAAGAGAGGAAGAAAGTGTATTTCACCACCAGTCCTCTGGAGTCAAGATTAGTCACTGAATTAATTAGAGTTATGATGTCTACATTGCATTATTATGGTCATTATCTAAATTGTTCTCTTGGTTCTTCTTATTTAGCTTTGCATCAGTTCACATGAGTGTTCTCAAGGTTCTCTGAATTCTAGGGAATTTGATTTGTGAATCTGGGAACAGGAAAGACCTGTCTCTGTGTCAAGGGGAATGGATTGGACGATTTCCAATGGTCACCCAACTGAGCTGCCTGAATAAAGAGAGGCGCTGGACCTTGGCATCGACTGAAGCTGGGGAGCCCGGCAACTTTGCTATGCTTTCTCACACAGAGAACCTGCAGATGTACTTTTTGAGAGTTTCTGCGGGGGCTTTCAAAGGCCTTTGCCAAAAAAAATGTTTCCATAAATTCTGTAGAACCCCAATGCTGACCATAGCTGGTTAATTTGTGACTCTAAAACTAACGGCTATATGCCCAATTCAATCTCCAAATGTGGTTGAATTAGGACCTGCTATAGATGGGATTTCATTACATATACAAAAAGTCTGCATTTGAAGTAACTGATTTGGATTAGATTAGATTGTTGTAACTGTTTTATTTTAGCCTTCAATTATACTTTGATGGACCTAAAAACTAAGGTCTGCCAAACAATTCAGAGAATGGATGTCAGTAAGGTAGGACTATCTAGAAGGGGCCTGGATCAGGGGTGTAGTCAGGCAAGGAGGATACTGGCAAATATCATGACTTAGACAAGCAATAGACCATATATAGTGAGTTAGGGCAGGAAGGTTCAGGTGCACAAGCATTATAGATCATAGAGGTAGTGGGTCAAATTTGGAAATCAACTCCCATCCATAGGCAGGGTTAAGAAAGTCTCAAAGGCCAAATGTATATGGGAACTAGAATCCAGGAAGTCAAAACAGTAGCACCGGTATTCAGGAAAGGCAAGATATATGCAAGTAGATCAGAGGCCTCTTTTACATGACTCCCTCTTGTTGGTAAGTGGGCCAGTGGCTTCAGGTGTGTCTATGTTAACTATTCAAGTGTAGCTTGCTCTGGATTAAGGGAAGGAGATACTCATCTCTTTTAGCAGACAAGGTCTCCAAGTCCCAGGCTTACTAGGATATGCCTGAGGCCTTTGTAAAAGTGTGAAGTTATTTCACAGATTACCAGAAACAGGGGCTGCTAATGTACATAATGTTCCACAACTCGGAAATGAGTTTTCTTCTCGCCTCTAAAATATTCCTGGGAAGGAGAAAGAAGGGGAGCCAGATAGCATATCATGGTCTCACTAAGTTTTGAGGAAGAAAATGTAGAAGACCAGATGAACATGAAAAAAATACTGGAAAATCTATTGAATGATGAAGAAAAGTCCATGGTATTGGTAAATAAATTTCATTAAGGGTCTTCAATTTCCAATTGTAAACACAATTTCTAATTCTAACCCTTATTCTATTTCTAACTCCAATCCTATTCTGTTTCTAACCCTAACTCTAATGTTAATTCTGTACTCCTTTGGAAACAACAGAATTAACGTCCACCAGTGGAGGTAGACCTGATGCTTCTGGGATCATTTAGCTTTATTGAAGAATGGGATTAAGCTAGACTAGATGATACGAGGTGGTGGAAGTGGTGAAGGCTCATGTGAGCTTTATGGCATGGTGAATGTGTCAAGGGAAATTTGTTCTGTAGCAGGCACTCGGGCTGAGCCCTGAAGTAAACTGGGCATTCTAAGAAACAGAGATAAGGGAGGAGAGCATTCCAGGCAGGGGGGCAGTTAATGAAAATGCATGGGAATGGGAGATGGAGTGTTATGTGTGAAAAGCAGCAAATGGGTCAATAAGGCTAAACTGTGGAGTGTGCGGAAAGAAAGGTAGGATGAGGGCAAGTGGTAGAAAATTTAAGGCCAACCAGAAGCATATAAAGGCAATAGGAATCCCAAGAAATTTATTGAGTAGGGGAGTGGCAGGGTCAAGTCTGTTCTTTAGGAAAGTCACTGCTTTCTTAAAGCATATAGCTAATAAGGAGCAGAGTTTAGACTTGAAGTCAGGTCTTCCAGCGCCAAGCCCAGTCTATCCCATTTCTATCATGCCACACTTCCACCCCTAGCAATTGGCTGTAGGCTAAATGGGTACATGAAATACGGACAGGAGAAAACATTGCTTGGTGGGTTTGCTGATGGAGGCTTTGAACCCTGGGTACATAAGACTTCTTTTTTGTCTGTAATGCTCCAGAACGCTTTTGCATCCTTCTCTTTGCTTAGATGTACTGTTCTATAATAAACTACTTGGCTGCCTAATTTAACAGACCATGAGGTCCTTTTGCAAGATCAGCAAAGCCAGACTGAAAAGGCAGGCAACCGCTGGCTTTGCAGATTTCTAGCTAGATGTGTGGCTGATTATAGACATATCATGGAAGTCATGCCCGGCAAAGAAGAGCAAAACACCTGGGTGGTTGCTATGGCAGCAGTGAAATAACAACGTGGAAGTCAAGTAGGGAATGCCAACGAGGAAACCAAATTTCAGAAGCTAAAGCAGAAAAACAGTTATGGAGCAAAAGAGGAAGAAACATGACTGCCACACACAAGATACCTCCTTTCTGGTCGATAGTCAATAGTCAGCATAGTCCAACTGAGAGAGACCTATATACCAGGGGAAAAAGACTGGAAATCTGGTACAGATCTAAGACTGGATTCTTACCTTAGTGTGATAATAGGAAGGAAAGAAAGAAGCATTTGCAGGTACCTATGTTTCATAGGAAACAGATTTAGCATTCAATAATCAAAACTGAGATGCAAATTTCTCTTCCTTTCGTAAGATCCTGGGTTTAGGGCTGGACAGGCACTCAGAGATCATTGGTTCTTAGCCTCTCCCTCCTCCTAGTTTTACAGAAGAGGAAACTAAAACCCAAAGAAGTTAGATGACTTGCCCAAAGTCACACAGGTCATATGTGGTAGAACCAGGATTGGAACTGAGGTCCTCTGCCTCTAATTTCAGTGCTTTTCTCCACTGTGTCGCATTGAGCCTCTTTTGTTGCACCAAACATGAAGACCCCCGTTAGAGACCCAAAGAAGCAGATAAATCTCCTTTGGAGTTTTTCTTGGAGGTTTCCACATAGGGCCTCTAATTCTAGTCACGAAAGGCATATATGCACCGTAAAGAGATACAGGTTTAGGGTAGGAGGTCTTAAGGGCTGTGTGACCTTGGGTAAGTCACTTAATTCCTATTTTCCTCAGTTTCCTCAAATTGGGATAATCATAGCACCTATCTCTCAAGGTTATAGCGAGGACCAAATGAGATAATATTTGTAAAGCACCTAGCACAGTGCCTGGCACATAGAAGGTATAACATAAATGCTAGCCTGTCTATGGGACTGTCATATAGATTATCTAGCAGGACATTTTTAGGCACCCTCCTCCTTCTCACAAATGCTTCTGTAGTCTATATACACCTGGGCCTGACATTATAGACTATCCTTGACCAAAGCTGTCTTCTATGGGTGATGACCATGGAGGTCACTTAGGTAGAGAATGATACTCTGATATATATTCCTCACCATAGGGAGAGAAACAGGTTGCCTAGTAGTGAGAATATTGAATAAAATTTGATTTCTCATTCATAAAGAGGTTAGAACATATGTGTAAACACAAATCCCTTGTGTGATACTAAGTATCACAGTGAAGTGAGGACATGAGAGCATTTCTAGAAGGATGTTCTCATTATATGTGAAGAATCACTGCAGGCCCAAAGGCTACAGGTCCCATTTATTGCTTTTATAATCATGGTAGGAAGGAAAGAACTTGGACTATGTGGGGGCCCCCACCCCTCATGAAGTTAAAGTTTATCAAACTCATGGCCATCTCAGAAACAATCTTGGCCTCTCTGAGGGCCATCCTTGCTCTTGGAGAACAAGGAACAAAATCAAAGCAAGGAGAGTAGGATTCCTGACATTAGCCCCGTAAGTTCTCTCTGTAGAACAGAGGCAAGAAGCTTCCCGATTTTCCCTGAGAAGTGGAAAGTTCTCAAGACCAGAATCTATAAGAATGCTGTGACTATCAAGAAGTAAAACAGCAGCCCTGTGCTTCTCTTTGTCCAAGAGGCATCTCCACACAGCCTTCAATTCCATTAGTTTCATAGTACTGCAAGTGGTGATTAAACACCTTCTGTTTAAATCAAGTGTGTCCCTGGGGAACCTCCTCTAATTTTTTTATAGCCCTGACTCATCACTCAGCAGTCCATGAGAAAACAAAGGGCTATAAAAATCTTTTGTTGTGGGTAAAGGTCATCATTGTCCCCATTGAAAAGAGTGCCTATCCAAAAGGGGATCTCTGGATGAGTTCATTCTATTGGACCTTGGTCATGCAGATGAGATCTCTTTCTTGAAGTGTTTAGGGAGGTTAAGGAGTCAATAGCCAGATCTATCTGGCTCAAAATGTAAGTAATTGTCTCTATGAGTGGAAAATACTAATTAAGGGTAGTCCCAGTAACACAGACAGGTTAACAGCATAGCTTTATTCAGATTTGTACCCATGAAAATAAGAATTGAATTGAACTCTAGGGGGTTTCAATAAAGGAAATTGATTACATTCCCTTTGTTCTCACCATCCAACTATGGTAGAGGATGTGAGTCCTGAAATTTCAGCAGAAAATGATGAGCTAAAATTCAGGGAATTCATCTTAACCCACACATGATAATATCTTCACTGAAGAATGAAGGCTGATGGGATAAAAATATGGTGCTCTAAGAGAGAGTCTACTAAGGCAGGGCAGGGTTTTACAAAAGGAATTAAAGTTGTAGTTCTGGCTAGATGTGAAGTGGCAGGCAATGGATTGATCAAGTGTGGAATGGAAGGAGCACTTGGAAAGATCTGATGGTTTCTAGAGGTCAGACAATCAGTAGGTTGAGCACAAGAAGACAGCTAAGGAGTAAAAGGTTGAATTGGTGTCAAAGGATTAGATTTATCAGATTTGAAAATGGGAAGGTCACTTAGTGAGTCACAGATAAATAGTAGCTGGGAGCAAGAGTCACAAAAGAGAAACTCTTCTAGAATAGAAGCTGTTCGTGAAGGATCGTAAATTTTGAGCTGTACAGGGACTTTAGAGATCATCTTCCACAGGATCCTCAGACTGATGGTCGACAAAGATTTACTAATCATTTGCTATGTGCCTAGCATTGTGCTAAGCACTAGGGATATGAAAAAAAGGCAAAAACAGACTCTGACTTCAAGGAGCTTACATTCTAATAGAGGGGGAGAATATGTAAATAAATATCTACATATGAGGTAAACTGAGGCAGATAGCAGTTAAGTGACTTCCCCAGGGTTGCACAAATAGTAAGTGGAAGAGCTGTGATGTAAATCCAAGTCATCTGACTACAAAGATCTTTGTATCATTCTAAGTAGCACGTACTCAGTATGCTCTCAGTAAATATTTAATGAAATCAAATTTACTCTGTGTCTTCCTATATTCAATATTGTATTAGATAGAACAAGGCACAGAGGTGTTCTTACACCAGCATCAGAGGAAGAAAAAGGAGAGGAAGAGAAAGAGAGAGTCAGATCCCCACTTGTTCTGATGAATGCAGAAGAAGATGTGCTGGGAGGTCTGTTTCACAGTAGTCAAGGAAATAGATGGGAGCCCTCCCTCTGCTCTCTTCTCTTGCCAACCAAGAAACTATTCTGGTCCTCTCTTCCTCATCGCACCATTCTAGCTAATATATTTCTGAGAAGAAAATTGAAATACAAATTTAAAAAGTTGGCACCCCATGTGCCAGTTCACTAATCAAAGAGCATCATAATACTTTTATTTTGCATCTCTGTTTGCTGCCAAGACAGGGTGGGATGGGTCTTTTCACTGGAAGGGACAGAAAGATAAAAGGATAATAGTGAATTGATACCCCATATGAAGAGATAGATAGTATAACTGCAACAAGATGCCAAGATGGGTTCAATTCACCAGGCCCAGCTGAATTGCATCCTAGGGTACCAAAGAAAAACATCCATCGATGCTGTCATCAGCGATCTTTGAATGATCATGGCAGAGAGAAACTACAGAATTGTAGAGGGGCAAATGTCACATCAATTAACAAAGAAAAGGTAAGAGAATGGAGTTTCCAATGTCTTGACAAGGTCAAGGGACTGATTGATAAGGGGAATGGTGTGGATAGAGCTCACTTAGATTTTGGCAAAGCATTTCACAAAGTTTCTCACACCATCCTTCCATACAGGATGAAGATATGCGGGATAGATGATAGGACGGTTCGGTGAATTCAAAACAGATTCAATGGCTGGACCCCCAAAATCCTCATTAATGTTTTGATATTGACTTAGAATAAAGGCCTCAGCAGAATATTCTGTATTTGGCTTCGTGGTATTTTTTTTAAAATATCAATGATTTGGAAAAAGGCAGATACGACTATGTGTGATAGCTAAGACGCTAGATGGCTGAATCAAAGTCAAGAAAGGTCCGGATAGGCTAGAACACTGGACAGGAAGGGGGTGAGCATTTATTAAGTTCCACCTATGCATCAGACACTATACTAAGTGATTTATACTTTACCCATAATGCCTCAGTTGATCTTCCCAACAGCTCTGGGAGGTAGCTGCTGTTAATATCCCAATTTTAAGGTTGGGAAAACTGAGGCAAACAGAGGCTGATTTGCACAAGTTATATGACTGGTAAGTGTCTGAGGCAGGATTTGAACTCCGGTCTTCCTGACTCTAGACCCAGTGTTCTCTCTATGGTGTCACCTGGCTGCTGCTAATAAGATGAAATATAAGAGAAGGAAATGTAAAGTCGTTGGAATTTTAAAGGACTATAAACCCGATAGGAATCATTAGCATAACACGGTAGCCAAGAAATCTAATGGTTAGGTTAGGTTGTATTTAGACAGGTACAGAGCTTATGGACGTGCTAGTCTTACCATATTCCACTTCTGCCATACTCTAGGAGTATTGTGCTCACTTCTAGATGCTATATTTTGGTGAAGATATTGATTAATGCTGAAGAAAGCCCAACAGAGGGAAGCAGAAAGGTGCAGAATTGTAAAAACAATTGTCAAAGGTAATAAAGAGACTTAGCAGGAACACACTAGCTGTCTTTAAATATCTGAAGAGCTGTCATATGGGAAAGGGATTAGATTTATTCTCTTTGGCTCCAGAGGGGAGAATTGGGAGCCACGGTGTGAAGTGGAAGCAAATTTCGGCTTGATGTCAGGAATAAAACTTTATTTAAAGACCTAAAAACCATTCTTAGCTTGTGACGTATGAAAGCAGGCCACCAGCCTGGATTTGTTCAGTAGTTCTATAGTTTGCCAATCCCTGAATGAGAGAATTCAAAATGTGATGAGCTTTCTATTGGTAGGCAGTGATTTTCTTACTGAAATCTCTCAAAACAAAATTAAATGACTTGAGGGTTATGTTGTAAAGGGAGATTCTTGTTCTAATATGGTTTGGACTAGAGGGACCAAGGTTCCTTCCAACTCTCAGATTCTGTGACATGATTTCAGAAGACTACTTAGTGATAGAAAAGCTACCTGTCAAAAAAATCATAGTCTCAGAGCTGAGAAGGACTTTGGAGGTATCATCTTTATCAACACCATTAGCATTTATATAGCATTTCAAGGTTTGCAAAATACAAATTTTCTGTCATGGGAGGTAGTTGCTATTTTTGTCACCACCTTACAAATGAAAAAATAAAACCGAAGCAGGCAGAGGTTAAGTGACTCCCCTAAGGTCATACAGCTATTAAATGTCTGGGTCAGCATTTAAACTTAGTTCTTCCTGAATCCAGGCCTAGCATTCTATCTACCATCCAATAGTACCATTTCTTTTTACAGATAAGGAAACTGTGGCCCAAAGAGATAAAATAAAGTCTTATTGATTTTTAAATCTTATTTTATTTAGTGCAGCTAGTAAGTGGTAAAGGCTGGAGTGGAACCCAGGTCTTTGACTGAGTTTAGTTGATCATTCTCCTAAACCAAGCTGCCTTTGGAAGATAATGGACCTTTCCCCCTCCTCAACAGACTCAGCAATTGATGGAAGAAGAAACCATTTTATTAGCTGTCTTCTAGATGCTAGACAATGGGCTGCACAGATTGATTTAAGTACCTTCTGTCGTAAAGGTAGATTAAGTAATTTAAGAAGCCAGCTAGCATCATAAAGGTAGTTGGTGGCTATATAACCCTGGATACGTCACTTCCCTTTTCATGGCCTTAGTTTCTTCATTTATAAGGAGAAGAAGTCAGACTCGATGGCCTCTAACATTCCTTCCAATTCTAACAGGCCGTGCTGCTATAATTGAACACTAATTATGAGAAAATTGGGGCTAGATGATGCCCAAAGCACCTTCCAACACTGATCTGTGGTCTTAGGAGCCCATGGCCCCGCCTGACTTTTTTGAATTTTATCTTGCATGTATCACACACTTCCTCAACTGCAGTGCCAGCCCCTCTCGGCTTTCCGCTGACCTTGGGCCAGAGGCTGTCTGTCCTCTTCAGCCTTTCCCATGTGGAAATTCAACAATGTCTTGGATCCCTTTACCACCTCCGGCTCTCTCTCAAACATGCTGGGTTTGATAAAAGCTCCGACATGATTTATCAAACACTTTCTCCCCTCCTGGCTTCAGCCCCTTGGTGTATTTGAAAGGAAATCGGCTCCATGTGTTTCTGATTCATTTACATTTAGCTCATCCCCATGTTGTTCTGTAAGAGCCATAAGATGTGCGAGGCGCCCTGGAACCTTTTTACAAGCCTTTAAAAAGATATTTTTCTTAGAAGCAGGAAGTTACGTTCTGCCAAGAAGAAATGAAAACAAACCCCCAAGGGTTCATTGGGGGGTTCATTCTAAGGCAGGCCTGAACATGTTTAAATGCTTTCTTCCCTGTTGGAGAGGAAGCTGCTGAGTGAATCTCTGCCTCCAATTCAAAGGAAAGGGAGCAGAACTAAGGGTTGGTGTCAAGGTGCCTTGTCCTGGGATGAGTGGAAATCAAGAGAATTGCTGTTTACCTCATTGGATGCCTCTTGTCAACGCCCTTCTCTCCTCCCTTTCCCCCCATTACCAACTGTGTGCCCTAGGCAGGTGGCTCAGCTTTGGGATGTGTTCTTATCCCCCCTGCCCTGCAAACACACATAGCTACATACATCTCACAGCCTCTCTGGGCCTTAGTTTTTCTTGTCCATAGAATGGGTATAAGAATAACACCTACTTCCTAAAGTTGTAACGATGAACAAAAGAAATATTTTATCAAGAGATATACTAGACAAACCTTAAGGCATTGAATAAATGTTAGCTGTTGTTCTATTTCTGAACCCCTATGGCTCTATTTCTACACCACTACATGGGGTTGTCAGACAATCCCATAAATATAGACTGTTAGAGAAGGAAGGCAGTTTAAGTGTTTTAAAAAGAGAAGTGGAGGCTCAGAAGCCTGTGGTTTGTCTAAAATCACATCGTTTGTTAGTGACTGAATCAGAACTGGATGTCCAATCTCAGGATTCCCTGATTTGAACATTATTAGTGTCTTTTGTATATGTTTACTCTATTCTCAGTAGGGGAAAGAACAGCACAGAGGTGGTGTTCCCTGGAGGATTCACTGTGGATAGGACAATCTTGATAAGAGAATAAAACAGAGAAGAACAAAGAAAGTGTTTTCTTTTTTGAATATTAGTCTGGTTCTCTTCATCCATGGCACACTGGTATTGTCAGATGAGCGCATAAGACCCTTCTCTCTGCCCTTCCCTAGTGCATTGTCGATTCTCTCCTTGGCAGAATTTGGTCTTGGAAGTTAATTAGAGGTTGGTAAGTCGGTATTCATCTTGAAAGTGAGTCAAAGGTTTACAAATATAATACTTCTCTGAAGATGTTTCCTAAATCTATTATCTTCAATCCTAACTTTTTGTCAATCTTCACTTCCTCATTTTCTAATTCTATGGTGAACATTTTCATTTGGATGTTCTCTATGCACCTCAAACTCAACATGGCCAGAATTTGAGCTTTCATTTCCTTGACCTACCTCATCCCAACTACCATCTCTTTCCTGGCTTCTTCATTTCCATTGATCTCTGCTAACATGCTGCAACTGTTAGCCCACCCCAACCCTACCACTCTCAGCCAGTCAGCCTTGACTAACTTCATTTTTCTTCACCTCCTATGTCAAATTGCTTGAAAGGTCTGTCAAATTAAATCCATTTTGATCCCTTCCACTAGCTACCACTAGAGTCAAGGACCTTGTCATCCTATGTCTGGATTTTCAAATTGGCCTTCTGTCTCCTGGCTTGCAAATCTCTTCATTCTCCCATCCATCGTGCATTCACTTTGGATGGAGCAATCCTGCTGAGAAAATAGAATAGGGAAGGACAAAAGAAGATGGTTTCATATTAAAATATTACTCTGGTTTCCTGCCATCCATGGTACTCTGGTCCTGTCAGTTTCCAACAGATGAGCATTTAAGGCTGGCTTCTCCCTCTGCCCCTACCTCCATCCACTATTAAGTCCTTCTTTGTGAAAATTTGATCTTGGAAGTGAATTAGAGACCAAATACAGTATCAGCCTTGAAAATGAGTCAAAGATTTCCAAGTACAAATCCTTCCTGAACATTTTTTCCCTCCACTGTTCAAAAACTTTTAGTGGTTTCTCATTGCATGAAGGATGATATCTACATTGTCCTTTGTTGTAGTTGGTGTTCAGTTGTTTCCAACTTTTGATCAGAAGTCCCTATTCAGAGTTTCTTAGCAAAGATACTGGTTTGCTATTTTCTTCTCTAGCTCATTTTTACAGGCAAGGAAACTCAGGTAAACAGGACAGGATCTCATAGCTAGGAAGTGTCCAAAGCCAGGTTTGAACTCATGAACATGAGTCTTCCTGACTCCCGGATTGGCACTGTGCCCCCTAGCTGCCATATTGCCATTACTCTCAGATAGAAAGTAAACTTCTTGAGGGTTGGGACTATTTCATTTTTATTTTTGTATCCACGGTTGACAGTACAGTGCCTAGATCATAATAATCTCTTAATAAATTTTATTAATTGATTGATTAGCTGGCTTTGAAGTCCTTTCACACTCTTTTTTTTGAACCTTAGTTCTAAGTACCAAAGAACCTCTCCTCTGGTCAGCCTGGTCTCTGCTGCCTCTCCAATTCCCCACAGCATTTGCCACTGTGAACTCCCTCCTTTTCTGAAACTCTTTATTCCTTGGCTATAATGTCAATGCGCCATCTTGGTTTGTTCCTGTCTCTTGGACTACTATTTTCCATTTTACCTCTCTCTTTGGATTTCCTTCTTATATCTTTGAATTATTCTGAAGTTTCCTGGAGGTGGGTAGTCCCTCTACAAACAAAGACTGTAGCTCCTTCACACCCTTTCATCCTGTCTGATTCATATCTATTTCTTTCCATGAGTCTTTAATAGAATATCCATCTTTTGTGCTGAAGAACTTCTACTTAATCCTTTAATTTTCTAGCAATAAAATATTCTGTTTCAGCTGTTTCTTATTCTTATCACATAGCTTTCTCACCTCCTTTTCCAGCTACGCCTATCTGTGATAAAGCCTTTGTAGGCTACTTTTTATGAGCAAGTCATTCATAACATGTAATACTCTACTTATGCCTACTCTGGGTCTTTACATGTATCTTTACATCTATAAGTATGCTTAAAATTAATGTTTTTCCTGGATCGTTGTATTGCTCACTTTACATCCCTCTCATGCCCATATACAGTAGAATATAATCCTCTAGACCAGTGCTTCTTAAACTGTGGGTCGCAACCCCATATGGGGTCACAAAGAATTTGGCAACAGTAAAAGATTTCTGAACATGAAATGACCAAAAATTAATTAAAAATCAAATATATAATGAATCTGAGGTGCTTCTGGCTGTGCTTGCCCATGTCGCATCACACAACTTCACTGCAGCCTTGGCTCTGAAGACAAAAACTGCAAACTTTGCATTGCACGTGCCTTCATGGATGCTGCCTAAATGGAAAAAGGGGTCCTGAGTGGAAAAAGTTTAAGAAGCCTGCCTCCTTATCCCCAGTACCTAGTACAGTGTTTTGCACATAAAAATATTTAATAAATAATTGATTTTGATGATTCACATCCATTTCATTTGTAACAGTGGATTGTCCAATGAGAGGTACTTATGAAAGCTTATTAGGTTTCTCTTTAATACTCTTGGCTCAAACTCTCCTTCTGGTATTTTTATTCTCCACAATATCTACCAATTACAATTTATAGCTCTCTTATGCCATTGATTGTCTCAGTAATTAGTGCCCCTATATCAACTTAAGCAGCTAACATTAATTAGCTTTTATAAAATATATGTACTGAGAAGAAATAACAAGAATGCCCCCAACACCACGGGCACACCAGCCCTTCTGTCACCTTGATTTTTGGGCAGAAGAGGCTCCAGTATAAAGTAGTTGCTGCAGAATATTCACTTCACCAAGTTCACTTCCAAAAGTAATGTACCTGATGCATAGAGTCATTTCCTTATTTGTAGGACACAGAGTCTTGATGTCCCTCTGCTGACGGACTGAGTCCTGCAGATCTTCAGGGATGCACTCCTCACTAGGCTCAGCTACCTATCATTGTATGGACTCAAGTTTTTGGGTCTCAAGCAGCTCACTCTTCTGAATCTTTCAAATCTCACAAGGCTTCCAATTCTAATCATCCTTCACCTGAGAATAAGAAATAATAGAAACTACAGGAATAGAAGCAACAGGACTGTGAATTCACAGGCCATGTGTTGGCTTTGATGGAGAAGGCCTAAGACTTCTCTCTCCACCTAGAGGCTTACATTGCTTTATCTTCCTCACTCAAATTCAACCAGTGAGAGACAGAGAGAGACCAATGGGGCCTGTTAGTATGTTTCGAATGCACACCCAGTTCTGGCTTACTAGTCAATCAAAGACCTTCTTCTTGGTTCCTCAATATAAGTAGACAGGAAACATAGAATGCTTATGAATCTTGTGAAGTGGCAAGTAGGGCTCCCCATTTTTGTCTGCCCAGAAGCAGGCTTATTGAGCATTCACATGGGTTTCCTGGGCATGCCGCCAGTCTTTACATACATACATATGGTATATTTCATACTCCGCTGTCTATTGAATTAAGCCCTCTCTCCTGAACCCGTAATCAGGTCTCTACGCACCCACTACTCATTCATTCAAACCTTATTCTACCCAATGGGATCTATTTGTTATTCTCTGAACATAGCACTTAACTTTCTGTTTCTGTACCTTTTCTCTTATCACTTGCCATTTTGAAAACCTCCCCTCATTCTTCTTTACTTCCCTTAATGCCACTCATCCTTCAAGTCCTAGCTCTGGTTGCAGCTTGATAATTTGTTGATAATTGGTCATTTACAATCCTAGCACAGGGCCCTCTACATAGGTAGAGAATGAATGTTTTGTGGGATCATACTTGGTGATCCAAAGAATAATACATAATGAGTATATTACTTACAAAGAAAAAATAATGTAAAAATGATCATGGGACATTAAGATCAGAAAAAGAGGCAAGTAGTCATACAGGAAAAGCAAGAGTAAGAGGGAGACATCAGTCAGTCAGTCAACTAGGATTTATTTAGTGCCTGCTATGTGCCAGGCAATGTGCTAATAACAAGGAAATTAAAAAAAAAAAAACAAAAAACCTGGCCAGTTCTCAAGGGGCTCAAAAGCTAATCAAAACTATGTTGCACACTAAATTGCTACGTACAAAAGGTTCAGATACCTAATAGTAAGCCTCTAGCACATTAAGTGGATCTCCAGTGAAATTTTTTGAGGAGGACATTGGCAAGAGTACATAGCATAGATGCCTTTCATCTATAGTCTTAGAGGCTAACACATTGATGAGTTCCATTGGATTTTTAATTATCATAGAAATTAGAACTGAAAGAGACCTTAGAGATTGTTTCTGAAATCCAAGTAAAGGGGGGAGCTAACAGATGATGAATACGAAAATGTGGTATCATTGTACAAAAAGTATCAGGAGTACTAAAGGTCAGAATGAGTTGAGATTCCAAAGAATACTAAAGATAAGGGGGGAACACATTCTTTAAAAAGAACTATGTTGAGAAAAGATCTTGGTGTAGATGGGCCCATTGCTATGGGTGGATGGGAAAAAGATAATTGATGGCAAGAGAGATAATGGAGCTGCTCAACTCCTTATCCTTTTGTTGTTGTTGTTGTTGTTTTTAGTTTGTTTTTTTCTTCTCCAAAGGAGATGATCTTTGGGCTGAAAAGACTAGAACAAAGATGTGCAAGACAGCTAAGGAGATAGTAAGCAAACAGCTGTTTGCTGTTTGTAGCTGTAAGCATAGTAAGTTTGTAGCTGTAAGATAGTAAGCTAACAACTGTTTGCTGTTTGTAGCTGTTCTTAATGAGTTCTAGTCTCCATGCCCACGTGAATTGTGGCACATCTTTGGGTATCATATAACTTTATTTCCTTTTTTCTCCACAGGGTTAGTAGACCTATAGATCTGGGGAATTCTGTCAATACAGTTTAAAGGTTCATATGTTCCTCTCATGCTGTGGAAACAATGGAGAGATGTGGACTTTTAAACAATAGATCCAGAGCTAGTTGAGTAACTGGATGCAAAGATAGTTCAGTGAAAGGAAGTTTGGAATAGAGGTCCTTAAGTGTCATGCCAACATTATCAATGACTTGCAATGGGCATAGTGAGCCTGCTTATTAAATTTACAGATGGAATAAAGCTGGTACAACTAGTTATTACACTGACTGGTAGAGTTAAGATTCCCCCCTCCAAAAATTGACAAGCTAGGATATTGGACTAAATCAAATAATGAGAAATCTAAAATGGACAAATACAATGTTTTACTTGAGCTGAAAGATATATTTTACAAATATGAGATAGGAAGGCTTGGCTAGACAGCAATTTATTAGAGGATATGAACAAATAATTCTCAAAAGAATGATAAACATTAACGACCATATAAAACAATGCTCCAAATAACACTAATAGAGATGTAAAGCAAAACAAATTCTGAAATTTCATCTCACATTCAGCAAATTTGCTAAGATTACAAAGAAGAGAATAGTCAATGCTGGTAGGGCTGTGGAGAGACAGGCACACTGATATATTGTTGGTGGAATTGTGAATTGGTACAAAGCAATTGGTACAAAAAAGGAATCATGTAAGTTTCATGTGAAACACTCATACTGTTTGACCCAGAGGGTACAATTCTAGATGTGCCAAAGGATGTCATTGATTAAAAAAAATAAAAAATTAAAAAGTCTCCATAACTACCAAATATTTTTAGCAGTAATTTTTTTGTGTGTGGTTGGGAAAAGGTAGAAACAAAGTAGATGCGCATTGTTTGGGGGATGGTCAAACAGATCATAGTACATTAATTCAATTGAATCAGTTTGTGCTCTATAATGATCATGAGGAATAGAAACGTATGGAAAGATTTACATGAATTGATGCAAAGTAAAGTAAACAGAACCAGGAAAAGTAATATGCACAATGACTACAAAGCTGCAAATGGATAGGATAGTATTTCAGCCTGTAAGATCTTATCAGTCCTGGAACTTACATTTGTACCTTTGCCCTTGGGGCTCCTATGGATTGGAGAGTGGAGAAGAGAACACCCAGAGACACCCAGGCCAGTCATTTCTTCCTTTCCCACCCAGAGGCACTCCTTTAGAGTTTTCCATTGCGCCCCCAAGCCAAATACTTTCCCTCTGTCCCCACCTTTCACCTTTCACTTTCCTTTTGTGTATTGTCTTCCCTCATTAGATTTTAAGTTCCTTGAAGGCAGAGAAGGTCTTTCTTTTCAGTATTTGTATTCCTAGTGCTTAGTAGCACTTAGTAAATGTTTGTTGACTCACCAACTCAGAACAATCAAAACTGAATGTTATAAAATTTTAAAGAACAAGCTTGACCCCCCCCTCAAAAAAAAAAAAAGAAACATGAGAGTATAATGTCCCCTGATCCTTTGAGGTCTACAGGTGTGAAATATTATATATAAATATCAACAATTTTAATGTGCTTATCATTTTTTTTTTTTTTACCATTTTTCTCTTCTCCTTATTTTTATTTCTTTAAAACATTTTAAAAAATATGAAATGGTCTCTGGGAACCATATAGGGTGGGGAGAGGGAATCTAAGTGACATAAAAATAATAGCTATCAAGGAAAATATTTTTTAAAAAAATTAACTTGATAAGTATAAGATAAAGGAAGCATGGCTGGAGTAGTTTTATGATAAATATCTGTGGATTTTAGTGGACTGCAAGGTCAACATTATTCAACAGCGTGATATGGCAGCTAACAAAGCTATTATGATTTAAGACTGCATTAAGACAGCCAATGCATCTCCCAGGGCTAGGAAGGTTATATCCTTGCATTAATCTGCCCTAGTCAGAATACATCCAGAGTATTGTGCTGTGCTTGGGGAGCACAAGTTAGGACTAATTATATGGAGGGTCCAGAGGATTCTGATTATATGTAGGGTCCAGAGGAAGGTAAGCAAGAACTGTGGTTTCAATATCATGCCTTATCAGGATCAATTGAGAACACTGGTGTTCAGCCTTGAGAAATCAAGCCTCAGTGGAGACATGTTAGTTGTCTTTAACTATTTGATTGGCTCTCGTGAAGAAGACAAATTATACACATTCTACTTGGCTCCAAGGAACCCATCTGACAACAATCGGTGAAAGCTGCAAAAGGGGCAGATTTAAACCTGATATAAAGGGGGAAAAACATTGTAATAATGAGAGCTATCTCAAAGTAGAATGGGCTGCCTCAGGATGTAGTGAATTTCCCCCCTCTTTGGATTTCTTCAACCAATGACTAGATGATCTCTTTCTCCCCTTCCTACCTTGTCTGTGGTACTTTTCTGGGTGCCAGTTGGAATGGATGGCCTCAGAATTCTCTGGCAGCTCTACCATTCCAGGATTCTGTGTTCCACTCTATGTGCCTCATTTTACACCTCAGAGCTGAGGCTCTGAGAACCAGAAGCGCTTCCTACCTCCCTGGCTTGCTGATTTTATTTTTGTTTGATGATGATGATGATGATGATGATGATGATGATGATGATGATGATGATTTCATTAAAGTTAAAGAAATGTTTATTAAGTACCTATAGGCACACTAGCATGCTAGGTAGGAGCTGGAGATTCAATGATGGTAAAAGGGATAGACCCTACTTTCAAGGAAGATCCAATTAAATTGCTGCAGGAGGAATAGAGCATCTCCACAGATTAGAACAATACAAGGTCAAATGGCATGGGGTGATGGAGAATACCCAAGTGCTCTAGGAAAATCTGAGCATTGTATACTAGAGGGAAGCAGCTGGTGGCGTAGCAGATAAAGCACTGGGGCAGAAAGACCTGAGTTCAAATCTGGCCTCAGACCCTTACTAGCCCTGTGACCCTGGGCAAATCACTCAACCTCGGTTTTCTAATGGAAAATGGAGATCAGATAGCACCTACCTTCCTGAGTCGTCATCAGGATCAAATGAGATAGTAATTGTAAAAACAGAACAACCCTTAGCATAATGTTTTACTCACAGTAGGCACTATACAAATGTTCGTTCTTTTTCCACACAAGTTGGAAGGTCCTTCAGATATCATCTACTTCAACCTTCTCTTTTGATAGAAGAAGAAACTGAGGCCTGGGCAAGTTAAGTAACTTGCCAGTCATACCAGTGGTAAGTGGCAGAGCCAGGATTTGAGCAGAGGTCCTCTGACTTTTGTATTTTTTTTCATTATATAAGGAAGGAATGCTTTCATCTGGGGATGGAGGAAGTAATGGATGGCTTCATAGATGATGATGTGTGAGCTGGACTTTGAAGAAATAGGAGCATTTCAACAGGGACAAATGAAGAGGGAATGGATGCCAGGCTTGGAGTATGTCTTGCATGATTACACGGAAATGGGAACACAGTAGGACAAGATTGGAGGACAGTTCATTTTAGCTAGAACAGAGAGCGTATAAAGGGAAATAATATAAAATCGGTCTGTAAAGTTGTGTGGGGGCCATATTACAAAGAACTTCAAATGCTGGTTAAGTACTCTTTATATCATCCTGGAGGTAATAGGGAGCAACAGAAGGCTTTTGGGCATTTGGTCATCGAGGCATTTATTAAGTGACTTATGAGCCAGGCTCATGCTAAGTGTTGGAGGCAGAATGAAAGGCAAAAGACAGTCCCTGCTCTAAAGGAGCTCACAAAGCATAAAAACAACTCTGTACACACAAGCTCTAGACAGGTTAAATTGGAGATGGAGAACAGATGAAGGCACTAGCATTAAGGAGTATCTAGGTATCTGTCCTTTCTTTTGTTCAGTTGTTTCACTCATGTCCGATTCTTCATGACCCTGTTTGGGATTTTCTTGGAAAAGAAACTGGACTGTTTCGCCATTTCCTTCTCCAGCTCATTTTACAAATGAGAAAATGAAGCAAACAGGGTTAAGTGACTTTCCCAGGATCATATAATTAGAAACTATCAGAGGCTAGATTTGAATTCAGTTCTCACCAGGAACCCTGAGGGTCTTCCCCTCTCATTTAGATTTTTTAAAGAATTGACTAGGCTAATTAGGCTATCTTTTGCCTCATTTCTTACCTAGCCTTAAATCACTGAATGGATGTTACCTCAGACAAACTGAGACTGGCAAAAGACCTTAGCTTAAAAAGGCCAAGGTCTCCCATTGCATCTGGGGTCATTTGTAGTCATCCTGACCTGTTTGCCACTAGACTCATACAACACTGGAGGACAGAGTGAGGCTGATGACTTTGCACAGCCCTGCCTCACTTAAATCTAACTCACTTGCAAGTCAAGACATCACTCTCCTGAGGTCATTGGTCCTCTCTGAGAACAAAGGACAGAGAACACCATGAAGATGAATATTCCCGACTCCTGGCCCAGCACCGTATCCACTGTACCACCTAGCTGCCCCAGAGATGATTAGGAGGTAGATTGACAAAAGTAGAGACTGAATGAGTGTGTAGAAAGAGAGAAGAGGTTAAAATTTACTTGGAATGTTTTAAGCCAGGGAGTCTCAGAAGAGAGATAGTGGTGCCTTCAAAAGAAATGGGGAAGCTGGGAAGAATGGCAGGTTTGTGGGGAAGATAATAAATTTAGTTTTAGAAATGTAGGCTATGAGACACCAGAAAGACATCCAGCTGATGTCTATTAGGCAGATGAGCTGTGTGGCTGGAGCTCAGAGGGGAGATGAGGGCCATACAGAGAGATTGGAGAGTTAGCCCTGTCAAGGTGATAACTGAACCCTTGAGAGAGGATGAGGTCACTCTTGGAAAGAATGTGGAGAGAGTAAAGAAGCAAGCTTGGGGCACAGCCTTAAGGGAAAATCACACTTAAAAGATGGAGGAAAATCAACCTGCAAAAGAGATAGGCAGATAGGAGGGGAATTGGGAGAAAGTAGGTTGGAAGCCAAGGGAAGAGAGGATTTTGAAGAGAATTTGGTCAGCACCACTGGGAAATGCTGCAGAAAGATCAAGGAGGATAAGGACTGAGCAACAAACCCTTTTATTGAGCAACTAGGAGATAATGGGAGGCAGCTAGATGGCTCAGTGGATCTTCCTTGACTCCTGAGTCAAGGAAGACCTGAGTTCAAATGCAGCCTCACACACTTACTAGCTGCGTGACCCTGGGTAAGTCACCTAACCTGGTTTGCCTCAGTTTCTACATCTGTAAAATGAGCTTGATCAGGAAAGGGCAAAACACTCCAATATCCTTTCCAAGAAAACCCCAAATGAGGTCAGGGAGAATCAGACGTGACTGAAACTACTGCATAATAACAACAGGAGATAATGGTGATGACAATCCTGACTTTTTTTTTTTTTTTTGGCTTTTGCCTTTGCTTAAGGTCTTCCCTTTGTTTTAAAAGCCATATCAAGTCCTAGTCTGGAGGGGGTGGGGGAGGGGCAGGGGAAAGAAGCTTCTATGATACCAACCCAATTCCAACTTATTTGGCCTTACTTTAAGTTCCTATAGTGCTTATTGACAGCCTCTCTTGGATCTTATTTATATACTTCCTTTTAATACTTTAAAAATAGAAATACATGCCTTGTTTCACCAACTAGATTGAAAGCTCTTTGAAGGCAGTGTGATATAGTGGTCATAGTTTTGGATTTGGTGTCAGGAAGGTCTGGATTCAAATTCTGTCTCTGACATTTACGAACTGTAGGATCTTTGATATAAATCACTTAAGCTCTCTGGCCTCAGTTTCCTCATCTGTAAAGTGAAGAAGTTGAAACTTCTGACCACTGAAGTCTCTTCTATGTCTAAATCAATGTCATGCATCTTTTTTAATGAAGAATTTACACTTAATTTTGAAATCACTATAGAACCAAATACAAATTCAACTATAACCATTTCCACTTAAATACATTTCTGCATGTAACACATTCATAACAATTTATTTACTCTCTTGTGTCCCCTTATAAGTCTCTATTCATTCATCTCCGAATTTTTGTATGCATTTTTCCTTTGACATTCCCCTGGCCAACATGCAATTTTTTTTTCTTTTCCTTTTTTCGTTTTGCATTACTTCATAGAAAGCTTTCTGAATTTATTTATTTTCCACATATTTGTCATTATTAACAGCATTGTAGCTTTCCATTCCATTCCCATGTCATAATTTTTCAGCTATTCACCACTGTTGGACATTTAGGTTGTTTCCAGTTTTTTGCGATTGAAATTATGTTGCTATGCACATATTGGAACAGCTATATTTCTTTTTATTTGTGATGACTCTCCGAAGGATTATTGGGTCAAAGAGAATATTTTTCCTCATTCCTCTTGTGGACTTCCAGATTGCCTTCTGAAAAGGTTCTAGCAATTTGTATTTCTACCAGCAGTGAATATATTAATCTATACCCATTACTTTTCAGCCCTCCCAGTCCTGAGCTTTATTGCTTTTATTTATTTTTGACAATTTGGTGGTTGTAAAAAAAATCTCCTAAAATTATTTTAAATCGCACATCTCTGGTTCTTAGTTAGGTTGGACATTTTTTTCAAGTGGTTGTTTAAGTAGGTGGTATGTAGGGAATAGAAAGTGGGATATGGAATCAGTAAGACTTGAATTCAAATCCTGCCTCAGACACCTAGTGATTGTATGACCCTAGGCAAATCATTTAACTTCTTTCAGCCTCCATTTGTTCAACTATAAAATGGGGATAATAATAATAATTAATAATAATAATAATAATTTCCCAGGTTTTATGGGAAGCAAATGAGATAATATATTAAGTGCTTTGCAAACTTGCAAGCACCACACAAATGTTAACTATTTCCATATGCATATCATTTGCATAAATTAGATGATTGTTTTGTTAAAAGATCTCATTTTCCTAATATATAAAATAAAGGGGTTGGACTAGTTGGCCTCTGAGTTGGCCTTCTTAACTCAAATCCCATGGTCATATTCCTTTTAGCTATTTATGCAGTGATGCATAATATTTATATTGAATATTTTGAATATTTATATCTATTCCTTGTGCTGTTTAGATATTCAATTTTTAATCTGTTATTTTGCTATAATTGTTTTTTTTCCCCAATCTGAAATTCTTTGTGGATAGGTCATAATAATATAGTAAAAACAGAAACACCCTCTAAATTAATCTATTGATTAATCAAGATCAATAGATTTCTTCGTAGAGCTGGATAAAATAATGACAACATTTTCACGGAAAATTAAATGAATGGGAATACTAAAATTTAAATTTAAAGGCATGAGAAGGTAGATTAAGAGCATGACTTTCTAGACTTTAAAATGTATTATAAAACTATCTGGGGTTTGGCAAAAACAAGAGAAATGATAGATTGGTATAGAAACCCTAGGAAAGAGCCAAATACATAACTAGCATTATAGCCTTGTAGACACTAAAAATGGGGAAATGATTCATAATTTAGCAAATATTATTGAGAATATTGGTTAGCAATATGGCAAAAAGAAATTTATGTCCTCACCTCATATTGTATGTCACAATGAATTTCATTTAGTTTACAATTCTTTAACATTCCAAGAATGCGTGATTTTGTCACTCAACAAGTCAAGAGTTAATACGCGTTTATTGAACACTTACTATGTACCAGGTGCTGGGCTAAGCTCTGGGAGTACAAATACAAACAAAAAGAAAGACAATGAATGTCCTCAAGGAGCTTACATTCCAAAAGGAAAGACAAAGTGTAAAAGGAAGCTGAGACGGAGGGCAGGAAAGAAGGGATCCAACATGGGGCATGATGGAGAAGTCTGAAGGGGAATGGGCTAGTAGAAAATGAAGAGATGACTGGCCTGGAGACTATCAATAGAGGTTCAGAGAGGAGTTATACAGAGGGAGGGGCTGCATGGACGGAGGGTACTACAGAGGTGTAGAAGCCCAATGTAGAAGTCTTCTTCCAGGATGAAGAGTTTTCTGGAGCAAGATGGAGGAGCACAAACAAGACCACAGTCTGATGAGAAAAGAAAGTCACTATGGATGCTCTCTCCATTGAAGCAGATAGAGACCCCTGTATAGCTAGATGATGGTGGTGGTAGTGGTAGTGATGTTATCTCTGGCATTTATTTAGTAATTTAAGGTCTGCACAGTGCTTTACCATTATTATCTTATTCACTTCTCATAACAACTCTGGGAGCTGAGTGCTTTTATTATCATTTTCATTTTACAGATTAGGAAACTGAGGCAAACAGAGGTTAAGTACCTTGCTTAATGTCCAGTGCCCATTTACTACATACAGAAGACTGGGGAAAATGTTTTGTGTAAAACATCCATAAAACATTGTTTTTTTACACAAAACATTCCTCAACACTTCTTGACCCTTTCTTAAGTTGATTTTGATTACCCATTCCACAAAGGAACTTTTACTTCCTGCCATTTATTCTGAATTTGAGAAAGGGTCCTACCTGCTAGAGTCATATTCCCTGTGAACTTGGTGCAGCTTCCTTAACTCTGGCAGGGCGGTAGCTAAGTTATCCCAGTGGAGGTTCCCTTTGCCTGTGATTAGAAAACTAGAAATAGAAAAGGACCATCTTGTCAAAGGTGAATGGATATTGTTCCCTTTATTTCCTTGGGAGGATTGCTTGTTTTTAGTACCCAGGGTTGGTAGGGAGAGTGAGGGAGGGACAAAGAACCACTCAAGATGGTTCTGTTCTCAAGTTCTGCCTTGATCTTGGCCCCAGGGGTGAAGGAATAGTCATAAGTGAAGTTCATTTAGGATGATGCCACCATATTTAATTGGGGAATTAAAACATAGAAAGGATTAGAGAATCTCCTGTCTTCTCCATCAAAGAAAGGGCTGGTCCGGTAGTTTTTGTTTGGAAAACTTTAACATTCCAAAGGCACCTTATACTTAGTAATAAAGCAATTATTTTAACCTTTTTTTTTCTTTTCTTTTTGGTCATGGACCCCTCTGACAGGCTGATGGAACCTATGAACCTCTTCTCAGAATCATGTTTTTGAATGAATAAAATAAAATATGTAGGATTACAAAGGAAACCAATTACAATGAAATACAGTTATCAACATATATAAGAAAAAATTTATGGTCCCCATGTTAAGGACTCCTAAAATAAAGTTTCCTCCCAAGGGATTTCATTGGTTATTCCTATTTCTGATTTTTTTATGTCATAAGGGAAATGGCCCAGCCAGTAATTTTTCCTTCACTTATCTAGCCCTGCAATATTATGATAAAAATCTAACTATTCAAACCACATTCTGTGTGTAAATTATTGTGTTTGACTTATCAGTGACAGACACTATTTATCTTCAAGAAGCTTATAACTGACAAGACGAGATATCAGCATTTGAATATCAAAAAACCAAACCAAAATAAAAAAGGACAGGAGGCAACAACATGAGGCATTGCATTGAGACTTTCAAGTGCTAAAGTTCACAAGAAGGAAAGATCAGAGTAGTCTAGGAAGGCTTCCTGGAGGAGAAGAGACTTCAGCCTGGAAAGATAGGTAGCATTTAGGAAAGAAGGAAAGATTGGAGGTTGCCTCTGGGAAGATGATAGTGATGGTAAAGAAGAGACCAGAGTGCAGAGGACTCAACAGAAGAAATTCAATTCAACCAACTAAGCACCTACTATGTGCCAAGTACTTTGTTATATGTTGGGGATCAGACACACAGAAATCATGTCTTCCCTCAATGAGCTTACATTCTACTGGAGGGTACAGATGAGGTTTCGTGCAGGGGAATATTGAGCTATAGGTCAGGGAATATAGAATATTAGAGGTGGAAATGACCTTAGAAATCATCCTGCCCACCCTCATTTTGCAAGAATTTTGGGGCCCGATTTTAAAAGACAAAGTTTGAGCTTTATTTTTTAGGTAATGAGCAATCATCGGAGGATTTTAAATGAGATAATGCTTTGGTGGATCCAAAGGATGGTGACATGAGCAAAGTGCTGTGTTAGGAAAATGACATTTGCAGAAATATTTGGGATAAGCTAGAGGAGAAAAAGACTAGAGGGAGGGGACTTAGTCATTAAACTGTTACAATCCAAATTGGAGATAATAAATGATCTGAACCAGGATGGTAGCTGCATATATAAAAAGGAAGGGATAGAAGTGAGCCATTGGAAAGAAGAATATCTATGTGTGTGTGTGTGTGTGTGTGTGTGTGTGACACTAATATGTCTATATACCTACAGTTATCCCTTTGACATCATGCCTTTTCCCATCGTGGTTTCTATTTATTGCGCATTGGCCAAAGAAATTACATGGAAATTTTGGGGGAGTTTCATGGAAGCTGCAGGTGACATATAAAGGCCAGCAGATGACACAGAAAAAGTTTAGAAACTCAGAAATGCATAAAATATATGGATAATATTATAGAATATCAACATATTTTATCTTTTAATATCATAATAATTTAGACTTCTTCTCTGGTTTTACATGGATTTTCCAGACTGCACTCCTAACCCCTTTGCAATGTGGAAGGGATAACTGTATTGTATATGTGTGTGTATATACATATATATGTGTATATATGTACACATTAGGCATACATATTGCGTATACATACATATATATGGATTACTTATTAGAAATGGGGAGGTAGAAATGGTGACAAAATGACTACAAGGTTTAAGTCTGGGTGACTGGGAAATGGTGGTAAAGTTAATGCAAAGAGGGAATTCATGTAGTAGAGCTGGTTTTTGGAGAGATTATTTCAATGATTTTAACTTTAGATATATTAAAATCAGGAAAGCCTGAGTTTATTCTATCTCTGACACATACTGGCTGTGTGAATATAAAAAAGTTATTTAACTTTTCAATGAACCAGGCAACTCTTTAGTTCCTGCCTCTAATCTCTTGCATCCATCCTCTACTAGACCAATGCGATATTACTAGAGCACAAGTCTGACCATGTCACTCCTCTGCTCCAGAAACCTTCATGGCTCCCTATTGCATCTAGGAGAAAATATAAACCACTCTATTTAGAATTTAGTGGCTAAATTTTAGCCCTTTCTAATCTGTCTCTAGATTAAATTTCAAGTCTGATTCCAAGTTATTCCCTTTAATGCATTTTATATTATAGTCAAACTGTTTTATTTTCTGGACCATTTTCTAGAGAAGCAACACTACAGAAAATTATGTTGCATACAGTGTGCCAAGGACACAGTTTCTTGCACAAAATAAATGCCCAATGAAATGTTAGTTGACTGAGCATGTTAAGCAGCACAAGCTTTCAAAAAGCAGCTGCATTGAATGACTCTATTACTGACTCTATCAAAGCGTCAACATGATTGACTATAGTGGGAAAAGGCATTGAAGTTGGAGTCAGGAGACGCGGGTTTGAGTCTTAGTTCCAAAACTTCCTAGCTATGTTAACCTCTTAACTGCTCTGAACATCAGTTTTCTCATCCTTAAAGTGGGATTAATAATACTTCAACTATCGACCAAGAAGGTTGTTGTAAATAAAGATCTTGGCAAAGTGCTATATGAAGTGTAAATTATTGTTAATACATGGTATTTATAATCAGTTTGGTAATGAAAAATTCTCCCATTGCTTTAGCACTCCATCACTTTTTCTTGGTCCTCGTGTGAAACGTCACTCTGTAATGAAACCACATTGATTGTATGTTCCTTGAACTGCAGGAAGCGAGAAAGGAGAGATTCACTGGATGATAAGAACTCGACCATCCATCCACATGTATAGTGCTTTATAATTTTCAAAGTGTTCTGTATGTCACCTCACGTGATACTCACTCGTGACTCCATGGCTAGAAATCAGTTTTTCTTAGTCCCTAATGTAACAGCACTTTAGATTTGATAGGCCATTAATAGGCCATGTGACCTGCTTACATCAGAGGAAGCCTAAGTTACATGTGATGGGAGGAGCTTCTTGACAGGAAAAGGAAGCTATGTCACAAGAAATGCTGGGAAAAAGAGAGAAAGTAGTTATGGCTGCTAATGGCCGCTAATGGCCGCCGTTGTGATAGTTAGAACTGAACAGGCTGACTTAGCTGTACTGTGAGTTTGTTTTGGGGATGATCCCAGCAGGGAGTCAGAGAGGTTTTGGGATGGAGAGGCTCCATGTTGTGATATTATAAATGGAATGTTTTACTGCTCTGATAGATAAGATAAATGGCTTATGGGATAGGGTCCTCTGGCATCTGAATAAATGGTTTACTTCTTCTGCCTTCTATGTGGAGAGCCTCATATACTTTGTGATACAGAACTCCATGATTATCATTGATGTTGTGTTTATTGCCTTACTGATTCACCTGGTGGCAAGATTTTTCTATGAAGATAGGGCAAAAGAGCCGTTGCATTTTTGCACAGATAGGTCTTGAGTCTCCGATCTATTTCTTAAAGGTTTATATGAAAGCATTTTGAAAGATGTAAAGCAAGGCAGAGATTATTATCAACATTTTACCATTAGAAAACCTAGGCTTACTGATAAAGTGACTTATCTAAGTCCACAGAGATAGTCAGTGGGAGACCCATATAGCCCATGTTGTTTGACTTCTAGCCCAGTGTTCTGTCCATCACACCTCTGACTGAAATAATCTGAGATGCATATTGGAGAGCCTAGGAATTTCACTCCCCTGGCGTATTTTTCTGCCTTTGCTAGAAAACCCAGGTTAATCTTTTCTTGTTCTCTGTCCTCATCCATACTTCCCAGTGATGTCCACCCTACTTCTCAGGCAGGCGCTGCCTATTGACCTCATTCACACAACCTTGGCTGCATTTTTTTTTTTGGAAACTGACCACAGTAAACCTGACTTTTTGAAAGGTTCTTGCATGTGCCAGCCTCCCATCAAAATAAAAGAGGTGATGTTTTGATATCTTTCCTTTTCAAACACATCATAATGTCATTAACAGCTCTGGCCAAAATACTTTTTTAAATCAAAAACAACAAACAGACATACAACAAAACCCAATCTCGTTAAAGAAATATCGGCCCCTTGCCATCTCAATCGCTCAGTTATTGACATATGTAACTACTCAGAAATCTGCTCTTGCTGCTAACTTATCTTGATAGATGAGGAACAGATTTCCTCCAACTTACACTGATGGCAACTTAAGAAACTGTGGAACGAAGGATCAAGGCCTTCCTCCCCTTTCCCGAAAGTTTCCCCCAAATGGCATCAGAATGTGATACCTTGGAAGAACACTGGCCCATTCTCCAAGCAAATCTCTTTGCCAGATATTATCACCCTGGCAGGCTTAGGTCTGACTAGCACTCTGCTGACATTGATCAGATAGGTTTTACACAGTTTGAATTTCCCAGCATGAGTGAGACAGTCTTGGGTTCTCTGGATGTGGGAGAGATTACAGACACACATTTGCCTTCTCCGAATAGGGGTTGGGGGTGGAGGGGAAATCTTGCTTTCAGGCATGAGGAAACAGCACCAAATTAAGATAATGGTTTGCCTATTTAAATGTCTATTTTATGAAGCATCCTGTACTAGAGAATGAGAAGGAAGGTAGGCTTCATAAGCCCGCAGCAAACATTTGGCAGTTGGGAGAATATTCCATGAAAATAAGAACATTTACCAAAGAGGGAGGTTGATTAAAACCAGATGAAGGAACCAACCCACAGCCATGACTTCTACCACTGAACACTTAGCTCTGACTAATACTGCCTAACCCTTCTGCTGATGAGACCACAGCATCTCCAGGATGAGAGATCCCAGGTGGTTTGAATCCAGATTGGCTGGGATCACGAGAAATGTTCTTAAGTGTAGCCGTGCACGCAGAGTACAGGATTGGGAGTCATAACTCCAGGCCTTGTTGGACAGGCCTCTGAAACTTGGTTCCATTTTTTTCCATTGGCCAATAGAGACAAGACCCAGCACCTCAATGGGGTTCTCATCATAAGTGAGATGTCTAGCAAAACTTTGAACCCAAGAGGCTTTCTGGAAGTGCAAGAAATTCAGTCTGAAGGAAGATATTGAGGAAAAAAAGACTCGGATTAAATATGGCCAAAGAGGGCTCTCTTCTGCTGAAAGGAAACTGGACCCCATAGAAAAGGAGAGCCCACAAATGTACCATGACTGCACATAATTCCCTCTTCTTCCTCGGAGTTGTAAGGAGGTGTCTTCTAATAGGAGTGTTTCAGGAACTAGGAAATGATCTAATCTTTATCATCTACCGTCTCTCTCTACCTATACTAGTTGGGTCTGCTGAGTTATTGCCAGAAGCTGATTCTCTGTTCCTAGTAGTACAGACATATAGAGAAGTGGGACTTTGCAACAAAACTTTACTGTGCAGGGATCAGAGATGAAGCAACTGTTTCCTGGGCTGCTGGCTGAAGGTCTTGAGATGAAGTAGAGCGTACACAAGAGAGGTAGGGCAGTTCATAGCACAGCACTGAGGAAAGGGTCTGCAGATGCAGGAGTATTGCAATAAAGCCAGTTGGCTTGAGGCAATGGGACTGTCTCAAGCTCATTGGGAAACCACTGAGCACATTGGATCTCCAAATACCTTGGTCACAATGACCAGTGAGGAAGCTGCTCTGTTGTTTTGGTATGTTTATCACTCTGGGTGGGTGACCAATGCCTTTGATTCTTACAACTAATGGAAAGCATTCTATAAGTAGGTCTGACTCCACCAGTGATGTCCCTGTAACAACTGCATCTTGAGACCAAAGAAGTTGCCTTATTGTTTATTCACTGGGCCAGGCTTACTATCTGTCTATCAGGCTATGAGGGAGGCTGGATGGGGTAAGGTCATTGTCACTGGAAGTCTTCGGACAGATATATATTGAATGAACAGGGGTATTGCTTCAATGAGTGTTTGTAATATGATTCAATCAATAACCTCTGAAGTTTCTTTTTACTTTAAAATTCTTCGATTCTGTCAAAGATAGGAAGGGTCAGAGAAATGGATATGGTGGGGAATCTGCTTTTTCACCTTGATCAACATTTCCTATGGAGCAAGGTATGATGGAATAGAGGTCTAGATTTGGAGTCAAAAAGGACCTGAACTAAAATCCTGCTTTTAACACTTAACAGCTATGTTAAGTCACTTAACCTCTCTCAGATTGAGTTTACTTATCTGTAAAATGGGAATCCTAGTAGCTCCTCCCTCATAGGGTCCTGAAAGACCATATATTATCAAGTAGTATAGGTAAAGTGCTTTACAAATCTCAAGTGCTATGTACATATTACTGTTAGTATTATTAAAGACTCAGAAAGTTCCTATGGGCAGTTTCTATGGGGACATACAACTCCACATTCATGTCAACAAATTGAAAACCTTTTTGTATGATATAATGTTTCAAGAGAAACAGAGTGGCAGATAGAGAATTGCTTCAAAGTCAGAAATACCTGGCTTCCAGGCATCTCTCTGCCATGTCCCTCTTCAGGCTGGACCCTAACTCTCCTGGTCTTTCCCTATAAGGCCTCAGAAATCTACCCTGGAAGCTCATTCTGTTCCCAGATTTCACCCCTGGATTTCACACATTGGAAGTACCTCTCCCTCCACCTTCACCCCCATTGATTAGTTCCTCCCAGCTTGGTGCTATAAAACCCAATAGCCTGGTTTTCTTCAGGAGTCAGCTCAGATTTCACCTTCTACAGGAGGCCTTGATAGCTGATAATCCAAATCAGTAACCACTAAGTGCTACTGGATCCCTTGGGCTTGGAGATAGCAGAGGGAGCCTCCCTAAAAGAGGAGGAATTTGAACAGCACCTTGAAACGTAGGTACAGTTCCAATTATCCAGGAAGAGGGAGGGAGGTATGAGCAAAGTTATAGAGGGGAGAAGCACAAAGCAAGTGGAACTACAAATTAGGCAAGACAATTGGGACTTGGACTTAGGCCATCAAATTTGGAGGATATTGAAAGCCTTAGTACAGTAAGATCTTGGGGACACTCTACAGATGTATGCATATGGGGTTAGAGAGATATAAGTATCACATATACATGACACACACATACACACCACACACATCATATATATACGATACATCCACCGCACAAGACACATACATGGCATAAATAATGTGATTCGTGTTATATAGGTATACACACATACATGAGCTTCAATAACTTAAATCTACACTTAGACTTTTGGGACACCTTGTATATAGAGAAATATATGTATATAGAGATATATTTCAATTCAGAATGGTGACTTTTTTCTAATATATTTAATAATAAAAAATAAAAATGGTCTTAATTTGTAGTGAAAGTGAAATGAGTTTGTTACATAAGAAATCTCCTGGATATCAGACAACAAGCTTTGCAATTCACTTGGGTGCAGGGAGTAGGGCTTCTACTATCTAGAGGACTATGAGGTTTGGGACTATTGAACTGGGTAGACCTTGGCCAAGCTTTTAGATTAGATGATTTCAAAGATTTAGCATTTTATAGTTCTTAGCTGACGATTTATCATCTCATCCCAATCCCAACCCCAATCCTACCCATCCCATCCCATCCCATCCCATCTCATCCTATTCTATCCTATCATATCCCATCACTATTTCTACCTGATTCCTTCAGACAAATGACAAACAACTAGGTGCCCCAAGAAGGGCACCTAATAATAACATTTGATGCTAGGCACTAGTGCATATATGCCTGAATCAAAAACAGGCCACCAGCTCCTTCTGTGTCCTGCCAAATTTAAGACTAAGTATACATTTCAAATGAAGTCAACGGAGAAGGAAACAGGATAGTCTGGGGTTTGCCAGACTCTCACTAACTGGGGTGTAGATGGTGATTTGCAGGATACAGGAAAATCTCCAGATCTCCCCAGCCTTCAACCTGGAAAATCCGATTCTTTTCCATCTTCAATAACTCTGACTGGATTGCAGGACTCCTGGGAAGAGTAAATCCTAACTCAGACAATATCACAACCTCATTGCCTTGTGCTGACAGAGCCAGCATTAGGGCAGCCAAAAGAAGCACTGACTCCAGATGATAAAAATTCATAGGCATATTCCTGAAGTGATATACAAGGGAAGGGAGACCATAGACTCCCGCCAGGATTGGAAGAGTGCCATCACTGGAACACCTCCACTCTAAGCCCTGGTGCCTTCCTCCTCTCTCTCCTTATCTCTCTCCCCACCTGGCTGCTCCCATCCTCCACTTAACATCTTTTGTCTGCCCTCATTTCCTCAATCAGTTAAATAGTTGCTTGGACTCATATTCTAAAATACCACATTCACACAGGTTTCTCTTATTAACATTCCTTCCTACTTTGACTTCCAAACACTTCCAGCCCCCACCCAGAGTGTCTGGGTCTCCAGTCCCAGTGGGAAATCATTATTCTGTTTCTTGTCCTGAAGTATGGTATAGGGAATTAAAGCATTGGACCAGGGTTCAGGCCCTGGTTTTTGTCACAGACTAGTTGTGCGATTTCAGGCAAATCAATTCACCTTTCTTGAACTCAATTTCCTTATCAATCATAATGGGCAGAATAAATAAATAGCAGGTTTCATTGCACAATTCCCTCATTGGTAATATCTGTATCTAGATTCTGAAATGGTACAAGAACAACTTTAGACTCACCCAGATAACCCAAGTTACTATTCATGACCTCAGCTACCTTTCTGAAAGAATTCTTTCTGTCTCCAACATTCTATGATTCTGTGAGTACCAAGTAACTGCTGTCACAGGGTCCCTGTGACCTTAAGCATGAAGCATGGAATGGTGAAAAGAACCTGGGAGTTAGGACACCTGGGTCTTCACAGTATCTGCTACTAATTTGCTAATATAATCTTGGACAAGGCACTTTCCCTGATTTCTTTTGGGGAAGAAGAGTGGCCTCAGTTTCTTCATCTGTGAAGTGAGAGAGTTGGACTAGAAGATGGTGCAGATCACTTTCTGCTTTGGCCTTCTGAGATTTGGGGTTTTTCAAGGCCTAGAGAGTTCACTCACTGTTACTCTTAGCACCATCTCAAGGGTCAGCTCAGAGCATTGTACTTGCTGAGCCCTCTAGTGGCGGCTGTAATATCGTTCAGAGACCTTTCAACGAACCTGGTAAAAGCCCTCTGGAGCCACACAGGGGAAGCAGTCCTGAATAACCAACCACACCGGCGCAACAACCCCAACTGCTCCTTCTCTGTGTCTAGGATCAGAATAGGGAGTAAGGATCAAGAGGGGGGAAAGTAGTATAGTGTTTCCTTGTTTGATAAACTCAGGACAGAGGCATTAAGTCCTAGTACCTCCAGGATTAACTTCTCTGGGAAAAAATTAATGTATGATAGTCAAATATGCAGCTCTAAGATAAACCTAGGACATAGGTTGTCATTGCATACAGTTCCCTCATTGGTAATATCTGTATCTAGATTCTGTAGCGGTACAAAAATAATTGTAAGGTCCACACAGACAGTCTAAAGCCAAGAGTCACTGTTCATGACACCAGCTACCTCTTACAAAGGGTTGGCAACCAACTATACACAAATATGGAGACGAAAGAAGAAAATGGTCAGAAACCATAACCCATTTGTCTCCCCAATAGCCTTATGCCTCTTTTCTGACCACTGTTCTTCATACTATCTTATCAAAATTCTCTCTGTAATATGAGATTGTAAACGCCTAGAGCAAAGGTTCCCAAAGTGTGTTCTGAGGACTCCTGGTAGTCCCTAAGACCCTTACACAAGGATCTATTTCCATAATGATATTAAGATATTATTTGCTATTAAAATATGCCTCCCTTTTCCAGCTACCCATCTGTGTTAGGCCAGATTTTCTTTATATAATTCAAACACAACAACTTATCACAACAGATTGAATAAAGAAGCAGATAAGAGAATCCAACTATCTTCTGTTGAGCCAGCTGTTAAAATAATTTGCAAAAATATTTAAGAAATTTCCTCAGTAATTTTTTTTTATTTTGGAAAATGCAATTATTCTTTAATGTATATACATTAAAACATGATGTGTTGATTATTGCCATTTTTAAATGAATTAAAGAATCTTCTTTATAGAGGACACAGCTCTAGAAACCTGAATGAATAAATAAATGAATTAAAAAAAACCATTTATTAAGTATTTTCTATGTGCCAGGCAGTATTAAGCAATACAAATTCAAAGGAGAGATAACTCCTGCCCTCACGAAGCTTATGTTCTAAGAGGGGATTGCAAGACATATTGGGGATGGAGGCCAGGGAAGAGTGTTTTGATTTGAAAGATGGATGGTTAATGGAGCCATTAGGCAATCAATTGACACATCATCTCCAGAAGCAATTATAGGTTTGATTTGATTACTATTCCCAGAGCAAGAAGTGTAAGAAAGGGAAGAGAAGGACCGGAAGTTGGCAGTAATCTGGGATCTGGTTACTGGGGCCAGCTAGACATAGTGAGCTCTCAACAACCAAGACTCCTGGCCCCAAAATGGACCTACGATTAAGAGAGAACAGCAGAGCAAAATTTGTTAAATGCTTTGCTTTCAGCTCATTATCCTCTAATCATAGAATTTCAGAGCTATAGGTTACCTTTGTTATAATCCAAGTAATAAATATAACACATACATGTATTCAAATACACACATGTATGTACAAACACATATATGTATGTATATATGCATATATGCATATATGCATGTATAGTGTCAGTCCTTGGTATCCTACCTCTCCTTTCACTGAAATCATCTCTTTCCCAATCTAAAGTTCATATTTAACTCTGACTTTTCTCTATTTTTCCATCATGAATTCTAAGAGGGTTTTCATTTTCCCTCAATGCTCTAATCATATCTACTTCAGCTACCAGTTCTTTATTTTTTGTTAGAATCAGATTCAAATAATTATTTCCTCTGCTAATTTCCTCCACATCATGAAGAACAAAATTATCATTAAGGCAAGTAAAAAATTCATCAGCTGGTTTGGAAGTGAGGGAGTTCTAGCTGATATCTGGATAATTTAAGACCTCTGACTCTAGTATATGATGCTACCATTCTAGATTGGTAATATTTTCTGAATTCATTTGTCTTTTTCCCTACAGATTTCTGTAGAGTATTTTCATAATAAATTTCTGTTCTAGTTCTCTATTTTTTAATCCAAATGCTTTTCACCTTGCCTCCTCTCCATCGTGGTGCATGGATTTCCTTACATGAGTATATCTTTTTAACGGGTATTGTTACTTTTCCCCCTTCAACACTCCATTTTAAACATTTTGTTCAGTTTGAATAAGGTGTAATCTTCCCAGAGCCATATTCAAGTCACAAGTCTCATCCTATTGTGTGTCAGCAATATCTGTAGGGTCAAAAATTGTTTTTTTCACAAACATTTCTAGTGTTCCTTGCTTGTTAACCATATATTACAGCACACTGGCTCTTGGATATGATTAATATGATACTCTCTCCAATGGTGCACATGACTTATCCAACTTTTCTTATCCTTGGCATCTCCTGTTCATGCCTTCTCATAAATCCTCCAGAGATCACCCGTACATCTTGATGGAGACCTTCTTTTGGCCCATGATCTCTTAACCTTTTTTGTGTCTGATGGACCCCTTTGAGAGTGTTGTGAAGTCTATGGGCTTTTCATTTTATACTTCTCAGTATAAAATAAAACACAGAGGATTACCAAAGAGATATATTATATTGAAATTATCAATTTTGTTAAAGCCCCAGGTTAAGGAGAAGCCCTCCTCTAATCTTTTAATGTTAATAATATGTGAGTATGAGCACATCATTAGGCCTGTTCAGGTTCACTTTCTAATTTCTGGCTACCTCACTCTCAGCCATGGAAACATCCTTGCTTTCCTGGGAGAACTTCTACTCTGATGACTCCGTGTCCTGACTGATGACTGCCTCACCCATCCCACTATTTCAGGAAAGCCCTAACCAACATGTTCTGCCTCCTAAGATTATAGGACCATAGCTTTAGAGCTAGAAGGAACCCCAGAGGCCATGGAACCCAACCACTTTACCCTCTACTCTTGGGCCATGTCCTGCTCAGCCAGGCCAATTACTTTGCCTTTAAGTATATCCTTTTCCTCAATCTGATCTACCCCTCTCCAGTTCTGGAAATATGAACCACTACCAGTAATCAACTCTGCCATTATCCTACTGATCATCTCTGAAACTTTCAGGAGCAAAGTGCCTCTCCATGGCTATCCTTCCCCTTTGTGAATTACATTATAATGTAAACTCCTTGAGGGCAGGTCTTGTCTACTTTTGTATTTGTATCCTCAATAGTTAGCATAGTGACACACAGTATTTAATGAATACTTTTCATTCATTCATTCATTCATTCACTCACTCACTCATTGATCCATTCATCCATTCTATCTGTTATCCCTCACTCTCAATAATGAGTCATTTACTTTCTTTTCAGATTACGCCTTACCTGGATGAAGTCCCTTACGCCTCCTTTTGTGCAAGTCATCCTGATAATATTTTGTAGCCTATTTACACCCACCCCATTCCTCTCCATTGCCAATATTGTACAACTATGATCATTGATTTTCTTCTTGGTTCCTTCTTAGTTACTTCCTCTGGTGAGTGACTGGGCCACTGCTAGTCCTCACTCTATGTTGTAATTATTACACTCTCTAATCTCTAGCTATATATAAGTAGTTTTCTTTCTTCCTCTCATTCCAGATTAAAGTCAGATTTTCAAAACTCAAAAAAACCCCATTTTTAACAATCTTTGTTAGTTCTTCTTTAATCCTTGGCCAAGAGCCATTGATAATATTTTAAGTTGGAGTTTAGAAATAGAAATCCCATTCTATCTTCTTTACTGTAGGCTTATTTCCTAAATCTGTTTTTTTCTTTCAAAACTCCTATCTTCAGTAGGTAGCAGTGATGAAAATACCACATCCACCCCCTATGGTCCTCAGTTTCCTGTCCAGTACTTCCTAATCACCAGCAATATGTAGCATTTCTAGATGACTTCTCTCAGTATACTTGGCCCCAGGTGAATCAGTAGATGTAGGTCTTGGCTTGAGAAGTCTTGGGAGGTTCTCTGCAGTTAATCTCAGGTCAACAAAGACTAGCCTGTCTCAGTAAACTGCTGCAGGTAGTCACCAATTACAGTTACTTGCCTCTTCTTCCTCTGATGTTTCTGTGTTCTCTCTTTTGGTCCTACCTATGGATCTACATTATTATTTCTCAAAGCATAAGAAGATGCTCTTCCCCACGGGTACAACTCCTTTCTCTATGGGAAGAACGTCATGGGTTATTTGTCTCCATTTTTTTAGTGGTGCTTGTTTTTCCTTCTTCCATGTCCTATTCTTTCACCTCCAAACTTCCTTGTACAAGTTAATATTACTCTCTTTCTCCTCTCTGTTTCTTTTCCTTTTTCTTATTTGTTTTTACTTCAGAACTCTCCTTCCACTTTTCTAAGAAGCACGATAGTCCTTGACAGCCTGGAGAGTGGAGTGCCATTTATTGTTCCCTTATTTATTGTCTTCTAGAAGGGAAATCAAACCATAATTTTAAACGTACAGACATAGAAGTTGCTTGTGTCAAAGCCACAAATATCTCATATTTTATATAGATCATTAAAAAGTTTTCTTTGCCCTCCATTTTTCTTAGAAGTAAGACTCTAACTCTTTAACCCTCATTTATCTAGTCACTAGCGTTCTTAGTGATAACTTTTGTGGCCAACTCTTGAGATGGAATTATCTTCCATGGGCCTCAGTGTGAATCAATTCATTTTGATATCCTTCCTAAAAATGTTTGCATCTTGGATACTTTTCTAATTATGGAATTGTAATCAGTGTAATACCTTGGAGGAGCAACAGCCACTAGAAAGAGGGAGAATTGGCAGGAGTAGACAAGCTGATTGGGTGAGGAAAGAATCAATGGTGCTTGGGTTTTTGAACCTGGTTATGTGAGAATATGATTGTACCTTAAGCCTAATAAAAAAATTAGGAAGGGAGGCTGATTTTGAGGGAAAGTTGATGAACTTATGGAAAACACCAATCCCATTGCTACATAGGACAAGTAGTTCCATTCTGCTCATATGCATGCCCCATTATCTGCTACCCAAGGTATATACCATATTTCCCCATGTATAAGATGCACCCTTTTCCAAAAAATTTGGGGTCTAAAAACTGGGTGCATCTTATACAGTGGTTGTAGATTTTTTTTAATTTGCATTTCCCACTTTTTTGCACTTGTTGTCTTTGCACTCATTTTATCGCGTTTGTTACCGGTATATTAGGTTACGTTTTGCCACATTCTGTCCAGAAATGGCTCAGAAAAGATTTTTGTACAGTGCTGAATTCAAGTTAAAAGTGCTCCAGTTTGCAAAAGTGAATGGAAATCGTGCTGCTGAACGTAAGTTTGGTCCTCCTCCAGCTGAGGAAACAATTCGAGTCTGGCTACTGGAAGAAGAAACCCTACTGATAACTCCATGGCAGAAGAAGGCCATGAGAGGCAAGAGTGAAGAAACCAACTATAGGAGAAGTTTGTACCTGGGTAAAAAGATCCTGGGATAATAATATCAAGATTGAGATCATTGTCAAGTCATTTAAGAAGTGTGGCATTTCAAATGCCATAGATGGAACTGAGGACGAGGCAATATATGAAGACAGTGATTTGTCATAAAACACAGATAAGGACAATCAGGATGGGAGTTTTGACAGTGATGAGGAGTTGTATGAATTTTATGATGAATAAAACTGGAGTTCGATAACTTTATCTAATATTTTTTTTTCAAATTTTGGGCCCCAAAATTAAAATGCATCTTATACATGGGGAAATACGGTAGTTCCTGGAATGGATATTGTTTGGGGAAGGCATTGGGATAGGATAGTCTTTGGCCAGGATATGGAGTCACAGACATTCTCCTAGAAGGCCAGTAGACAGCAAAGCTTGTAAACTCAAGCTACTGACATCATGAAATGTGCTTGTCTTTTTTGTAGAGGTTGGCTTCTCCCTGCTTAACACTGCACGTATTCTCCTATCCAAGAGGTAGCATTTAAATACATAATCTATGGGTACGAAAGGCTTTTTTTCAATGCCAGGACACAGTAACCACAAACACTTAGTTTCCATATCCCAGAGAAGCTGTGAGTTGCTGGGGCATCTATAGTGTGTCCTCTTCTCCGCTCTTTTAATGGTTTCCCATGCACAAAGAGAGGAGTGTAACCCAAGATCTGAAGAAGATGCATGCACAAAACCTAGCTCCTTTTTTCTTTTGTAATTCAAGATGCCAACCCTCTGACTGTATCTATATGATATCAAAACATCTGTTCAGTTCAGAGAATTCATTAAAAATCATTCAAAATCCAGTCCAAATGGCTGCTTGGCATGGTACAGACCAAACTGGATGACTGGCTGCATTTTTTACTTACTTAAACCTATGTTATGTGTGAGTGTTGTGCATTTTTTATCTTCAGAGAAACACCCTCTTCCTTTGCTTATTAGTTCATTAAGCAGACATGAAAATATATGTGTGTCATATACATAGATGTTTTGTTGATGTTTGTATGTATGCATGTTTTTATGTGCATGTGTGAATAAATTTGCTGCTCTGAATACAAAGCCAAAAATTCATTACAAAAACTCTAAAACCCAAACTTTTGTGGGTGACAAATGTTTGGATTCAATTAACATGATAAAAATAATAAAAACATGGTTATTCCAAGAAAGAAAGGCACCCTATTTGGTTGAAAGGAGATCATATATAAAGTTAATGATGAATATTGTTCACTTATGGGACAGTCCTTTAAAGAGTCTTTTAATAAAAAAAAAAGAATGACACATTCAGAAGCTTCTTAGCAAAATGGCTTTAATAGCCATTGAGTGCCAAAATAAACCCTTCTTTAGAAAAAAAAACACCCTCCAATTTTCTGCTTGTTTTCTCGCACTTGCTCACAGCTGTGAGTCAAGAATAGAAGTCAGATGCTTGGATTGCATGGGAAAAAAAAGAAAAAGATCACGTCTGAGCGTTCAAATCTGTCAGTTTCCCTGCTTCCAGGAAAGCATCCTTTTATGGACAGGATGTCAACACATATGGGGATAGGGGGTGGACCAGTAACAAGGCATTCACCATTGTGTTGAAGACGATTGGCACAGGCAAAGACTGGAATTTGAACCAAGACCTATTTAAATAATCACCATTTATAGAGCTGGATTTGAGTAATTTGTGGATAGCCTAAAGGGAATAAAGGCCTTTAAAGTGAAGTCTTAGGGTATTTTGCTCCTAGGGAAATATTTTGATAATTTGTGCCATTTGATGTATTCCAAAGGGCCAAATAAAATGTTTCTTTCCAGAAACAGTTTCATGGGATGAGGATAAAAGTCATCTCTCCAGGCCTATAAGCATTCAGTTTCAGATTGTATCAGGAGTCAGAGAACACTGGCATGTTCTTTTTCAGTTCCAACCAAGTGACCCCCAAAGAAATGCATGAACTTGGAAAGATCTACAGAGAAGAGGAAAACGTCACTCCCCGTTCAATTCAATTCAATTCAATTCAGTAAACATCAGTAAAAGGCGACCATGCACTAAGCATTACATTAAGTGTTTGGGATATTGAGATGCAGTCACTGGCATCAGGGTAGATGTAATACAAATATCCAAATAACTATAACACAGAGAGACTATAATATGAATAAAATATTATGAGAGTTTAGAAAAGAGACCATAACTAGGTGAAGGAATTTTGGGGGGAGGATCAAGGAAGGCTTCCTGAAAGAGGAGACATAGCCGAAGATGATCTGGCATCAGGGCTAGCCAAGCACTGATAGACGAAGGGCCACTGGGATTGGCCAAGGTTGGCTACCTTCCCCAATCCCTGTCCTTTAATTGCTCCTGTCTCTTCAAAAGGGTCTTGAGGCTCTCCAGTGCTCCAAGTCCACATAGTCTGGACAAATAATTCCCTTTTTGTCTCTTTTTGAAGGTGTCCTCCTCAGCAGATGGGAAGGAATGGTACCCGGAGTACAAACATGAATCAGGTATGGGACTGGCAGTTTTAATCCCACATGAAAAGGAAAAGTATTTGGCTATAAAGAACCATAGAATTATTATGGTTGGTTGAGAGACTAGCGTAGAAACCTTGTTGAGACATTTCTAATTGACATTTCACAACTTTATTGAGTACTGCTCAATCAATACCAAGTAGGCTTTTTTTAATCCTTTCTGATAGTTTCTTGCTCTGTAGAGGACTCTATCCCTCTCAGCTAGCTTGTTATTTCTCATTCCAACACCCAAACTGCTCCGGTGGCCATTTATGGTGTATACACTTTTCATATAACTGTGTCATCGAAGAGTGGTTTTTAATGGTGACATGGGAGTCTGGGGAGGTTTCACAGGACCTGGAATCAGCCCCAGCTGGGTACACATCCTATCTCTATCACTGATTGTGTGTGTGTGTGTGTGTGTGTGTGTGTGTGTATAACCTTGCTAACTTCCTGTCTCTGAGGCTCAGTTTCCCAATCAGGAAAGAGAAGGGTATATGCTGAAATATCTCCAAAGTCACTTCCAGAAGGGATATTCTCTGTTTCTGTTGCTTGACTTTATGCCTTTGAATCTTTAAGAATTTCCTGTCAAAAAGCAAATCCCATGTCGCCCTGCCCCTTCTGGACAAGAACTGTAATTTCTTTGGCGTAGGAAACTTTCAAGGAAGAAACCCTTGCTGTTGACATAGATAGCCATCTAGCTCTAACTTCTAGTCTCAGAGGCCTGGGGCACTGTGACTGTCATTAAATGACAGTCTATATGAATGGGAAGCAGGTCTTGATTCCAGGTCTTCCTAACTTAAAAGCCACCTCTGTATCTCCTTTGTCACTCTGCCTATGCTACACCTTATCTATTAGTTAACTCTGGAGAGACTGGATGAGTAAGAACACCATACAGATGAGGGGAGCACTGACAGGGGAACAAGTCTTCCTTCTTCTCAATTGTGCCTGGCATTGACCATCACTTAGATTTCTTGCAAGGCCTAGGAGGCAGACAGACAGAGACCCAGAGAGATACCAATAGAGAGGCAGAGAGACTTTGGTTTAATGCAAAGAAAATCAGCTCCATGGACTTTCCTCCATGAACTGAGACAGAGACACAGAGAAAGAGAATCCTTCATCTCTTTGAATTTTGAGTCAAAGACAAGCCACACTCTTAAATTAGGAAATCCATCCCTATGTTAATTTGAAGATTTTGCAATATAGAAAGTAGCTATTGAGAGATAAATGGAGACAGGGAAAGGGATCTCTTCAGACATATGGAGAATAGATGATGCCATGATCTTCTGCTCCAACCTGGCCTTAGATACATCATGAATGTGTCTGTAAGGCCCCCTCCAGTTTGAATATCTCATCCTTCTACGAATCCAAAATGACACACCTCTGTGTGTGTATGTGTGCACATATACATGCACTTAAACACATCCCTAAAAATCCCTGGCCCTTCGCTGATTCCAAATGGACTATTTTATAAATCTGCATGTTTTAAGGAAGAAACACATTTAAAATACCAAGAGTTGTTTCAAAAGATTTTACAAAAGGCCTCTTATTTCATTTATAGGTCTCTGTGGCTGTTTCTTTTTGTTGTTGTTGTTTTTGTACCAAGCGGTAGGGAATGCAATTAAACTCAAACATTAAAATGTCACGTAGTAATTAAAAAAAAAAAAACTTTGTGTTTCTTGGCTGTGTTTTCCCACCTTTGTGAGCTAGGCAATGGCAAGAAGACCCTGAGACAATCTCAGAGCAAAGGAGAAAAGCCCCCTTGGAAACTTCTCCGTACCATTCATTTGACCTATAGGCGATTCATGGGAGAATCAGGGGAGCCAATCACCTGTAAATTCAGTGACAGGCATCACTTAGAGTTCCAAAATGTATGTCTATTAGGCTGACACATTATGGGGGGGGGGAATAGGTCTTTTAATGTAGTTTCTGCTACAAATATTCCCCCACCTGGCAGTGGCAATATGTAACTACAAATGCTGAAGGCCACGATGTTGGGATTAGTTAAACTGACAGATAATACAAATGAGGCAAGTGAGAAGAACTTAGTAGGCAGGCATAATCAGGCAACAGGAGTTACCAACAACTTTCATGTGGAGAGATGCCATAAACAACATTATTAAAGGAGTGTTTGACTAGACAAGAAAATGGACCCCTTAAATATAGAGGATGTAGATGGTCAGGCTAGGTAGTTGATCAGTATCCCTGAGATACTAAAAATATGAGAAAAGTCTCTAATGCTTTAAGTAGCAATCCATACTCCATATTTTTGCCTTCTTATTAATGACAAAGTCCTGTACACACGATAGGCATTTGATAAATATTTGTTACGTGGAAGATGTTTCCACGGACTCCATTTTCCAAAGAAAGAGCCTTTCTCATTGGGAGACATTCTCTAGACCGTATTTCCCAGAAGGCTGTGTGTGTGCTGATGACATTTTATGTGTACTTCGATTGGCTGAACAGATTTTGTGGGACTGGAGGTTCATAAAATACGCCAGGATTCTTATAGGGGTGTCTAGAGTGTAACTTGGAGATACTGGTGGAAAGGATGCAGGGAGTGATGATACAGAGACATGGTTGGTAAACAAGGAAAGAGAAGAAAAGGCAGCCATGTACAAAAATATAGACCTGGCCTTCCTGAGCTCAAGCATCCTGTCTTCCATGCTGAGGTCTCTAAGAGCTGTTGTAAGAGATTTTAATGGTCACCACCCATAGGCCACAGGATTTCATTTCTCTCTAGGCTGCCATTCTGGGATTTAAGGAGAAGTTGTTTAGACATATATTACAAATAAATCTATAAAGTCCCATCCAGCTCAAAAATTACATCCTTCTTCCTTCAAGTTGGTTCTAACAAAGGACTGTGATTTTGAAGTGCCATCCCACTTCTCCCCCAGCTCCCATGTTAGAGAGTGAGAAAGATTAAATGGGGAATTGACTAGCACTCCCCAGAGGGGTGAGAAAGTTGGCAATTTGTATGTGGGTACAAGCAATGATTGCTACCAGTTTTAATTTACTGGTATTTTCATTTCTATTTCATTTAAATTAAATGTCATTTGCTTTTGAAATCATGTGTAATTTGAGTGGGGGTAGGAAGGTGGGGTGCAGTCTTTAGCTGTGGCTTTGAATAAATCTAAATGTTTCTCTGAACCTGGGTGTCGCTAGGAGAGGTGGTCTTCTACAGAGGATTTATGGGAAAGTATAGCCAAGCCTCAAAAGAGATAAGGAGGAGTGGAGGAAAGGAGGGATCCTTTTTGCCACCAAAGTCCGAAGTTTACATAATGAGTGATAATAGGATGTGAAGAGCAGACTTTTGTTTTAATCCTATTAATCACAAATGGTTTTGATCCCATTCATGATAAATGGAGGCTGGAGCAACTCTATGAGAACCATTCTTTTTAGCGCTTGTTAACTTTGTAAATAAGCCATCAAGACTGGGAATTCTTTGGGCTGTTTTTTCTGTGTCTATAAAGTGAAAGGGCTGAACTGGATTCTAAGGGTCTCGATCAACTCTAAAATCTTATGAGCCCATCTATGAACAAAGAAACCGCTATTCCCCGTTATCTTAAGTAGATATTACAAAGTACCAGATCCCACTGCATGCATCCTCTCTGGTCCTTAAAATAGTCCAGAAGAGTGTGATGCAATGAAAAGTGCTAGGTTTGAGTTCTAGTTGAGGTAAACCACCCAGCTTCTCTGGGGTCTTGGTTGCCTCATTTATAAAATGAGGCATTGGACAAGATAACATCTCAGGTCAGGTCCTTTCCACTGAGTCCTATTACTATTCAAGCCAGGCAGCAGCCTGTTGATGGTGAGGCAATGGACCTTCAGAAACTTTTGATATCAACAATCGCTTGTTAAGTATCTACCATGTACCAGATACTTCTGTGATAGGCTCTGACTTTACAAAGGCAAAAATGAAAATACCCCTGTCCTAATGGATCACCTAAGTAGCAGCTAGATGTCTCAGTGGATAGAGTACAGGGCCTGGAGTAGTGAAGACCTGAGTTCAAATTTGACAAATCCTCAGACACTCACTAGCTGTGTGACCCTGGGCAAGTTCCTTAATCTTTTCTGCCTTAATCCACCAGAGAAGGAAATGGCAAACCATCCCAGGATCTTTGCCAAGAAAATCCCATATAAGGTCACAAAAAGTTGGAAATGACTGAACAACAAAAACAAAGGATCGGAGATTTAAAGCTAGAGGTAAATCTAAAAGGCCATCAGTCTAACTGCCCTCTCCTACTTTAAAGATGAGAAAACTGAGTCTAGGACCCAGTGACTTGTCAATGTCATACTGGCAGAACTAGAATTTGTACCTGTATCATTGGACACCAGATCTAGCACTCTTTCCATAATACCATGTCTATTATATTTTTTTTCCTTGAGAATTCAACATGAAGACAGATTAGTGGATGAAAAGTATATATGAAAGTATAAAAAGTAATTTTAAGTGTTCACAAAGGTTCACAATTCATTATTCCACAGATCTGGCTCACTATAGCAACTCCAATTAGCTAACAAACAGCTTTTGATGTCTGATGAGTCTGCTGGGACCATGTCACCCACATGAGCATGTCTACATACACACACACGTGCTCATCAGTTTGTTGGCCAACGGGCTCTGTCTTTACATTGACACTAAGTGGGCCTTTCACTGGGAATTACTCATGAAGATGAAGGTCTGTCCCTACGGTTGCTAATACAAACCAGGAATCCCCAAGTCTGCATTGGAGGCCAAGATATTTGTACTAATGATTAAGTGCTGTTTTCTGCAATAAAATGTAATTTATTCTTTAAATTTATTTCTCTGGAAGGGATAAAAGCAAAAGTAGTAATGTGCTCAAAATACTATGACTAGTTAAGTAGAATTAAATGAAGGACGTTCTCTTCAAAGGAAAAAAAAATCCTGACCATGGATCAAAAATCAATGTTTCAGCCATGACATTTAAATCAGCAAGAGATGTGCTACCGTTTGACATCATGGACTGATGACTTTAGCTCTCCTTGGAGTCATTTTACAACATTCTCACTATAATTCATTTCCTAGAGTGATAATTCCCCTAGAGGAATGGAGAGGAAGCATTATGCAATGGAAAGAATATTGAATTTAGAGCCAGATGACCTGGGTTCTAATCTTACCTTGGCTACTTACTCCTACTTGTCATTGTAGCTTCTGAAGCTCCAACTTCCTCATTTATAAAAATGTGATTGTCAGAGTAGACAATTACAAAGGTTACTTCTAGTTCATGGGAACTACCATGATCCTAGGTCTCAGTGGACTCTTGTTGCTTCTAACCCTAGAGTTGCTACAAGGCATTCTGGTACCACCATAAGATTCTAGTGATAACCAATAGAGAATTTAGTGTTTCTTTGATCACTCGGAAGGTGCCCACTCATGACTACATTGCCCATCAGTCTAGGTAGGAGACTCCTAAAGGTAGCAAACTGGTCCCAGTCTTCCTCACAGGTTCTAAGGGTCTCTTTTTTTTCAGTAAAAAAGATTTTAGGGGAGAATTTACTTTCGTACTTACTAAAACTCTCCTGGTAGCTACTGGAATTCTCTTGACCATTTTATCCTTGTCAGACCACATCTGTGGTCTCCTGTTTGGTTCAGGGCACCCCATTTTAGTAAGGACAGGGATAACTTGGAAATATTCAGAGCGGACAAGCAGTATTGCAAGGGACCTCAATTCTATTCAACATGAGGATCATTTGTAGGAATTAAAGATATTTAGCCTGGAGAAGACTTGAGTCAGTAGTGGAAGAGGGGATAGGCTAACTGTCCTCACATATATTAAGGGCTGTCACATGTAGGTGGAATTAGACTTACTCTGAAAGTGAGTGATAGACTCCCTGGTATCTGAGGTCTCTTCCAACTCTAAGAATCTGTGATTCGGATTTCAAAATCTCCTGCCTACTACGTATGATGTTATCACGTTTATAAGGATGTAGCATCCCCAGGGTCCAAAACTATCGCTGTCATGATGATGAGTTTGTGAGAGACACACATTTTTCCCGTACTTAAGGACTTCTGTTTCACCAAGATTAGTTTCTTCATTGTTGAATTATTTTTTTCTGGTCCAGATTTAGGATCTCAGAGGTATAAGGGAATTCCTAGTGTAGAAACACTCTCAGCTGATGCAAATCATCAACTTGTTGTGTAGGGTTGTCTGAGGCCTCCAAAATTTAAGTGACTTGCCTATGGTCACAGAGCTGGTATGTGTCGGAGGCAGGACATGAACCCAGGTCTTCTTATTGCTAAGTAGGAAACTCTATCCATTATCTCACACTGTGGTTTTTTTTTTCTACCGCATTACCTACAGTGCGTCTGATTTAGTCTGACTAAGCAGGATTGTGTCTATTTGGTACTTGGGTGGCAGATTGCCTGGGAATACCGGATACTGCACATTTAGCACGATTCACAAGAGAGTCATGGTCAGGATAAGATAAAGTCAATAGCACAGGTGTCATTAATCCAATTTTACAGATGAGAAAACCGAGGTTCAGAAGTATGCCTAAGTCATGTGGCTTATAAACGGCACAGTTCATTGCAAATCCAGGTCATCCGGGTGGCTCAGTGGGTAGAGCGCTCTGGAGTCTGGAAGATCTGAGTTTAATTCTAGTAAGTCAGAAGAGCTCATTAGCTGTGTGTCACTAGGCAAGTTGCCTAACTTCTGTTTGCCTCAGTTTCCTCAACTGTAAAATTGAGATAATAATAGCATTTGCCTCTCAGGATTGTTGAGAAAAAAATGAGATAATAACTGTAAATCACTTAACACAGTGCCTCAGATATAGTTGAGTATTATAAAAATGTAAGTTGTTGTTGTCTGGCTGGTATTCTTTCTACTGCGCTACACTGCTGGAGCTTATAGCAGACTTTCAAGAAAGGTATGTCTTAGGATTGTTGTTATGGCTACTAATATGCCAGTAAAATCTGCAATGAATCATCTGCAAATAGGGTTTGAAGAGAATATCTCATTCATAAATGGGTTCTTGAGCGATCGCCAGGAAGTCAAACCCTTCCAGCATTTACTCCTCCTCATTTCCGTTTTATTATCTGATTATTCTTCTGGGATTACTTTTGAGTAATGTGTATTTCAAACACATCCTGCCATCTGGACAATGTCCATTAGGAATCATAGCTGTGAAATGCTGCAGAATTTGAAGAGCATCAAGGCCACTCGTGATCCACTCCCACCTCCAAGCTTTCCCATTTGCCGTTCTTCATGAAATGATTATCTTCTCTCCTCCTCTGAGCAGCATCCTTCTCTTTTGTCCCCTCTCCCTTCAAAACCTGGCTCAGAACTCACCTCCTCTCGGAAGCCATTTCGACTTAAATGATAAGTAGAATCCAGTGCTTCATTCCCAGGAGCATCACCATGCATATCTGTTGAGAAACAGAAAGGGAGGAGGGACCACTGGACTCGGAGGAAAGAGACCTATATTCGAATCACGACTCTGATATTTACTATTACAATAAGAAAGTTGTCTCTACTCTCTGAGCTATAGTTTTTTTATCTGAAAAACAGAGGTTACAACGGTCCTTGCCATTACCTACCTCTCTGGGCTGTTGTTGTACCCCCAAGGACTATATGCTGGTGAGTTATTGATAAGCTGATCTGCACAAATTACAACTTGTGCTTGTTTCTGGCTCCGTCTACATGATGCTAAACAGCTGGGTAAACACTGAAAAGTCAGATGTTTATCGAGATATTTTCCAAATGCAGAGATATTTGGCACTTACAACTTATACATCGTGTTTGTACACATTCTTACGGCTTTGTCCTGTTTGCTTTTTCCACCCTTTTAGACTGTGGGTTTCTGAAAGGGTAGAAAGGCACTTTCTTCCGATCCTTTGTTATGTCTCTAACGCATCTGTTTCAGTGATTTGACCTGTGTGGAGACACAGTTACTACTCATGGCGTCATGGATTTAAAGATGGAAGGGACCACAAAGACCCTGACTGAGTTCATGACCCTCCTTTAATAGTGAGGTAACTGAAGTAGGAAAGGTTGTGACTTGCCTGGGGTCATGTAGCTGGTAAGGGTTTGAATCCAGTCTTGCTGACTCCAGGTGCAGTGCTTTAGTTCATCAGAAGACCTGGGTTCAAACTGTGCTTCTTCTGTGTGACCTTGGGCAAATTACTTCTACCCTGGCAGTTTCATCATCTATAAAGTGAGACTGTTGGATTAGGAGCCTCCAAAGTCCCTTGACCCTAGGGGCAGCTAGGTGGTGCAGTGAGTAGAGCACCTGCCCTGGAGTCAGGAAGACCTGAGTTCAAATCCAGCCTCAGACACTTGACACATTTACTAGCTGTGTGACCTTGAGCAAGTCACTTAAGCCCAATTGCCTTGCCTTCCCCCTCTAAAAAAAAAGAAAGAAAGAAATACACAATCCTATTCCTTTTAGGCCATAGGATCATAGATTTAAAGTTGGAAAGATCCTCGGGGCCATCTAGTTCAACGCCATCATTTTACAGATGAGGACACAGAAGTTCAGAGCAGGTAGGCTCTTTGCCCAAGGTCACATCAGGACTAGCATAGCTAAAATTTGAACTCGGATCCTTCAATTCCAGATCCAATATTTCTTTTTCAGGAACCACAAGTTTCCTTGACAATCCTTTCCTCTGGAATATCACAAAGACAAGACAAATAAACTCACAGACTGCTAGGTTTGGAAGGCTATCGACCATCTGGTCAAACACCCCTGATCTGACAGATAAAGAAATTGAAAACCATAGAGGTAAAGTGATTTGTCTAGGATCATGTTATATAGTAAAACTATTAACAAAGCCAAGAGCAGCGCATAGGACTCAGGAGGTCCAACCCCCATACTCAGTCTGTTCTGAGCTGTAAATTATATTTATCACTGAACTTCTATTTTCTTTTTTTATTTGACAAAGTCAGTGACAGAGACAAGTTCATCGGTTGCTGGAAAGACCTTGAGCGGCCCATAATCCATGACCGCAGAAATAGTGTTGACCACAGCAGAAAAATCACCTTCTGACTTTCTCTCTGGCTCTGGATAAAAGGTTGAAATTTTCGATGTTGTTATTTTTTAATGAGGCTGTGTTTTCTTTTTTTGGACTGGAGAAATATGTTAACACAGTATTATTTTTTTAAAAAGAAAATCATCGAGTTATTATTATTATAAACTTCAGTGGTATGGGATAATGACAAGGCTGTTGTGTTATTTGAATTTTGATTACAGAATAAATATTTTTGTGAAACTTGGTAAGTTATTTTTGGACTAGGAGTATTATTTCTTTAAAAATATGAGCCATATTCTCAATTATAACTGCCTTCAAGAGAAAAGGACTTCAATAAGGCCAAAAATACAATGGTTACTCAGAGGTCCTGAAGCTGTAATAAATATAGACGTGGATCTGATTGACTTGGTTCTTACCATGATCCTGGTTCCAAGAGAGCTGCCATTTCCCTGCCCCTAACTCAGTTGTTACCACTGCTAGTGTACATTCAATAGTATGGGATGGAGCATTAGGTCCTGGGCTATCACTACTTCCTCCTGCCCCCTCTACTTTGTTGCCAAAGAGACAGTAGCCAACTAGGAGTATATCAGGAGAGGTTGGAAGGAAGAGAAGTGGAGAGGAGGACATATTGGAGAGAAAGCTTGAGGAGTATAGAAGGGAGAGACATGGTATGAGAAGTGGCTTTTGGGACTCAGTACCATGTGATCATTATCATGCCAAGTGCTGATGATAGAAAGAGGCAAAAGATGGTCCTTGTTCTCAAGGAGCTTATACTTTAATGCATGAGACAACATGAAAGTAAGACACATGCCAGGTAAACTGGAGATAATCAACAGAGGAAACTGGCTAATGTTAAGACAGATCAGGAAAGTCCTCTTGGAGAAGGTGGGATTTTAGCTGAGACTTGAAGGAAGCCAGGAAGGTGAAAAGGCAGAGATGATGAGGGAGAGAGCTCTAGGCATGGAGGACAAGGCCCAGATTCAGGAAATAGAGTGTCTAGTACAAGGAACAGAAAGGAGGTCAGTGTCACTGGATTGTAAAATCCATGGAGGGAAGGCTGATGGACAGTAGGGTGTAAGGTCCAAGAAGACAAGAAAACTGGAAAGGTAGGAAGGGACCAGGTGATGGAAGACTTTAAAAATCAAACAGAATATTTTATATTTGGTCCTAGAGTAAATAAGGAGCCTCTAGAGTTGATTTAACAGAAGGTAGAAATTGTGACATAGTCAATCTTGAATTTTAGGAAGCTAACTGAAAGGAGGATGGACTTGTGAGAAAGACTTATGGCTCAGAGACCAGCCATGAGGCTATTGCAGTAGTCTAAGTGTTCAGTGAAGAGGGCCTGGGCCATGGTGGCAGGGTCAAAGTAGACAAGGGAGTATGTAGGAGAGATACAGTGAAGGTAGAAACAACGGGACTTAGCAACTGATTAGATATGATGTGGTGAAAGAGAATGAGGAATTGTGGTGGTAGGGTGCTATATGCTAATGTGTAGCTGCCCCTTGCTTCAGGGAGGAAGCTATGGTCATGTCTATTGGCCATATGACCATCTTGCCTGGAAATATGGGTGGGAATCTGGTTAGGGGTGGGAAGAGGATGGCCCCTACTTAACTGATTTGAATTTTGGGAAAGATAAAGTCAAGCTTCCCAGTTGACTGTCTGTGATTGACTAAGTGTGAAGAACCAACACTTGGTTTCCAACTATGTTGTTCTGTTCCACTTACCTGTGTGACCTTGGGGCAAGTCACTTTCCCAACGTAAATCTCATTTTCTCCATCTGTAATATTGGCTTATATGATCTCTAAGACCCCATCAACTTCTGTATCTATAACCTTAAGGACCACTGGCCTCCATTTCTCATTTCTTTCACTCGTCCAGAATATTATAAGACAACTGTCTTGGCAAACTTCCTGAGTCTCAGAGTCCCCAGCATTCAGTGAGGAAGGGTAGTGTTATGAGGCTTCTTCTTCCCAGCTGCAGAGACTGGAGGGATTCACTATGTAGCCTGGTCTCTAAATTTCTGGAAGAGTTTACAAACCTAATCTAACCCTCAAACCGGGCAAACTCACTCATCATCCACAAGAGGCTAAAGAAGATGACAGGAATGGCATTTGTGATGACGTCGTCAGCTCTCGAGCAGCCCCGACCTGGTGAGTGCAGCTGCTCCAGGCCTGGCCCACAGGGGCCATGAAAGAGTGTTGATTTCATTTTGATGTCATATCGCAAAGACTCCCCATGGCCTTGGAAGCTCTCAGAATTTTGCAAGAGAATCTTTTTTTAGGGTTTGTGTCAGGTACCATGGCAAATATTTGCCAGAGTGATTGAACTCAACCCTCCTCGTACCTAAGCAATTCTTTGGCAGCTACAGCCCAATTAGTAACTACTTTAAGTTACACGGGTGTATTCACTCATTTAATCATTGAGGCAGTGAATATTTATTAAACATTGTGTGTAGAGCACTATTCTAGAAAATGGGGAAGAAACAAATAATAAGACAGTCTCTGACTTCATGAAGTTTATAACCTAATAAAGACGTAACACTCATAACAAGTCAATTATAATGCAGGATATTATATGTTAAATCATTGGAAAATAGAGAAAATTCTATATGAATTCTGATAATGGAAGGAGGATGAAAAAAGTCTTCATGGAGGAGGTGGCTTTAAAGGATAGCAATGGGGGAAGAAGTATATTCCAGGCATAGGACACAACATAAACAAAAACAAGGAAGTAGGAGATTAAAGTGAATGTATAAGACAATAGAATAGTCTAATCTGGTAGAAGCATAGTCAAAATGAAGAAGAAGAATATGAAAAGACTAGTGGCAAAAAGAGAAGGTCTTGCATGCAAGGCATAGGAGTTTGAGCTTTGCTTTACAAGCAATAGGGAATCATTGAAGATTTTTTAAAGGGGGGACTGGCTTGAACATATCTATCCCTATAAAGTATATTTTGGATGAATGTATATGAAAGGCAGATGGAAGAAAGAAAGGAAGGTGGAATGGAGATGGGAATCTATTTGGAAGGATTTAATGATCTAGGCAAGTGGTATGAAAGCCATGTGTTATGGTGGTAGTAGAAGTAGGAATAAATAGGATTAGATCATGCAGAGATATTACAAAGGTGTGTAATGGTGATCAGGGTGAGACTTTTATTTACTGTTTTCTCTTTTGAAATACCAAGACCATCAAGTGCCTTTAATGAGCCTTGCCTTTATTTGAATCTGCAGGTAAAGGGGGACGCTTTGGCTTTTGTTTTGGAGTGCTTCTCAGCACTGAGGAAATTAAGTACCTTTGACTAGTATTGCCTTTCAAATGTAATGGCAAGCAAAGTGGGACTTTTTGCTGTTCCCCACCCCCACCCCCGAGTGCTTCTCAGCGCTGAAGTAATCAAGTGCCTTTGATGAGTCTTGCCTTGTTTCAATCAGGAGTCTTTGAATGAATCTAGAGTATTTGATGATCTGTTTAAGAAACAGGAAAGCCCCAGTCCCTAGGCCCCACCCCCTTTTGCTAAGTAGATACTAAGCCCCAGGGCCCTGAGAAAGGAATATATGATCTCAGGTTGGTGTTTTGTTTTGGGGCTCTCACTCACTGGAAGGGTGTTGTGTGATTTGACCCAAGACTCTGGGTAGCCATCACTGACCCCCCAGGCTTTGAAAACAGAGATGTTGATGCTTCTCTCTCTCGTAACCATATGTATTGCTATAGTTTGATGGTGGTTAGAAGCCTGTCTACTGGTTTGTGTTTATTTGCTAGGTTTATATAATGCATGCTTGTAATTTCTGTTTGTATACTCTCTGAACTTCAGGGTGCTGGCTTTTCCCCCTGAACTAAGTGAATGATTTATGTATGTTTAATTAAAGTAAGATTGGAAACCCTTTAAAGTCACTCCCCAAGCTTGGAACAAAGAACTCTTTACTCTACAAGCAGTCATACCCCAAAGAAAAACTCAAGGGTCAAGTAAGTTGGCTGGGAACATGGCCAGGCAGCAAAAAAGGACTGAGATTCAGTCTCAGACTTTGGAATCTTTCTTTGGTGACAAAGAAGATGAAAATATACAGCCAGAAGAAATCAACAAAGTCAAAGAGCCTACATCAAAAGGCTCCAAGAAAAACATGAGCTGGTCTCAGGCCATGGAAGAGCTCAAAAAGGATTTGGAAAAGCAAGTTAGAGAAGTAGATGAAAAATTGGGAAGAGAAATGAGAATGATGTGAGAAAACCATGAAAAACAAGTCAATGACTTGCTAAAGGGGACCCAAAAAATACAGAAAAAAATATTGAAGAAAATAACACCTTAAAAAATAGACTAACTCAAATGGCAAAAGAGCTCCAAAAAGCCAATGAAGAGAACAATGCCTTGAAAGGCAGAATTAGCCAAATGGAAAAGGAGGTCCTAAAGACCACTGAAGAAAATACTACCTTAAAAATTAGATTG
>CM053624.1:53463272-53501639 GCA_028646595.1 Phalanger gymnotis
CCACATGGGGAATGTTCTCCTTCCTCACCTCTGCTTCCTGGCTTCCTTTAAGTTGTTCTTGTTGAGTAATTTCACTTATGTTTGACTCTTAGTGACCCCATTTGGGGTTTTCTTGGCAGAGATACTTGGAGCGGTTTGCCATTTCCTTCTACAGCTCATTTTACAGATGAAGAAACTAAGGCAAAAAGGTTAAGTGATTTGTCCAGGGTCATAGGGCTAGTAAGTGTCTGAGGCCAGATTTGAACTAAAGGCTTCCTGATTCCAGACCCAGTGCTCTATCCACTGAGCCATCTGGCTGTCTGTGACATAGTGAAAGAGGGCAGAACAGAGGAAAAAGAGAATGGGGTCTAGGACATGCCCTTGGGCAATATTTATGGTTGGTGAGCATTGACTGGATGAAGGTCGAGCAAAGGAACCGGAGAAGAAATAGTCTGGAGAAGACTTAGAAGAGAGAAGTGTCATCAAAAACATAGAAAAAAGAAATTGTATCCAAGAGAAGCAGATAACCAACACTGTCAAAGGATGAAGACTGAGAGAATACCACTAGATTCAACAATTATGAGGTCATTGCTTACTCTGGAGATAGTAGTTTCTGTTGAATGATGGAATGGAATGCCAGATTACAGAGGGTTAAAAAGAGAGTGAGAGGATATGAAGTGGTAGCACTAAGTGTGAACTGTCACAAAGAGGAGGACAGATGCAGCTAGCAGGAATGGTCAGATCATGTGAGACTTTTTTAAGGATGGAGGAGACATGAGTGTGTTTGTATGAAACAGGCAAGGAGCTAGTAGATAAGGAGAAACTGAAGAACAGTGAGAGAGTAGGGATGACAGAGGGGTCAGTCTACTATAAAAGAGGGTAGGGAATGGGATAGAGTCCACATAGAGAGATTTGTCTTGGAAAGAAGGGCTATCTTACTATATGGTACAGGGGTGAAGGGCAGCTGAATAGAGTGCTGGGCCTGATGTCAGGAAGACTCACTTCACGAGTTCAAGTCTGACCTCAGATGCTTACTAGCCATATAACCCTGGGCAAGTCACTTAATCCTGCTTACCTCAGTTTCCTCATTTGTAAAATGAGCTGGAGAAGGAAATGGCAAACCATTTCAGTATCTCTGCCAAGAAAATCCCTAAATGGGGTCACAACGAGTCAAACACAACTGAAATAACAACAAAAAACAGGGGTAAAGCAGGAGATAGTGGTAGAAGCCATATGAGTGCTATAAGATTTTTTCAATAAAGTGTGAGGTGAGGTCCTCAACTGAGATGGTGAGGGGAAGATGTGCCTTGGAAGGCTAAGGAAGGATGAAAAGGTTTGGAAATGCTGCTGTCATAAGTAAGATAGCAAATTGATTAGAGATGTATAAAAATATTGCCATGCTGCAGTAAGGGCCCAGTTGAGATAGTGTAAAATAAATGTGTAGTTGACCAGGTCAGCATGGTTTTCATTCCAGTTTCATTCAGTAGCAGGGAGTAAAGAGGAGTGAAGCTATTGGCTGATGGCAGTTATCCAAGGTTTGGAGAGAAGAGAAGAGCTGCAGAGCATCCCTTTTAATCACTGAGAGCAATAGAGGAAGGTTCCAGCTCTTTTAAGGACCCAGTGATAGTAGGGTGATGTAACCTTTGATAAGAATAGGACGGAATCCCTTTGTGTCTCTTTCCTATTGCTTTTATTAGATACTTCAGTCATGTGCATTCATTTTCTCTGTTCCTAAAGTTACTATATCTTGCTCCTCAGCTTGCCTTGAGAGATGAGGGAAAAGCTACACCTTTGGCATTTCAAGATTTGTCTCATATTTGAAGGCCACTTGGTGTATCCTGCCCCTTTAAGCAACAGGATAGATTTAAATCATGACCCTATTAAAATAAATCACCTCCTTCATTCTGTTATACAGCCTGTCAATGTCTTCCCCCTTTTCCAAAATTTATTATTTTTATGGAATCTGAGTTTTAGCAGGTGGTAGAGAAGGAGTAAACTATTATTATTTCTCATCTCTTCCATAGAGTTAAAATATATTCATGGAAATTCAGTAACAAAAGCCTCTCAGCAGCCATTTGCTCAAAGCCTTGAACAGAACTCTCCTCACTCCAAGTTCAGCATTCTTTCTATTAGGTATCACAATGATTCAGAAAAGACATTCAGAGAAGAAAATTAGAAAGAGAAAAAAATTAGGGCTGGGGTAGCTTTGAAAATCCAACAGCAACAAAACAAAACTCAGGCATCCCAGCTCTCTAAGCCAACGCCAGACTAGTTTCTGGGTTGTTTGTTTTTTGTTTTGTATTGTTTTGTTTTGGTGCCACGGCCCCCTTTGCTGGTGTGATGAACCTTATGGATCCCTTCTCCAAGTAATGTTTTCAAATGTATTATATAAAACACACAGGATTACAAAGGAAGCCAAAGGTTAGTAAAAACTAATGTGTTAAGATATTCTATCCAAGTGTATAGACTCCCAGTTAAGGACTCCTGGTTTAATCAGTCCTTATGAATGGAAGGAGCTGCCTATAGAATATCATAGGAGGGATGATACACAAACTCATTTTCTCCAAAGCACCAACATTGTCTTTTTGCTTTGCTTGAAATTTTTACCTTCTAAGTAACATGATATATAATGAAAAGAGTATTGCATTGGGAGTCAGGAAATCTGAATTCCATTCCTAGGTCTGCTGATAATTAACCAAGGCAAATTACTTCATTTTCTTGGCATCAGTTTACTTATGTGTAGTATGAAGGGATTAGTCTTCAGGTCCTTTCTAATTCTAACATTCTATGAGTTTAACTTACTCATTTTGGTGCAATCACCAAGTTAGGATATTATCTCTGGAAAGCCACTGTTAAAATGTTCATGGTACCTTCCTGTCAAGTGAAGGTCTGCTCTAGCTTTCTCTCTCCATAAATTAGCATGAATCGATTTAGTATACTAATTATCAGTTTTGGAAGGCAGACGACTAACTTGTATTTTAAGAATGAAATGTGGAGTGGGCAAGAAGTAGCGCACAGTAGTAACATGCCCTTGATGAAAAGACAACAAATCTGGGAGTGTGCGGCATGAGGCCAAGGTTGGCAAGCCAAGATGGGGGTCATGGGTACTTAGAAGACTTTCCATGAGGTTGTCTACTAAGGTAGGAGAGATTTCAAAGATAGGGTGATCTGGTAGTCTGCACCTGGTACTCTGGGAAAATGTATGGAACATGTGGGGAGGATGTAGAAAGCATCCTTCACTTCCTTCCAGTTTTGCCCAGGGTCTGTCTTGCATCTGTCTCACTTTTTTCACAACTGACTCATGTCAGTTCAGAGCCCCCTCTCTACAGCAGCAGATGCTAAGCTTATTCCAAGCTCAGACTGCATCAGGCCTTTGACTAAACCCACAGTCTGAAATCTTCGTGGGAAATCCTGAGAAACCTTCAAGTCCTGAAGCCACGTTAATCCCTCTTCAAGAGTGAGAGCCTAGAAAAAACCGCAATACAACCACAGAGTTTTCTCTCTGAAGGACAGGCTGGATTATTGTTTCACTTAGAAATGTTCAAATGAATCATGCCCTTCCCCAACACTATTCCAGAAGACCATCATATTCACATAGGAAGGTAGGTGCTTGGCATGGGTAAGTGTCTATACTCCCTGTTTACAGATGCATTTAAAAATACATAGATGTTTGGTCCTCTTTTGCTCTCCCTCCTGGTTTCCTTCAAAGCTCTACTCAGATCCTACCTTCTGTAGCAAGCCTGCTCCAATCTCCTCCACTGCTGATGCTTGTTTTCTGAGATTGCCTTCCATTCACCCTGTATGCATGACCTCTTTGAAGGCAGGGACCATGTTTTCCCCTTTTTTGTATTCTCAGGGCTTGGCACATTGTCCATCACATAGTTGGTTCCCAATAATTGCTTGGTGAATACCTGAAATTTGATCATTCAGAAGGTATTAGAAATGGTTAAACAAAGCAAGTAGTAATATTTCCCCCAACCTTCCATGTGTTGGCCCTTTCACTTTTCACCCAATAGTAGAGCCCCCCTTTAGGGCTGCTCTCTTGACTGAGACATCATATGTCTCAACGCTTTTAATGTAGTTCCATGCACAAAGGAACTTTTGCTAAAGTAGTCTATAAAAGTGCCTCCGCTGCCTTCTCTTAATCTCAGAAAATTCTTGGGCTATAGAGAAAGCTGTTTTTTTAGAGATACATCATTTTTTTTTCAAATAACATCGGCTTTTACCTTCCTGCTGTCTCTCCCCCAGTGGGGGAGGAATAGAAAAAAATTAGCAAATATGCGTAAGTGAGTATAGCTCCGTCATTTAATTTCAAGAAAGGAATTCTAATAGTTCTCTTATAAAGTATTAGTCTGATTGACTTATCTTGGAGGCATGGAAAAACTCCTGGGAAGGTAACTCAGAGGTTATACCATCATCACACACATGTTTGGCCAGGACCTAATCTAGCTGTTAACACTTCGAATGCTGTCTTGATACCAGGCGTGAATTTGCATCTGTTGTCAGAGAAGAGGGGGGAGAGAGAGGAGTCATCACCAGGTGGATTGTAGGCAAAAGTGTTCTGGACCCAGCTCAGGAGAGCTTATTGTTAAATTTTTGGTGTGAGCGGGGTTTTATTTATTGTTTTGTTAATTTCTAGACTTAATAAAATTGTTCAGAAAATGTCGATGTGCAGATTAAGCTTAATACTGTGTCTACATCCATTTTCCACTCACCACCTCAGACTGGTTTGTTAAGCATTTGCTAGAACACCATTGAGATTCAAGGGGACGGCATTTTCCACTGGATAAACTTGCAAAGATCATTAACTATGTCATCTGTTTGCTACCAGCACATGAAATTGGAGATCCCTGAGTTGTTATGAGAAGCATAATGGACAGAGAGCTGTTCTCAGAGCCAATAAGATGTGGGTTGAAATCCTGCCCCTGCCTGCGTGACTCTGGGCAAGTCATTTAACTTCTAAGTACTCTGAGCTACACTCTTAGACTACAAGTTACAGAGAAGGTGCCAACCTTCATTGGCAAAGCGAATTTCCTCACCCAAGAGTTCTCTGTACAAATGAAATCACTAATCTAATTCCGATCCCCTATTCCCATTGTAACAATTGAAACAACAACCAAATTTTATACAAAGACACTTATTATGCAAATTTGTTCATTCATTTATTGGACATCTACTATGTGTACAGCATTGTTGATCTTTCGGGGAATACAGAGATGAATGAGACATAGTCCCTGGCTGAACAGAGCTTGCAGTCTAATAAAAGAAGTAAGACATGTATAAAAACTATGAGAGCTATAAGAGAGATGCAAAGTGCTATGAGAATTCAGGGAAGGAAAAAATATAAGGTGGCATAAGGAGGGTATGGGAGGCAAAGGTTTCCTAAAGTAAATGGTCTTCTAGGGCTATATCTCAAAGAGATCATACAAATGGGCAAAGAATGCACATGTACAAAAATATTTATAGCAGCTCTTTTTGTAGTGGCCAAGAACTGGAAATTGAGGGAATGCCCAACAATTGGGGAATGGCTGAACAAGCCTCGCTATATGAATGTAATGGAACACTATTGTGTTATAAGAAATGATGAGTAGGAGGATTTCAGAAAAACCTGGTAAGACTTATATGAACTGATGCTGAGTGAGAAGAGCAGAACCAGAAGAACACTGTACACAGTTACAGCCACAGTGTACAATGACTAACTTTGATTGACTTGGCTCTTCTCAGCAATGCAAGATTCTAAGACGACACCAAAAGGTTCATGATGGAAAATGCTATCTACATTCAGAGAAGGAATTGTGTAGTCTGAATGCAGATTGAACCATACTTCTTGCTCTCTTTTTGTTTTACTTTGTTTCTTCTTTCTTGTGCTTTATTCCATCGGTTATAATTCTTCTTTGCAACACGACTAGTGCGAAAATATGTTTAATGTGAATGTATGTGTAGAGCCTTATCAGATTGCATGCCATCTTGAGGAGGGGGGAGGGGAAGGAGGGAGAGAAAATTTGGAACTCAAAATTAAATTAATTTAAAAAAAGAAGAAAAAGAAAGTGAGATAAGCCCTAAAGTCTACGTATGGGTAGGATTCCCAAATGGAACAGGTAGACACTAGTTGTTTGGGCAGGAGCAGGACGAGTACTCTCAATTTAGAGAATGACGAATTGAATGGTTGATAATGACATAATGAGTTGCCCTACTCAGGGAACTTTCCCAATGACATAGACATTTTAATGTGTTTTTATCTAGTTGACGGCGAATAAATACATTGCATCAAATTGCTTATAGAAATAAGTAATTAAAAGTAGAAAAATAAACCACTACAATGAAAAATTCAAATGAAATGGGGAAAAGGGCTACCTATGGGAGGTCTAAAACTAAAACTTTTAGGGTTTTCCTTAGAGTTTGCGGTCACACTGGTAACTGAATGCGTTGGGGGTGGGGTGAGGAGCACCTACTTGCTAAAACCTCTAGGAGGAAATATTAAGTTATTTCTCTGTTTGACACATAAAACTCTCTGCAAGGTGTCATCTTCCTATCACTTTAGTTTTCTTAGGCATAACTCATCTTCTGGCCCTCTGAGGTCCAGGTCTTCTTGCTGTTCTTTACACATGATGTTCCATTGTCCCATCTCCATGCTTTTGCTCTGGCTGGGCCTCCTGCCTGTACTCTCTCACTTCTGCCTTTTGGAATCCCCGGCTTTCTTCAAGATTCAGCTCAAGTGGCACCACCTTCTGAGGGAAGTCTTTCCTATCTCTGTCCTCCCCTTTCACCCAGTCCCACCCCCTCAACCCCAGTTGCTAATGCTTTTTCATTTGTTAGGTTGCTTTCCCATCACATCAAGCCCAAATCTGCCTCTGCGGCTTCTACCCCTTGTTTCTAGGTTGGCTTTCTAAGGACCCAGCAGAATAAGGCTAAGCCTTCTTTCTCATTATAGCCTTTTAAATGATTTAAGGTGGCTTAAGTGCTTTAAGACCCAAGGTTAATGCAAACTCTGTAAATACCAGTCCCTAGTCTGGTGCTGATCCTGGTGCTCTTTTTTTCCTCCTCTCTTTCCAAGCACACCCAGGGAGGCCAGCTCCCATCACGCCCCCACTTCTAGTAGTACTGGTGAAAGTGGCAGCAGTGGAAGTCTCAGGTGTGTATGACTGTAGGATATGGAGGAAAAGAGAGCTATCCTATCTTTCTAAGTGGAGATTTCAGGGTCATTCCAAGGGGAGAGGGAGAAGTGCCAACAGTCCTTCCCAGGCTACAGATTGTGAGCCGTGGGTATCTGTGTGTAGTGCTCACACACAGAGGATGGATGTGCATGTTCACATTTGTCTGCCTACTTTATCCTATCATGGTTTTCTGTTGTTTCCAGTGTGCAAATAGCTTGGTGTTGGCCATAAAAGAGGCTATTCTTGAGCCCCAACAGCTGAAGGATTTCTGTGACTCCAAGCACATTAGGATGCTGACAGGAGCAGGGGCACATTCAGCTGCTGTCACAGGTAACCTTCTGGACCTGCCCTCTTTGAAGACCAAATGCAATCATAAAATGTTGTCATTTCAACTCAATCATGTTTTCCCATGAAATGAGAACTTTAGATAGATGAAATAAACATTTACTGATCACTTATATATATATATGTATATGTATATATATATATATATTTAAAAGAATGATACGTTATTTAGAGTAAGACACAAAAATATTAATGCTTAGGTACAAGTGTCTCGTGTCTCATTTTGTTGTTTTTCAGTTGTTCCCAATTCTTCATGACCTCATTTGGGGTTTCCTTGGCAAAGATACTAAAATGGTTTGCCACTTGTTTCTCCAGCTTGTTTTATAGATGAGGAAACTGAGGCAACAGGGTTAAGTGACTTGCCCAGGGTCCCACGGCTAGTAAATGCCTGAGGTCACATTTGAACTCAGGAAGATGAGTATTCCTGGCTCCAGGTCTAACATTCTATCCACTGAGCCCCCTAAGTGTTCCTGGTGCCTTATTTACTAAACTTTGTTTAGAGAGCCACTAAAAAACAGGGGATTGTCAAAAGCAAGGTGCAAGCTGTCCTGAGTCAAAATGCATGAAGAATAATGATATAAAGGAATGTCAAAAGCAGGTTCTAAGCTGAGTAAGTCTAAAAGCCTGAACTAATGGACACTTTATTTGGGAGCTGAACTAATGAACATCTTCTCATGCTTTGGGGTCAGTGAAAGCATTGAATATTATTGGATGGGTGCAGGGCCAGCTAGGTCTTCATTGATGTGGGTGGGCTGCTTGTCTCTCATCCCAGAGGGAATTGGGAGCCGTTAAGAGTTTTTTCATCTGAGAAGTGACATGGTCAGATGTGTTCTAGGAATATCATTCAATAACTGCATGGAGAATGAACTGGAGAGGAAGAATGTCTGCTAGGAGCCCTGTTTTCTCTGTCATCTATTTCCCCAGTCTTTGGAATAGGCTTTTCAAGAAGAGATTGGTCCTGGATATTTTATCTTGTCTTTCTCCTGTCTCATGAGTGCTAGGCAGCTTCAGGGGCTAGTATATTGTTTCTCAGTAGAGATCTCCAAGAGAAGGCACCACTTGCCAGAAATGCTATATAGCGGTGGCATCAACCTCAAATAGAAATGGATCCCTATAGCCTCATATTGATTTAGAAAATCACAAGTTAACATTATTTATGTTATTTTGTATTTTAATTTATTTTGTTCTATATTTCCCAATTACATTTCAATCTGGTTCAGGCAACCCTCCAGAATGTTGTTGGCCACATGCTTGATACCTGTTTTATAGCATATCCTTAGTCAGATGTCAGTTGGACGACATCACCCTTAAATTCCCTTCCAACTCATAAGTCATAAATGCATAGCTATAAAGGTGGTGTTATGATTCTCTCTCTGATTCTTGTTGTCTGTAAATCAACCATTAGTTCTTTACAGCTATCTTTCAGCATCATTTCACCTGCATGCACTTTACGCTTTACAACACCTTCATCTGGACATTCATAATATGCATTTGCCTGTTAGAGGCAGATCCCACCGATATCCACTAACTGTGTGAAATACCCAAAAGCTCACATTAATTTACTTCAACTGAGTTTAATAAATGTTTATTAAGGATCTATTATGTACAAAGCATCGTGCTGTCATTAGGGATAGATGAGAAAGGTTTTTGGTTAGTAAGAAGAGAGAGAGCGTGTGAATACTTTGCATCCAAAGGACGCTGCTGAGGCAAGTGTTCAGATGTCAGGCCAAGCCATAAGGAGCAGGATCATTCTAAAGTCTGAGTTGAGTAGACTATGATCAATACCTAGAGACTCAGTGAGCCAATGGGGACGAGTAAGGGTCAAGGTCTGGGATTCAAATCCCAAAGAATAGGTAGAGTCCAACATTCTGATTGGGATACCATGAAGCATCTCAGGATGTAATCCCAGTGGATGGAGCCATGTAATTAATTGCACAACCAGGGCTCAGAACGTTTTGTCAAAGATGCCATCAACTTAATTTCTACTATTTTTAAATTTTTTAAAATTTTTTTACAAATTTTTATTCTGAACTTTTATTCTTAACAAATACCAAATAGGATGGGTATTTGCACAAAAATGCATGGAGCCACACAATTGCACAACCAGCGCTCAGAAGATATTATCAAAGATGCCATCAACTTAATTTCTATTATTTTTAAATTTTTTAAAAAAATTAAAACATTTTTTTTACGAATTTTTATTCTGAACTTAACAAACACCAAATAGGACGGGCATTTGCACAAAAATTCACAAAACAACTCTACAACTCTAGATTTCTGTTATATTCAACTGCATTTTTTTTAATGTATGAATCAATAACTTTCAAATCTGTCCTGCCTATCTGGCCTACCTGCTTCAGTGATCCTCTTTATTATTTTTTTCTTGCCCCATTCCTATCTCCCCTTTGAGCTCTCATTCCCAAACCTCCATTGGGAAAAAGAAAAGAAAACCCTTGTAAGAAATATACGTAACAAAACAAAACAAACTCACACAGGTTATGTTCAGAAATGAATAGCTTGTTCAGATAGCAAGTTTCATCATCTGTCCTCTGGAATCTTGCTTAGGCATTATGTTGATCTGAGTTCTCAAGTCTTTTAAAGTTTTTTGTTTTTCTTTTCTTTATGATGTTGTTATTTTATAAATTGTTCTTCTAGTCATCATTTCACTCCTCATCAGTTCATAAAGGTCTTCTCAGATTTCTCTGAAACTATTTCACCATCTTAATGGCACAATAATATTCCATAATATTTATATAACATAATTACTTTAGTCATTCTCCAATAGGTGGACACCCCCTTGGTTTTGAGTTCTTTGTTATTATAAAAAGAGCTGTTACTTTTGTCGAGTTGTTATTTTTGTACATATTAATCCTTTCCCTATTTCTTCGAGATCTTTGGGGTATAGGCCTAATAGTGCTGTGGCTAGCCAGGTAAAAAGACATTTGCAAGGCTTAGTGACTTTTTTGGATGTGGTTCATCCTTTCCCAGATGGCTAGATCAACTCACAGCTTCACCAACAGTACATTGGTATATGTTTCCACCATATCTGCCTTAATGCTTGTCATTTTCCTTTTTTTAATTTTTGACAATCAAATGTGTATGAAGTTAAAACAACAGAGTTGGTTTAATTAGCATTTCTCTAATTAGCAATGCTTTGGAACATATTTTGCACATTTGTCAATAGCTTGGATTTCTTCTTTTTGAAAACTACGTGTTCACATTCTTCATCATATATGTATTGAAAAGATGCCATTAATTGTTACTAAAGCCACTTTCATTGACGTTACATCACAGAGATACTGCTACCTAGCTCTTTGGCCTAGTCTGTATCTAAGACCTATCTGAAGCACAGCCCAGAGCATGAGATTTCTCAAACATAAAAGGAAAGTCATCTGGATAGCCACAGGACTCTGCCACATAGAAGGTTTGGATGGTTTTCTTGTTCTCTTTCCAAAAAATCAGCACTACAGTCACATTATGTATCAGTTCAGGGAACACCAGAGCAGAAGCCTGGGCTCTTTTTGTTTTTATATATTACCCATGGGGAATCTGAGATGAGGGAGAGGCTCATGTCCTTGCCAGTACTCCTGGTAACAGTTACTAGCTTCCTGCTCCCACAGCTCCATTGTCTTGTCTTCTCAACTGTTTCAAGCACCTTCCTATTTTGGTGGCTAAAAGCTGGTAAATATGGACTCTTACTTTCTAATTGTGGGGCAGAAATATATGTGCAGGTGCCTGACTCGTTGACAGGAATCTAGTTCTGCAGAATCCTCATAGTTCTAACACTTGTGATAGACTGATAAATGAATATCCTTGAAAATAAGTTCCCTAGCTTTGATTAGGGTTTGAGAGACTTTTTGGAAGCAGAAAGGATCATCTTCCCAAGGTTGGTTGGAACCCAAGTGTCCAAAGGAGGTGGGGCTACCAATTTCTTAGCAATGTGAGCAGTTTGTCCATAGAGATGAGGACACCCACACAAGTGTTTATTCCTTGGCTTCAATCTGCTTGGCTCATCTTGCACATGGATTTGAATCAATTCTTTGGGACGAGCACTTATATTTCACTTGTGAGCTGTGGTCACGTAGCCATGAATTAAAATAATTAAAAGTTACAAACTCAGCCAACATACAAGGCCTGATTTACTATCTCCTCCTCTGAATACTCTTGCTGGGAAAATCTGTCGACTGGAAGATGAACTTTGCTCATAAAAGTATGCTTGGCTCTTAAGCAATCTTTGGATTAAATACGGGACTGAAAGCAATTGAATAAAAGTTACTATCAGTTTTATATGTAATGGTAGTGGTTACTTAATGGTAGAATTAAGCAGACTCAATCTAAATCCAACTCCTGTAGTCTTCTGAAATTCAGAACAGAAAGGCAACTTCTCTGGTTTGGTTTCCTCTTTCACGCTGGCAAAAGTTGATTTTCTGGTTTAAAGTAGAAAAGTTTAGCTTAAAAAAAATAAGTCATGTTTGGACACCAACTTGTTCTGGCAAAAATGGCTTTCTGATGAGTTTCGATGTCCATGAATCAAACATATGGACTACATTTCCTGGAAACAAACATCAATTTTAAAGTGAAAGGGAAAATTACTTGGCAAAAAATAAATAAATGTAATTTGGGTTTTGCCAAACTGCAAGTGTTGGAAAAGTAGCTTGAGATATTTTGGTGAGTTCAAGGAAGGGAAAATTCATCCATCTATCCTTCATCAGGAATTCTGGTACTTGTTTTTCTTCACTATGTTCTCTGGATTGAAGCAAGGCACACTTATAGTTCACAACCAACGTGAATGTGCTCTTTGGAGAATTAGGACCACCAAGTTTATGGATTTTTTTTTCATTTTATGTCCATTTTTTAGCACCATGTCCACCCAATCTAGATCAGTGTGGCACTATTTCAGTGGATGGAATTCATTAACTGATTGAGCAAGTTCATAGTACATTCTAGGCACTGCTAGACAACTGAGATTACGTAGACCAGAACAAAAAAGATCCTGTTTTCAAGGAGGTTCCATTCTATTGGAGGAAGGCAGCATGTACAAAATAAATAGGAAGTATTTCAGAAGATGGCATTAGCCACTAGTGGAATAAGGAGAGGACTCATGGGCAGCTAGGTGGTACAGTGGATAGTGCACCAGGCCTGGAGTCAAGAAGACCTCAGTTCAAATCTGGCCTCAGGCAGTAACTGGTTGTGTAACCCAAGCCAATTACTTAAATTTTGCCTCAGTTTTCTCATCTGTAAAATGGAGATAATATAATACCTACTCCCAGGGTTGTTGTGACGATCAAATAAGATAATAATTGTAAAGCACTTTGTCTGGCACATAGTACACACCATATAACATGTTAGTTATTATTTCCATGTGTAAGGTGGCATTTTAGCTCAACTTTGAAAAAAAAAAAGCTAAGTTTTCTAAGAAGTAGAAGTAAGTATCCCAGGTATGGGATGCAGATATTAGAGATTAAGTCTAGCTATCACAAAGGCCTGAGGCTCACTAGGACTAGCTTAAGCAATGCTCCATACAAGACAAAATAATAACTCAATTTCCTTTTTGACTTATTCAGGGCTTAGGTGAAAAACTTTTTGTGTGAGCTTAAGCAAGTTACCTGTCTGCAGTCTCAGTTTTATCTGAAAAAAAAGCAGAGGCTGGGCTAGGTAATGACTGAGGTCCCCTTGTGATGGTATGATTAGAGTACTGACAAATACAACTGCCTTCTCACACCTGCTGAGAATGGTTTGATGTCTCTTATCAAAATATGCCCCCGTGATCATGGCCAAACATTAGAAGTTTGCTGAAAACTTTGGACCAAGTGAGGAAAAGAAACAAATAAATTAAAAACAGGTTTCATAGAGGAAAGTAATTGAGCCCTTATAAAAGGGAGGGGAAAAGTGGGGAACAGACTAGAGAAATGGATAGAAAGACAACCTAGGGTCAAGAACATCTTAGTTCGAGCCATTCTTCTGACATACACTGGCTGTGTGATCCAGGGCAATTCAATTAATCTCTTAGCACCCTAGGCAACTCTCTAAGATCATAAGTTGCAGAACAGTCACCAACCTGCTTTTGGAGGAGGGAACTTCTTCACCAGGGAGTCCCTGGGCAAGTGAAATCTCAGGCCCAGACCAACGAAGAGCAGTCATTCCTTTAGTTTAGCATGGCAAAAGGTAGTGAGTTTTGAGAAGTGTCACTTCCTCAGAGGCAAGAGCTGTGTGTAATTTCTCTCTATCCCCTGCCCAGGGCAGGCGCTCAACAACCACTTGTGGAAGGGAGGAATTGTAAGTGAAGAACAAGGCACACCAACCCCTGCAGGCACCCTCACCTTGGGCCAAGAATGGTTTCCTATGATCATAGATTTGAGGATGGAGGAGACCTCAGAAGCTATCTAGTCTGACCTCCTTGTTTTACAAATAGGGAAACTGAGGTTTAAGAGCTGAAATAATTTGCTCAGGATCACACAGCAAGTAACATAACTGGGATTTGATTCAATTTTCTTCTCATTTCAAGGTCAGTGATCTTTCCATTGCACCACAGTGCCTTTACTTGAAAGAAAGTATATAGAAAATGCTAAGGATCCAAGGAGAAAAAAAATCAATTCAAATGTGTGTGTGAAGCTTGTCTTTGATTCCTACAAACTAAATAGCATCACATCCCCATGGCGAGAACAGCGGTCCTTCCAGTTGGCGCTCACTCCATGGTGCATGCTGTTCTGGAGTTGTGTTACACTATTACTGAATGTAATTCTCCTAGACCACATTTCACTTTCACTTTACGTCACTGTCACACAACTCACTGAACAGCTGTATGGGTTGAGAGCTAACTGCCGAGTCAAAAGCAACTTATTCTCAGGACTTTGTGAGAATGGAGCCATGGGCCCAGTGACATTTCCCCACACCCCTTCTAAAATGACACAACAGGTTCTGTGATCCTGCCTCTGAACCCCAAAGTCTTTGGGGTTTTAGAAGAAAGCTTTAAGTCTCTCTAGCTAAAGCCCTATCTATGTTCAATGAATAAACAGCTCTGTAGACTGACATGGTGATTCCATGACATGTCCAGCCAACCAAATCTCTGGGTTTGGCTGAAAACCTTCAGATTTTGGCATAGATGTGGCTCATGCAATGGAACATTTTGCTGACGACGGCGGATTGTTCCATTGTGATTATTGGGGGATAGGGGTCGTTGGTAGAGGGAGAGTTACAGGAAACGGGTTCATTCGAGACCAATTAGTGGATGAACCCTGCAAGATCTGGGTTCCACAAATAGATTTAGCTATTTTTCAAATATTTCAGGTCTGGCAAATCTGAAATGTGTTTGGCTAAGCCTGCTCCCTCCTTAATTTTTAAATCCTGGTCTATTTTAAGGGAAATATAAGCCGTATGTTTCTGATTCATTTGTGCTTGATTTGTCAAAACACTGTTTTGTAAGAGGGATTTAATGTCCAAAACCCCCTGTGACCCCTTTTGGAAACATTTTTTTAAAGTACAGGAAATTGTCTATTGTTAACTCTCCCCAAATTTAACTGGCCACCACCTCCATTTCAATTTAAATTCAAAGTACACAACACTGGGAGGGTCCCAGGGTTCTAAATGTGGTCAATGTGGCTTTTCATCTTTGGGTACTAACTAGAGAACATAGAAAGAGACAGTCCATTATGTTTTCTGAAAAGGCTAAACCCTATGCCAGCTTGTCCTTAGAACCTCAACCGAATTTTAGAAGACTAGCCATGAACCTTGGACAAACTATAAACCTGGCTTCAAAGAAGGCCCTTATAAAAGTGTGGGTGGGTGTGTTCTAACTTAATACTGCACTTTAAAGTGCAGTATAGTAAATGAATGTTTCTATGTGGCGTACCTCTATTTGGCCTGTGGCATAAGGAACCAACTTCATCCTAGGGGTAGCTGGACAGGACCACTCATCTTTGCATCACAGGTCTATCTGGCTCAGTACCTTTCATTGCTGCTCATCACCATGTGCCCTCCAGTTTTCTTGGCACAAATCATAGGAGTTTGTAAGAAGAGAGATATAGAATATCTTGCCTTTGAAATTGTATCCACTTTCACTGTTGTCATGAAAAAGAAAAGTGGAAAACACTATTGTTGCAATGGAACTAGTCCTGCCCCAATTCAGGAGACCCTGGGAAATTCTTACCACTTCACTATTTTTATAAGAAACATCCTGAGTACCATTCTCTCCAGTGATAATTTTTGCTTTTCTTCACATCCTAGCCCTTAGCACCTTGCCTAGCATATAGTAATAGCTTAATGAATGATTGTTGCCTTGACGGCACTCAAATATCATTTGGTCCAGTCTATACAGGAATCCTTCCACCACATTCTCAACAAGAGGCCATTCAGCTTTTGCCTAAATACTCTCAGCAAGGGGAAACCCACCATGTCTCAAGGTATACCATTCCATGCTGGCATAGGAATAATTGTTAGGAGAGAGGCAGTAGGGTGTAGTGGGTGGGAAGCTGACTTCGAAGTCAGGAAGACCAGGGTTCAGGACCCTCTTAAGACACATATAGGCTGTGTCACCCCAGGCAAATCACATAATATCTCCATCTTCTAGGCAACTTTCTAAGACTGTAATTTGTAGACTATAAGTTGCCCACTTGAACCAGTAGAGGAAATTTCCCTTCCTGAGAGTTCCAGGTACGAATAAAATCACAGGTCCAGTCCCTATTCCATATAATTGTTAGGAAATTTTTCTTCACTATTTTCTAAAGTTAATGTTTGTTCAATTTAATTTATACAGAACCTAAACCTTCTTCTCTTGCCATTCCCATCTGTTGGTCCTTGTTGTGCTATAACAAGGGTCATGGGAGCTCATGTCTTTCAGCATTTTCTTAAAGAACCCTTGAACGTTGAAATGCCTTGAGATTTTCCAAGATCTGAAGTATTGAATCTACAGCTTTAGGGAGTGGGCAGAAACACCTGTGGAGTGGGGAAGGATGGGTTTCCAGATGCTACATGTAAGGCACCCTGGAGACAGCATAGAGAGCTGGCCTCAGAGGCAGGAAGACCTGTGATTGGGTCCTACCTCAGACATGAGCTCCTGGATCTGCACAAATCACTTAACCTCTCATTTCCTCATTCAACACTCAAAGTGTAGGGTTCTTAATTGTTTTCTTGACAACCTACCCTTATTTTTCTTTTACTCTGCAGACAGTCTAAAAGACATCTCTGCAAGAAAACCTTTGAACTATAAGTGCTCCCCAAATTTTATTGAAATTTTAATTTTAATAACTTAAAATTACACTACAACTTTTGGGACACACTATAGATCCTGCCCATGTGGGTCTGTGGATAAATTTCAAGGGGGTTGTGAATTTGGATGGGAAAATGACATCTCTATTTTTTTCAATCTTTGATTTCCTTTCTAATCTTTTACATTTTATTTTACGAATTTAAAACATCATTCTGAAGAGTGGTCCATAGGCTTTACTAGACTGCCAAAGGGGTCTGAAGAATACAAAAATGTTGAGAATCTGTAATCTAAATCAATAAATTACAAAGACAGTCATTTCTCACTGAGTATTCTTTACACTATTGAAATCACAGTTCTGGTCCCAAAACAAAACAAAACAAAACAAAAATCTATCTCCATTCATTCCAACTGAGAGCCAGTGTGGTTCAGTAGGACCTGGAAGCTATGAGACCTGCATTCTAGCCTCAAATCTTCACTCTAGACCTGAAGAGGTCCTGGTCTCTCCATCTGTGAAATGAAGGGGTTAGCTTAGCTGTCCTGAGATCTCTTCCAGTTTCGAGGTCCTGAATCTAATTTCTAAGCTTTTTTAAAGCCAACTTTAATGTTTACTTCCAGTTCTGAGCATTCCACGATAATATATTCTCAAGGCTTGTACAATCAGACAGCAGCCACATCAAGCAGATCTTAGATCCTGAACTTGTCAAAGTTGAGCACTGGGGGAGGGTTAACAGAACCTGCCAGGATGTGTGCAGTGAGGCTCCCCCTTTTCAGGTTTACCCTGACTTATGTCATACCACTTATATTTCCAAGTAAGGTTAGTCATCAGTCTAAAATAATAGATTAGAGCAGAGCTTGGGATAACCCCAAATCGTAAATAACACAAAATCATTTACATTTGGCTTTGAGGTAAGATTTTGCAATTATGGTAGAAAATGGGTGTGTGTGATATTCTGGGAATTCATGTCAAACCAAAGAATGAAGCCATGCTCTGAAGACCTGTCTGAAGACAAACTGAGATGGGGCGGGGGGGGGGGGGTGCGGTGTATGGAGACTAGTCCTGACCCTTGCTCACCCCTTCCCTGTAGTCAATTCAATTTCACGAATACTTGTCAAGCATTTACACAAGGCAGTCCATGCTAGGAATAGGCAGGTCACTTTTTCAGACTGATGCAAAACACCTACCTAAGCAGAACTGGTCTTTCTCAAATCTTCCCTGGGACAAGAGCTACAGGGTGCTGCAAAAGTCTTAGCGCAGTTTAAAATTGTTCACAATTAAAACTGTACTAGGACTTTTATGGTACCCTGTACTTTATGGTTCCAAGGTTTTCTTGCTGGGTGATATAGTAGGCTGACTAGAAAGTAAAAGAAAAGGATAGTGTGTCAAGAAAGCATGTTACTTTGTGCTAAGCCTTGTGCTACCATTAAACTCCAAAGCAAGGTTCACTGAAGATGAATCTAAGCCATCTCTAGGGCAAGGCAGAGGGAAAAAAATAGAAATTTACGTGATAATTTTGTTGTGTATTTGAAAGGAATAGAAAAGTTGTGCATAGTAGATTTGCAGTTGCATGTACAATCATCTTTTTATTATGCTATGTTATAGAAATACTTGTTTTATTCCATAAATTAAAAATAAATAAAATAAAAATAAAAAAAAATAAAATAAAAATAAAATTTAAAAAAGATGAATCTAATATTTCTCCATGGATAATTAAACGTAAACTTCTAGTTTGACCACTAACAAGCTCGTTGGACTATCAACTGAATGGTCCTTACCAAGTAGGTTGTATGAACTACAGAATATAAGAACAAAGAAGGGCCTTAGAGCTCTGTCCAATTTCCTTTCCAGACAAAGAAACTGAGAACCAGCAAGGGAAGTGATTTATGTGAGGTCATAGAGGAAGCTAATGGCAGAGCCAGAATTAGAACCCACATCGCAGTATAGTGCTTCTTCTGCCACACTATGCTATTTCTCATGCAACCAAGATGAAAGAAGACTGTAATGATTCAGTTAATCACCAAGCCTTTATTACATGCCCTCTATATACCAAGCCTTGCTCCGGGCATCAGAGACACAAAGACAAAAAATGAAATAGCCCCTAACCCCAGGATGATGCATTCTATAGTGGATGGGGGGGCAATTTTACCTATATAAGTATTTATTTTATGTGTATACTAGGTGGGCAGATAGGTAGCCCAGTGGATAGAGCGAGGAGACTAATCTTGAGCTCAAATCGGGCCTCAGACACTTAGTAGCTATGTGACCCTGGGCAAGTCACTTAACTCTGTTTGTCTCGGTTTCCTCATTTATAAAATAAGCTGGAGAAGGAAATGGCAAAATATTCCAATATCTTCACCAAGAAAACCCCAAATGGGGTCTTGAAGAGTCAGACATGACTGAAAATGACTTAACAACAAATAATAGGGGGTGCTTTATCTAAAAGTTGAAGGAAACCAGGGATCGTGAGAGACAGAGATGAGGAGGAAGAGCATTCCAGGCACAGGGTAGAGTCTGTCCAAAAGCAAAGAAACAGAATATGGACTATCATGTGTGAGAGACAGTTGGAAGGCCAGTTGGATTGAACCACACAGTTTATCAAGAGGGATAATGCCTAATAAAGCAGGCAAGGCAGTATTTCAACTCAGATTAAAGAGAGTTTTAAATGAGTTGAATCAAAGCTAAGTCTCTAATCACAATGGAAGGCCATTTACTAGTGTAGAAAGCACCCTATATCAACAAGCGCATAGTATAGGCAAAGCACTGTGTGACCCCCTCTTCAGCGCACCAGTTCCCAGGAATCCCCCACCATCCCTCATGGGGCATCAGAAGATCGGTCTGGAGAGAGAGATCAACCACTGATTTATATCTCCTCCAAATCTGCAGCTACATCTTAACTGAGGGTTTGTGCTGTGTGTTCATGAGATTCTCCACTGTCTGACCTCTTCCTACCACTCCCATCTTTACGTACAGTTACTTAGGAAGCATTTTTTGTTTGTTTGTTTGCTTTTTTCTTTTTCTTTTTTTAATGTGGAAAACATAGGAAGGAGGGACAATAAATGCTTGCTAATTAAAAAAATATGTCCTTTTTTTTTAAAAGAAAGAAATCAAAAGGCCTAATTCAAATGGAATGCAACGAAAATCAGAATGACAAGAGTGAAACAGATGATCTTGCATGTAAGTGCTTGGCAATCCATGGAAACAAGTATACCACCCCAAAATTCAGGGTCGTAGAGCCAATCACCTGCCATCTTGCTTATTACCCATAAAGGAAGACCTATGATTGCTTGTGAGAGGCACCATGTTGTAGTGGGGGGAGGGGTATGAAGCATTTTCTATGTACCTTCCCAACTCAGGTATCACAAGGTCCACAAACAGCCTTCTTATCTGATCAGGTTTCCCATATAGACTTTCCCACTGATGGGTTGTTGTCGTTGTTCATTCATTTTCAGTCACATCTGACTCTGTGACCCCATTTGGTGTTTTCTTGGCAGAGATACTGTAGTAGTTTGCCATTTCCTTCTCTAGCTCATTTTACAGATGAGGAAACTGAGGCCAACAGAATTAAGTGACTTACCTAGGTTCACACAGCTAGCAAGTGTATGAGACTGAATTTGAACTCAAGATAATGAACCTTCCCCATTCCAGGACCAGCACTGTATCCACTGCGCCTCCTAGTTGAGCATATAATTCTGTAATCAAGTAATACCAGTTTGAATCTCTTTTCAGCTTTGTGACCATGGGCAAATCATTTAATCTCTCTAAGCTTGATTTTCTTTACCTGTAAAATTAGAATAAAACCAAGATCATCTGGAGCAAAATGCTAGTCAAGCCTTAAAGTACTCTGTAAATGTGAATTACTATTCCTGGGTATGGAAAAATGCTGACCTATCCCTTTGGCAGTTATAGCTCTTGTAAATGATTATAGTACAAATTGGTCTCGTATGAGCAAATGTGATCTGGAGCCGTTTTAAGTAGGACATTGCTTCCAAGGATGAGGAAGTGATACTCAATGTATTCTGCCCCGTTAAGAAAAACATCCAGAGCCCTGTGTCCAGTTTCAGGCATGCCATTTTAGGGAGTATTATCAAAAAGTTGGATGATATAGACTGGAGGCAACCAGGATGGTGAATGATCTCAAACTTTTGACATATAAAAAGTTGAAAGATCCTATAGAAGAGTCAGAGGAAGTTCAGTCAATCAATCAAAATAAACATTTATTAAGCACCTACTCTGTACCAAGGGATACAAAAAGCTAAGCTCTGGGGATAGAAAAAGAGGCAAAAAAAGCCCCAGCCTCCACCCTCAAGGAGCTTACAATCTAATGAAGGAATCTAATAATAACTGTCTTCATGTATTTGCAAGTCTGTCAATTGGAAGGTGAATAAGACTTGTTTCCCATAGTCCTGTTGGTCAGAAAGAGGCGCAAGGGATGGGAGAGTCAAATATAAATTTAGACTCTATGCATGGAGGATTATCCTAACAATTAGAGGTATCCAAAAGTGAAATGGGTTGCAATGGAAAGTAGTAGATTTCCTTTTAGTGGAAGTCTTTAAGAAAAGGCTAGATGACAAATTGTTGGGAATATTGTAGGGAGAATTCTTTTGGATGTGCATTGGACCTGATGACCACCGAGATCCTTTCCAAATCCAAAAGTGTGATTCTGTGAATTTAGATGGCTGGATCCAGTTTTCCAACACATAATCAACTCCTGAAGAAGTTGACCAAGATATTTCAAGCTGTAAGATCAGTCCTAGGAATAACAAAGAGGAAACTTCCTTGAGGTCTTTCCTGTCAATCAATTATCAACCATCTTATTACTACAGACAAGAGCCATGGGAATTTCCCCATTTCTAGCTGGAATGCTAGATCAAGAGTTTGTATATAATTCACCCTCCACTCAGCTGTCAAATTGATCATCCTAAGTGAAATGGCCAATTTTGATTATACAAAATTAAAAAGGTTTTGCACAAACAAAACCAATGCAGCCAAAGTTAGAAAGAAAGCAGAAAATTGGGGAAATTTTTTTACATATTTGATAAAGATTTCATTTCTCAAATATATAAGGAATTGAGTCAAATTTATAAAAGTAAGACCAGCTCCCCAGTTGTTAAATGGTCAAAGCATATGAGCAGGCAGTTTTCAGAAGAAAAAATGAAAATTATTAATATTCATATGAAAGATGTTCTAAATCATTGTTGATTAGAGAAATAAAAATTAAAACAACTCTGAGGTACCACCTCACACCTATAAGAATAGCCAACATGACAGAAAAGGAAAAGGATAAATACCAGAGAAGATACAGAAAAACAGGAGTACTAATGCACTGTTGGTAGAGTTGTGAACTTGTCCAACCATTCTGGAGAACAATTTGGAACTATGTCCAAAGGGCTTTGAAACTGTGCATATCCTTTGTCCCAGCAATATCACTACTAGATCTGCATAGCAAAGAGATCAAAGAAGGAAAAAGTCCTATATGTACAAAAATATTTATAATAGCTCTTCTTTTGGTGACGGAGAGTTAAAAATCGAGGAGATTCTCATTAGTTGAGAGATGGCTGAACAAGTCATGATATATGATTGTGATGTAGTACCATATTATTATAAGATATGAAGAGAATAGTTTCAGAAAATCCTGAGAAAATATGTAAAGTGATGCAAACTTAAGTGAGCATAACCAGGCGAACATTCTATAGAATAACAGCAATATTACAACAATGACCAACTGAGAAAGATTTATCTACTCTGATGAAGACAATGATCTAAAATAATTCTGAAGGACTTATGATTAAAAAATGCTACCCACCTCCACAGAGGGAACTGGTGAGATCCAAATTAAAACTGAAGTACATTTTTTCATTTTCTTTATTTTTCTTGCTTTTTGCAACATGGCTAATATGGAAATATGTTTTGCATGATTTCATATGTATCGTTGATATCGTACAGGTTGCCTTCTCAGTGAGTGAAGGAGGGACTGAAGAGAAGGAGTGATTTTGGAATTCAAAATTTAAAAAAAAAAAGTTAAAGTAAATAAATAATCACTTCCAAAAACAAATTGATTTTCCTAAAGTATGTCTGGCCACTTTAGCATCTCCCTCCTCCCTCATTCAACAAACTCTAGTGGCTCCTTTATCACATCTAGGATCTAATATAAAATTATATTTAGCTTTTAAAGCTCTTTTCTGACCTGGTCCCCTCCTATCCTTCCCGTTTGCTTATATTTTACTCCCCTCTATATGCTGCAGTGGTACTCCAGAGGCACTTTAGTAATACTGGCCTACTTGTTGCTCTTCTACACGATACTCCTTCTCCCAAATATGCACTATCGTTGACTGTAACCTGTTCTTGTACCTCTCCTTCTTATCTCTTCTTATCTCTGTCTTCTTCTTATCTCTGTCTCCCGGCTTCCCTGGATTCTTGTGGCAGCTAAAGGCTCACCTTCTATAAGAAGCCTTCCATAGCCTTCTGTAATCTTGGTGCCTTCCTATTGAGACTATCCTCAATTTATCCCATCCATAGTCTGTTTATACCTAGCTGTTTGTGTGGTATCTCTCCCATTAGACTGTGAGCTCCTTGAGAGCAGGAACTGTTTTTTTTTTTTTGCTTTTTAGTGTATTTCCAGTACAGTGCCTAGCACATAGTAGATATTTAATAAATGCTAACTGACTGACTCTTCCTGTTTCTGAACCCACTATGCCATGGTGACTACAACTCATTACAATGACTTCTGTAGAATAGATTTATTGAATGCTTCATTAGATGGTGACATTTCAGGTGCTTTAAAAAGTGCCTTTGGGAATCATCCACACATCTGTCTCTTGTCACGTAGACACAGTAGAAACTTGACACATGAAGCAAGCAAAGCAAAGCAATTTTATTTTTAATGTTTTCATGCCCTGGCCTCCTGAGTAGGGTTTCTATCTTTGCCTGAATTCTGTACAGTGTAGAGCACCCTGTCAGCACTCAATAAATCCTACTGCCAGTTCTGAGGAATATGGGTCAAGAGCTTCACATGAAAGGGGTCAGTTGTTCAGCTCCTTGGCTCTCCTCTATGTCTTTTAGCCCCTATGGCCAAGCAAAGCTCATACTTCAGGGTATAAGCTGATTGGCATCAGGGTTGGGAAGTCAGATTTTCCACTTGGCTCTTTGGCCTTGGTGCAGGCTGAGAAGTCTCTGACTCCCACTGCAAAATAAAGATACAAGATATGGATGTCTGCTCAGAGAGAGCCCCATACCTTGCTGCCCATAAATCAATACCTGGAAATCTGGTGGAGCAGGGGAAGGTCACCTTAATTATTGTTTCTATGAATTGTTCTTTGACTCACTTAATATTTTGACTTTATTGTTAAATGCACATTTGGTTCTGTGTCTTTCGTTTATGTTCCCTGAACTTATTTCTATTTTTATTATGTTTTAATCTGTAAAGGATTTGTGTTTACTATTTCTGCCTTTTTACATTTAGTTGCAATATCTCAGCACCATAATACATGGTCAATTTTTCTATAAATCTATGTAATGCTGAGAAATATATATATTCTTGGAGTAATAGTTGTAGTCCTCTTGACAGAATTTTATTTTGATTTTGAAAATTTATATCCATTAATTATTTTGATCTATAGTTCTCCTTCTTTGATTTATCCTTCCTTGGTTTAGGAATTAGGACTATATTTGCCTCATAAACATAGTCTGGGAGAGTGCTTGCTTTCTTGATTTTTGAGGATAACTTATGTAACATTGGTACCAATGATTCTTTAAAACTTTGATAGAATTCTCCTGTAAATGCATCAGGACCAACAGTTTCTCGGCACACCCCATCCTGCACTGGCACAACTCTTTTACAACTACTTCTATTTCTTTTTGTGACATTGGATTATTTAAGACCTCTATTTGATCTTCTATTAATATGGTTATTTTATATTTTTGAAAGTTTTCTCCTATCTCTCTTTTCTTGGTTTTGTTAATATTTAACTTTGCAAAGGAGTTTTTGATCATTCTTTTTTTTGGCTTCCAATTTTGTTTTTACTTCACTCCATTTACTCTTTTGTTGATTTTATTTTCTGCCCTTTTCCTTTTAACCAGTACGGCTAAGAGTTAATCAACTTTATTAGCTTTTCAAAGGATTAGCTTTCAGATTTATATATCATTTCTTTGGTTTTTTTTTTGTTTCCAGTGTATTTATTTTTCCTTTAATTTTTGATATCTCCTTTTTTGTGCTATTTTGGGTTTATTTTTTCACTTTCTTTTTAAAATGAATATTCATTTTCTTTATCTCCTTTTTACTTTTTAAATGCATGTTTTTAAAGCTATATGGGTGAGTGAATGGTTTAGCATTATGAAGAAATAATGAAAATTGCTTTAAAAAGCATTCCAGAAATTTTGGTATGTTGTTTTATCATAACCGTTTTTTTCAAATAATTATTGTTTCTATGATTTTTTCTTTGACCCACTTATTATTTAGAATTTATTGTTAAGTGCACATTTGGGTCTGTGTCTTTTTGTGTTCCCTGAATTTATTTCTATTTTTATTATGTTTTAGCCTATAAAAGATTGATGTTTACTATTTCTGCCTTTTTACATTTAATTTTATCTTGGCACTGTAATACATGGTCAATTTTTCTACAAATCCATGTAATGTTGAGAAATATGTATATTCTTTAGAAGTCCCATTTAGAAGACGTCATGAGGTTTTTTTAAGCTCTAGTTTCTTTAGCAATGTGGTCAATTCTATATTTTTCCCTTTTCTTTATCTTTCTGGGGGATCATAGTACCCTGGAACTATCCATTAATCAGTTCTCTAAGCAGTCCTCTGTCACATTCTATGTTTTTATGCTGCTTCTTAATGCCCACAAATTATCAAATTTTAATAAGTAATATTTTTTCTCTTTCCTCCTTTAGGCTATCAAACTGTTTACATATGAATGATTTATCACTCTACATCCTTTACAAGATAATTTTTCTTATATATTTATTCTCTTTCATTTTGTACCCCAAACTGATCAAATCCAAACTGAAAGTTATATTTCCTTACACAGATATTTTTAGCAGTATTTTCTCAAGCCAAAATATTTTCCCTACTCTTTTTAGTCATCAAACTTATCATCTATGAAAGGGTCATTATCTTATATCCTCTGGCAGTTTATTTTTCTTTATATAAAAGCACATTTTCTGTCCTTTCCAGTACTGAACTGTCCATATGAAAGGACAGTGCATTAAAGAGACAATATTTTACATCTAAAAACTATATCAACAACATTCCTGTCGTCTACTAATATGATATGCCTATCAAAAAAGGAAACTATTTATATGGGGTGACCTGTTGTTGCTAAAGCTATGGGCTCTGCCTGTGCTTTGTGATCATTGATTTCTAGATTTTGCTAACTATACCTTTAATAGTATTTTGTCACATTTCCCTAGAAATATAAGTCAAGTTTACTGGATTCTACTGTGAAAGCTTAATTTTCTTTCCTTTTTCTGAAATAGGTATACTTACCATTTTTCAATTAATGTATTACATTTCTGTTCTCTAAAATCATTCCCAAGGTCCCCAATAGTGGGTCAATAATCACATCCATCAGTACTTTTTAGTACCCATGGATGCAATCCATCTGTGTCTAGTGACATGAATTCATGAAGGGTATTTACATTATTTCTTACTTTTTACATACTTTCTTTTGGTAGCAATTCCTTTTTAGCCATTTTTGCAAGATCATTCTTCAAAGACAGAAAAGAGACTTGAACAGCTAAATTTCTCTCCCTCCAAAAAGCACCAATTTTTGTTGGCCTTCCTTGTCAGATACTGCTTCCTCTGATGTTGATTATTGCTAACACTGTTCTCAGAGGACTCTGCCATATTTTTGTATTCAGTCTCTATTGACTGCTCTTGTTTCTATTTTCTGTACCTGCTTTAAAAAAAAATCTAAGTTGATTGATGAGTCTCTTCTTCTTCGACATTGGTCCCTTTACGGATTTTCTCCTACCCTCTGCCTGCCCCCCTCTTTGTTTCTTCAGTGGAATTGTCTCTCAATGTTTCTTCATAATGACTAGTCATAAGAGTTTCCTTACAGTGGGCAAGGGTCCTGCCTTGACTTCCTCTGTGGAATTTTAGCATGTGGGATCCTACTGGACCCATTCTTCCTCTAAACATTTTGGATTCGGTTCTATTGAAATCTAAGGTATGTATCATCTTTTTTTCTGACATTCTTCTAGACTAGAATGAATTGACTAGAATGAATTCTAAGACAGATTGATTCCCTTTCTCTCTCCCCAACAGCAAGAGATTCTTTACTACTTCCACACAGCAACCAGTTTTTCTTGGTAAGCAAAAATTGGATCTAGAATGGAACTACCTCTTGTTAGTTCTTCTCTCTTTTGAAGGAAGAAATTTTCACAAGTTATCATTATTTCCTCTGCTTCTGTTAGTTGGAGAGCTCCAGCAGATGGCTAGATGACTGATATTCTTTGCCATTATCATATCATGCCTCTCAGCTAGGTTGGTACTAAGTTTCCTGAAGCCTCCTTCTAATTCCTATTACTTTCCACACATTCTTTAGTATACTGTGGTGACAATATTACATCTGTTCCTGCCTCCATTGCTCTTGAACTAAGTCCTCTTAATTATGCTTCTCTCTTCAGGTTCTTAGGTTTTCTCATGTGATTATATTTTCTTGATATTTCTTTTAACTTGTTCTTAACTTTTGAATAAAGTATAGCCCTCTAGGTCAATGTCATGGCTCTTCTCCCATTAAACTTCAGTGACGGTTAAAATCAGTATGGGTCAACCAGGCTTTGTCCCCAGAGTACCAACCTTTACCTGCCTAGGGATGCTTATTTCTTCCCAAGAGTTGACTGTACAGTCACTGGACCTCCTATCTTCTAGGCCTGTGTACCCTCAGGGTCTCTTTTCTTGGGTCTGCCTTTCCTACTATCCACATGAATGAGGGCCAGTCTTCTACCTCTCCCAGCACAACTGTACTCATGATTGGACTATTTTTCATGCCACTCACCACTGCTGTGGTGCATGCCCCCTCCTCACAATGGGTTTCCCCTGATACTACTCTTCTGGGATCTCTAGTTCATCTTTCTTATTATCCATAGTTTGTACATGTGTTTATAGACATCAGAAGCCATGAATTATAGACTTCTTTCTTGGTTTTCCTCTCTTGTGAGTTGTCTCTACCATTATTCCTTCTTTCTCATAGATACTTCTTTTGATATTTAGTTTGGCAAATTACTTAGGCAATTTTTTTGTCCCTATTTCTTTTCAGCTTGAAACTGTTTCCATTAGTTTTGCAAGATCCCAGGCAAATGTATTCATACCAGCCCTTATTAGATATGTTCTATCCTTTGTCTCCTAGGAGTCTGTCATTTCTGAATTGTCAGCAGTGGTCCTAAAATCCAAATCCTATTCTCAGGCACCATCTTCTAAATAAACTGTTGATTTCCCAAATATGTCTTTCTTTTCTGAAGCCTTTACAAGGTTGTTGTCAGAACATAGATATATCCCCTTACAATACAATAAACCTATATATGTTTGTATTAGCCTGAGAAGTAACTACCTCAGTCCCCCTCAACAGAGAGTCACCAGCTACCACCACTTGTCACTTTTTTTCTCTGACCATTACTGAATGAATAAGCTCAACACAAATGTGCTATCAGCAATTGAAATTCTTCAAACTTGTTCCATTGCAATGACAAGTAGAATAGGTATGGGGAAAAAAAATGAACTTGATAGCTTAAGGTTCAGCAGCAAGCCTTTCTCAGCATCACTCATTATTTTCCTATGCCATCATGATGTAATTAATGAATAGTCTCTCAGTCATCCATTCTATCAGAGAACTCACTTTGTTCCTCGAAGGCACAGAAGGTTGCCCTGGTGAGCCAATCTTATAATCCAAATATTTATAGCATTCATTGGTGACTTGTCCCATAACAAGATGGCTCTGTTTTGCCACAGAGGTAGAGCTGGTAGAGATCTTAGAGGTCATCTTGTCCTCACCTCTGATTTTACCAAGCTTGGGATTCTACAAAGAAATGAAATGTGAGTGGGGGGATACCTGGGTGATTAAAATGGGAGTGGAAGAGTAGAATGGGTGGAGACATTTAGTTTAGTCCTCACAGGAAATATTTTTTGAGGGAAGAAATCAACTCACAAGACATACACTAGAACTAAGTCTGAAATATATTGTATTCAAAGCCGAAGAGATAAACTCTCAAACTCAAATGTACCCGAGTTTTAGGGTGCTTACTCCAAACCCATTTCAGCCCAAGTTCCTAAGAAAGGCACTCTAATCTATCTGGTTCTCTTAAGTGGGACTAAAAACAAACTGAGCCATGTTGAAACATTGACAAACCTCAGGATCTGTGGACAGAGATATCCACCCTCCCCACTCTAGCCAGAGTCCAATTCTGAATCTGTAACAAAGCTTAGAGCCAAGGAAATTTTGCTTTGTCTCGTATTTCATTACCAGAATGCCTGTGTACCTCAGTTTAATTGTGCTGGTAAATCGGCTTTGAAGAGGACTTTTTCGAAAAAGCCAATGCAATTACTCTTGCTGAATCACTCCTTCAAAGGATCATGGGATCTTAAAAGAATGAACAGTTACTATTAACAGAGTCTTACTTCATGGAGCTTTGTGCCCATTGAGGCCTGATTGGTTTGGGGCTTTGAACCATTCCCATATGGTCAGGACTCTGCCATTACTCAATCTATGCACAACGTAACTTCCTTTTCCTAAGAGAAGACATTAAATAACTCTTGCAAAATAATTTCAGTGACTGAAGGGTAAACGGATCAGATACATAAGGATTGCATTTCTTTGACATAAAAAGGAATTTAATAATCATGGGGAGGAAAATTCATTGAGAGAAATGGACTTTTGATGAGTCTGACTTTGTTTTGTTGGAGATCAATGAACCCAGACAAAACTGGGTATAAACCCTTTGACTTAACATGCAGTAATCAAACTTGTTAATAATGTATACGCTTCTTAAATTTTCCATCTAAGGGAAGATAGCAAGCTACAAGCAAGTGTAAGAGAACCATTTGAAAGAGTTAGCAGAAACATCACTTTACGTTTTCCTCTTATGAGGGCAAAAGTGTTAACATAGCCTGCTCTCATGACACTTTTGGGTATCACATAGAAGGATTTGACTTCAGGTCATGAGACCCAGGGAACCAAAAGAAAAGGAACAATCGGTCCCACTGTGCCAACACAGGAAAGGCAGAGCAGGCTGCGAGGCTGTCTACTAATGGTCATTGTCTTTTTTCATGCAAGAAAAAAACAATTAGCTCAGGTTACAAGCTGTATGGGTATTAAGGAGACATTGAGACTAGTACTGATTGGTAACTAGTCGCAGAGTAAAATGCCTTCTATCTCTGCATGGTCATTATCTTCCCTGGTGGCCAGAACTCTTCCAGCTTATGAATTCGTGCATTGCTGGTGCCTGTCTAGGCTTTGTGGTAGGGTTCAGCAACCTGAAAGTAGAGTTTGGAAACTTGAAAGTAGATATGTCGTCGCTGGGCGTTCAGTGAGGGCTGCAATCTGACTCTGAACTTCATTTTCTATTTCGTCTTCTACAAGTCCCCTAAATATATCCTGTGTGCTAGTCAAATTGAGTCCTTTTCTATTGCATAGTGGAACAAAAAAGATGATTTCACATGAAACTACAAGCTACAAATGTACAACTCATTGTTCCTTTTAAATATGTAATTGTTATCATGTAACTTTCTTTTTTTTTCTTCCTTCCCTTCCCACCCTAGAAATGGCTCCTGTTAGACACAAATACGGGATTTGTATGTATGTATGCATATATGTGTATGTGCAAAATCATTTTATACATACTTATATTTATCAGTTCTTTCTTTGGATGGAGATAGCATCTTCCTCCACATGTCCTTCATACTTAATTTGGGTGTGTAAAATGTTTAAAATTACTTAGTCTCTCAATGTTGTTCTTGAGGCAATACCGTTATTACTATGTGCAACATTCTCTTGGTTCTGTTCATTTCACTCTTCTTTATTTTGTGCAAGTCTATCCACGTTTTTCTAAAATCAACAGGCTCATTGTTTCTTATAGCCCAGTTATATTCCATCACAATCATATGCCACAACTTGTTCAGCCAACCCCAATTGATGGGTATCCCCACAGTTTCCCATTCTTTGCCACCACAAAAAGAGTTGCTATAAATATTTGATTCTTTTCCATTTTCTTTAATCATCTTTGGAAACACACCTGGTAGTGGTATTGCTGGTCAAAGAATGTAGGCCGTTCAATACTCTTTGGGCATAATTCCAGATTGATTTCCAAAATGGTGGGATTAGCTCACAGTTCCACCAACAATGAATCAGTGTCCCTTTTTTTCTACATCCCCTCCATCACTTGTTGTTTTCCCCTCAATCATTTTATCCAATCTGATAGGCATAAAATAATCTTTCAGAGTTGTTTCAATTTGCGTTTTTCTAATCAATAATGATTTAGAGTATTTTTTCATACAACTATAAGTTATTGATACATGACCTAGATATAAAGAAATATTACAAGAAAATTTGAAGAACATGGAATATATTATCTATTAGACTTACATATAGGCAAATAATTTATAAGTAAACAAGAGATAAAGAGCAGCATGAGGGATAAAATGGATGATTTTTATTACATTAAATTCAAAAGGGGTTTGTATAAATAAAACAAATGTATCAAAGATCAGAAGGAAAGCAGAAATTGGATAAAATTCTCATAGTTTCTCAGATGAAGGTCTTATATCTCAAATGTATAAAGAATTTTGTCAAAATGTTAAGAATACAAGAATGTTTTTTATCTCCAAGAGACCAAAGAGCCCAGTAATGGAGAAACAGTCCAGGGAGCCAGAGGAAGTTATCGGAACCTATGGAGGAGAATTAAAATACTTTGCTCCAGACCACTCCCAATTAGTGAAACAGCCAGTGTAGGTATAGAGTAAGGGCTCATAAATTCCTATGGATAAGGCCAGAAAGGGGAGTCATGAAATGAGAATCGCCTTCAGCCCCATCTATGAGGATTTATAGGGAATATATTTCCCTAAGACATAGCTAAAGTCATCTGGGTTAGAAGGTATGGGAGTAAAGCTAACTAAAGAGACAAAGGAGTGTGAAGAATAGTGTAGAGTAGGAAAAAAGAAAATGAAGCAGAGAAATGAAATCAGGTAGAAAAGTAAAAAGAAATTTGGAGATGGAATCTTCCTTAAAAATCCTGTCCTCTAGATTCTCTTAACGACAAGAAAGTGGACTTAGGAAGTAGACCCAAGAAGGAAGAGAGAGATTGTCCTCCAAACTGGCAAGATCCATGGGTCCATGGAAAAACAGTCTGCTTATGTTCCAGTTATTGAGGGCTATAATCAGCTAATCATATAGTGAAGGAAGCTGCCATTAGGGTAGACATAGGGCAAAGGACCAAGATGGAAGGATTCATTGGATCCAAGAAAGATGGATATAATCTCCCTCAAAGCTATTTTTCTGATAATTGTGTAGCAGGAGAAAGTATATCACCCATCAAAGTATTACTGAAAAAATTTTTTTTCAGTGAATAGTGACTTCTGTCTTGGGGGTAAAGTACAAAGGAAGTGGTAGAAGAATCCATGACTAGGAATGCTGATAAAGGGAAAAAAAGAGGACTTTATTTTTCCTTAAGGAGACCACTGTAATATCGAAGAGAAGCTCACTTTGGAGAATGTGGAAAAGGTACAGTAGAACCTTGAATAATATCAGCCAGGAACCACGGATTTGAAAACCTGATGAAAGGCCCAAATGGTCTATACTGGCAGAATTATGGGGAGATAGGGAAAACTGTAATTTGGTTCAACTTCTCTGGAAAACAATTTGCAATTATACTACAAGTATCACTACTCTGCAGGTACCATATGCCCCAGTAAGCTTAAAGATAAAGGGAAAGATCTCATGAGTATACAAAATATAGCAGCGTATTTTGTGGAAACAAAGCAGATGTCCATCAATTGGAGAATAATTGAACAAACTGAGGTGTATGAATTTAATGGAAAATTTTCATTGGTAGAGGGAATTTCCTTCCGAGGAGTTTTCTGCATCTGGAATTATAGGTCCAGAGCAAAAACCACACCAAACCAAACAAACAAAAACAAAAAGACAAAAAACACAAAAATTGAATATGAAGAATTCAAAGGATTATGGGAAATTTTGCAAGATTAAGGGAAATGTAAACAGAATCAAGGGAATGATTTATACAATGTGGTTGGAGAACAAATGTGTGATTTCATTGGTATAGAAACTCTAGGAACTCACGGATGAGGAAACTCCCTTCACCAGTGTAGGTCATCACCTTCTGAACTGCACTGGGATCAGTTCTCTGCAATTTGGACCTTCTCTATGACTTCTAATTCTAAAATATGACCCAAAACCTTGAAAAATTAGGAGACCATACAACTAGTACTTGTCAGTTGTATGTCTTGAACTCAGAACTTCTTGGCTCTGAAGGTGACCCTCCTCTATGCTAAACTCCTGATTTACACAATATCTACATTAATAGAAAAGAAAAACAAGACCAAAAGAAACCCAAACTATCAATACAAATCCTTAATTACTCTCATCACCATCTTCCCTGTTACAGTAGAGGACCATACCCTCCTCCTGGTCCCTCAGGCTCCCAACCTAGAAGTCATACTGGATTCCATACTATCTTTCACTCCCTCCGCCCCGCTCCCATCTAAGATGTTGCTAAGTCCTGTCAATCTCACCTTTACAACATCTCTTGCAAGAGACGCTTTGGTGGTGCAGTAAGTAAGAGTTTCTGAGTTTGAATCTGGCTTCTACTACTTCTACTTACTAGCTGTGTGACCATGGGCAAGTCACTTAACTCTGCCTCAGTTTCCTCATCTGTAAAATAATCTGGAGAAGGAAATGGCAAATCACTACAGTATCTCTGCCAAGAAAATCCCAAATGGAGTCACAAAGACTTGGACAAAACTGAAAAACGACTGAATAACAACATCTCTTAAACATGCCCCTTTCTCCCTTTTGACACTGCTACCTCTCTGGTCCAGACCCTCATCACCTCATGCCTTGATTATTGCAATATTGCTGGCGGGTCTGCCTGCCTCAAGTCTCTCCGCACTCCAATCCATTCTCCATTTGGTCACCAAAGTGATTTATCTAAAATGCAAGACTGATTATGTTCACCCCCTCACCTCCCACTCAGTAAACTTTAGCACCTTCCCATTGCCTGCAGGATCAAATATAAAATGTTTTGTTTGTCATTCAAAGCCCATCATAACCTAATCTCTTCCTATTTTTCCAGCCTTCTTATGCCTTACTCTCCAACAGGTTATAGTCTTGGACCCAGTGTCCTTGACTACCTAGCTGTTCCATCAAAAAGATGCTCTATTCCTCTGCTCTGGATATTTTCTGGCTGTTCAGCATACCTGGAACACTTTTCCTCTTCCACTCTAAATACTGACCTCTCTGGCTTCCTTTGAATCACAACTGAAACCTCAGCTTCTGCAGGAAGCCTTCCCCAAGCCCTCTTGATTTCCCTGTGTTAATTATTTCCTATTTATCCTGTTTTATTTAGCTTAGTTTATATAATTTGTTTGCATGTTATCTCTCCTCTTAGAATGCTTGCCTCTTTCCATATCCCCAGCACTTAGCACAGTGCCTGACACATAGAAGACATTTAATAAATGTTGGTTGATTAAACACAGACACAGACATGGTATAATGTACTTCCAATTTTTTAGTGTAAGGAATTCATGTACACCCTTGTTAATGATTCCCAAGAGGAGAGGGCATGGGAATAAGAGGGTGGTTTTGCGCAGGATAGAAAATCTCCTTGCTCCAGTTCTGTCCCAGGTAGGATCCTGGGATGAGACCAGGAGAGCTTCATTTTCCTCTCAGAAGTACCTATAACTAGCATTTATTTAGATCGCTAAGGTTTACAAGACACTTTACATGTATTATCTCTTTTGAATCTCACAATAATCCTTTGAGATATGTGCTATTATTTCCTTTTTACAGAGGAAGGAACCAAGGCTGAAAAGGTTTAAATGACTCACTGAGCGTCACATAACTAATAAATTTCTGTGGTAAAATTCAAACTCAGGTCTTCCGAATGCCAAATTGGACCCTCTGGTCACTATACCACCTAGGGAACCACGTAGATCATACTTACGGCCCCTTAGCAAGGAGCAGCTACGTGTGCCTGGAGCTCCTAAAGCCTCTCTGGGTTGGTTTTGTAGACGCAGAGAATTCAAGCAGTCTCTGGGGATGTTAGCTTGCCCCTTCCCCTCAACAAGCTTTTCCGCCTTGTTTAAGCAACAGCTAAATAGATTTGATTTGATTTTTAATTTAGCAAGGAAAACAAAACTTGGGTTAGATTTTCGTTTCCTTGTGGTATTAGCCTTATAATTATATATAAAAGCAAACAGTCCAACCACAAATAAGGCTACATAAAACAGGCCACATATCCTGAACAAAAGTGCTTTCAAATTACAGAGGCATGATTGAAAAGCTTACTGAAAATAACCACACTTCATAAAAAACAAAATCCCATGACTTAACCCAGCTCAGAACTTCACTGGAGCCACCAGTGAGGGTGGGAGAGAAGCCTGAATCTTTTAGTCAATCAGTCCTTTAAGTCGATTACCAAGAAAGAATCCCAGGAGCCAAGTTCAGGACAAAGAACATATTTCAGGGAGGGATCACTAGCAAGGGCTTCAGGATAATGGACGCCCGAGGCTGATGGGACAAGACTGCTGGTTTGCCACTTTCACTGGGGAGGCTTGGAATGCTGCATGGAGCAGACTGAATGAAACTTCATGAAATTTGACACATGATATGGGGCTAAGCAGATGTCCTGCAGAGTTGCTGGGGAATTGTGGTCAATGAAGGCATTTGGGGGCTAGAAAACTCTATGCATGATGCCAATTTGAAGAGGAAGGAGACTCTATAAAACACACTAGGGCCTCTGGCTTCTCAACTTGCCTGATGTTCAAGTATAAAAAGCAATGATACTCTGCTTGAGCAGAGAAAGAACTCCCAATCCAAACCTGGGCTTTTAGAAGTTCATGATCTCCCTTCAAATCGCTGCTTTGAGACCAATTATTAGACTGAGGCACAGATCAAGAAAAATTTTTAGTTGTCAGAGTAAAAATGTGTTTACCTGATTCTGAGTCATGCTAGATATTTACAGGGAGCAGTTTTCAGCTCCCGCTTAAATATTTTTTTTTCATCTGTTTTAATGGGTCCATTGAAATTTTGCTTTAAAATTTCTGACACGGCACCTAGCTATACAAGGGTCTATTTGCCTGAAATCTGTACCTACTAAGTAAAATTCTTAAATCCCAGATGACTCCAAATGTCTTTCTAACTTCTAGATTCTCCTTCCCTTCCCACCACATCCTTGGATATATTCGTGCAAAATAGTTCATTAGAGGAAGGAGAAGACAATAAATGAAGGAGCCAGCCAAGTCAAGAAGCCAAAGGACATTTATTAAGTAGTTCCTATATTGTTAGGCACTCTGCCAAGTGCTTGGAATTCAAATATAGGAAGAAAGAAAGACATTCTGTGTCCTCAATTAGCTGCCATTCTAATGAGGAAGACAATGCATAAAAGGAACTGAGAAAGGGAGGGAAGGAAGATCTGGAGAGTCAGGAGTGGGGTCAGAGAGGGACACATTATTCCATTCCTGCCTGCAGTTTCTTGTAGGTGCAGATTAGTTTCATGTTATTCAAATTTCCTTTCAATTACATTTGAAGGTATTTCTCCTTGGTACTTGACTTGTCATTGAAATTATTAACTTGAACCACTCTGTGTCTTTCAGTTTTCAACACTGTGGTTTTTTTGTTTGTTTGTTTTTCTGAAAGCATTCTATGAAATTTCTGCACAGAAGTTTTCAGAAGTTTTGGAGTTCTGGACAATTTTATTATATTATTTCTTGAATCATTCTATACAAGTTCTTCGACTTGTATTCTTCAGGGAGACTATGATCCTTAAGTGGTTTCTATGCATCTTGTCTTGAGATCATCATCCTTTGTTTACACAGAGAACATGTGTTCTTTTAATATTATTGCTTTTTGCTTCTCTTATTCCAGACTATTTTTTTTCTTCTGTATATGTGTAGTGCCAATCAGTTGTTTTTTTCTTCTGTTTATTTGGAGAGACCATACCAGATTATAAGTTTTTCTATTCTGCCAATTATTTTTACTGCATCGACCATACATTCTGTTTTCATAATTCTTATTTCTCTTGAAAAATTTGGGAACATCTTGTTGTGATTCCATGATCTGTTGGTAATCCCAAGATCTTCTATCCTCAACTAGCATTAAATATTTTTGTCTTACAACTTTTATTCAGAGTTGCTTGGACTTATTTAAATATCTTAGAGGTGATTAGCCCTTCTTTTTTAATAGCTTCTCTGTTGATTTATCTGCTTGGGCTCAAGGCTTTTAACTGAGTTTGCTTCCTCCCAAGATATTGGATAATTTCGATTTTTTCTCCCTTATATTCTCCTGTCACTCACTTTCTGATTCCTTTCCCCTTTAATTAGGGATCACCCAGAGCTAAACCTCAAAGCTGTCTGAGTCTCCTCCATTTTTAGGAATTTATTTTTCACTGGACTTAATTCCTGTCCCAAGTGACTTCTGGAATGGTGTGTGTGTGTGTGTGTGTGTGTGTGTGTGTGTGTGTGTGTGCACATGCATGCATGCATGCATGCTCATGTGAGCAAGTGCATGCAATTTGCCCTAGATAGATGTCAGTCCTCTTTCTTTAAGGCCTAGTAAACACCTCTCACCCATTGCTCTTCTTCCCCCTTTCCTCTTTTCTTTGGTTCTCTGACTGACAGCTGTTGTAGCTGCCATCCCAGGCTGAACAAGCATTAAGTTGCCTTTACCTTTACTTCCTCCACACAAGGGGTTGAGGTTGAGGAGAGGGTTTGGGAAAAGTGGTATTCCTCTGCTTGATGCCACAGAATGGTGAAGTATAGCACTTAGCTCAGTGCCTGGCACATAGTAGGCACTTAATAATATGAACTGAAAGGGGCAAAGTATGTTAGTAGAGACTACAATAGTGGCAAAGAAATTGCTGAGTTGGTAGTGGAGCACAAGTTCATGGGCCAGGTCATATTGGCATGGCAGAGCATGGGGCTGGTTTGGGAGGGGTTGTTGAGTGAGTGTGTCAGAGATGAAGGATTAGTCTTGACTTGACTTTCTAGGACAGAGACAAGATGGTGAAGTAGAGACAGCACTCAGCTGAGCCCCCCCCTCCAAAAAAACTTTAAAATAACTCTTCAAATCAAATTCTGGAGTGGCAGAGCCAACAAAGGTCAAAAGTTAGACACGCTTCCAGCCTAAGACCCTAGGAGCCAAGAGGTCATAAAGAGATCTGTGGCATAAGGGTGGAGGCTGACCCAGAGCATCAAAAATGACCTAATTAAAAGGAATAAGTAGAGAAACTACACATTGCTAAAAGTCACCATAAACAATGAAATAATACCAATATTAAATATATGTGCATTAAATGACATAGAATACAAATTCTAAATGGAATAGTCAAATTAATTATAAGAGGAAACAGACAGTAAAACTAAACTACTAACTTTCCCTTCTCAAGGCTAGATAAACCTAACCATAAAATAAATAAGAAAGAAGTTAAGGAGATTATTAGAATCTTAGAAAAATTAGATA
>CM053624.1:53502139-53531246 GCA_028646595.1 Phalanger gymnotis
AAGAAGGAAGGTCAGAAGGAAAGAGAGACAAGCAATATAATAAAATGTAGTTTGAAAAGGATATGTGTATGTTGGTATACATATATGCATATATTACCACATTGGAATATTATATGTATACACATATAGGTGCATGTATGTTTTTGTACATATAAGAAATATGATATTCAATATATGTTCATGTATGTATATATATGTGTGTGAATACACATATATAAATATATGTAAGAATTTACATGTTTACATGTGGATATAAATATTATAAAGCAAGAGGTTCATCATGTCATATGCAATTCTCTTCTTGTGTCCTGCCGTGAATATATAAATGCTCATTTTTGTTTTAAAGTTAACAATTAAAATGAAACTGCCTCTGAAAGTCCACATGATAACATGACTTGAGCAAAAGAAGTGGTAACAAAAACATTGCCAAGGAGAGAAACACAACATGACTATGTGAATTTGATGTATTGTGATGAATAAAAAGTCCAAGAGACATAAAAAAAAAGTCTGTTCTGCATACATTTTCTCCCAGAAAACTGGCTGTTAAACATTTACCAAATCACAGTTAGGTCAGAGAAGCTAGCTTTGAATCTAGGCTCTGCCACCACCGAGTAAGGTTGTCACTTTGGATAAATCATTTCACTCCTTTGGGCCCAGTTTCTTTACCTATATTACGATGGGTTTGGGCCAGATTGCACCTGGGGTTCTTTCTGGCTCTAAATCAATGGTCCTCTCATCCCAATTCTCAGACTAGTACCACATTTTTCCTTGCGCTTTCTTTGCATTCTGGTCTAGTGGATGCATTCTCACTCTGTTTCATTTCTTTCATTTTGCCTTTTTCAGAAAACTACATGGAATGCCCCAAATTACCAAGTTGCCACTCCCAGAGGAATCCCTGCTCTTTGGACAATGCCAAGGCCTGTTTTACCCAGCTGAAGCCTCAAATTGGTAAACTTAGGAGAATACAAGAAGTGCTTGATCAGGTGCTGGATGGTTGATGTCCAAGAGGGCTGTGACTGATGCTTAATGAATTCCGGATGATATGATTATATATTACACCCAGTACAAAGCCATTTACCCTACAGGCATTCAAGAAATCTGAACTCAGTTTGAGTTAAATTGAATGTGATAATGCTAATAACTAACATTTATGTAGCCCCTTAAGACTTATAAAGAGGTTTCCTTATAATAATCCTATGAATTAGTGCTGCTCTGTAAGAGTCAACATGGTTCTGGAGGTAGGAAGAACCTGGGTTTGAAGTCCACCATGACGCTTACTGGTTATGGGTAAGGCAGTTTACTTTACTCAGTTTACTTTACTCAGTTTCTTCAAATAGAAAATGGTGATGATGATGATGATGATGATGATATGTGTGGTACCTTCCTATAGGATTATATCAAAGATCAAATGAAACGCTTTTGTGATACGAAAGCACTATTCAAACAAAAACCCTGTGTTGGTTATTTCTAGAAGGATGTGTGATTTCACCATAATAAAGAACTCTTGTCATAGATTTAGAGTTCAAAAGAACTTTTTTTCAAAAGAGGAAATCAAGACCTAGATGATTTAAATAATTTACCTGAGCTCACATAGTTAAGTAGCAGAGGTGAAATTTGAATTTAAGACTTGGGACTCCAAGCTCAGTATTTTTTTTTCCTCTCTCACGCCATAATGGAGCCTAAATTACAAAGCAGCTAATTGACTTGTCCTGAGTCACACAGATAGTAAGTGTCAAACTTAGGATTTGCATCTAAGCCTCCATGACTACAAACCCAGAAAACTACCTCTTTCAGTTAATAGTGTACATATTATCATCCTCACTTGACAGATGAGAAAACTGAAATTAGGAGTGTTAGTAATGTCAGGATTTAAGTAAGCTCTGGTCTCCTCCAAGGTCATGGCTTTTTTTTTTACTATTCTCTATGATATTTTCCAATGTGATATTTTTTTTCAAAAATAATAGTTTGTTGTTATACCCGAACCCTCAGAATTAAGTTGAAGGAAATCATATGTATACCAGAAAGCCTCAGTCTCAGTAACTCAGAAGGTGAAGCCAATATTTCCTTACTTTGTGTTTAAAAACATTTTTGACACGCTGCTATTTATCCAGGCTGCCCTTGAATGCTTTTGATTGACTATAGCATGATTTTAGAATCTGATCCTCCAGGGGAGATTTTTGGGGGGGTCACCCAGTCTTGAGCATACTCATCTTAGACATAGGACCGTTAAATAAAAAGCCTTGCCAAAGAAAAGGAAGCTAGAATGAATAGACCTGAGAAACTGAGTTCTGCTGGAAGTTAAGGGTAATTGCTCCAGTCCTTGGGCAGACAGAGATTTCATGTGGTCTGGGTAGGTAAGCTTCTCCAAAGAAATGAATAGGAAAATGAGGCAGGCTATGATGCCAGCATATCTTTCGTCTATGCATTACTAAAGGTTTTCACTTCAGTCAACCATGACTTTATGCTCTGCCCATTCCATGCAAAGGTATTTAGCATCACCAGCAGATGATTCCCCTTTTCCTTTTCTACCTTGGAGGTGCTTCCTATGTTGACTTCACTTTTGTTGGAATGTCCTTTGGGGTCTTCTCCGCTAAGTGTATTTTCTTTTAGAACTCAACAGACTTATCATGGTCAAGTTACCTCCTGATGGTCTACGAGGACGTCCAGACCAAGCCTGCTATGACTGAACCTGCTCTAGTGATGCCCATTTGCCCTAACACCTTTCCTAGTGTCTTGGCAATTTTGCAGTTACAGAGATATAAAGACAGCAAATGCTTATTGAGCATCTATTCCATCAGAGCAATGCTGGACCCTTGGGGAAATAAGACACAGTTCGAACTGTGGCCCTGCCCTCAAAGAGCTTACTGTCTAGGAAGTAGTTAAGAATATGTTTGTGATCTATTTATAATATCACTGATATCTCTGAGTGGCAAGGACCTCAGAGACCATTTAGTCCAAACTATACCCTAAAAATGAATCATTTCTATCATACTCTTGATGATTAGTGAGAAAGTTTTTGCTTGAAAAACTCCAGTGAAGGGAATCATTCTTTTCAGACTTAGTGCATTCTAGACCTTGGAAAGCTCTGATTGTGAGGATATTACTCCTCATATTAAATCTAAATTTGCCTCTTTGTGGCCTTTACTAATTGGTCCTAGTTTTGCACACGAAGAACAAATCTGTTCCTTATTCCACATTACTGCCCTTCATATACTTTGAGACAGTTGCCATGACCTCTCTGATTCTGCTTTAGACAACATTATCACCTCCTTCATCTTATCCTCATATTTCTCTTTTTTTTTCAGCAATGTTGTCAAGTGCATTCAGTGAGGACAAACACAGCATCAACTAGCTACTGCACTAATGGTAAATTATTCAACTCGAAAAGGCTATAAGCCAAGACTAAAGTGGAAGGAGTGTTGGTGCATGATTTTTTTGTTTGCAAATGATTGTGCACTCAAAGCAGCCTTGAAACTGAGATGCAACAAAGTATGGATGGATTCTCTGCTGCTGATGCTAATTTTGGCCCAGTAATTAACACCAAGAAAACAGCGGATCTCCACCAGGCAGCAGCACCACAGCATCCATATATGGAACCATTGGTTACAGCAAATGGGGACGTTTGGAAAGCTGTGGATAAGTTCACTTACCTTAGTAGTGTACTTTCCAGGGATGTGCACATCAATAATGAGGTTGGCACATGCATTACCAGAGCTAATTCAGTGTTTGGGAGGCTCCGAAAGAAAGTTTTGGGGAAAAGAGGTATTAGGCTGACTACCAAACTGAAGGTCTACATGGCCGTGGTGCTGACCTCATTGCTGTATGCCTGTGAAACCTGGACCATCTACCAGCACTATGCCAAGAAACTGAATCACCTCCATCTGAATTGTCTTAGGCAGATTCTGAAGATCACCTGGCAGGAGAAGGTACCAGACACTGAGGTCCTTTCTCAGACTAAACTGCCAAGCATTCAAACTCTACTGAAGAGAATAAAACTCCAATGATTGGCCACACTGCACAGATGCCAAGCATAGGCTTGCCTAAAAGACTATTTTATGGAGAACTCACACAAGGCAAGCACTGACATGGAGGGCAGAAGAAGTGATGCAAGGACACTCTCAAGATCTCTCTGAAGAACTTTGGAATTGATTGCACGACATGGGAGACACTGCCACAGCACTGCCCAGCATTGTGTGCCCTCATCAAAGAAGGTGCTGTGCTCTAAGCAAAGCAGAATTGAAATAGCTCAAAAGAAATGGAAGATGTGCAAATTTAGAGATTCTACCTGAAATATTCACCTGGACTATTTATGCCTGACCTATGGTAGAGCATTCTGAGCTTATATTGGTCTGATCTGCCAGTCAGACACATTGTAACCTGACTCTAACATAGTGATGTCATTTTGGTCCTCTTTGAGAACAAAGGACAGCAACCAACCAACCAACCATATTGCTCTTTGTCATCCTGATTCTTTCTCTGTCTCTGTGTCTCTGTGTCTCTGTCTCTCTCTCTCTTTCTCTCTCTGTCTCTCTCTTCCCCCATCTGTTTGTCTCCCTTCTTTCCTTTCTGTCTCTGTCTCTTTCTCTCTATCTGTCTCTCTCTCTCTCTCCCTGTCTCCATTTACCACTTTATCTCTGCCCCCTCCCTCTGTCTCTGTCTATCTCTTTCCTTCCATCTCTGTCCCTGCCTCTCCCTCCTTCTCTCTTCCTCCTCCTTCTGTCTTCCTGCTTTCCTCTCTCCTTTCTCTTTCTCTCTCTCCACCCCCCTCTCTCCATCTGTCTTTCTGTCTCAAATCTAGTACCCATAATTCTATATACTACTGCAGTTGTGGTGTGAGCAAGACAGAGTGCAACAAAACTCATTTCTCTCATCCCAAATGCTATACCTTTCTTTTTGTAGCCTAACATTGCATTAGCTCCTTAGCCTCCTTGTCACACTTTTGGCTCCTCTGAAGCTTGCAGTCCATTAAAACTTCTTTCAGCCAGACTGCTGACTAGCCCTGCCTCTCTAATCCTAAACTGGTAGAGCCAATTTTTTGAGAAAACAGAGATTCAGAAATTAAATCAATCACTTATAGTCTTGTATGGATTTACCCAGTTAGTATCAGAGCTGAGATTTGAACCCTCTTCTACTGACTCCCAGCCTATTATTCTCACTCCTTCCCATTGTTCTCTCTCAGGAAGCATCATTTACTAAGCATCTATTCTGTGTAGAAAATGAACTGTACCAAGTTCTTTAGGAGGCATAAAAGGAATGGAAATCTTTGTTGTTTCTTTAGCACGCTATGCACTCCAAGTGACGGGAGGGCACATACATGTGAAATGATTGAAAAAACGTACAAAGCAGCCTAACAGCAAGTGCAAATTAATTAGTTACTACACACCAGCAGAGTACAATGGAGAACACAGAACACTACAAGAAGTCTTCCAGGAGGTGAGTCTTGGAGAGGAATTAGAAGTAGATGAAAAGCACAAATTAGTTGTAAGGAAGAAGAAAACACATTCAATAAAGTGGGGGCGAGGGGGGAGGGGTAAGAATGGTTGGCACAAAGTCTGGGAAGCAGAACTGTAAACGGAGAGGTGTGATCACACGTCCTGTGGTCAGCTTGGGTTTGACCACCTCATTGCTGTCAGTTTATGCCCCATGGTTAAATGCTGAATTTGGAGCACTGCTTATGTGTCATGGCAGAAAGAGCACCAACTTTGTACCAAGAGAACCTGTGTTCAGATTCTAACTCTAGCTACCAGTAGCACCTTGGGGAAGTGATCTAACCTTCCCAGGACTAGGTTTGCTAACTTCTAAGATAAGAAAATTGGACTAGTTGAACCCTGGGGCTCTCCAACTCTAGATCTAAGATCCAATGATCTCATTATCCAATCCCTTCATATTTAATAGTTGAAACCCAGAAAGAGATAAGGTGACCTGTACAAGGTCACATAGCAACTGAATAGCAGAACAAGGAATGAACCCAAGCCTCCTGAATCCCAGTTAGGAAAGCAGTGTGGTGCGGTGGAGAGAGCAATGAACTGGGAGCCAAGGTACCTGGATCTAATTCCCATCTCCTCTCTGTGATACCTGGGTGACCTTGGTCTAAGCACTTCATGTCTCTAGGACACTGGGCAACCAGATGGCGCAGTGGATAAAACACTGGGCCTGGAATCAGGAAGACCTGACTTCAAATCCAGCCTCAGACATGTATTAGCTGTGTGACCCTGGGCAAGTCACTTCGCCCTGTTCGCCTCAGTTTCCTCATCTGTAAAATGAGCTGGAGAAGGAAATGGTGAACCACTCCAGTATGTTTGCCAAGAAAACCCCAAATGAGGGCACAAAGAGTCAGAAATGACTCCAGCAACTGAACAACAATAACTCTAGGCCACCAGTTCATCAGATGCAAAGAGAAGGGATTAGGCAAGTTAACTTCTAAGCATCAATTCTACATCTATGATTCTAAGGTTCTACCTCGATTCAGGTCAGGCCCCTTTCACTCTTCCAGGCAATTGACCTGTTTGTAATTGCTGACCAAGTATCCCAACTAAAGAACAAGGATATTCAGGGTTGACCATGGTGCCAGGGACCTTTGGTGTCAAAACTATGGTCTTGAAGTTGGCCCTAATTGTATCAATGTCTGGAAGCATAAAGCTGTAACTGGGCTAGGATCTTTATCTCAAGATTCTGACATATGGTGAAGAAGTATACTTCTAATGTGGGATGATAGTACCACAAGACTCATGACTAATGGAGGATGTCATCACAGAGGAGGTACGCTCTCAGTCCTGAGCAGTCACCCCTTTGAGGAGATGGTCATTTTTTTATGCTCTGACCTAAAGGACAAAACTAGGAATCTCCAATGTGAGGTTTTCTGATTCTACCATTCTACTGAAATGACATTCTCAGAGATCCCCACCGATGTCTTAATCACTATATCCAATAATCCCTTCTCAAAACTCATTCTCTTTCTGCAATTTTGACACCACTATTCTCCCTCCCCTCACCTCATCCACTTTCTGAATACTCTCTCCTCCCCTTTGGTTTCTATAGTAGTATTCTCTCCTGGTCCTCCATCTATCTGATTCCTCTTTCTCAGTCTTCTTTCCTGGGTCATGATTCTTCTCCCCTACCTGGATATGGGTGTGTTTCATGGCTTAGCCATAGTCTCTCCACACTGTCTCCTCTCCCTTAATGATCTCATGAGTTACTATGGTTTCAGTGATCACATCTATGGCCTCAGTTGATATATCTGATTCCAATCTTTCCTCTGAGTTGATCCTGCATTTCCAAAAATTTGTGGGGTATCTCTTTTTGGATGTCTCTTTGAAAGCTCAAACTCAACAATTCCAAATGGAATTCATTATCTTCCTCCCAAATCCTTCCCCTATATCTTACTTTTTTAATTCTCTTGTGGACACCACTATCTTTCCTGTCACTTTGGCCTGAAACTCTGATATTATAATTATGATCGTGGTGATGATAATAATGATGATAAGTAGCTAAGGCTTATATAGCACTTTATGGTGTTAAAGCACTTTACAAATATTATCTCACTTGTCTCTCACAACAACCCTGGGAGGTAGATGATATTACTATGCTCATTTTACAGATAAGGAAACTGAGGCAAACAGAGGTTAAGTGATTTGTCCAAGATCATACAACTAGTGTCTGAGGACAGATTTGACCCCTGATCTTCCTGACTCCAGGTTCAGTGCTTTGTTGAACATGTTGGGTGGACCCTGATTAAATCTCTTCTCTCTCCCTTAAAACCTAAATCCAATCAACTGCAAGTCCCATAGAATTCATATTGTACACTATCACACATGTATACCTTCTTCTCTACTCTTACTTATACCACTCTAGTTCAAGCTTTAATTGCCTCAGGCCTAAACTATTCTAATAGCCTCCTAACTGATCCCTCCCTTTTCTGATCACATACCTGCCAAACTTATTTGTCTAACATATAGATTTGACCTCTTCTGTATGCTGCTCAAAAGTCTTCAGTAGCTCCCCAGTACTCATTTGATAAATCTCCTTAGTTTGGCATTCAGAAGACTTTACAGTTTGGCTCCAACCTCCCTTTTCTGCCTTATTTGACTTAATTCTGTTCATATATACTATGTTCCAGCCAAACTGGCCTGGTTTCTGTTTCCTGATCTTAATCTAACTTTTTCTTCCATTGCCTATACCTAGAATGCACTCTGTCCCCAGCTCATATATCCTTCCCTACTCCTTGCAACTGAAAGTGATCTCTCCCTCCTCAGATTTCATACATTTGGCATCTTTCCTCTGGTCTTACTGCCTTCTACTAATGTATCATGCTTATTTATGCACAGGGCACATTCCTCAATTAGATTATAAGCTCCTTGAAGACAGAGATTGGGTTGGTTTATACCTTCCGTATTCCCGGAGTTCAGCACAGTGCGTCGCCTGGGGTAGGTGCTTAATAAAAGTTGGCTGCCTTGGATTGGATTATGTGTACTAAGGGACTCAGCCAAAGTGTGTCCATGTACTCCGTGTAATTAACTCTCCTTGATTTATGGGGTAGTTAAATGGGGATGTGACAGTCTCAATTCAATCTCCAAGAAATGTGCTTCAAATCAACAGCCAAAGTCCTCATGTTAAATCTTGCAGGCACCATTCTCTGAGGGCCAGGGGTAGCAGAGTCTAGCTGGTGTCTGTGTTTACCCAACAGGAAGCAATGAATGGCTGACTTTGATTTTCCAGAAGTCTTGTAAACAAGGTGCATTAGAAGGTTACTTCCCCCTGAGTGTTTGCCTTTCCTCTAGTTGTCAGTGCCTGGATTATAGAAGTCACCACAGCTGGCCAGGACAGATGTCCTAGAGGAGGCCAAATTAAATGGCCTTGGTTTGGCAGAGCCATGTGACATGAGAGGCAGACCCACTGCCTTTTGGTTCATAGGCCAGTAAGAGTAATGCTACTAGTAAGAAGTTATTAATCCCAAAATACACGTAGCCCAAAGGTGCTGACTGCCCAATAAAATAAATACCTGTGTGGACCCCAGGAACAGGCAGCAAAGGAAATAAAGAGCCTTCCACAGTTCATTTCTCACAGCCAGATTCCGAGTAAACCTTAATCCACCATGGCGTCAATGCCAACATACATGCTAGTCTCAGGAGGCCTGTAGTTCCCTTGTGGACATTACAGAGTGGTGGCAACAGCATTAAATTATATGCCTGCTCCGGGCCCCCTGAAAGCACCTGATGGAGAGGGGTACTCTATTAGAAAGCAGCCCCCTTCTATGCATTATGGCTTAGAACCACTTACAATGCAAAGGGAGATTAGAAGTCACTGAGGCCATTCCCCTGTCTTGCTAGTATACCTCTCCCCTCTAACCAAACTTTTCACTTGTACCCTATGGTATAGCCATTCTATATTTAATAACCTGCTCTGAGTCATTCTTCTAAATTTATATCTTATTGGATAGTGATGCTGACCACCCGTAACAGGTAGTCAACCGAATGGTGGCTGACTTTACTCTCAATATTAAACCTGTGTCTGCACCCGGAAATGACTTGGTTTCTATTTTGCATTTGTGTGTGTCCGTGTACATGTGTATATGCGCATGTGTGTTGTTTCCCTCCCATAGGATATAAACGCCTCAAGAGCAGGAACTGTTTGGTTTTGTCTTCGTATTCCTAGCACCCTAATGTGGGGCCTGGTACATAGCAGGCACTTAATAAACTGGTACCAATTGAACTGAATCTTGCACATGGTACAGTATACACATGGAGAAGCTAACTGACTTCCCCACCATCACACAACAGAGAAAAGCCCCACGGTTTCCCGGGAAGAGCTCTTTCTTTGGAGTCAGACAAACTGAGTTTGAGTCTGGCTCGGACCCTCTAAGTTATGTGACTGTGGGCAGGCAATCTTGCCTCCCTGATCTTTAGTTACTTCATTTGTAAAGTGGGATCGGTAATACCTGGACCACCTACTTGACAACATTGTTACAAGGAAAAGACTTTGTGAACAGTAAATATAGTACCAGGGGGTAGGGAGCCTGTGGCCTTCTAGGTCCTCAAGTGTGGCCCTTTGACTGCATTCAAACTTCACAAAACAAATCCCCTTAATAAAAGAATTATATCTATCTATATACACATATACATATATGTATACGTACAGTATATGTAATCTATATTTATGCATATTTATATATACTATACACTACAATCTTTATAATGTATAATTATAATATATAAATATAGGTTGCTATTCTCATGGAGGCCATGGATTGTTATTGCTTCTTGTTAATTCTCCAACTCTTCTTCCTCTTGGGGAGAGATACTTCAGTTTGGGGAACAACAGACAATCTTTGGATCTTTATTGTTTCCCGAGGAAATTCAGATCCTTCCATTTCACGTTCTACTTACTATGCGGGTAGCGGATGGTAGTAGATAGAGAATCAAAGGAGATGAGTTCTCACATTTAATACTTGTATAATTTTTTTTTTTGGCATAACGAGTTTATTTTATTTTCAATTCACCAAAAATAGGAGTATATATATAGAATGATTTTACATATAATACTTGTATAATCTTGATCACACAATGGATAGAGTTCTAGGCCTGGAGTCAGGAAGAGCTAAGTTCAAATCTAGTCTCAGACACTTGCCAGCTGTGTGACCCTGGGCAAGTCACTTATCCCTGCTTTCCTCAGTTTCCCCATCTATAACATGAGCCTGAGAAGGAAATGGCAAACCACTCCAGTATCTTTGCCAAGAAAACCCCAAATGAGGTCACAAGGAGTCAGAAATAACCAAACAACAATCTTGGACAAGCTCACCCTTCTGGGTCTCAGTTTTCTTATCTATAAAATGAAAGGATTGAACTAGGCTAGGTGGTCTTTGAGTTCTATCTGATTCTATTCTCTTAGGCCCATCTCTGTATTCTTGATTGTATCAGTGGTGAATTTTGTCCAAGCTGAAAACACTGGTTAGCAGTTTTCCGTGGGGTGTTTTGGATCGCGTAGACAGAGCCAAAGTGAAAAAATTATGCCAGGCCAGGTGCATGATTCATTTTGGGGGGAGGAAAGGGAAGAAGGGAAGAGAAAAATAAGTGAACTCCATTTTATGCCTCTCCAAGAGCCTAAAAAGACTGGCTAGCTTTCTATATTTCTATGTACTCAAATGCAAACAGATTCTGACTTAGCTCCAGACACCCAACACACACACACACACACACACACACACACACACACACACACCTCCCCAACCTCCTCTGGAACTCTATCCTTTCTTCTTGGTCCTATAACTTCCCAGTCCTATTCCTTCCCTTGCCAATACTCCCGAGGCCACAAATCTGAGCTGTCTGATTTCATTTCTGACACCTGGGTTTAGCTCTCATCACAAAATTAGGTAGATTCATAGAATGTCGAGAAGTAACATCATAGAGCGGATAAAGAGCTAGGCTTAGAGGAGGATTCAAGCCTCATCTCTGCAGTGCTGGCTGTGTGATTTCTGAAGGCTGCATGTTGAATTAGTTTTTTATTTGTGAGGCAGTTGGGGTTAAGTGACTTGCCCAGGGTCACACAGCTAATAAGTGTTGAGTATCTGAGACTGGATTTGAACTCAGGTCCAACTGACTCAGGGCAGTGCTCTGTCCACTGTATCACTTATCTGCCCCTTAATTTTTAAAAGTGATATTACTGTATATTTATTTATTTTGTTAAGTATTTTTCAATTATCTTTTAATTTGTTTCAGGTCTACACTCTGGAGGGAATATTGTGGTCGGCATGTGTCCAACGACCCTATTTTTTTTTTCTCTGCTCTTCATGACCATAAATTGCAGAGAAGGTACCAACCTATGCTTGTAGAGGGAATTCCCTCAACTGAGAGTTTCCTGTTAATGAAATCACAGGCCCCATCCCAGTCCTTATTCCCAACATAGAATGCTAGAGTTGAAAAGGATTAAGAACGCTTTGTTGAAAGATCTCTTATTTTACACACCAGGAAGCTGAGGCCAAAAGAAGGGAAATGAGGTGCCCAAGATGATGTAGTGAGCTTGCTTTGAAGCTAGGAACAAAATTCAGGCCTCCTGGGTCTCCGTCCAGGGTATGGGGGATTCTTGGGTTTTTTTTTGGGTGAGGGGTGGGGAGTGTTTTTTTTTTAAAGTCTGAACTTAACAGAGCATGAGATGCGCTTCTTCATCTGCAATGTAGAATAAAAAAAAAGGATTGGACATGAAGCTGCACATGTGTTAAGTAAAGCTTGTTTCTTTAAAAAAAATGTGTAATGAATTAAGCATTTTATTTACAAAGCTGCCTTTCTCATCTGTGTTTCTACTGACAGCTCCAGCAGGTGGCTGTTGTTGTTGCTGTTGTTGTGGTGGCTGTTCTCCTTCTTTGTAATCAGTAAGGGAAAGATCTTTCCTGCCCATTGAATAGGCCTCAGGTGGAGCCAACAAAGGGAGGCCTGATTAGAGGCAGGCCCATGCCCTTTCACTAGCTAGATGTGAGGCCCCAGGCCCGCATCCTTTTGCTAGTTAAGCCAATGTGGGCATGAAGTCCTCAGGGCCCTAAGGGGAGTTGCTAAGACCGGAGCCATTGGTATGTGCAATGAGTTCTAGTCAATCAGATGCTGGCTAGGACCGTATAAAAAGAGAGCCCAGAACTGAAAGCAGCAGAACTGAGAGCAGCAGGGTTCAGAAGCAGACATCGAGATGACATGGAGGTAGTGAGAGCTACAGGAATCTGAATTCAGCCCACCGAGAAGGAGCAGGAGCTTAGAGTCTACAGAGCTGCAGAAGAGAGTGCTGAGCAGAGAGTTGGGATTTGTGAGCGATTGTTTATGGGAAGGCCCTAGCAGGGTGGAAGGTTAAAGGAAGACTTGGCTCCTTGCTGTAATATTGTGTTATAATTTCCTTGTTGCTACATTGAGATGGGCTTACTGGCTTTGGAATTTTATTGCTACCATATGCAATTGGAATTACTGGTCCTGGGATTGGATTCTCTCATGTCTAAATAAATGTTATACTTCCTCTGCCTTCTACCTGGAGAATTTCTTATACTTTGAGATTCTGGACCATTCAGGCATGTTCGTGGTCATCTTCAAGGTCATGAATCTTGCCTTACTGATACATTCTTCTTCTTCCTCCTCCTCCTCCTTCATCTTTGTCTACTCTTTTGCATTTTGGCAACCCTATTACTTGCCTTCTTCTTTTCTTCCTCCCCTAAATTGAAGAAAGGGAAACATTTAAAAGAAAAGAAAATGCCCCAGGTGTTTTTGATCACTAATGAATGCATGAAGGTCTGGAAACTGGATGGGAGGTTGTATCATCAAGTTTTGGGGGGAGTTGTTCCTCTGTCTCCTCACTGTCCCTATATAGAGCCCAGCTCTGAGGAAGAATAGCACCCCCCACCCACCTACTTTTTGCAATTTAGTCCTCACACGGCAACTTTCCAAGTGCTGTAAAAATCTCAGGGTGTCCTACAGGTCCCTTCAGAGAACAGGGAGCACTCCTTGCAACTCAAAGAGGCTGAGACTTTGATGTGAGAGTATGCTGCCATTGGCTAGAAATAGTAAAGAATGTAGAAAAGTGAAAAGGCCAGTTTGCGAGTCAGTTCTAACACTGGCACTAGGAGATCAGTCAGAGCCTCTAGCTCTAATCCTAACATTAAGCCTAATTTTGCCTCCTTACAATTTCTACCCATTGCTACTGATTTAGCCACATGGGGACAAACAGAGCAATTTTACTATATAATCATGATTGCCCTAATTCTTTTTTGCTCTAGGCTAAACAGCCCCATTACTTTCAACCAATCCTGACATGCCATGCACACAAGGCCTTTCACTATCCAGGTTGCCCTTCTCTGGATGCTTTATCCAGGCCCAGAACTGAACACAGCACTCTAGCTGAAGTCCCAGGAGGGCAGAGGGCAGTGGAATTATACCCTCCCTTTTCCTAGAAGGTATATTTCTTTTATAAACTCTCTAATAATTTAATAACTCTATTAATAAATTTAATTTAAAAAATCATTTAAAATGAATTAGATTAGGACTAGTTGGGGAGACTGGCCCAGCACCAATCTACCATCATTTAGACAATAGATAGGGATATTCATAAAAAAAGTTATATAAACATCAAATGCATCAGAAGCAGAATGGTGGATTGGATAGCACACTGGCCTCAGAGTCAGAAAGACTGGGGTTCAAGTTACATCTCTGACACATACTCTGTGACCCTAGGAGAGGCACTTGATACCCAATACTTCAATAGTTCAGCCTTCTTTTTAAGGCTGTAAATTGCAGAGTCGATGGAGTTTGCTTACTAGGAGTTCCCTCATTATCTATATCAATGAAATTATAGTTTAGACAAGTCATTTATTCATTCTGTGCCTCAGTTTCTTCAAATAGAATCCTTCTAAGATCCTTTATGATTGGATTTAGAACCAGATGCCAGGCACCTTTTAAATGTTGTAAATCATGGTCCCTGTGAGAGGACAGCACCCAAGCTGCAGGCTATATCAGCTTCTAAGAGTCATGGCGGGAAACTAAGGATCTCTTGGGCCATTCCCAGGAGATCATATGCTTGACCCTCAACAGAGGGACTGGGTAAAGTTATTCCATTGATGCACTATGAGGGTGGAAGATAGTGACATATTCTTTTTCATTCACTTATATTTGTTGAAGGGTATGTCCACCTATTTTCAGTTCAGCCTCTGAATTTATGAATTCACATATTGGATAATCAGGATTTCCTGTCCTAGGAAGCCTCAGGCCTGATTTTTTCTTCTCTCCCTCCCCCTTTCCCCAACCAGATGTACCCTGGAGGTCTTTAATCTTCCATCTGCTGCTATGTTGATTAAATTAAAGGCAGGGCAAACCCTTCTCCAGCTCAGGGCTCCCTATACCTCGGGTGGGAGGCTATTTACTGTCTTCTTTGTTTCCCATAGAGTAGGGTTGACAATAGAGTTAGTCGCTAATTAACTCCACTCTGCAATTCTAGCCAAGCAGAGCCTGCCAGTTCTGTCAGGAAAAATGTGAGAAACTGTTCTCCTCACCCCAGGAAATGTGTTATGTCAAATGCGTGCATGGAGTTATCTCTAACATGCAGCCCTAGGAGACAGCAGGAAAGTAAAGAGAAGAGGTGACTCCTTTTGGAGACCCCAGTGTACAAAATGTGGGGGAAGGGGGTCACAATTCCCCATTTTCCTTTCTGGGAAACTGTCCAACCTGCTCCCACCCCTCAAGTCTGAGTCTGAAATCTTTGGAGTCTCCATCCCTTGCTGTGCCCCTCAAATGTGGAGAATCTAGAAATGACACAGGGATTTCATGAGATCTTAAATTTAGAGCTGGAAGAGACCTTAGTGGTGATCTAGCTCAACCGCCCCATTTTTTAGATGACAAAAGCAAAGTCTGTAGTGGCTAAGTGACTTGACTAAGGTTTCCTAGGCATTAAGTCAAAGAGCTAGAATTTGAACCCACATCTTCTGACTCCAAACCTTGAGCTCGTTCCATTCTAAAGCAATGAACATAAGGAGGGAAAAAGGTGGGAAGGAGACAAGATAAGACACAGGAAATCAAGCAATGGGGTTATCCATGGATTCTTCCAGCTCTTCATTTGACTTTCTTTCACCCTAGACCATCCCACTTAAGGTGAAGTCGAAAGAAAGCCAACCCCATTCAATCCACTTAGGCCAAGGAGAGATTTGAAAAAAAGGGTTAAAGACAAGCAGAGGGGAGAAGTCAGGAGGCAGGTGTGTTATCCTCAGAGAGTCCAAAAGTATGGCCCAAATCAGTAATAGCAAAGGAATGTCATCAAAGAATGCTAGGCCAAGAACGGAGTTTATGTTCTTCACAGACTAATTGGAGGGAAGTGCTTTGTTAACCATGAAGTGTTAACTAAAACTAATCTGTTGTTGATGTCATTGGACTACGTCATTCTGTTCCAAGGGACCAGTAGACTGGATGTTCTCTGTGCTGTATTGGGCCTTGTGGGCTTTCCAACAGGGCTTAGGAAGCTTTTACTGTGGCATAAGCTCTCTCTTGACTTACTAAAGATGATGTAGAAAGCAAAAGTTTAGGGTAGGAGTTTTAGCTTTGGTTTTTGCTGAGACCCAGAGGGTCAGAAGTCATTTGGAGATGAGAGAAATTTTCAAAAAGGCTCAAAACCAAATTGATTTCAATACTGTTTAAACAGTAACCACTACCTCCACCACTATCACCCCCAGCAACCATCCAACCAAGTGCTGGGTAACACATAGTAGGTGCTTAATAAATACTTGTTTCCTTCCTTCAATTCCAACACTGTAATATATGTCCTTCCTTCCTTCCTTCCTTCCTTCCTTCCTTCCTTCCTTCCTTCCTTCCTTCCTTCCTTCCTTCCTTCCTTCCTTCCTTCCTTCCTTCCTTCTTTCCTTCCTTCCTTCCTTCCCCTGTAATTTCATTAGTAGAGGGAGCTAGCTCCCCCTTAGGAACTCTGATTCAGCTGACCGCCTTGTCTGAGAATTAAGTGTTTAAGTGTCTTACCTATGCCCACACAACCACTAACCCAGCCCTTCCAAAGATAAGGTCTCTATCCACAAGCTATAATGACTCTTACCTCACACATTGCAGGTAAATGATAAATGTGTATTAATTTGAATTAAGGTGGTTAGTCCAAGTTTTATTTCTCCTATTTTAGAAATGAGGAAGCTGAGGCTCACATACATTAGCTGCTAGACCTGCTCCTTCTTGACAACTCTTCACTCTTTCCTTTTTGAGTTACTGGGAGGCCATCTTGCTTGCCAAGGAGTAGGAGTGCTTAAGCTGTGGATCATGGCTACCTCCCCTACCTCAATAGATTTCATAGGAGTCCATGTACTTGGATGGAAAGAATTCCATCATTTTCACTAACCTTTACTTGAAATTTAGTGTTTCCTTCAATTCTTTAAATACTTTATCCTGAGAAGGGGTCCATAGGCTTATACAGACTGCCAAAGGGATCCATGACCCCCCAAAAGTTAAGAACTCCTGCTGCAGAGAATTTTGATCGAGTGAGAAATCATTGCATTTCAGATTACACGTGTCTATTTTTCCTTCTTTGTAGATATCTATTCCTGAACCAGAGTATTATTTCTTTTCTGAACTCCCCTTCCCTCTTTTCCTTCCCTCCTCTACCCAGGAAATCTCTGTCTCCTAACAACTCCTCCAGACAATAGTAAAGTGGGACTAAATGTGAATAGCAAAAGACCTGCTGACTAGTTCCATTCATTAACATTTTTCTTTCTGTTTGGCACAGCAGGTGAAATGCTGCTAACAGTAGCTGTCTGTTGTTCCTAGAAATCACAAATATCTCATTGTGAATATGCATCTCAAGGCACCACCCCCCCCAGTTTAGGTCTGCTTCAAAACTTCACCATAGTCTCTTCATTTAGAGTTTGCATTGCATAGGAACAGCATTAAGATTCAGAAGGCTTTTTTGGATGCAGGGTCCTCCATTAGGAAGCTTTTTCTCATACTCAAATCCCTTGAGCACCCCTGCCCCAAGCTGATTATTTAAAGAAAATGAGAAAAGAAGAAAATGGTTGGCTTAAAAAAATCAATGTAAAATGGCAGGCATTTACACAAGGAGGTTAAACATGGATGAGTGGTCAGCATTGGCCCTTCTGCTTATATTGGAAGAGTCTGAAAGCAAAGTTAATGCATACTTCAGATTTTTAAAATCTCACTAAGATTTGATGGACATATAGTGTCTTGTCAAAGGAGATAATGTATGTAAAACACTTTGTTATTTGGAAGGCTTATTTTGCATGCTCAATGTCCACCACTGGGTACCCACTCTTCTTCATGTAAGGGAAATGGGGAGAAAGTTTAGCTGATGAAATTCAGATAGGCATCTCTATGCTAGGTCAGACTATCACTTGCTTATCACTTACTATCCAAGTTCTGGTATATACAATCATTTCTCAAAACCAATGCAGATACCAGTGGACAGCTTCACTCACCATAATGAGAACACGATGGAAGAAAGACCCAGAACCAATCCCAGGGGAGACCAGAGCCATATCTTTTGCTCGGATCTTCCAGGATTCTTCCCTCTGTATTCACTCCACCACTCACTCTCTCACCACCATACATGAATTAGTATAATCCAAGGTATGCCAGCCCCCATCCTATTATCTATCTCCTTTAAATAGCCTGGCAGAAATACTGTGGTAGTCATCAAAGTGATTGAATTATTTCCTGCAGGTTGCTCAGCAAAGATCACCCAAGAGGAACCTCTACTTTTTCGATACAGGACCTTACCTGTACCATGTCCTCCCTCCCTTTTGTCGGTGCACCATTTTCCTGATTACACTGACAAAACACTATAAATACAAGCAAACTATCGTCATTGCCTTCATTTCATGATTTAGTAGAGCTAAATGCTTGGCAGGAAGAATGTGCTAACAATATGTAAATACTGATCTGGAAAAAAAAAGTTTCAAAGCAAATCTGGACCAAATTCTAATTGGATTTATTGTCAGTCATGCTTTGAAACTTCCAATCTGTTTTGGGAGGGTGGAAGGGGTTGTGATCCTGTGATTTAATTGATACAAGGTCCTACCAATGAGGAAATTCTCTCTATGAATGCAAATTGGCACCTTCTGTGTAACTTATTTTAGAGAGGTAAGATTGTATATTATATATATATGATATATACTATATACACACACATATGGTAACTTAATTTAAAGAGATCTCTCAGAACTAGGAAGTTCATATATGTGTGTGTGTATGTGTATGTGTATGTATATGTATGCATGTATATACACACACATATATACATATATATGTGTATATATGTATGAGTCTATGTATATATATAGGTACATACACGTATCATACATATACACATACAAATACATATACATATATACAGACACACACACATATATATACATATATATATATACACATATATATATTTGAGGTAACTTATTTTAGAGAGGTTCCTCAGAACTGGGAAGCTAAGGGATTGGTCCAAGGTCAAACACCAGTACATCTCTGAGTCCGCACTTGAACCCTGAACCCTGGTTTTTGTGACTCCTAGGCCAGCTCCTATATCGGCTTTTCAATCTGTAATCATATCCAATTAAAATTTGTCACTTCCTTTCTTCATCTGGTCCTTGGCTGTACCAGAATCCAATGATTCCTCAGGGAGAACACACATGTCCTTTGACATTAAGTGAGAGAGTCTCTGATGGGTTTCAAATATGCTTTTCCACGTTTGTCTCCAAAGATGGAAAGACAAAGCAGGTGGCCTGTGTGCTGCGTATGCTATCAAAATGTGGTAGCACAAAATAAGCACAAAATCCTCTGTTTGGCATTCAGAGCCCTTTGTAATCTATCCCCCTTCGACCTTTCCAGTGTCCTTACACCTTACTCCCATACTCCCCTCCTTTTAGGTCTAATGATACTGATTTTCTGGCTGTTCCAAGGACAACACATTCTATTTCTCAACTCCAGGAATTTTCTCTGGCTTTGCCCAATGCCTGGAATGCTCTTACTCCTCATCTCTACCTACTGACTTCCCTGGCTTCCTTTAAGTCCCAACTAAAATCCCACATAAAGATGGAAGCCTTCTTCAACCTCTCTTAATGAAGGCTACTTCTAACATTATATTCCTCTGGCTCTATGCTCTCAACTATAGGTTTTGGCATTTGATTAACTTAGCTTTCCAGGCTTAAATTCTGAGACATCTCTAAAAAGACTGTCAAGAAGGAAAATATAATTTTCCTTTTCCTCCAGAACTTTAATGGATGTATCTTGATTGCCTTGATGGTAGGAAGATTTTTCTTGTATTATTTCTGCTTTCCATCCTTGTAGATTTCCCACCCACAAGCACCTTTTTCTTTTGAGAAAAAACCTTCCTTTTCAATGTATTGTTTAATTTACATATTAGGCTTATTTAATAATGGGCAGCCTTCTTGGCCGATTGTTCAAAGTAACACTTAGCAACAGATTGCTTTTAGATCTTAAAATCCTAAAATCTTGAAGCAAAGACTTCAGAAGTCTCATTTCACTCTGAGTTAAAATTGACATTTTTTTGCAACTAAGTAAATGACAAAAAGCAAATTAACTGCTTTTCAACACAAGAGAAGCATGACTGACCTATGGAAGACACATAATCTCTCCACCAATACTTGATACTTTTGTAGGATGGGCTCCTGAAAGAACTATTGAACTAACAGGATAGTAATCTATTCCCAGCTCTTTTTATGTACTGGAAAAGTGATATTTGTATTATTTATTCCTGTTGAAAATGAGAGCCTGTCTGTTTATATAAAGATCCTATGTTGAAGGCAGAGGATGAACTAACTAGATGACCACCTCTGGAAGCGCCTTGTAACTTTGGAAGATCAGGATTCAAAGAAATAATGCTTTGCATCTACCACACAGAGAAATTATGAAAGGAAAAATCTCTTTGAGCCTTTCTAAAGAAGAGAAACCATTTTGAGCTTGATTTTCCCAATTATTTTTTCAAAGCCATTTTCCCTAAAACCTATTCCAAGACCTTCAGATAAATTCCCAAGGCTAGGTAGATGGCCTCATCACAAAGAAACAGCATAGCAATTAAAGTGGCTGTAATAACCACGTAGGTACAGCTCCCAAATGCACAGCAGAAGAGAAGTAGGAGATAGTCTTCAAGACCTTAAAAAAATCTTTTAGATCCTCTGTGTGTCAGGTTCCTCACCCATGAAATAAGGTGACGATCTTTAAGGTTCCTTCAGGGTTTAAAGATCTACAATCTTATAATGCATGACATTTTTACAAGGGGAGCTGGCTGGCTCCAGTGTGCTTCCCAGCAAGTTGTGGTGAGCCTGACTTTAGATCTCTCCCCCAGCACTTGTGCAGAATAGTCAGCATAATGATGAAATTTCAGGAGTTGGGAAGGAAGCTGTTGCTGAGGCACAGAAAGGTTTCACATAGGTTCAAAATGATGTATAATCAGTAATTCATGAAAAAAATTAGACAGGGTAGAAAGGGAGAGGTTAGAGCCCCATTTGATAATCAATAACGCCATTCTTCTCTAGACATCACAGAGAACTTTGTTATGTAGCTCTCTAATGCAATATTAAAAAAATATTTTCCTCATCCCCTTTTATTGAACCACTTAACTTCCTTGCCAAGCAGAAAGATATGGCAGCCAAAGGCAATATTAGTTTAGAATGAGTCAGATCTTAGGAGGAGAATGGGTGAAGATCGTGATGACTATTGCTTCATAAAACAGAAAAAACAGTTGAGGGTAAAATCATTTTAAAGAATATTTGGTAAAGCTACCTAACTGAGCAGTCATCCTGAGGACATTTAAGGAAAAGAATTTAAGAAGGTCAACAAATAGAAGGGACAAGGGAAAAGCTCTGCAACAATTTTTTTAAAATAATGAACTTATTTTTAGTATCTAGGACAATGGGATCACTATTCTTGGACTCAAAAGTCACAGTTCCTGGATGTGAAGAGAAAATGGCCCTATTGAAAATATACATTGGCTAAATGAGGCCAAATGTACATAAGAAGTAATGCAGTAGTGACAGTATTGAGGGACTGATTGACAAGGTACCTGAAGGAATGGAAGATACTCAAGATGTGAACATTTCCAGATCTAATTAAAAGCCACTGAGAGCACATCAACTGACATATATGTCTACTTTCATTGATATCCATATAAAATTTTTATGAAAATATTCTACACTCATCTCCAGGACATCTTCTATGAGGTTATTAGTAGGGGACAGGCATGCCTTCAGAAAAAGCATTCCACCGTAGACCATATCCACACATCTATACATCTTTACCATTATTGATTGAAAGATGTAGAGAATACAAGATACTGTGCTTATTATTTGCTGGGTTCTTTGGAGGCTTTTCCTCCCTGATTATTTATTTATTTATTTATTTATTTATTTATTTATTTATTTATTTATTTATTTATTTATTTATTTATTTATAGCTTAGAACATTCAGTTCCACAAGGTTTTGAGTTTTAAATTTTCTCTCCCTCCTTCCCCCACCTTCCCATGACAGCACACAATCTGACATAGGCTCTACATATGTATTAATATCAAACATGTTATCACATCAGTCATCTTGTAAAGAAGAATTATAACCAATGGAATGAATCATGAGAAAGAAGAAACAAAACAGAAACAAAGCAAAAAAAACCAAACAAACAAAAAGAAGAGAGAGCAAATAGTATGCTTCCATCTACATGCAGACTCTGTAATTCTTCCAATTTTAGCCTAGGCAAAATAGGGAGATCCAGTCTTTAAAAAAAATCCTCATCTTCATGTTACAGACACAATTTACTGTCAGACCTTCTGCAAGCTTAGTAGAATTTGCCAGAGGTAATGCTCCCTAACAACAGCAATAATAACTAGAATTTTTAGAGCACATGAAAATTTGCAAAGTGCTCTCTTTACTTACATTATTTCATTTCATCCTATTATTATCCCACATAATACAGATGAAGAAACTGAGGTAGAGGTTAAGTGAGTTCTCCAGGGTTATCCAGCTAGTGAGTATCTGGGGTAGCATTTAAATTTAGGGCTTCCTGAGTCCAGCTTAATATACTGTGTTGATCATTTTACCACCAATAGCCCTAAATATGAACCTCAGACCTCTATAAGGCCTTAGGGATGAACTTAACCTGAGGAAGAACCCCTATTATTCACACATAGACACATGCACATGCACACACAACTACCAAAGGTAACATGGATCCCTGCCCTGGTGAGAGATGTGGCTGTAAGACTGTCCAAAACAATGCAACCTTTGCAGAATTCAGAACAATACTCTCTGCCTTGTAGCCTCTCAGCTTGAGACTCCTCAATTCTAGGCTGGAGAAAAAGGACTTACTGTATAGATTTCCCAATATTTGTATTTGAAATGTGAAGCATGTGCGTTGCTAAGTTCATGGAAATCAGGGATTACTTATGGCTTGCTCTTAACTCTGTTGCCTTAGAACAGTTCTTATGGAAGAATTGACTGCAAGGCTTACCCAGGGAATCCAAAGGAATGAAACTGTCCCTTGGATACCACTTGCCATTTGCTGACCTTGGGTTTACTATTGGATCTCAGATGGCTATGAGAAAGGATTTATGGATGTGTTCAGAAGTACCAAACTCCTATTCTTCTATGGTTGGCGGAGACCAGTTAGAGCAATGGAGGGATTATTGTTCTTTGCAATACATGGTTAAACATATAAGACGATATTAGAGAATCTACTGGGTTTCAAACAATAATCTACAAATTAGTAAATGAATCAAATGAGGTGGAGGCAATAATGGGATGACTGTTCCTTCTCAGGGTGGTGAGGCGGCAGGACATGGGGAGTGGTGAGGAAAGGAGGGAATTCAACTGCAGGAAAAATGCCAAAGTGATTCCAATACTTCATTTCCCATTACACTTCTGTATGATCAAATCGCACATCATAATTATGTCAGCTGTGACTTTTAAAATCAGCACCCAAAATGGTAACAGTAATCACAGAAAGACCTTTTTGTGTGCTTAGGGCCCAACTCAGAGCTGCCAAAAAACATCCTAACAGTCCACCCTTGAATGTGCCTATAAAGTGAATTTTCCCTTTACGGAAGAGCTGGAACAAGGCATCTGTGTGCATGGGGCAAGTTGCTCACCCTTTCTGGGCCTCAGTCTCATTGGTAAAATTAGTGGATTGAACTAGGTGACTAGATTGGACTCTGAGGCTCCTTCTAGCTCTAGGTCAAAGGTTCTTAAGCTTTTTTGTGTGTAGCAGGGACCCCTTTGGTGGTCTAGTTAAGTCTACAGACTCCTCAGAATAATGTTTTTAAATGTATAAAATTAAATATATAGGGTTACAAAACAAGCTAATTATATTGAATTACAGTTGTCAATATACCTATAAATAGTCCTTAGCACAGTACCTGGCACAGAATAGGAGCTTAATAAATGTTTATTGACTGACTGATATGTAATCCTCTCTCTCTCTCTCTCTCTCTCTCTGTCTCTCTCTCTCTCTTCCTCTCTCTCACTCTCCCCCTTTGTCTCTGTCTCTGAATCCATCTACAAGTTGAAAGACTCCAATTTAATTACCCTTGCTCCATATCTATGATCTCACCTATTCTAAGTAACATTTGCAAATTACCCTTCCCTTATTTTTCCACCAAGTGAAACTAAAAAAAATAAGTTTATCTCTTTTAATAATCCACTCGTAATATAGTGGACACATGGCTGGGCTTGAAATCCAGAGAGACCTGAGTTCAAACACTGACTTTGACACTTACTAGCTAAATCTATACATACATACACACACATATAAATACACATATACAAACATGTATATATACACATATACAATATACATACATACATATAGCTATATGTGCATGTTGTATGTGTTATATATTTCAATTAAAGAAATGGCTTTGATTAACTTTTTTCCATGATTATTATCATGTCTCCAATCATTCACTTCCCAAAATCCCACAATGTAGCATGAGCCCCCACCATTCCATTGAAAAGGGTCTCTCCATAGTTGCATGAATTCTTAAGTGCTGCATTTGATGGCACATCCTTCTTGACCTCCCAGCAGTATCTGCTTCCTGGATCATTTCTCCCTTTCTGGGTTCTTGTGGCACTTGTCTCGCCTGCATTGCTTTCTACCTATCTGTCTGACGGCTCCTTCTCAGTCTTATCTGATGGCTCTTCACCCCTATCCCACCTTTCACCCTTGGCTGTACTCCCAGACCTCATCTTGAGTCCTCATCTCTCTCTACCCTGTCTTGCTGGTTACATCAGCTGCTGTCAATTCAACTATTACCTCTATGTAGATGCCTTCCACATCTCCACATCTAGCTCTCTTCTCTCTCCTGAGCTCTCACTTGGCAATGGCGGATGTCTGATACACAGCACCACCTGCATGTGCCATATGCACTTCAAATTCTGCCTCTCTAAAATAAGACTCATCATCCATTCTCCCAACCCCCACACCACTTTTATAACTTCCCTGTTTCTGGCAAAGGCATCTCTACACTTGCAGTCACTCAGGTTGGAGATGTCAGAATCCTCCTGATGATGTCATTCTTAATTTTTCCCTCTCCTTCAACCCAATGAAACATCAAGTCTTGCTTATTGTACCTCTACAATAATACACAACATCCTTGCTCTTCTTTCTGCTCATAAATCTATTACCCTAGGTCAAGTCCTCATCACCTTGGGTCTGAATGACTGTGATAGCCTCCTAATTGGTCCTCTTTCTAACAGTTGCAACTCCCATACAAGCTGTCAAATTGATATTCCCAAAGCAAAAGCTTGGCCATGTCATTCCTTTGTTCAAGAACCTACAGTATTCACTATTGGCTCTAGGACAAAGTATGTATTCCTTTGGTTGGCATTTAAGTCCCTTCACAATCTAGTTGCAGCCTGTCTTTATAAACTTCTTGTCTTTTGGCATTAGTCTTTTGTATTCTTTCTTTATCATAGACACACTAGCCTAATTACTATTCCTCACCCACGGTCTCATCTTTTCTCTTTATATTCTTTATATACTTTATATACTCCATAATGCCTATAATGTTTTTCCTCTTTACCTCCATCTCTTGAAATCCCTGGTTCGATTTTAGTTTCAGCAAAAGTGCTACCTACTATATGAGGTTTTACCAACTCCCAGAATTATTATGTCTCACTCCCTCACCCCATGACTTGTATTTATTTCATATAAACTTTGTATTTACTTATCTCTATATGTGCATATGTAATCAATATGACTATATCTATTGTAACAACAATGTTGCTAGCAGCTGTTGTAGAGGGGTGAAAGACTGATAACACCAGAACACAGAAGGGCTGCTAGCACAGGTCCTTTGATCTGCTTTTCCAAGGAAAGCAACTTTTAGGGGTTAACAATCTTGCTTTAATTAAACATACATATATCATTCATTTAGTTCAGGGGGAAAAGCCAGCACCCTGAATTTCAGAGAGAATACAAACAGAGAGAATTACAAGCAGAAATTATATAAACAGAGCAAATAACACAAACTAGTCTATCCATAGCAATACATACATAGTTACCAGAGAGAGAAGCAATAACATCTGGGTTTTTCAAAGCGGGGGGAGTGCTGCTTCAATGGCCACCCAGAGTCTCGTCACCAACATTCTTTCAATGAGTGTGCCCCCAAAACAAAATGCCAACCTCAGATTTTATACACATTTCTCAGGGCCCTGGGGCACTTGATTACCTCAGTACTGAGAAGCGCTCAACCAAAAAACAGCAAAAAGTCACATTTTGCTTGCCATTACATTTGTGCTGAGAAGCACTTCAAAACAAAAGACAAAAGGGTCCAACTTTACCTGCCCCATCCAAACAAAGGCAAGACTCATTAAAGGCACTTGATGTCCTTAGCATTGCAAAAGAGAACAGAAAAAAGGGTGACCTTGGATAAGTCACTTAACCCTGTTTACCTCAGTTTCCTCATCTGTAAAATGAACTGGAGAGGCAAAAGGCAAATCACTCCAGTGTATTTGCCAAGAAAACCCCAAATGCGGTCACAAAGAGTTGGATACAACTGAAATGACTAAATAATATCTATCATCTATGTCTATGTAGATTTTCTCCAATACAGTTTAAGGTCTTTGAGGGAAGAGATTATTTTGTTTTGGTCTTTGTTTCCTCAGCCTCAAACAACACAGTTCTTCATACATAGTAAGTACTTAATAAATATGCTTGACCCTGTGCTATTTAATATTTCCATAATTAACTTGAATAAAAGTACAGATACCAAAAATATGCTTAACAAATAACGCAAGGGGGCGGAGCCAAGATGGCAGCTAGAAAGCAGGGACTTGCTTAAAGCTCTCCTAAAAATCTCTCCAAACACCTGTAAAAAATGGCTCTGAACAAATTCTAGAGCTGTGGAACCCATGAAATACCAGAGGGAAGCAGGTATCTAGCCAAGGAGGGCCTGGATGGTCACTGGGGAGGGTCTATTGCATGGTGCGGGAGAGAAGTGCAGCCTTGTGTGGGCCTTGCCAGGACAGATGAGACCGGGAGTTGGCCCTGAGCAGGCCTTAGGGCCATGAATCATTGAGCTACGGCAGTTACCAGACTTCTCAACCAACAAATGCCAAAGACCACGGAGCCGGTTACTGGGAAAACTGCTAGATCAGGTTAGAAAGTGGTCTGGCCCCAGCCCTGGGGTTGGTGGAGGTGGTGCAGCAGTGGTGAGAGCAGCAGCAGGAAGCTCCTGTGGCTGCTTGCAGAGTCACATGGTGAGAGGAAGCAAGCAATAGACTAGAGCGGGAGTGCAGGGCTTGCTTTGCCCTCCTTGATCTGGGTCACAATCCTGGTTGGTGGTTTTTGGGGGAGAAGGAGCACTGCTGTAACAGATCTTGCAGTGACAGTGGAGTAGAAGTAGCTCAGAAAACAGCAGCTCAGCCCGTAAAACTTGAGACAAAGCACTCTCTACTCTAGAATCAGTCATACCCTGACAAAAAGCTCAAAGGTCAAGTAGTTGGCTGGCCACGTGTCCAGGCAGCAAAAATAGGATGCAGACTCAGACTCAGACTCAGACTCCAGAATCTGTTTTTGTTGACAAAGAAGATCAAAACATACAGCCAGAAGAAGTCAACAAAGTCAAAGAGCCTACATCAAAAGCCTCCAAGAAAAATATGAATTGGTCTTAGGCCATGGAAGAGCTAAAAAAGGATTTGGAAAAGCAAGTAAGAGAAGTAGAGGAAAAATTGGGAAGAGAAATGAGAGAGATGCAAGAAAACCATGAAAAACAAGTCAATGACTTGCTAAAAGAGACCCAAAAAATATTGAAGAAAATAACACTTTAAAAAAATAGACTAACTCAAATGGCAAAAGAGCTCCAAAAAGCCAATGAGGAGAAGAATGCCCTGAAAGGCAGAATTAGCCAAATGGAAAAGGAGGTTCAAAAGACCACTGAAGAAAATACCACCTTAAAAATTAGATTGGAGTGAGTGGAAGCTTGTGACTTTATGAGAAATCAAGATATTATAAAACAGAGCCAAAAGAATGAAAAAGTGGAAGACCACCCCACCCCACTCCATGACATATCTCATTGGAAAAACTATGGACCTGGAAAATAGATCCAGGAGAGATAATTTTAAAATTATTGGACTACCTGAAAGCCATGATCAAAAAAAGAGCCTAGATATCATTTTTCAAGAAATTATCAAGGAGAACTGCCTTGATATTCTAGAGCCAGAGGGTCAAATAGAAATTGAAAGAATCCCCCAATCATCGCCTGAAAAAGATCCCAAAAAGAAAACTCCTAGGAATATTGTCGCCAAATTCCAGAGCTCCCAGATCAAGGAGAAAATACTGCAAGCAGCCAGAAAGAAACAATTTGAGTATTGTGAAAACACAATCAGAATAACACAGGATCTAGCAGCTTCTACATTAAGGGACAGAAGGGCTCGGAATATGATATTCTGGAGGTCAAAGGGGCATAAACATCTATCTTGCCCTACAAGAAAGTAAGGGAAAAGGGGATGGGGGTGGGGAGTGGGGTGAGAGAAGGGAGGGCTGACTGGGGAATGGGGCAATCAGAATCTATTTTATCTAAAGAGGTAATAAAATAGAGGACTTTCAAGCTTTCTCAGTGAAAAAACAGAGCTGAATAGAAAATTTGACTTTCAAACACAGGAATCAAGAGAAGCATGAAAAGGTAAACAAGAAAGAGAAATCACAAGGGACTTACTAAAGTTGAACTGCTTTGTTTACATTCGTACATGGAGAGATGATGTGTATAATTCATGAGACCTCAGTATTAGGGTAGCTGAAGGTAACATATATATATATATATATATATATATATATATATATATATAGAGAGAGAGAGAGAGAGAGAGAGAGAGAGAGAGAGAGAGAGAGAAGGTACAGTTGAATATGAAGCGATGATATCTAATAAAATCAAATTAAGGGATGAGAGAGGATTATATTGACAGAGGGAGAAAGGGAGAGATAGAATGGGGTAAATTATCTCATATAAAAGTGGCAAGAAAAAGCAGTTCTGTTGGGAGGGAAGAGGGGGCAGGTGAGGGGGAATGAGTGAATATTGCTCTCACTGGATTTGACCTGAGGAGAGAATAACATACACACTCAATTGGGTATCTTACCCCACAGGAAAGAG
>CM053624.1:53537946-53567328 GCA_028646595.1 Phalanger gymnotis
TCTACTACCATGCTACTGTGAATATTCTGATGTATGTGAGACCTTTCTGTCTCTGAGCTTTTGGGGATATGTATCCAGCTGTGGGGTCTTTGAGTCAAAGGTTATGCATAGTATCCTCTTGGTTTTAGCCTAATTCCGAATTACTTTCCAGAACTGTTGGATCAATTCGTAACTTCTCCCAAGGGTATATTAGTGTGCCTGTCTTTCCTTAGTCCCTTTAATATTTCGTAGTCCCGTCTTTTGTCATCACTGACAATTAATTGAGTATGAGGTGAAACCTCAGAGTTGTTTTGATCTGTTTCTCTTATTATTCATGATTTGGACCTAGATTTCATACTATTACTAATTCTAGAATTACTAGAATTACTAATTACTAGAATTCATACTATTACTAATGATTTGCAATTATCTTTTTGAGAACTGTTTGTTCATATCCTTTGACTACTTATTCAATGGGGAATGACTCTTGGTCTTATATATTTGTGTTATTTCCAGGGGAACTGAGCCACTGGGGGACAGAATTAGTCAGGATGCAGAGAGTCAAGGTTCCAGGAACCCACTCGGAGCAGATGAGATATGTATCTGAGAAGGACATTTTGCACTATTCTAATTAAACCATACATGCTGCCTTTATAGGTCAGCTGGCCCTGTTCTCCTTTGTGGGGGCGGGAGTGCACAGCTGTGTGCATTGTTTCACTTTCCAACTGTAAATCTTAATGTCAGTCTGCGCACTCTATGCATCTCTTCCTCCCTGATACCAATCATCTGCATAAAAAGTTAAAAACTGGGAAATCTAATCACTGAATGCTAGAGGTGAAAGAGACTTTTAGGGACCATCTAGTCTCAGCTGGTATCGCAGAATCTCAAGATTGGAAAGAATCCCAGTCAGAGACAGAGTTCAGTCCAATCTTACCTGAGCAAGTGTCTCACCCTCCAATAATAGCCCATATTTATATAGTGTTTTCACTTTTACTGAGAGTTTTACATATTTCATCTCATTTGATATTCACAACAACCCCTTAAAGTATATTCTCCATTGTACAGATGAGGAAACTGAGGATCAGAAAGAATAAATGACTTGAACCATGTCCTATGATAGTATGTGCCTGAGCCCAGAGTCAGATCCAGGTCTTCTGTGTTAGCGTTGTATCCTTTACAACTCAATAGTATCCCATTTAAAATGGTCAGCCAGCCTTTGCATGAAGACATCTAATGGTGGAGAACCCAATGTCTCCCTTATCTTTAGAATAATCCACCAGAGGATTTAATTGTGAGCTTATTGGGGTCTATATGTTAAGTCAAAAGAAAATCTGTTTTAGGAAAATAAAATCAAAACAAAAAGTATAAAACCCTTCCCCAGAAATCCATATTAAAGGTCCAGTCTACAGTCCACTTCTACAAAGTTCAAAGAAACAAAAAAAAATGACCAGCAGGAACCAAGGCCAATAGCCGGTATGAAATTATACCCATTAACAACTTGGGTTTTGTTCCATTGGCATGAAGCAGTTTAAAATGCTTATCACTGGGATAAAATAACAACCCTCCACTCTCTACTGTTTGATATTAAGATGTGATTCATTGAGTACTTATAATCCTTTTGCACTTTTAAGTGGGTCTGCAAAGTAAAAAGCCCAAAGGATTAAAAGATGAAGAAGCGATTTTAAGAATGGGGACACCAAAGAAACATGCATGTAGAATCTCTAAATCCCTACACAGTGTCTGGCATGGAATCCTATGGTTTGAATGGTTTGAATTAAAGAGAGAAGTTGGGAGATAGATGGAAAGAGAGTATATTTGTATGGGGTTCTCAGGGAGAACGGAGGAGAGAGAAATGAGAAGGGAAGTGAGAAAGAGAGGAAAAAAAGGAAATAGAACATGAGAGAATTATGGAAGAGCCAATTACTTAATGTTATAATGAAACTGAGGTCAGGAAGAATGGAGTGACTTTAGGGAGACAGTGATGCACATCATTGTCCTTCATGTTTCCCTCAGAGGCAAGTATTTAAACTACCACTATCCCCATTCTATAGTAACAAAAGCACACATTTACATAGTTGGTGCCAGACGCCTTGCTAAGTGCTTTACAATGATTATCTTATCTGGACCCTCACAACAACCTTGGGAGGTGGGTGATATTATTGCCCCTTTTATTACAGAGGAGGAAAGTAAAGCAAACAGAGGTTAAAAACATGAATCTCAAAAGTCAAATGGCTTGCCCACAGGCACAAAGCTGGCAAGCACTGCCCAGATCACTGACTCCAAGAGAAGTGGTCTTTTCGTGTATGCTCAATACTATGGTATAATGATATACTCCATCATATTTTACATATACTTCTAACTGGAGTCAGGAGACCCAGGCTACCATTAGCCAATCATGTCATTCTGGACACATTAGCATCTCCAAGACTGTTTCCTTACCTATGTTTGTTGCTGATTTAATCATTTTTTTCAGTTGTGTCTGACTATGTGACCCCATTTTGGGGCTTTCCTGGCAAATATGCAGGAGTGCTTTTACCATTTCCTTCTTCAGCTCATTTTGCAGATGAGGAAACTGAGGCAAACAGGGTTAACTGACTTGCTCAGTTAACACAGCTACTAAGTGTCTAAGACTGGATTCAAATTCACCAAGATGAGTCTTCCTGACTCCAGGCCCAGCACTCTATCCATTGTGCCATCTAGCCACTCCTTCCCTTGTCCACAAGAAAATTATAATAATTCCTGTATCACCGACCTCACAAGGTTGTTTTGGGGAAAACATGTCATAAAAACCTTGGAGACAAAACATGTGGAAAGTGGTCCGGACTCAGAGTCAGGAGACACCAGAGGTCAAATCCAGCTTCTAACACTAACTAGCTGTAAGACTGCTGATGGGTCCTGTGACTTCACTAAGCTTCACTTCTTCATCTGTAATCTGGGCATAAGAATACTTATAGATACTGTCTCACAGGGTTAAAGGGACGGTACTTGAAAAGCACTCTATGAATGGTACCTCTCAGCCTTCTTGTTTATTATATATATAGATATGTGCACATCTATATTTATATGAGAGGCTGAGTGGTATAGTAAATAGAAGATGGAACTCAGAGTCAGGAAGGTCTGGGTTCATGTACCACCTCTAACACATGCTGGTTGTAGGGCTCTGGATGTGGCATGGAACTTCTCAATGTTGTAGGCAGTCCTTAAAGACCATAACCTACAGAGAAGGTGCCAATCTGGCTTGTTAGTCAGGGTTTCCTCACACAGAAATTCCTTATATCGATGTAATCGCAGTTCAGATTCCTTCCCCCACCACATACACACACATGCACACGTGTGTGTATGTGTGTATACATGTATTATACAAACACATAGATATATCAATACGTATACATGTATTTACCTGTGTAAACATACATGCAAAGGATGTTCCAAAAGGTTTAGTGCATTAAATATAATCATTACATATATATACTTATATGTTATAAAATTATATATTTTATATAATATATAAATTATTAAATGTTATGTACTTTATATGATATTGGTTGTTAAGGTTATATGTTTTACATTATATACAATATAGTCTATTAAATGTTTTATATTTAGGCAATTTTGTTACATATACATGCAACCAGTATGTGTTAGAAGTGGCAAAGAAAAGGAGGCAGGTAGGTGGCACAGTGAGTAGAGCACCAGCCCTGGAGTCAGGAGGACCTGAGTTCAAATCCAGCCACAGACACTTGACATACTTACTGTGTGACCTTGGGCAAGTCACTTAACCCCAAATTGCCCTGCCTTCCTCCCTCCAAAAAAAAAGAAGTGGCACATGAAACCAGGTCTTTTTGACCCTGAGTTCCATCCTCTATGAACCATATCCTCTCTCTCTGTCTCTGTCTGTCTGTCTGTCTGTCTCTCTCTCTCTCTCTCTCTTCCTTTCTTTTTCTCTCTCCACACACATATACACACATACATGTATATAATATACACGCACATATATACATATATACATGTATTACGTATATATTCTTTAATAGATTCTATATAATTCACCAAGACTTTTGGAATATCCTGTACACATATGTGTAAATATTTTTTGTTGTTGTTCAGTCATTTTTAGCCATTTCCAACTCTGACCCCATTTGAGGTTTTCTTGGCAAAGATACTGGAGGGGTTTGCCATTTCCTTCTCCAGCTCATTTTACAGATGAGGAAACTGAGGCAAACAGGGTTAAGTGACTTTCCCAGGGTCACACAGCTAGGAAGTGTCTGAGGCCAGATCTGAAGTCAGGAAGATGAGTGTTCGTGATTCCAGGCCCATCGCTAGGCACCACCTAGCTGCCGTAAATATATGCATACAAACACACAAGCACCTATTTAGCACTGGTGCAACACTGCGAATCTATCATGGTGTGGAGAAATATGTGTGTGCACAATGTATTATACGGATATCTTTATCCATATCTAATATGTATATTCAAATGTATAAACAATATATCATTAGCATGTGGAACTCTCTTCTCTATTACAGATAGCCACCTAGTTATGGTTTAGTAGATCAGTCCTAGAGAGTAGTCTGAGGTACAGAGAGATTAAATGACTTTCCCAGGGTCATACTTTTTAAACATTTAAGTCCTGGCTGATACATTTTATTAAGCACAATTGGGATTTAAATACTCAGTTTCCCTAGTGAGTGTCTTTGTGGTATACCAAAGTATCATTTTCATAGAATCAGGATCATAGCATCTCCCATCACTCTAGTATTCTAAAGGCTTGCCAAATGTTTTGCCAGCACCCTCTCATTTCATCTTCCTCATAAATGAGGAGGTAGGTGATGCCAGTATTAGCATCCCCGCTTTCAGAAATGAATTGGGACCATAGATTATCAGGAGACTGCCTTGTACCTGGGATTCCTCAAAGCCTCATCATTTGCATCCTCTCAAGCTCACTTGAAGGATTCTTTCATCAAGTAAGTGAGAAACATTTCACCTTGATGAGCACTATAGAAACAGTGTGTGAGACAGCTGAATTACAGCATTCTGAGATGTTTTTGATCTAAGAGCCTCCCCCTCCATCAGCATTGAATTCCTCCCTTCTCTTACCCACTTGATTTCCCTCTGAGGGGAGCATTCAAAATTGCTCACATGTGGCAGCTTCTCTTCTGTAGCTTCCCTGAGTGGAGTTCAGGGGACCTGCCAAGCCTTTCACACATTCACTGTGTCTAGTGGGCACACAGCCAGAGCTGTGTGGGCAAGGTTGCCAAGCTTCTAGAATCCAGTCATGATTCACTCTGGCCTGCAGGAGTCAGGGAGAGGGGAAACATATCTTTTCTCATTTCTTTTTAGAGACATCAAATGGAGAGAGTTGGCCTAAGTCTACCCTGATTTTCTTTATCTGCATTCTCTGAAAGGGAGAACAAATTATTTTTCTCCATTTCCAGGAGATCCTGGTGATGGGCTCAGAAGAAACTGCCTGAAGCCACCTGTTGCTAATCCCCAGGATGTAGCAGACATAGGGTATAAATCTTAGATTGCTGTAGGCTCCATAATTAAAGAAAAACAACTCCAGCATTTGAGGGGAGGGAGAAAGAGATTTAGATGACTTGATAAATCAGGTGGCATTTTACAGAACAGACCCATTAAAACTTGACAGATATTGCTGGCATTAATAATGTTTCCGATGTCACCAAAGGGGGAGGCCAAGATGAATGTGGGAAATGATAATGAAAGAAGAGCTGATTTAGAGAAAGTAAATCTACAAACTACATGTAATAAGGTTGCTTCTCTATTCACTGGGCCAGAGAAACTCCCAGGAATGCTAATCAGAGCAGAACATGAACTCTGGGGAGGGGAGGACATTTAAACTAATCCTGGGGAGGTTCGGGTGGGAGAAGAGAAAGAATTTCAGCTTCTAATAAAGTAGAATTTCATATAATTAGAGGTGGTCAAAAATGGAATGGACTGTGAAGATAGGTAATGAGTATCCTATCCTTGGAAGTGTTCAAGTAGAGACTGGATGAGATCAACTATCAGGTTTGTTGAAGAGAGGATCCTTGCCTAAGATGGGAGTCTGTACTAGCTGACCTTCCAATGCTAAGTTTCTAAGATGGAGTAGGGAGTCTTTACTATATGATGCAATTAGAATACCTCCCAATTAAGTTGTTACATGTACCCAGGATACAATTTACATTTACATGGTGTGGTGGGAAGATTAAGAGATTCGAATTAGGGAAGCTGAGTTCAAATTTGGGCAATGATAATTAATAACTTATGACCATGGACAAGTCACTGACCTTCTCTGAGTGTCAGTTTCCTTGCCTGTGAGATAGTAGCTTTATCAAGAGCTCACATTTCTATAATGATTTAAGGTATGAGGAGGATAATATTACATTTACTGTCTCAGAGGGCTGTGATGCAGAAAATGCTTTCTAAGCCTTAAAATACCACAAAAAGGTGAGTTATTGTTGCTGTTTGCTACAGCCATGAATGGAAAACCGGGGTCCAGAAGTCCTGTTGTTGCAAATGACTTGTGAAAACAGCCAATCCCATATGGAGAGAGCACATGTAATCCTTACAGTTGTGTGGGAGCATCTGGATGGAAAATCAAATTTTTGGGCAACTATCCAGATGTTTGCTGCCACGACCTTCAACATGTGGATTTTTTTTTCATGGTTGACCTGGATGAATTGGTTTCCTTTGAATGTAATCATTCCTTGAAAGTCATGCTCTCATCTTATCAAGCAAACCAAAGAAATAACAGAATATAGAGACTCTGACCTGTTTACTCTGACCTATTGTGATAACAATAAGACTTGCTTCCATCCATGGTCTCATTGGTCTCACTTCCACCACTAGGGCAGATAGTTATCTCTCTATGCCTTGTTACTCTGTATGATTCTTATCCACATCCTTCCATGAGTTCTCCTTAGAGGATCTGCCCAACAGGCTTACTTTCTCTGGTTCTTTCCAGACATCATTATCTGTCTTTATTTTGTACATATTTTACATTTTTGTACATTTTTTACATTTTTATATTTTGTAAATATTTTACATTTTATACATATTTTACATATATTTACATGTGTATACATTATTTCTGATGATTAAAGACCAGACTCTTGAGGACAAGTTCTTCTTCCTCTTCCCCCATTTTTGTCTTTGTATCCTCAGTATCTGGAACATAGTAGGTTTTTAATAAATGGTTAGCTATTGATTCTCCACCAGAGGCAACATGGCTTAAAAGACAGATTGCTGTTCTTAGAGTCAGTAAAACCTTCATCAGATCCTGCCTCTGGGTCTGTGACTTAGAACTGTATGATTATGGAAAAGTTATTCAACTTCCCCCAGCCTCCATTTCATTGAAAGCAAAAAGCAGATGATGGTGACAACTGTAGTATCTAATTTTTAGGGTTGTAGTGAGGCTCAGGTGAGAAGGCATGCAAAGGTTCTGCCAACTCTACAACATTATGCAAATGTCAATTATTATCAATAAACTCAAAAAGTAAGTATTGCTACTGTCATTGTTTCCAATTTATAGATAGCGAAAGAGAGTGTCTGAGAGATTAAGCATCCTTCCCACACTCACGCAATCAACCTAAGCATGTGTTAGGGGTTTTCTATGCTCCAGGCACTGTGCTAGGTTCTGGGGACATGGAAACAAAAAATGAAACAACTCCTATTTCCAAGAAGCTTATATTGTCTCAAAAAGCAGGGGGAATTATATTCTCAATATAATATATATGTTATATTTGTATGTAATAAATATATACATAATGAATAAAAATATAGTGTAGTAAAGGAGAGTGTGAGCAATATGGGGTTCAAGAAAGGATTTATGTAGACAGTGGTTCTTGAGTCCTGCCTTGATGGAAAAGAGGGATGCTATAAGGTAGAGAGGAGCGGGGGGGGGGGGTACATTCCAGGCATGAATGACAGCCAGTGAAAGATAGGAGGACAGGAGATGGAGAGCTATGTGAACAAAGAGAAAGCTAATTTGTCTGGACCATACAATATGAGAAGACAGATTATGAGACTGGAAAGATAAGTTGGGACAAAGATAAGAAGGACTTTAAAAGCTAGAGTGTGTATTTTCCCCTAGATGCATCAAGAGCCAATGGTATTTATTAAGTAGGGGACTGACAAGGATAGATCTGCACATAAGGAAAATCGCTTAGGCAGCTGTGTGGAGGAAGGATAGGAGTGGGGAGAAACTTCAAGCAGGGATACCAATTTGGAAGCTTTTGCAATACTCTGGATAAGAAATAACGAGGGCCTGCTGTAAAGTGGTGACTGAGAAGACAGGGCCAGATACAAGAAGCATACCCAATAAGCTTTGGCAGTTGATCAGATATCTAGAACAAAAGAGGGTGAGAAGTCAGGGAAAACACAGAGGTTGCAAACCTGAGAAACTGGAAGGATGGTGGTGTTTTCCACACAAATAAGAAAGTCCAACAGAGATGTGGGCTTGAGAAGGAACGATAATGAGATGTGTTCTGTACATTTCAAATTGGAGATATCCAGTTTGAAATGATCGATAGTACTAAAGCTCAGGAGGGAGACTGGGGCACACCATGACCAACCCAAGGATCCAACCCAGACCTTCTTACTCCGAAGTCAGCGGTCTTTCCCACCACCCTTGAAATGTCTCTATAAATAAATCTTTTCTGATCATTAGACAAAACACTTGAGTAAAACTTGAAAGTATCCTTCCCTTCATGATCAAATTCCATTCTTGTTAGGTTTGGTCTTTTGTGAGGAAGTCAAGCAACTACAATTAACCCTGAGCTTCTGCCGATTAGCCAAAATCAAGGATAGAATCACAGATTGTCACTCTATGAGTGTAGTTCCATTCTTTAGAAGGCAAATCCATGGAAGGAGAATTTGAAAAGAGTAAAATGTGGGCTCAATGTAAGGTGGGAAAGACCTAAGATAATCAGAGCTATCCTGAAATGAAATTGATTGCTTTGGGGAAAGTGAGTTGTCCCTCATTAGAAGTCTTTAAGAAAAGGCTAGCTGACCACTTGTCGGATAAGTTTTAGAGAGAATTCTCTGTGGGGTACAAGTTGGACCAGAAGGCCTCCAATGTCCCTTCTAACTCTGAGATCCTGTGATTGTATGATCCATTAATGGTACTAGAAGATTTGATCATGAGAAGACATTTAGATTTCTTATAGTCTAGCTCTACAATACTGGTATCAGACTCAAATAGAAACAGCCACTTGGCTGCATAATGACTTAGAAAGCCACAAATTAACATTATCTGTATCATATTGTATTTTTATTTGTTTTGTTAAACACTCCTCCCTGACATTTTAATCTGTCATGTTAATATGTTAACCTGTTATGAAATTTGTGTACCAAAATGGCAGCTTTTGGAAACTATGACAAGGAAACCCCTGTGAAGCCAAAGCAGAAGAAAGTGTCTTCATGTGCAAAACAGCCTGTCTCCTCATCTGTAAAATGATGAGGTTATAATAAATTAATTTGAAGGTCCTTTCTGGATCTAACTCTAATTCCTTGATCTCTGAGGTCCCTCTCAAGTCTAAATCTGTAAATACTCTTAATCACATCACTTGGAAGGAAATATTGAGGGCCAGTCAATCACCAAGCAATTAATTATTATTTGTGAGTACTACTTACTGTAAAATTACTTTGACTAATTGGCAGAAGCTCAGGGCTAATAGTGATTGCTTGAATTCCTCACAAATAGTAATTACATGCCAAGCACGGTATTAAGTAGTAGCCATACAAAGAAAGGCAAAAATAGTCTCTGCCCTCTAGGATGTGAATGTACAATCTAATGGAAGAGAAAACATGAAGGTGGGTCCTGTGAATGCATATCTGGGCATCAAAAGTAACACTGCTTTCTTCTATACCCTTAATTTATTGGTGTACACACATGGATACTATAGGGATTCCTGTGTCTTGAAGCACTTACCCATTTCCTATCCTTTTCTTATTTTTAAGCACTTAGCCATTTAGACGTGAGTTTCTAAGTATTACGTTATCATGATGTCATAGATCCTAGAAATGAGACTGTAAGAAATCATTTGGTCCAGCTACAATTCCTTAGGCAGGCAGAACATTATTATCTTCTTTTTACACAGCAATTAATTGAAACCTAGAAAGGTACCTTGCCCAAGTTCAGCCAACCATTTGGTATAGAACTCAATAGGCCTGTCTCATAGTCTTGAACCCTCTGGTTATACCAGATTTCAAGGAAAATGGATCATCTCTGATAAATATGCACTCCTCTTGATAAAGACTAATTCAACCATGCCTGCAAGGAAAAGTGTTAACAAGAAACCTTCCTCCACCTCCCATCCCCAATCAACCTTGATGAAGAAAATGGTTTTCCCCTCAGAGATATGAAAGACTCTTGTCTGGGTGAAGAGAACTCTTTACCCTTGTGAAACTGGACGGGACTTAGCTGACTCTAGGTTTTACCCTAGAGAGCACTGGCAATATAGGAGGATTGGAGAGTTGTCAGGAAAGGTTTCATGTAGGAGGTGGGGTCTGAGTTGTACTCTCAAGGAAATTAGAGATTCCACGATTTGCCCTCAGACCAAGTACCATTCATAGTAGCTGTTCTATGATCCCAAATACCCAGGGAGGGATGAAAATACAACACATTGAGGGAAGTAAATTCTAGCAGTTATCGACTGAAATTTTCCCCTGGTCTTTTAACTAACACTTTATCAGAAAGAGAAATTAGATGGAAATTTGATATTGACAAAGAGCATATTCTAGGTCTTGGGAAGATTTTCTCAGTAGACTTCAAGGGAAAATATTACCCTTGTATTTTTCTGGCCAGCTTGTCAGCTTGGGTTATCTGTGGCTCAATCAAAAAGCCTTCAAGGTCTGTTCACCGAGAAGGAAGATTTAATTGGTGTGGAATGTTATTTGTAAGCATGAATCATGATTCTTTGCTCATTGTTGTTAATTCCCTTCCCCTCATCTTCCCACCTGCTGAACCCCCAGTGAATGCCAAAAAAACTCACATTGCTTAAAGTTAGAATGGCCTGGGTCATGACATGCTCAGTGAATCTTGGGTGTGCCTCAAGATTTTCCATCTCCACCTGGGTTCTTGTGAATTTTTATGGCTATTTAAAAGGGTAAGAGGCCTTGCAGAAAAAATCCTTCTTCTAGATTAGATCCTGGGTCATTTAAAAGGTTCTAATCAATGATGTTTCCACTCCTCTTCAACAATCTGCAGTCATGTCCATCTGACACAATATATTTGCAACTCCTCTCTTCTTAGAATCATTGAATGATATCTGGGAGAGTTTTTGCATGATTTAACTAGTTATCTCTTGTTTTCTAAATGAGTAGCTGGAGAGTAGAGAGAAGTGATGTGGCAAGATTACAAAAATAGTATCTGATCAGGGACAAGAATGCAGGTTTTTTTGGTTCCAAGTGAAGCATTCTTTTCATACTACAATGCAGCTGAGAATCATGGGATAATACATCCAGGGCAGGAAGAAATCTTAGAAGTCATTTAGTTCAATATTCTTATCTTACAGGTGAGAAAACTGAGACCCAGGAAGTCTGAGTTAACTTATTCAAGGTCACACAGTAGTAAAGTGGCCAAGTCAGGATCTGAATTCAGGTTCCTTCCCTCCAAGTTCGACAGAAAAGGTTCCTCACTTTTTGTACTCGACCATTTTATCCGAGATTTTTTCTTTCTTTCTCTACAGTACAGCCAAGATAACTTAGTAGGCAAACAAATTTATGTACCTTCACACAAGAAACATTTCTAGAAGACTCTCGCCTGTCTGGTAAAGCAAGTTAGCAAGTTTGAGACAAAGAAGAGCTAAGCCATTTCCACTATAGTGTCAATGTCAATTAGAAACAGATCCCTGCTGGCAGTATAGTGATTTAGAAAACCACAAATTATCATTATCTAGTCTGTGTTATATTGTTATGTATTTTGTTAAACATTTCTGAATAACATTTTAATCGGCTTCTAGTGGCTCTTTAGAGTTTTTTAGGCCTTATACACCCTCCAGGCTCTGAGTATGACACTCCTGATTTACGCCATCATAATGATGGGCTGGGAGAAAAAAAGGTCAAAGGTGAAAAAATCCAATGATTCCTCTCAGTTTTAGGAAACGGCCAAGTCAGTTGGAAATAACTCAGTAGTGAGGTCATGGAATCCTCAGCCTCTTTCAAGGTACAACTAAGGTTTCTCATCCTCCACAAATCATTCCATGATATGCACTAGATTTCTCATTCTGAGTTTCTTCAAGCCAAGCCCTTGCTGTGAATCTTTCTATCACAGCTGTTCTAAGAGAGGTCAGTCTTCTGAAAGCCCATACAGAGCTTTATGTAGTATAGCACTAAGGTTATGGTCAGGAGACTGTGGTATAATGGAAAATGATGGACTTGAAGCCCACAGAAGAGACCTAAATTTCAGTCCTTCTGGTGACATTATTAGCCACGTGACCCTGGGCAAGCCACTCAATTCTTCTTCATCATTTATAAAGTGAGGGCAATAATGTCCGTAAGACCTACCTCAAAGGATTGTTGTGAGATTCCAATGAAATTTATATATATACACATATATATATATGTATATGTATACACATATATATGTATATATATACACATATATATGCATATATATGTGTATATATATGTATATATGTGTGTGTATGCATGTATGTGTGTATATGTGTATGTATATGTTTACATGCACAAACACACATATATACATCACGCACAATCTAAATGCAGGATGGTGGCATAAGCCTGAGGATAGAGGATAGCCTCTGTTGTTTTATATATGGAGATTTGCCCTATGGAAAATCTGCAGCTAAATAGTCCATGGATAGAATGCCAGGAGTCAGGAAGACCTGAGTTCAAATCCAAACCTCAAACACATACTAGACGTGTGACCCTGGGCAAGTCACTTCCTGTCTGTTTGCCTCAGGTTTCTCATCTGTAAGATGGGGATAATAACAGCATGTACTTCTTCAGGTGGTTGTGAGGATCAAATGTGGTAATAATTATAAAGAACTTAGCACAGTGCTAGGGTACACAGCAAGGGCTATAGAAACATTTCTTTGTTTGTTTTGTTATTTAAAATGGCCTCTATGACCACTCCATTTCTTGGAGTATTTGTCAACTTGGGCATGCTTTTTCACTGATTCTCACCCATAGTTAGTGTTCTCTCCTTTCTTCGTTCCACCTCCTGGCTTCCTTCAATTCTCAGCTAAAATTCCACATTTCCGGGTAGTCTTTCTTGACCCCCTTAATACTAATGCCTTCCCTCTGTTGATTATATCCAATTTATCACACATGTAGCTGGTTTGCATATGGTTGTTTATATGTAATCTCCCCCATTAGACTGGGAACTCCTTGAGAGCAGAGACTGTGTCTTTTGTATTCTTAGCACCTAGCATAGTGCCTGGCAAATAGTAGACATTAAATAAATGTTTATTGACTTTTCTAGAGGGGTAAGTTCTATATAAGTTCTATGGAATTCCTCTGCTCAATACTCAAGCAATACAGAAGAGTGTGACAGAAAAGCATCTGGCACAAAGTAAATGCTTAATAAATGTTTATTGATTGACTGACAGTTGGTAGTTTCTCAGCCTGCTCACCATGGATCAATATAAGAAAGTCAAAATAGCCAGCAGAGCGCACAAAGAACAAATTATGCCAGAATTACTTCATTTCCTTGGTGAATGCCACAGACATAGTTTGCCCAGATGCCAAGCAAAGCATATTAGGAAGTTTCCTACAATATCCTCATAGATGAGCTAGAGAGGTGTGAACAGGCTAATTAAGTAAGGCAGCTAAATGGCTCAGTGGGTAGAGCACTGGGCTTGGAGTCAGGAAGATTTGAGTTTAAATCTGGCCTTACTAGCTATGTGACCTTGGGCAAGTCACTTAACCTCTGTTTGCCTTAATACACTGGAGAAGAAAATGGCAAACCACTCCTGTATCTTTGCCAAGAAAACCCTGTGGACAGCATTGCCATGCTATGGTCCATGAGGTCACGAAGAGTTGGGCATAACTGAACCACTGAACAGCAACAAAATGGCAAATGAGTGATGATTTCATAGATAAACATCAACCTACAGGTTCCTCTAGCAGAATGCCATGGGGCTCTAGCTTTGTCTCTATTCTATTCAACATTTTTATTTAAATGCCTTTAGATGTGGTTTGCTTGTCAAATACAGAGATGATGCCTAAGTAGTTCATAGATAATGATGGTTAATCTGGAATAAGACCACTCATTTTACTTGCTTTATCTATGTAGGAGAACCATGAAACTATTTTGGACAGAGCTATAACTAAGTTGGGGTGACTGGGACTTTGCCCCAGTGTGTGAAATTCAGAATACTGAAGGTACTTGTCCTTCAGCAGCACAGAAACAACAGTTTAACATTAGTTAGTAAGAATAAATATAATTGAACGCTAAGAGAAGGTAAGCTGAAGTGATCTTCCTTGTCCTGTTTTCTCCTACCCTTCTAACCCCTTGGGAGCTTTCCATAGCAGCAGCCTCATGCTAGCGATGAAGGGTCTCTGCCTCCACCCCTGTCCTTTTTCAATGGAGATCTATGGTATTTGCCTTGGGTGTTGTTTTTGATACTTTTCCCAGGCACGAGAATTGTAGTTCATTGTTCTCATTTTAGAAATGGCATTTTTGTGTTTGTGGCATTAAAATGGCCCACGGTAATTGGCTTGATATCCCAGCATAAGAGAGTGGAAAGGGGGCTTGGTTTTGAAGGCAAAAACATATGTTTAAATCCCAGCTCTGCTGTTTACTACCTGTATCGCTTTTGGCACTACCCTGAGTCTTAGTTTCCACATCTGTAAAAGGTGAGGCTATGATTAACCCACACCTAAGGTCCCTTCTAGCTCTGAATCTAGGATCTTCTTCCCCTTCTGCACTGCCCAGAGTACTAGGGGAGCAATTCCAGTGGAGAAGGAACCAGCTGTTCCCACTAAATACCAACCAACTTGATACACAAAAGCCAGACTCACCAAAATACTGATGTATGCTGAGGGAGAAACTAGAGATGGTAAGGCAAACCACCACCACAGCCTCCCCCAGATCATGATGGGGACAGCCCAGGACCATGAACACAAGAGTCTTGGGGGATAACATTGTTTCTACTCCAGTGGTCATTGTGGAAGACCACTCCTGTAGAGATGGGGACTGTCAAATGCTACTGTAGGTACCACAATCAGTTTACCGAAGATCCAGAATGGAAAGGTCTTACCACCAAAGTCCTTGGCACTGTTAAATGGTTCAACATCAGAATCTAGCATGAATTTATCAGTGAACATGACACTGAAGAAGACATGTTTGCATCCTAAGGACCATAAGATCTTTACATTTGACTTCCACCTGAAATCTTCTATTCATATTGTTTCTCTCACTAGAATTTGAAGTCTTTGAGAGCTGTGACTATTTCATATATTTATATATATATACATACATATATATACACACAGACACACATATATGTATGTGTATGTATATATGTGTATAAGTATACACACATACATATACGTGCATATTTATATGCACCTATATGACACATATATGTATATGCACACACATACACACATTTTATACACATGTATTTTACTATATATGCATATATGTGCACATACATATATATACACATGTATTATATATACATATATAGACACATGCATGCATACTATTCTATAAGATAGAGCTTAGCATAATGCTTTCCATATAGTAAGTACTTAACAAATGCTTCATTCATTTATTCCATAGTGTGCTGGGGCTGCATATACAAGGCATTAGTGTATAACATGTTTCTTATTTTTAGGGGAAAAAAGGGAACTCATATGGTCCCCCTATCATACTATGTTTATGTTAATGTCACAGCTATGAAATATTATCATTTGAGGCCGTGAGCCTTCAAAATGAGTTTCCTAGCCACTTCCCCCCTTCCATAATTAGTATGAGTTTCCATAAGCATCTTGACTAAGATCAAGTGAATGTCATGATTTGAGTAAGTTTGTTAGTGTAAGACATTCTCTGGACTTCTGTTTGCCAGAGAATCCTGCTTATCACTCCCCTTTACCATCTTGACACTAGGCACTCATTAAGGGATTAGGAATGTTATTCTAATAATGTTTGCAGTATATACAGCCACCCAACTCATCTGTTTTTCTGCATTCTGTACCTTATCAGCAAGACTTCCATTCATGTTTGTCAGGCAGAAATCAAAGCAGGCCATGGAGAAGGAAATAACAGGAGGCTGGTATCATGCACTAATTAAAGGCTTCAAGGTCAAGCAAGAGTGGGAGAGGACACAGAATCCTTCCGTAAGCCAGGGTCATTGTCGTACACAGATGTCTTGTCTATTAATGGGATGTCAGAAGATCAAAGATACAGCAAGGGTTACATGCTAAGGAATATGTACATTTTCAATGATCTCAAAAGGATACGATAAGAGATGGGAACTCAACAATAAGTCTATACACACACACATATATACACAAACATATATACCTTATTTTTCTCCAATTACATGTTAAAACAATTTTTAAATATTTTAAAAATTACTAAGTCTAAAGGAAAGATAACAAGATTTGCTTAAATTGGGGCAGAAATAGAGTGGCATCACTGAGTAGAAAGAATGCTGAATTTGCAATTGGACACCCTGGGTCCAAATCCCAGTTCTGCCAAATTGGACGATAGTAGGCAAGATGTGCAGACCCCAGAGCTCACATTCTCCATCACTGACCAGCATGGTTGACTAAGCCCTAATTTCCTACCTCTCAATTACCAATCCCCTCAGATTGGAGAAATCTCTCATTCTATGTTTTATCTCTTCAATATATACCACAAAGGTGTTTGAATGGAGGAGAAGTAGAAAGGACTGTAATGTTTATTACATTATATGTTTATATAATATACATGTGTTATATATGTACATACACAACATATATCTAATATATGTTTAATCATAAGATTCTAGTAATTACACAGTGATTCTAGACTCAAGTAATTTCAAGTTATTGATTGGAGATGATTTCAGAAGTTTGATGCCACATAAATATGTCTTCAAAGAGTTGTGTCTCTCACTTAAAGACAAAAACAAAATGAAATAACCCCCCCAAAAAATTGTAAGAGAATTCCCAATGTAAGTGGTAATAGAATTTTGATCAAATACTCCTCTCTCACTGAGCTGATTTGGGAGAATAGTAACAGCCTAAAGATGTGTATGCCTTGAAATCCCTAAAAACAAAGCCCAGCTTTAGACAGGAATAATCATTCATTTATTCAACAAGCATTTATCATTCGTTTCCTTTATTCAAGGGACTACTGAGGATAAAAATGACAAAAGGGAAACATTTTGAAAATAAAATCAGATGCCAGAGGGAGAAAAGACAAGAAGAGTTGTGGTAATTGCATCTTCCCTTGAGTTGCTTATGGGACTCATGGGATCAGAGGGTCCAGGTGCAATTTCCACTTCTGACCCTTACTAGTTGACCTTTGCCAATTCATTTCTGCCTCTCTGTGCCTCTGTTTCTTCACCTTTAAAACAAAAACAAAATATAGCAATTTTTTTTTTAAAAGTTGTAGGAGAATTTCCAATGTCACTGGTGCTAGGGAGAAGTAGTCTTTGAGGTTCCTTCCAGACCTAAATTCTGTGATAAACTAATGCTAGAGGTGTGATGCATGACAAAGAGAACTTTATCTCTTGCGAGACTGTGAAAACTCTTGCCATTTTTCCCTTGTGGATGGTGTATGTGAAGGAATGGGAGAAGACCACACCCAAGGACAGAGATAGTTTGGCCTTACCTTTTTTGGCCATGATAGATCAAAAGACAAACCATGTAGCACTTTACTCTAAAGGCCATAGTCTCTCAAACAGTGTGTTTAATGGTAGAGAACTGGTTTCAGTACACAATGAAGGAGTTTTGGGTGGAGAACAGATGCTAAATGGGGCATATAAACTAAGAAAAGACAAAACATAACTCCCAAAGGGAGTTATGCCATGAGAATTTCTGACAAAAGTTGCTCAAATGTTGAGAAATGTGTAAACACAAAAATCAAGGGAAGAAAAATTCATAGAGTATTACAAAGTCTTGAACTCATATTGAAGTGCTATAGCTACATTGAATTACTGCTACTGGAAGAATCCATAATTAACAGCAGGCTCAGTTCTCTGAGCTCCTTTATCTACCACTTATATTGGGCTTTCATAACTTAATCAATGTGTTATTCCACATTACTGTCTCTTTCATTTAACATTCAGTCTTCCTATGCCCCCGAGACTTCTTCAAGGGGTCAGAGAGATAGTTCCTATCTCAGGTCACTTCTCTGGGTCTTTTCTATGGGCCAATGTGAAACTGATCCCCCTAACCCTAAAGTCAAGTTTTGCTTCATACAGTGGAAAAAAGGTGGGATTCAGATGATCTGGGCCCAAATCCTGGCTCAATAACTCTCTACCTATACAATCTTGGGCAGATCACTTTAACTCTCTGGAACTGTTTCCTCATCTTAAAAATTAGGGAGTTAGATTACACGGCTTCCGAGGTCTTTCCCAGCTCTAAATCTATAATCACATAATCTAACTTGTTTTTCCATTGAAAGGATCTTTGCAGAAAAATCTGGGAAGATAATATATAGGTAGTTAGATATAGAAAGATAGGTAGACAGAGACAAAGAGATAGATAGATAGATAGATAGATAGATAGATAGATAGATAGATAGATAGATAGATAGAACCCTTATTAAGTGTTTGCCATGTGCCAGGACTGAGGATATGAGGAACTTAACTTCAATTAAATCCCGTTCAGTAAGTATTCATCAAGTACCTACTGTACCAAGAACTGAGCTATGTGCCAATAGAAATGCTAATATAAAAAACATGGTCCTGGTCTTCGTGAAACTAGCATCATATCACCAAGACCAAACAGAATTGTCTTAGGCTTCAAAACCATCAGAATAATTGAAATCAGGAAACGTTTATTTAACATATATTTGATGCAAGGCTCTAGAGATACAAAGATTGAAAATTAATCAGTCTCTGCCTTCAAAGAGCTTATTTTCTACTTCTGGGTAGAAAGTGGCGGGCAGCAGATATGATATACAGATAAGAAATTTAATACAAGGTAGTATGTTACAGGAGTAAAAAAAAAATCTGGATAAAATACCATAGGAAAACCTGAAAAGACAAGTCAAGTCAAGAAGCATTTCCTAAGTGCCTCTTATGTGCTAACCACTCTGCTAAGTGCTGGAGATACAAAGCAAAGAAATGGTGCTTACCCTCAAGGAGCTTACAGTCTAAGGGGAAAGATATCATACAAACAACTACATACCAACAAAATGTATACAGAATAAATTAAAGGTAAACAACAGAGGGAAATGACTAAGGTTAGGGACTGGAAAAAAAAAACAACTTCTTGTAGACGGTTGGATGTGAACTGAGACTTGAAGGAAGCCAGGGAAGGCAGGAAGTGAAGTGAGGAGGAAGGGAGTTATGTTTGGTCCTGGAGGTGACAAGGAGTTTATTAAATGGTGGGGGGAGGGGGTGATGGTTACACTTAGGGTGTGTATATTAGAGTTTTTACAAAAAACCTCTGCAAAAAGTCTCTATAAAAGTAGAGATGACAGGACTGGACAGGTCATTGGTTATGAGGGGATAGAGGGATAAAAATAGAGAGATAAAAAGCAAGAGAGAGAGAGAGAGAGAGAGAGAGAGAGAGGAGTCAAGGGTGACACCTGGGTTATGAGCCTGGTTGACTTGAAGGAAGGTGATACCCTTGCCAGTATGAGCAAAATTAATAAGAGGGAATGGTTGGGGAGAAAGATGAACTCAATTTGGGTCATTTTCAGTTTAAGGTAATGATAATAGTTAAGATTATATCATTTTATATTATGATTAACATTATATAATACATAGCTCTTACTATATGCCAAGCACTGAGTTAAGGACATTAAAATTATTTTCACATTTAATCTTCATAGCAACCCTGGGAAGTAGGTGCTGTTAGTATCCTCATTTTACAGATATGAAAACTGAGGCAAACAGAAGGAAAGTCACTTGTTCAGTGTGACTCAGTAAGTGTCCAAGGCTGGATTCCAACTCAGATCTTCTTTACTCTAGTTCTGGCCCTCTAGCCACTATTGTTTGAGATGTTTAAAAGGCAGTCGGAGACATAATGTTGGAGGTCAGCAAAGAGGTTAGGGATAGACACATAGATCTAAGAATCATCTGTGTAAACATAATTGAATCCATGGGAACTCATGAGATCACCAAGTGAAATAGAACAGAAAAGGAATAGAGTATATGATTCTTAAAGGGTCTCAGATTTTTTTTCTTAACTTTCTTAGAAATCCAAACTACAGTCAGAAGACATAGTAGAACCTTCCTTCTGGCCTTCTAACACCAAAAACATCACAGGAGATAACAATCTTTTTCAGCTTCTTCTTAGCTCAGGGACGACTAAAATGACTGAACAACAAGTTCCAGACCCAAGAGGTCTTTTCAGATGTCTCCATTTGTTAGTTCTTTCCATGCTTCCTCCCCATGTTACTGAGTTCATTCTGTGTATATTTTGTAGATACTTATCCATGTACATTTCTGTCTCCCATCCCACCCCAAACAAGTTGAGTATAAGAATACAAATCACATGAGAGAAAGGATTGTTTCATTTTTGTCTTTATATTCCCAATGCTTTGATAGTTCTGAACACTTAGTAGACACTCAATAAATGACTGCCAAGTTTAATTGAATTAAATGCAATTATACTAGATGACTTTTAATGCCCATTCCAAATATAAATCCATTATCTTATAATGATCCCATGATATGCTTGAGAACAATGAAACATGTCCAGTGACCATTAGTTCTGGGGTAGGTCTTTCAATTCAAAGTAGTCAATGAGTGGAGAGTTAGAGCCACCCGCTAGGGGAATTAACATAAAAGGAGAGAAAACTTTATTCTGAAAATTAAACTCTATAACCTTTCTCCTATGCCAAGATTTCTTAACCTTAGATTTCTATAAGACCATGAACTTGGATGGGGGAAATGAAATTTAGTATTTATTTCAGTTATAATATTGTCGACAAACACCATTCAGAGAAGGTGTCCATAGGCTTTGTCCAGCTGCCAGAAGGATCCATCATACACACACACACACACACACACACACACACACACATAGGTTATGAACTCCTGTTCTGTCAGAATCCCAGGCTTTAGAGACCTCAAGAAAATGAGGGGAAGTTGTAACAGTAAAAGAGCCCACCAGATGTTTCCAGTAAGTAGGGCACTGGGTTGGCCCATGCAAAGGAAAAATTGCAACATGAGACAAAGGATGCTATGGGGACATGTGCATGGCCACAGTTTCCTAGTGGCCAGGTCCAAACCTCATGGCACCAAAGCCAGTTTATTAGTGTCTAAAATTAGAGTTAATGGATCCTTAATTGAGAAACTGATGTTCTTAGTACTAGACAGGTCAGCTGGGAGGCTCAGTCCACATAGGTCACAAAATTTGAACAGGGCTACATAGGAAGCTGTGTCCCATAGGCCAGAGCTAAGATGAGTCACCATATAAATTGAGACTATGCAAGGCTTAGTCTGCACATCAAAGTCAATGTCATTCAGATTGGGCAAGGTAGCCTTGAGTCAGGGAAGCTGGAGCAACTAATGTGAGCTTTCGGCAAATTTATTGAACCTATACTTCTTTTTTCTTTCTTCCTTTATTTCCCTTCCTTCCTTCCTTCCATTTTTCTGTCCTTCCTTTCTTCCATTCTTCCATCTTTCCTTCCTTCCTTCCTTCCTTCCTTCCTTCCTTCCTTCCTTCCTTCCTTCCTTCCTTCCTTCCTTCCTTCCTTCCTTCCACAGCTCAAGATTGCCTAATTAACCCTACCTCGATGGCAGATTTGTCTAGATCTTAAAAACTCCATTTAGTAAAGGTAAAATCCTAGAAGGTGAGTGATTTTTCTTACCCACTTTTCTCTATGAAGGTGTCTTGATAAGGGTTTACATTTCCTATGAGCTCCTTGCTGGGCAAGGTCACATAAACCTTCTAGTCTTCACAATGTCTTCTACATCTTGTCAGATCCCTGGGGTGTTAGTCCCATTCCATTGATATAGATTAATACTTTCCCTATACTCTAGTGCATGGGAAAGTTTCCTAGGAGTGGGTGCCCTTCCTCAAAGAGTTCTTATGTTAATAAAGGCCTTCCCGCCTGAATTTACCAGTTGAGGGAAATAGAAATAGTGAGCCAAGAGGAGGAGCTAGAACAGTGATAAAGTGACATATAAGACCCTCCCTCTTCATCACCCCTACTTTACAGTGAGGGGGTCACCTCAGACAGAACAGTATGTTCAAAGGAAGAATTGAGGTCAGCAAAATAATGAGACTGCAGCCTTTGGAAGCCTCAGGAAAATTAGGTAGACCAAAGAAGGTCTTGAAGGAAGGCAAGTTGCAAAACTCAGTCTGCCCTGAGTGGGTAGCTCCTATAATAAGAAACTGAGGCTGGCTAGGAAGCTACAAGCAACCTTGGACAAGCCTCCAATTCCTTCTTTTCATGACTGAATCAACAATGAATCATATCCAGTGCCCATTGGTTCTGAATGGGTTCTCTCTGGGAATCAGCTAAGCAAAACCTCCTGTGATTCTATAAGAACTTGGTCAGCAGATAGATTGAGGAGATTCTCCCTCTACTTGGATGGACTAGGAAATATTCTGATAGGGAGTCTAATGGAATGCAGGTACTCCTACTGTCTGTCAAGACAGAAAGATAGTGGTGACTGTAATGGAAGAAAAAAAAGAGGAGGAAGAAAAGGAGGAGGAGGAAGAGGAGGAGGAGGAGGAGAATATACTACATTTATATAATGCTTTAAGTTTTGCAAAAACCCTTGTCTTTTGTGATCCCCACAACCACACTTCGAGGTCGGTGCTATTATTGTCCCTATTTCCCAGACAAGGAAACTGAAATTTGGGGAAGTTAAATGACTTACTCAGGGTCATGAAACTAGTAAGTATGTGAGGCAGGATTCAAACTCACCTCTTCTGGATTCCAAGTCTCATGATCTATGTACTATACCACCTAGCTGCCTCAGTGCCTCTTTCAGACACAACCAGCAATTCTCTCTATATGACTCATGAGCTACAAATTTACTCACCTTACACCATGACCTTGCTGGGCAAGGTCACATAAACCTTCTAGCCTTCACAGTGTCTTCTACATTACACTCAAAGATCTCAGGATTTTAGAGTAAATTTGGAAGATTATCTAATTCTTAACTTGAGCTCTGTAAACCTCTTTTGAAAAAAGTTTTGGTAACTTTTTCATATACTTGATTTCTTTTGTTATCTTGGGTATTTTTTATGTTTTTAAAAACATTATTATGAGAAGAGCTCCACAGGATACAATAGACTGCCAAAGGGGTCCATGACACAGAAAATATAGTCCATTCCCTTTATTTTATAGCAGAAGAAAGTGAACAGAGATGGGTGAGTGAATTGACAAAGGTCACATACGTAACAATCCAGGTCTTTTGGGCACCAAATCCCACATTTTTCCATTGCACCCTGTCTGGTTTTCCACTATGTTCTGGATAATTAAGATAGCCTGTTAATTGACATCTGGCTAAATGAGGTATTTCTCTAAAGAGCCGTTGAAAAACATGAAGTGCTAAATAATTTAATTTAATCCAAAAATAAAGGCAGTTCTGGAGAAAGAAGAAAGATAAGTCATTTGTTTCAATAGGTGATTCAGTAGAAATAGTCAAAGGAATCATATACATAAATAGAGCAGATGTCGATGGTAAAGAAGAATCCTGAAGACAGGATGGTCTGGACAGTCAGGAAGGGCTGCAGGCAGGCCAAAGCCAGGGTGCTGACATTGTATTATCACTTGGTAACCATCAGGGAGTCAGTGGCCTGTAAGAGAGCAGCTAATGGGACCAGGCCACCCAATGCCAGTCATATGTTAATCAAAGAACAGTAATTTGTAAGAACATTAATGAATACAGATCACTCCCCTGTCGCTCCTGAAAGGCCACAATAAATGACGGCTACCTCTCAACAATAACAGTCCTGATTAGCTTTCGATGAGATGCTCTTGTCAAACCACTCAAGGAGAGCCCAGGCTGATGAAGACAAATGATCTCTCCTTCAAAGGGGCGGTAGGGGCCTTTGCTCGGCTTCATGGTGCACCAGTGCAGAGCCTGGATTTAATCAGAGCCCGGGTGTCTGCCAAAGCTGGGCCTGGGAGCTGGGTAATTGGAGGCAGGTGCTAAGTACAATTTAAATAAAATGTTGAGTTAATAAGGACAGTTTACAAGGATGTTACGCTACTCCTCCTAATTCCCCCACCCCAAAGGTTCATTGGGAATTTGGAGGCAACTTGGAGAGTAGAGGAATCGAATGACTTAATTTCTTAAGATTCCAATTTTTTTTTTAAAACTGAAAGAATGAAACTCAACTGCGTCCATATTCTTTTGTTTGAAAGCAAAGTTAGCCAAGCACTCCAGAAAAGGAAACCATGAATTTCCAGGGCCATCCTGATTAAACACATCCGGACATCAAATAAGGAGTTGCTTTGCCATCTGGATCTCCTTAAAGATGAACCCCTCGAAAGAGAGGGAGTCTTTTCATCATGGATTTTCAGAGTACATGCAGCAGTTCTACCTAGAGGCTATCCATGTGAATTTCTAATGGTACATTGACAAGGACCACTGTCCCTCAGGAGTCATAGGAGAACTGCCTCCCAGCCAAAAATCCTGTTTAAGAAAAGGTCCCCAAAGAGCCAGAAACAATAACATGAAGCAAGAGAAATTAAAACAAAATAATAAGGGACAAACTTGAAAATACTCTCTTCAGGACTGTATCTATGCAACACCCAAACAGTCAGTTAAACAAATGCTAAGTTCAGTGAGAGGGGAGGTTGGTTTGATCTATCTGGAAAGTAGTTAATAAATATGGCTTTAGTCTAGAAAAAACTAGAAAATTTAGTCTAGAAAATTTATTTAGACAAATAAAGATTCTCTCTGTCTTTAACTGGGAGAATATTATATCAAATACTCAAGCCACTGACTCAACCTTAGAAGATGAATCTGATACTAACAACCCAAAGATTTGGAAAGTCTGGCACCCAGCTGAGCTCTAGTCCCCTGTCGGCCCTAAGGACATGGCACTGCCTCCAATGTCAGACTCAGAAGATGCTTGAGTCAAGGAAAATTAACCTGGTACCCTAGAAGAGCCAGACTCCCCCAGGAAGAAGAGGTCTCAAGCCTTGGAAGGATACCTTCCTCTACTCACCCCACATACAAAGATTGAGGTGACTCAAAAGCCCTGGTCTACTCCATTAAAAGAGCAACTTGGCTGTTGACTCAACTGGCCCTTCTGGAGAAATCCCAGCTGTTGCCTCTGATTTCACACTGCGTTCTGTTCACAGCCACCCTGACAGGCAGAGACCCTGCAGCACTGCTAGTCAAACCTTGTTCCATGACTTATTACCGAAGCAACATAAATATGTTGAGTGTATAAAACTGCATTCCACCTCTAAAGTCCTACTCTAATGCCTCTTTGTGGTATGGAACTGACCGACCATGTGGTTCTGGAGCCTTTTCTGATTCCCCCAAATTCCAGTGCCCTCATTTCTAACTGCCTTACCTTTGTCTTGTATTTTATTCTGTGTATATTTAGACATGTACATATTGTCTCTATTAACAAATTTCAACCTCTTCCACAGCCCTGAAGCCATGGTGTGCCCCCAGGCTCGTTCAGTGGTAAGATCACTGCCTGTGAAATTAGAGGAGCTGGATTCAAATCCTTCTCCAGTGTTTACCTCCTGTATGACCTTTAGTCAGTCATTTAACCTGCTTAGGCCTTCGTTTCCTCACCTGGAAAATGAGAGGGTTAGTTTGGATTTTCTCTAAGGCCCTTTCCAACTTAGGTCTAGGATCCTTTGAAGGATGCTTCCTCCTGACTCAGTGGCTAAGCTGAAGAAAAACCTCTGGGCTAAAGGGTTTTCCCTCATGCGCCTAGATAGGGACCCATGGAGCCTTCTCTCTCCTCAGCATGCTGGGTGTTTCCTCTTGCTCCAATCTGCGTTATATTGGGTTCCTCTCTCTACTCTCATGTTTCTTCCATGGTTGCTTTGACTCACATCATTTGAAATTGGGGCTGAAATCCCAAAGTGAAATTGTTAAACCATATTGTTTTGCTTTTTCTTTGTATCCCCAGCACCTGGCATGGGGACTGACACATAGAAGGCAGTTAATGGATGCTTTTTGATTGGTTAAGTCTATGAGTCACTGTGCTCAATTGATCTGGGTCAATCTCAGACATTCACCTGACACCACTGAGATCTCACTCCAAAATGTGAGAATTATGTAGGAACTTCCCCAGTCCAGCCCCAGCAGACAACAGAAATGTGAAGCAAACCCACTCAGAATCATAGAATTTTGAAGTAGGAACTTTGAAAATAATCTAGTCCAACCTCTTAGTTTTACAAGAAGAGGACACCGACATCCTTTGAAGGATCTTTGAAAGGAATTTTGAAAGTAATCTAGTCCAACGTTCTAGTTTTACAAGATGAGGACACCGAGATCCAGAGAGATTATTGTATATCCAAGGTCACATAGGAAGGAACAGAGGCACATATATTTCTAAGAGGGCTTTGCATGAAAAATCCAGAGTATCTTCAAGCAAAGATCTGGGGCTTCACTTAAATTGCTCTATGTAATAAAGGTGGTTGCTGTTTTGTTTGAGAACAATAGCTTTTGCAGGAGCTGTGGTGGAAATCAAAATGACTGACCCTGGGAACCTGGGCTGTATTCCTGTGAAGTCATTTGTAACCAGTTATATATTGGCCAGGCCATGATGTCCCCAAACTGCATGCTTATGGGTTCTCCCACCCCCCAGCCCTCATTTCCGCTACCATGCATGTAATAGTCCCAGGTCACTATAAAACTCGGCAAAAAGCAAAAATGAGCTGGCTTCCGTAATCTACACTATCCATATCTAATCGTTTCTCAATTACAGGGAGTCGGGGAACAGGGCATAACCTGAGAAGGGTCTAACGTAATCAAGTGTTTTGGATTGGCTGGGGAATATTTAATCGTTTTACCAGGTTATGGATGGCCAGAGAGTCTGAACTAATTTAACCACAGGATTCTGTTAATTTATCAAACCATAATATCATTCAGCAAAAGTAGAAAAGAACCACTGGTGCTGATCAGAGTCAGGTGTTGTGCTTCCTCTCTCATAGGATCACATATTTAGAGCTCGAAAAGAACTAAGAGGTCATCTAGTTCAACCTTTAATTCTACAGATGAGGAAACTGAGGCCAAGAGAGGTTCCTAGGATCGTAGGTCTAGAGCTGAAACGGACCTTTGAGGTCATTGAGGCCAATCTCATCATTTTACAAATAAGGGAACTGAAGCTGAGAGAGATTGAGTAATTTTCCCAGGGTCACACTGTTAGTACTCATACGAGACTGGATTAGTACTTGTCTTTCTGACTCCAAGCCCAGTACTAGGTGACTTGCCCAAGGTCACACAAAGAATGTCAAAGACAGGATTTGAGCCCAGATTTTCCTGATTCCAAAGGCATGGTACCACACTGCACTCATTCCCTTGCAGTCCACCTACCACCTTGGCAGCAATATTTGTAGCCCCTTGCTAAATGCACCATTTAGTTTTCTTTTATATCCAGGCCAAATGATTTAAATTCTCTAGAAGAAATCCTAAGGCTGCTCTTTACAGCTCTCTCCTGGAATCAGAGCAACCTCTCAGTAGCCCCAAAGCCCTGTCCAACTACAGTTCCAAAGCTATGGAATATTTCTGAATTTAACTGAAAGTGTCATAGTAGAACAAGGGTTATACCCATACCCCATTTGACAAGCTGCAAGCCCCAAGTTTTGGGCTGGCCCTGCCTATAAACCTAAACCAAACAAAAAGAGATCAGCCCTCAGCTAGAATAATGTGAAACACTTGTGGTTGGCATGACTATGGGAGGGGTGGTGTTTCAAGAAGATGAGGGAAGAATGGAAACTGGAGAAATCTTTCCCCCCCTGCCTGTCCTGCCCTTGACCGCACTCCACTGTCCACCTCCTCAGTATCCATGAATAGGCAGCAAGGATTAAACAGACTGCCATATGGCACAGTCAAGGAGTAAGCCAACCTGGGAAGCAGTCAGGAGATAGGCTTGGAGGTTGATGTGAGTAAAACAGTTGCAAGGAGAAAAGCAGAAGCATAATACACCATGATCAATTTCTAGGTCTCCCTTAGATCTTGACTCTCTAGGAGGTTGTGGGTAGGAAAGGAGAGGCTACAAACATTCATGAGCTCCCTTTTGGGAGGCCTTTGTAAACACTAGAAGTGGTGTTTACAGCAACATCAGGGACCTTTGCTGGCTTCCTGGAGGCAGCAGCTTGAGGGAGTGGATGAGTCTAGGCACCTGAACTGTGCTTAAGAACTTCTGGATTTGGTGCTTGTCTGTAGATGGGTTATGGCTTACCTAGGAATTGGATGCATCCTGATGGAATAAGCCCATTCAGTAGCTATCTTAATGAATTTTATTTTATCTCTTTTGTTTCTATTGGCACAAACCCTTCTTTTTTTTGATTAGCTATATCTTACAAAATGCTTATCTTAGGGATCAGTGAAATACAATGTGGCAGGAGTTTTCCCAGTGGTCAAAGGTTTAATTGGAAAAATCTACAGAGACAACAGCCCTAGCCTCACAAGGTAACTATTGGTATTCACAAAAGGAACAGAGCTGGAAGCCAGAGACAAAAGCTCTCTGAGGACCATAGAGAACTTGTCGATTCCCCCAAATGTCAGCCTGGTGACAACACCCTGGTGTTTTATAAAGTGCATGATGACTTGGGTGAATGTGGAACTATCTCATTCTTATTGCTGAATATGATTATGCTGGTGGTCAAAATGCCCTCTGGTGGGTTAATAGAGGCTTCAGATCTATAAGAGGTCTTGGGGCAGCTAGGTGGCATAGGAGATAGAGCAACGGCCCTGGAGTCAGGAGGACCTGAGTTCAAACCTGGCCTCAGACACTAGCTGTGTGACCTTAGGCAAGTCATTCACTCTTAATTGCCTCCAAAAAAAGGTCTTGAACATCGTCATTTAATCTGACCACTCATTTTATAAATGAGAAAATTGAAGAAGCCCAGAGAACCGATTTGCCCAAAGTTATCTTGTTAATAACTAACAAAATGATACAGTATAAAGAGGGCTGGCTCTGGAATCAGGGAATCTTACCTCTAATGTGTGACTTGGGACAAGTCACTTAACTTCTCTGAGTCTCAGTTTTCCCATCCAATGGCATCAGATGGCCTCTGAGGTTCCTTCCAGCAGTAGATGTGTTTGGATCCCATGTTCTGGTTCCAAAGCCAGTGTTCAATGAATCAATCAGCAATCATTTAT
>CM053624.1:53567428-53633662 GCA_028646595.1 Phalanger gymnotis
ACATGGATACACATGACATTTTAAAATTTAAAAAGTTCCCACAATAAGACAGGCAGTGTAAATATTGCTATCTCCATTTTAAAGAAGAGTAAAATAAGGCTTAATAGGTTAAATGGTTGCCTAAGATATGAACCCAGGGCAGACCCACTGTACTTTCCCCTTGTCACATGGCCAGGATTCTATTTGTCTTGGCATGGTGGATGAAGGTTTGCTACTGTAAACTTCCCCATCCCAAGGTGGACAATGGTGCTGAAGATCATGCTATTACATCATCCTGCCAGTTCTCAGCTGCCTCACCAAATTGTTGGGTTCTAGGTGAAGGTGAAGAGGAGAGCAGTAAACAAGGAAGATGCAAAGTCAACGTCTGCCTCATTGCCTGCATCCTCACTTGGGGAATGGAGTTTTTACTCGCAGTAGCAGCTTCCACAGGAAGCAGCACTGAGAAGCCAGAGTTGATTCATTATCTGCTAGAAACCTAGTAGTTTTAGATACTCTTCCCATCCATTTAGTCTAAAATAGACTGGCAGAATAGCCAAGTCCTAAATGAGGGAGGCAAAGTTAAATAGAGTGACTTGAAAATATTGCTCTGAGAAACCGGTAAAGACTGGCTAGGAATTGTGACATTTGGTTTCTATTTGGGTTGTTCCAGGTTTGTGAGTGGAAGCAAATGGTCTGATTTGTACAAGATAATAACGGGGGAGAGGCAGCATGCTGTAGCACAGAGGTGTCAAACATGGGGCTCACTGTTTGCATGGGGCTCCCAACCCTGCTGAGTGTAGCCTAAGCCAGATTAAAATAAAATTGGGAAATATTCAAGAACATAAATTAAAAAAATAAAAAATAAAAATTCCAAGTCAATATGCAGCCTGCAAGGATCCTTATGTACAGTTGAGTGGCCTCTGTTTCCTTTTAATGGAGAGAAGACCGGCCTAAAAGCTGAAGGAAAAAAAGAAACACAACTTGAATTGAAATCTTACCCTTAAAATATACTGTGTGACCTTGGGCAAGTCATTAGTACCTTTCAGTGCCCTAGGGCAGTGGTCTTCAAGCTATTTTTATAGTGGACTCTTCACATTGACATTTTTAAATCACATATGTGCAAATTTACTTATAAATTCTACACACATAATACTAAACTGATAATAACATATATTATGAAACATATAAAAAGGGAAATTTTAAAAGGTGATAAAGATTAAATAATACTGGATCCTAGAGTCAATAGGGAGCCACTGTAGTATATTAAGTAGGAAGGTGACATGATCAAGCCTGAAGTTATATGGAGGGGAGATTGAAGAGGGGAGAAATAAGGCAGGAAGATCAAATGAGAGGCTTCTGCATTAAGACTTAGAGGGTGAGAGGTAATAGAGACCTTAGAAATGACAAAATTTGGCAACTGGAAAGAAATTTGAGGTGAATGAGAATTCAAAGATGACACTGAGGTTGTGTTGTTTTTGTTCGGTTGTTTTGTTCGGTAGTGTCTGACTCTTTGTGACCCCATTTGGGAGTTTCTTGGCAGAGATACTGGAGTAGTTTGCCATTTTCTTCTTCGGCTCATTTTATAGTTGAGGAAACTGAGGCAAACAGGGTTAAGTGACTTGCCCAGGGTCACACAATTAGCAAGTGTCTGATGCCAGATCTCGACTCACAAAGATGAATCTTCCTGACTCTAGGTCTGGCACTCTACCCACTGTGCCACCTAGCTACCCTTATAAATTTGGATAAATCTGCATAACTAAGAGCATGTTGGTGCCCTACACTGTAATAGAGATATTTGGAAGGGAGCTAGGTTTATGGGGAAGGAAAATGTAATTAGATCTTCCATGCAGTTTTCAAACAATCCATGCCTGCTCATCCTTTGTCCCATCTAAAATGAAAAGTGGGCTGGGAGGGCAAATCTTACCAGTCACTGCTCCTCAGCACAGAGCTTGAGCCTCAGTGCACCTATCACAAGCTCGCTGGACAGAGGGCCTAAGCGTAGTATACTGGGGCAGGAGGGGTGGAGTGGCAGAATTTTCCCATTGGAAAATAAGAACGGTTGCAACTGCCATGTGAGGCTGAAGGGGGAGGGTAGAAGCTTGAGTTCACTTCTGGTTACCTTCTGGGATCTCATGTAGTTTTAATGAATACATGAAGTGAAGCAATTAGTAATCACAGCAACAACAGGCAGACCAGTCAGCCCCATTTTGACCTACTTCAAGAGATAATAGCAAATCTCCATGATCAGACACGAGTGCGTACATACATACACACATGCACACACACACGCACACACACACACACACACACACACACACAAACATACATACAAAAACAAATAAATTCCCCTGCCCATTTCACTGGCTATTATCTTTCACTTCCTGTGCTAACCTACCGGATAGAGTGAGTCTGTTCTATTAAACAGCTGTTGTTTCCTTGTTCTGGGGCGGGTGCAAGGAGCCCTATGAGAATGGCGTAACTATATACTCTGTATTATTGATGGAGTCCTCTGGGATCTTTTGGGGTGAAAAATATTCTCCAAGATTTTATTCCAGTGATGAATCCCCTTGGCCTCTAAATTATTCTTAACTCTTTACTGCCATCAGTGCGGCTGTTGCTTATAGTATCTACTATGCATCAGAGGTGCCTGGGGGTCATGGGATTGATCCTACATTGAGAGACGATGAAACCTTAGAAGGCATTCAGTCCAGCCCCTCAAATTTGCAAATTGAAAAAAGCCCGGAGAGTTTAAATAACTTGTTCAAGGTCACCCAGCAGTTATGATTCGATCCCAGATTTTCCGATTTCGATTGCAGGGTACTTTCTGTTCAACCATGCTGAAAATGTTGTCAGTATCCCTTGCTATAGAATCAGATTTCCTGATTATTAGATTCAAGGCTTTAGATTGTCAATCTAAGGACATTTGGACCCCCTTTTTTCACCTTTGGAAACTAATGATTGATCGAGCAGTGTCACTGTTTGGCACGTGCCAGAGATATGCATACATGTAGAGGAAACACAAAGTCGCTGATGCCTGTGCTAGCTTTACCCAAGGCACTAGGGAAGTGCCAAAGGAGAACACATCTTTTCTCCTTTCCATCCATTTGCTTGTTTCCAGCAGGGCCTACAAGTGGTTAAAGTCTTCGCCTAGCGTTGATAGCTTGTAATACATTCTATGTCACCTGGGAAACATGACTTCAGTCGCCTGGGAAACATGACTTCAGCTAACGAACAGGTGCTTCCTTGAATAGTGCAGTTGAGAAGGCTCTCATGATGTTTATGGAACTTGTTCTAACTGGCAGCCAGGCTCCCCTTATCTTCTTTTGGGAATCTTGCTTAGCTGGTGGTTTCAGTAAGAGCTGGCATCAGCAAATTGAATATTTCCAAATTCTCGACGTGGGATCCCGGTCGGGGGAGGGTGTGGAGGGAGATCAACTAAACCAGTGAGCGCAAAATAGAGCTTTCATATATCCTGAACAAGGAGGCGTTTACACACTGAAAGTTTTTATAAAACCAACAGCCTCCACAGGCCCCTAGCTCTTGCAGGAGTACTAACTTTAATTCCACAAACAGAAAAGATGTGGTACATATTTGAACACTGGTTCTGGATTCAGAGGACCTGGGTTCAAATCCTACCTTTGACTCTTATGTCCTGTGTCATCTTAGTGTAGTAACTAAACCTGCCTAGGTCTCATTTTCTTTGTCTATAAAATAAGAGGATTGAACTAAGTTACCTCTGAGGTCACTTCTAGCCCAGATTTAGGATTCTTGTAATACACACTCTGGGATCAATGCTGACCCTGGCCACAAGAGATAAAAGAATTATTTTTCCATCACCTTTCTAGTTGAGTATTGAGTTCATCTTGTGCGTCATGTTCTGGTCTAGGAACTTTCACCCTTAAGATAAGGTCCTGCACTTGATTTCCTGAATCCTTGTACCTGGCTCCTGCCTCAGTTCCTCCCACACGACTGAGTTTATTTCCTTATTATATGGTATCAGATAACCATGATATTGATTGCCTTCTTTAAATTTGCTTGGACTAACATGGTTTCATCAAAAAACAAAGGCAAAAGAAAAGTTTAAATGTAAAAGCAAAACATGAGAAGTCATTTCAAGGGGAAACTGGAGATCCCTGATCTATATTGAGAGTTTACAGGGAAGAGGAACATAATATAGGAGAGAAAGGAAAGAAGGACCTCTTAGCACTAAGAAATAAATAAAAGGGGCTTCCCAAAGAGGAGAGAAATGAATAGAGAAGATGCTTGCCTTTCAAAGAATGATGACAGGGATCCAGAAGGTCCAAGCGAGATGTAATCTAATAAGTTTCCCAAAAAAGGAGAATGGAATAGCAGTGGTAAGTGAGTTCCTGATGAGCAATATTGAGGAAACAATGTATCAGCATGAGAAAGCAAAAGCAAAAGAAAGGTCTTTTTTGTTCCCAAAGCATGTATCCAAGATATGACAAAGAAACTTCCGAGATTCAATAAACAAGGTGGCTACTTCCTGTAATTTAGCAGAGGACAATCAATCGTGCCATAAGGAGCCTAGGAAGTATTGCTAAGGATTAGATAGTCTTCGGAAACATAGGGGCACAGGTGATGTTTTCCGTCATTGCTGCCTTTTGAAAGCAAGGCATAAAAAGGAAAAGGAGTTGACAAGTGAAAACTGGTTAAGAAAATGATGTCTGAGAATGAGATTAGTATTTATGGATGACGTTTTAAAACCAGGGTTCGCTAACTAAGGCCCATGAGCCAAATCTAACCTGCCACATGTTTTTTGTATGGCTGAGCTAAGAATAGTTTTTAACATTTTTAAATAAAACTTTATTGTGCTGAAAAAAATCTAAAAACCATTCTTAGCCTGTGGATTGTACAGAAATAGGCAGCAGGCCAGATTTGGTCCTTAGGCTGTCATTTGCCAACCCCTGGTTTAATATTTAGGAATGATAGGCTCTTGGACATGGATGGAATGAACCAAAGGACTTGTAAGAATGTACTTTCATGGAGGTTTGCAAACTTAATCAAAAGAGATTTAAAATAAAGAGAAAGGGGTGGGAAAAACTGCCTTATAGATCTTCTAAACTAGATATAACAGAGATCAGCTTTAATGTGTAAAGAATAATGGCAGCGGATATATTCAGAAGTCCGTAGTAGACAAAATTTAAGAAAGGAAGTGGTAATAAAAACCATGGATTCAAGTGGTTATACATGTGTGCACAGAGTGTGGGGAAAAAGCAAGAAGATGGTAGAATAAAGGCAGGGACTTGCCTGAGCTCTCCCCCAAAACCTCTCTAAATATCTTTAAATAATGACTCTAAAATTCTAGACCCAAGACAACTTAGAAGGCTGGCTGAAAAGGTCTGTTGCACCAAGGTGAAAGAGGGGCACAGTCCAGCACAGGCCGCCCCAGTGCAGACTGATCCCCAGCAAACCGGGAGTAGGCCTCAGGGCAACAAGATCAGTGGCTGCATTGGCTGTTTCCAGATCTCTCAGCCAACAGATGGTAAGGGGATCAGACAATAGTTCAGAAAATTTACAGGGGCTCCTTTGCTGGCACCAGGGTCAGGACTGTCGCATTGCTTATACTTGGATCTGAGTCGCAGTCCTGGGCTTTAGTCCCAGTGCAAGGAGAAGCACTAGCGCAGTGGAGCTTACAGGGACCCTGATCACAGTTCCAGGGTTGAAAAGAGTGCTTGTGGTCCCTCACAAACCAGTGCACAGTACAGAAGAGTATACCTCTCCCTAGATCACATCAACTTGGAAGAGCCAAAAAGTTACAGGTCCCTACAATTATCTCCGAAAACAGGTATGCAAAAACCTGAAGCATGGGATGGTGCCCCCTTCACTTGGGAAACAGAGACCCACTTTAGTATAGAGTTAAAAGTCAAGAAATAAGCTGGGAAATGAGCAAACAATAGAAAAAAATTCTGACCATAGAAAATTACTATGGTGACAAGGAAGATCAAAGTACACACTCAAAAGAGGACAACAAAGTCAAAATTCCTGCATCCAAAGTCTCAATGAAAAATATGATTGGTCTCAGGCCATGGAAGAGCTCAAAAAGGATTTTAAAAATCAAGTAAGGGAGGTAGAGGAAAAATGGGAAGAGAAATTAGAGTGATTCAAGAAAATCATGAAAAAAAGAGTCAACAATCGGTAAAGGAGGCACAAAAAATAATGAAAACAATGCCTTAAAAATCAGAATAGAGCAAATGGCAAAGAGGCACAAAAATCCAATGAAGAGAAGAATGCTGTGAAAAGCAGAATTGGCTAAATGGGAAAAAATATGCAAAAATTCACTGAAGAGAAGAACTTGTTAAAAAGTAAAATTGGCCAAATGGAAAAGTACAAAAGCTAATTGAAGAAAATAATTTCTTAAGTTAGAATTGGGCAACTGGAAGCTAATTACTTTATGAGACATAAACAAACAAAATTAAAAGAATGAAAAATAAAAGAAAATGCAAAATATCTCATTGGAAAGACAACTAACCTGGAAAACAGTTCCAGGAGAGATAGTTTAAGAATTATTGGACTACCTGAAAGTCATGATAAAAAAAGAGCCTAGAAATCATCTTTCAAGAAATTATCAAGGAAAACTGCCCTGATATTCTAGAACCAGAGGGTAAAATAGAAATTGAAAGAATCTACTGATACGCCTAAAAGAGATTCCAAAATGAAAACTCCCAGGAATATTGTAGGCAATTCCAGACCCCTCAGATCAAGGAGAAAATGCAGCAAGTAGCCAAAAAGAAACAATTCAAATATCATGGAGCCATAGTCATGATAACACATAATTTAGCAGCTTCTACATTAAAGGATCAGAGAGTTTGGAAAATTATATTCTGGAGGGCAAAAGAGATAGGATTATAACCAAGAATCACCTACCCAGCAAAACTGGTCTTTTTTCTTGGGAAAAATGTATACTCAATGAAATGGAGGACTTTTAAGCATACCTGATGAAAAGACCAGAGCACAATAGAAAATTTGGCTTTCAAATATAAGACGCAAAAGAAGCATAAGAAGATAAACAGGAAAGAGAAATCATAAGGGATTCAATAAGGTTAAACTGTTTATATTCCTACATGGGAAAATGATGTTTGTAACTCCTAAAAACTTTCTCTTTATTGGGGCAGTTAGATGGACTATGCATAGACAGAAAGCAGAGGTGCAAATTGAATGTGATGGTATGATTACCTAAAAAAATAAAATTAAGGCAGAGAAAGAAAAATGCACTGGGAGAAGAAGAAAGGAAGAGGTAGAATTATCTGACATAACAGAAACCTGAAAAAGATCTTACAGTGGAGGGGGAAATGGCCCAAGTAGAGAAAGAAGCACATGAAACTTATTCTCATTGGAATTGACTCAAAGGGAATAATATACACATTCAGTTGGGTGCAGAAATCTATCTTACCCTTACCATATAGGAAGTAAAAGGGATAAGGGAAGGGGAGGGGGAGAAGCTGATAGAATGGAGTGCAGTTTTGGGGAGGTAGAAGTCGGAAGCAAAACACTTTTGTGAATGGATGAGGTAAAAGGGGAGAGAGTGAGATTAGGAAAAATGGGGGAAAATAAGATGGAGGGAAATATATAGTTGGTAATCATTACTGTGAAAAAATTTACAATGAGTTTCTCTGATAAAGATTTCAGCTCTCAAACATATAGAAAACTGTCAAACTTATAGAAATAAGAACCATTCTTCGATTAATAAATTGTCAAAGGATATGAACAGTGTTGAGACAAAGTTATCAAAGCTATCTAAAGTCATATGAAAAAAATGCTCTAAATCACTATTGATGAGAGAAATGCAAATTAAAACAACTCTGATCCACTACCTCATACCTATCAGATTGGCTAATATGAAAGAAAAGGAAAATCACAGATGTTTGGAAATTTAAAACACTAATGTACTATTGGTAAAGTTGTATACTGTTTGAACCATTATGGAAAGCAATTTGGAACTATGCCCAAAGAAGGGGTATAAAACCATGCATAGCCTTTGACTAAGCAATACCACTACTGGGACTGTATCCCAGAGATAAAAAAGGAAAAGAACTTATGTGTACAAAAATATTTATAGCAGCTCTTTTAGTGGTAGCAAAGAAATGGAAATTGAGGGTACGTCCATCAATTGGGGGATGTCTGAACAAGTTGTATATGATTATGATGGAATATTATCATGCTTTAAGAAATGATGAGCAGGATGCTCTCAGAAAAACAAGCAAAGACTTACATGAACTGATGCAAAGTGAAATGAGCAGAAAAGAGAGAACATTGTACACAGTAACAGCAATATTCTATGAGGATCTACTATGAATAACTTAGCTATTCTCAGCAATACAATGATCCAAGACAATTATGTAGAGCTTATGATGGGAGGTGCTGTCTGTCTCCAGAGAAAGAACTGGTAGAGCCTGAATGCCGATCAAAGATACTTTTTCTTTACTTTTTAAATTTTTCTTGTTTTTTTATCTGTGTTTTCTTTCTCAGAATGACTTACATGGAAATGAGTGTTGCATGACTACACACGTATAACCTATGTCAAATTGTTTGCTTTCTCATGGCAGGGAGAGGATTTGGAACTCAAAATTTGAAAAGAAACACATTAAAATTGTTTTTATACATATTTGGGAAAAATATTAAATAATGAAAAAAACAAAAAACAAGACAAATTATCTAATTTATTTGACGAGCTTCCATGGACTATTCTATACTTACACAAAAAGGAAAATTTGATCTCATAGGTATCACTGATATTTAGCTCTGCAAGGTTCTATATTAATTAAAAGGAACATGAGAGAGAAAGAGGAGAGAAAGTGAATAGTATCTTATATTATAATTTGTGATGGAAACCAGGAATCGGATGAGGAAAGTTTGGTGGAGAGCATTTGGATACAGGCCATTGAAGACAGAAGCATACATGATTTCGTATCCTATATCCTGCTGTATAGAAAGAAGAAGTAGACGAGTAATTTGACAAAGAGATGATAAAGGTGTGGCATAGTGGTGAAGGAGGTCTTCAATTATCTTCAATTACAATTTAATACATCTGCTAGAACTCTCCTTCTCTCTGTCAAAATAAGAAAATTAATAATTTCTCCACTTACCTTAATGATAATTTCATCCACTTGAAAGTGGAGCAACCAACAAGAAGAAATTCTATTCCACATCTGATTCGAACCAACAAGGACCTAGTTGGAGTAAAAATGAGTATAATCTTGTGAGAAGTGACCACTCCACCTTGGAATATGTTATAGAGAAGAGAAAAGTCAGGCATAGTTTGCCCTGTACCCTAGATTTTGGGGAGATCTTATTTCAAAGGATTCAGATAAAGAATAAAGAGATTCCCATGGAAAAAAATTATATGTGGGCAGTCTGTGAGAAATCAGAAGCTCTCAAGAATGAAATTCTAATGATCCAACAATTCTAAGAGGAAGAAAAAGGAGGAATTGTCTAAACAGGCCTATATGGAATGCCAAAGAAATCAGCAACCAGCTTAGATTGTTATAGGTCATTCACTGAAGATGTAAGCAAAGGAAGGTAAGAGAGGATGAATGCAAAATAATAGTGTCTGGAATGATAAAGCTCAGTGATAGCTGAGGTTGCAGAGGAAAACTGACATCTGTAAGATAACTGTTAAGTTATGTTATAGAAACCACATGAAATCACAGGCCCAGTCCAAATTACTATGGATGAAGATAAAACAAGGGTTAGGACTGCTGGTTGGGGTGGATGATGACCAATAATGGAAAAAACACTGGGTTACTTAACTCTTAGTTTTGTTTTATCTGACAAGGAGAATGGTCTTTGGACTGGAAAGTTTGGGCAAAAAAAAGGAATAATATGAATTTGACACCAACCATAAGTAAAATAGTCATAAGCGAATACCTAAAAGGGTTCAAGTCGCCAGGCTCAGATGAACTACGTCCACAGATACTGAGAGAGCTGACAGATGGGAGCAACTGTTAGTGAGCTTTGAAAGACTATGGACAATGGGAGATATTCTGTAGGACTGTGGAAGGACAAAAGTCTGAGTTTTCAAAAAAAAAAAGAGAAGAGAACTTGTAAACTATCAGCAGGTAAGCTTGACTTTAATTCCTAATAATATTTTATGACATATTGTTAAAGGGATAATTAGTGAATATCTGGAAAGGGAGCAGTGATCACCAAGAGTATGCATGGCTTCACCAATTAGAAGTCACACTAGACCATCCTCATTTCCTTTTTTATCAGGGCTACTAAACAAATAGAAGGAGAAAATGTTCTATATTTTGCCTAGTTTTTTAGCAAATTACTTGACAAAAATCTTTCACGTTATTCATGCAGAAAAGATGGAGGCAAATGGACAAGATGATAGCACAGTTAAGTGGACTGATAAATAATTGAATAGACAGATGCAGAGAGTAATGCAATGTCCATTTGGAAGAAGGCCAACCATGGAAAGTCCTAGGGATCTGTGCATGACCCTGTGTTGTTTAATGTTTCTGTTGATGGCAAGGATAAAGGCATAGAATATGTGCTTATCAAATTAGCAGATACCACAAAGCTGGGACGAATAGCCAACCTACTGACTGACAATCAGGATTCAAAATCAATCAACCAGTGTGCATTTATTAAGTGATGCCTACACGGTAGGCACTGTGCCAGATGCTGGGGGTGTAAACACAAAGAATGAAACAATATCTACTAGCAAGGAGCTGAGCTTGAATCTGATAAAAATGAAATCGAATAAAGATATATTTTATGCTTGGATTAAATAAAACTAGCGTCATAACCACAAGATGAGCAAAAAATTGCTAGAAAGGATTTTGTTGGGAAAGATCTAGGATTGTAGAAGACTGAAAATTCAATCTGACTCTATAGAGTGATATGGAAATAAGGCTACAGTGTTACGCAACTCAAAGGGAGACATAAAATTCATGAATAAGAAGCTGCTAGTATGGCTTTACCAGAGTATTACACTCTTTTCTACTTCCACTTTTTATCTCCTCTAACCTGAACTATTACAAGAGCCTCCTAATTGCTTTTCCTGCTTCCACTCTCATCCTTTTCTGATTCATCCACTACGCAACTTCTAAATTCTTATCCTTAAAACGCAGATCTGGCCATGCCTCTGAATCTCCCTTCTTTTCTGCCCCCATTCAAAAATCCTCTATGGTTCTTTACTGGCTTTGAGATAAAATACAAAATCCTCAACCTGGAATTTAAGACGCGCCATAATGTGGGTCCTGTTTCATTTCATATTCACCCACTAGCCATTCTAGTCAAACTGGCTCACTAGTCATTTCCAGTACTCAATGTTCCATCTCCCATTACCACATCTTTACTTAGGCCCATATCTGACTAGACTTGTTTGGATGAAAGACCAAAAACTAGTACAAAGTGAGATGAGCTGCCTTTGATTAAGATCCATCATGAAGCAGTAGAAGAAAAAAGTCATGGACTAGATTCAAGTCTTTACTTTGCCAGTTACTAGTTATATGGGGGTGATCATCTAGTATCACTAACCCTGTGAATCCATCAGGCCTCTTTTATGGGAGCTGTCTAAATACAGTCCTTGTCCCTCAACACAAAGACATGTTTAAAGCACTTCATGTAAGTACTGACTAAGTTCACCTCCGATTACCTTCTAGGATCATATATAGTTTTATAAATGAATAACAGGCTGACCATTCAGCCCCATTTTTACCTTTCTCAGAGATGAGGGCAAATCCACACAATTACACACACACACACACACACACACACACACACACACACACACACACACACAAAATTACTCCTCCCCTTTTCACCAGCTATTTTCACTGACTACCCGTCTAATTTCTGCCTCTTAAAATGAATGTCTTTGAAGTAGAATTCAGATACTACCTCCTACACTAGACCTTTCCTGACCTACCCATTCATTCCCATTCTCTCCTTCTTGAAATCATTTTCATATACTTTGTATTTAATTTTCTACGTATAAACTTCATCCCTCCAGTAAAATGGAAGTTCTTTGGGGTCTGGGACTATTTTGGTTTTATCTTCATATATCATGTGCCTAGTATGGTGCTCATCCCATAATAATCACTTTGTTGAATTGACTCATGCTCAGTTTGGGGTACTATATTCTTAGTAGGATAGGGATAAGCTGGAGACTCTTCAGAGGAGAGGAACTAGAACGGTAAAGGAATTCATGTTCATGCCTTATTAATTTTAGGCGGAAGAACTAAAGATATTTTGCCTGCTAAAAATAATACTTTGGAGGATGAGGGCCATGATAGATGTCTTCAAAGATTTGAAAGGATGCAGCTGGAAAAGTGATGCTTTTCATTTTTCTTGGTCCTAGGAGCCAGAACTAAAAGTAATGGACAGAAAGTGTGAAGAGCCAGTCAATCAACTCATCTCCAATAGATGAGACTTACAGAGATGTCCTCCTCTTTTATAGAGCTTTACTGGGCATAGTTCAGTAGATGTCCTCCCATCTTCTCATTATAGTCAATGTATATGTCCATATCTTCATAGGGAGACAAAGGCAAAATGACAAGCAAAGATTCCCCACAGTTTGTAAGCTTTTCAATTTGACCATGGAATTTCTTTTAAAAAGAAAACAAACACAGGAGAAGGCAAGGCAATTGGGGTTAAGTGACTGAACCAAAGTAAGTGTCAAATGTCTGAGGACAGATCTGAACTCAGGTCCTCCTGACCGCAGGGCCAGTGCTCTATCCACTGCACCACCTAGTTGCCCCACTCCCAACTCTTGAAGAGATGCAGAGAGCACCTTATAGGAATGTGTGGAGGTAGGAGTACAGAGGATAAGATAGTAGAACTATCTTAGGCTAATATAGGATATAGGCTAAGAGCCTAGTTTTCCTGTAATATATGAAGGTGGGGAGAGTAAAATAAAACTAGAAATAGAAATTGTAATCAGATTATAAAGAGCCTTAGATTTCATACTAAGGGTGTGCATAAAATGCATGCATTTTATCCTATGGACAGTAGGGAGCCCCTGAAGGTTTCAGAGCTGGAGAATAATCTGGGAAATCAGTGATTATTATAGCTGCTATGTGAAGGCTAACTCAGAGAGGAGAGAGTCTAAGTTCAGGGAGATCAGGTGGGTTCCACCAAGTGGGCCTTTGAGAACCCAATTCTTCTAATTGTGATAGCATGTTTTGAATCATAGCTGAAAGGAAACCTCATCCCGGCCTCCCTACTGCTTTATGGTTGTTTTTGTTTAGTTGTTTTCCATTTTGTCTGACTCTCTCTGACCCCATTAAGGGTTTTCTTGGCAGAGATACTAGAGTGGTTTGCCATGTCCTTCTTGAGGTCATTTTACATTTGAGGAACTAAGGCAAATAGAATCAAGTGACTCGCTCAGGGTCACAGAGCAAGTAAGTGTCTGAGACCCAACTTGAACTCGCACAGATGAGTCTGCCTGACTCCAGGCCCAGCACTCTTTCTACTATGCCACCTAGCTGCCTGCTATATGCCTAGATTTCTACTTTTGTCCCTAATTAATTGCAGCTGGTTCTTTATGACAGATAAATTTGGGTGTATCTGAAAACCTTGGTGGATCTGATTGTCTGAAGTTAATTATATCTTCCTGGGCAGGAGGAACTGCAACAACCAGCTTCTCTTTCTAGTCACATCCTATACTTAACTATGGTTGTGTTGGGGTCATATGGAACTATCCTTCCATTGACAATAGCATCTAGAAATCAGATCCTTTACTGTTAACCACAATAGCTGGTATGAATTACTTAAGCTAATTTTATTTTCTGTAGCTGAAGGCTCTTGACTATAACTGGCATAGTTTATATAGAGGGCTTGTGATTAGGACCCAAGATCAATGGAAGGCAATACTCAAATAGGACCCAGGGTTTCCTTATGTTTTACTATTATTAATATAGTAGATTCAAGGAATGCTCAATGATAAGGCTGCTGAAGGACAGATCTCTGGTGATTTTACATTATAGCAACAGGAAGTACTATTTTCAAAGATTTCCAGTTTCATGCAGCTGACTAAAAAGGACCCTGGACTAGAATCTGGGAGACTCTGTCTTTATTTTTGTATTGACTACAAGTGGCTCTCCCACTCCCACTCTCCATGGCTGCAAAGTGATGATGAGTAGGGTTTTTTTCCTCTGAGCCTCACTTTTTCATCTGTAGACAACAATATGCTTCAATGGAATGATCATTCCAGAACTTTCCGACTTTTATATTTAATAATTCTACCATAGGGTTGCATGCAGTTCTAATATTCAATGAACCTGGCTAACCTTATCTTGGCTTTATCATCTAAGGAAATCCCCTAAAGGAGGCTTAGAAGTGACACTTCACCCGTTGGCTTACTGACTCAATCCTTGGTGGAGAGGGCCATAATCTTTTGCTTCCCTTCTTAAAATCCTTGAAGAACTGAGCCAGCTATCTCTGAAAGATAAGAGAGTCTTTTATCTTGAGTGGCCTTGAAAACATCTTTCCTACTCACTGAACAAGTACAAAACGGGAAACCAAATATACTCTATACCTTTTCCACATCTGTTCTCAGGCTGATAGGGCACTTATCTTTTCTGCCTTTAGAGTTATTTTATGCCCTCTCTCCCAATATGTCTTTATTGTGGCTAAGTCAGGCAGAGTAGCTATAACCAAAGAAAGCCTTTTACCTTTTCTGAGTCCTCACTACAGCTTGGAAAGCAGCTTTAGCTATGAACGCCCCATGAATTAGGCATAATTGAAAGATCTAAAAGATCTGATTAGTCTCCACTAATGACGGGGTCTTCTAGGAAGTGAAACAAGAAAGGGAAGAGGGTATGAGTGTGTATGTGTGTGTGTGTGTGTCTGTGTGTGTTCAGGGGGGCTGAGAGCCTAAAACCTAAGATGGAAATTCAAAGACCTTATTCTTTCAGTAAATCAGCGCTAACTGAGATGGACCCATATGCAGCCAGACTTTGGCAATATTGGATCCAGAATGGAGTTACTTGTTGTTCAGTCATTCAGTGGTGTCTGACTCTTCATGACCCTATGAAACATACTGTTCATGGGGCTTTTTTTGGCAAAGATACTGGAGTGATTTTCCATTTCCTTCTCCATTCAAACAGAGGTTTAATGACTTGCCCAGAGTCACACAGCTAGTAGTGTGTGAAACTGGATTTGAACTCAAGTCTTCCTGACTCCAGGTCTAATGCTCTATCCATTGAGTAATCTAGCTGACCCTATGGAGTCACTACAGAATAACTAAACTTTTTCATGCCATAGCTGCTGAAGTGAAAAGATAGCTGACTGAAATGATTCTACAAGTTTAGTACATGTTGTGTACCAAATAAATAAGCATTTATTAAGTATTTCGTATATGTGTGCATGTATGTTTGTGAGGACAGGAATTCTCTTAGTGCCTTGCTTGTTATGTTGAATTGCAAATTTAGTATTTGTAAAGCATGTAGCACATAGCATCTACATAGTAGATGCTACATAAGTGCTTATTCCTTCACCTTGGTAAAGACAAAACAAAAATCATTGATATATTTGCAAGTGCATAGGTCCTGACTCCTCCCTTAAATTTGAAGTCAAGAAACTGAGATTTGAATCCCAGCCCTGTTGCTCACAAGCACAGCAGCAGGTGAGCACAGGTAAACCTCGTTACATCTCTGACTCTGTTTCTTCATCTGTAAAATTGGCTTAACATTATTCACACTACCAACCTTGCAGAGTTGTTTGTAGGAAAAAAATATGATTCGTAAACCTTAAAATGGGTTTTAAGGCATTTTAACTCTTCTGAAGTAAGAGAAATGGCCACCCATTGCTCTAGGCTTTCTGATGGAAATAAATCCTTGTCCCCAAATGATGGAAATGGACATATGTTCTGGGCCACCGAATCTGCGAAGCAGAACTGTAGATGCAGCATTTTGGAATGAGTTCCAAGACTAGATCAGCTCTGTGGAATGTGGAAGCAAAGCACAAGGTCTGAGAAAGTGAAGAGTGGGAGGTTGTTGGCACCGTCTGCAACAAATGTGCCTGATTGATAAAGAGGAGTGAGAGGGTCTGGAGAGATAAGAGAGGTGAATTTGAGGTGTTTATGTAAGAGAATGGACAGCTCAGCCACCATTGTGATCTGTGGAGAGCTCTGAGCACCGAGTACTCCTGGAAGACGCAAGCAGGTGGTATGTTGTGTCATGGAGAGAGTCCCAGGATTGAAGTCAGGAAGCTTAAGTTTATATTCTGGCCGTGCCACTTACTTCATATGTGTTTCTGGACAAGTCACAGAAACCTCAAGTGTATTGGGAAAAAGTGCTCTTCTAAAAAGACCACGGGGCCAATAGGTGTCAGTGACTAAAGGCAATTAACAGGGCTTAAGAAAAGAATCTTCCCGGGGGGAAATGGAGTAGTGCAATAGGATGCCATGTTGGGTCAAGCCAGATTTTCTAGGGAAACAAAATCCCAGAGTGAAACCACAGTGAAGAAGGGATTTGTAGTATTTTCTTCTACATTAAGAATAATTACACTAGAAATCTAGATGACTTAAACCAATAAGATCAATTTGCCTGAATATTTCAGGTTGACTGTATAGACAATCTCAAACTCAATGGATGATGATGCTCCTACTTCTCTTTGAAAAATATCACAGATATAGCCAGATAATCTTTGCCCTGGTCTGGCTTTCTTCACACTTACCCTTCAGCGGTCTTTTGTCCTTTCTTTTATAGTGGTTTCTGGGCATGCTCCAAACTTAAGTAAGGAAAAAGTAATCCTGGATTCTTCTATACCTTGCACAACGGCTGGCATGTCCACTCATGGGCCTTTACTGTCATTTTTATACAGATCTCCCTTTCAAACCCAGTAGTAACACCTTCACAACATAAATCCACTTTGCTCTTTCTTTGTATCCCCAGGTCACAGTACTTGGCACATAGCAAAGAATTAATAAATGCTTATTGGTTGGTTGATTGAGTGTTATGTAATTGACTTCAGGGCATCCTATGCTGACTAATCTATCACCACCTTTAAAACACAGAGACATACACACACACATACACACACACAAACACACGCTGAAGAGAGAACAAGTAGGCATCTTTCCTTCAGAACCCTCCCCTCTGCATAACTTCTTTGTCACCACAGAAGATACTACTCTCTAACATCCTAAAATTGGAAAATTTTATTGATTTCCATCCCCATCATTTCTATGCATTCTACATTTAGGAGGCCTTGGCAGTCTGTCTCTATTTCATTCATTCCTTCAGAATCCATTCAAGAAACATTTATTGAGGCCCTACTATGTGTCCTGAACCTGTCATAAAAAGGCTGATATCTTCTTTCTCAGCCAAATTTATTTTCCAAGACCTCTTCATTCCTAGATTAGATGAATAGAGCCTCTCCTTCACAGCCATCAAAATACTCTGTTGTAGTCCTTGCCAATGAAGGCATTGTGCCTTATGATCATATCATCCCAGAGATCCTCCTATCAACTTCACTCACAACAACTACCTTGCCACTGGAGCCTCAGACCAGAGACCATGGCTGGAGAACTTAACCCTTTCATCTTCAGAACTCCCATTGGGGTATTCTTGCTGACTTGAGCGAGGAGTATCTTACATAGTCACCTATACCCACGCAGCCCCAGCCATGATTTACTTTATTTCTGGATCACCCTCTTGTCAGTTGCCCTGACACCACTCTAATACTCTCTACCCACCCCTCCTTTGGTTCCAGAACCATAATTAAATCAATAATGGCATTTCTATTAGACAAGGTGTGCCCGTCTACTCCTCTGTGATTCTACTCATCGACCCTAAGATTTTCCCAATCGAATTATGACTCACCTAGCCATTTGGCAAATCACTTGGACATTTTAAATCTTTCTTTTATCTAATAAGGAAAGTAATATCTCCTTTGTCTTCTTCATAGGGTGGTTGTGAGAAATAAGTGAATACTTGAAAGCACTTTGGAGACTCTCAGACCTCTTCTGAATACAAAGTGTGATTGCTGTGCTGAGGGAGAGAAGCTGTGTGATATACCATAAGGATTGGGAGCCAGGGCCCCATGTCCATTTCCTACTTCTGCTACTGACTCCCTATGCAACTCTGGGAAAGCCATTTAACTTCTATGGTAATCAATTACTTGTCACACCTCTTCTCTCTGTTGTAAAGCCTGTCTCCCAATCGGTAAAATGAGGGGGATGGACAAGATTCTCTCCGAAGTCCATTTAAACTCTACATCTCACCATTCTATAAGAAGGTGAAGAGAATGACAGGACCTTGGAGGCTCTTTCCAGTTTGGAGATTCTGAAGATAATGACCACAAAGCACTTGGTGGAGGGTGGTATATTATTCATCCCTAGCAAGGTTATGATTATATATCCCTAAATCAGATGGCAACCACTTCCAGGTGCGAGTCATCTATTAGAGGTGAACTTATGACCCAGAGCAGAGAACTTCCCTTAGTCATTCTCTCCCCTTTAGGGAAAACAGGTAAAACAGCTGTGAGGAAAAAGAACTTCCAGTGGTTTCTACTTTAGATTTTTTTTTTAAAGGAGATGGCACAGATACACAGAAGACTAATGCCACCTAGTGGACCTGGGAAAAAACAGTGGTCATGAAGCATGAGTTTACCTCCAAGGTCCAGTTATTCCTTCTTTAAACTGAATCCCACTGATATTGCTAGAAATTTTATGCGATGAAGTGGTCGCTGCTTGCCTTCATCGCTCAGCTTTTTTTTAAAAAATGTCCAGCCTAATGGCAATGTGACCATTTTAAGCTTTAACCTCAAAGAAAAAGAATGTGGGGCAGAGGAAGGGGGGCTGAACTTGGAGAGAAGGACTTATAATCACTGAACCTGAATCTGGCCTTTTCTGCCTGTTACGTGTGTGACCTTGGCCCAATGAAACATTTTAAAAGGCTAGATATCACCCACGTAATCACGTCTATTCACTTAGAAACATTTCCCTGGGTCCTAGGTAGTGCAGTAGACAGAAGCCTGGAGAGAAGAAGATGAGTTCAAATCCAGTCTCAGACGCTTACTAGCTGTGTGACTGTGGGTAAGTCACTTCCCCCTGGTTGCCTCAGATTCCTCATCTGCAAAATGAACTGGAGAATGGAATGGAAAACCTCTCTAAGTATATTTGCCAAGAAAATCCCAAATGGGGTCTTGAAGAATTAGACAAGTTTGAATAACAACAACAATAAAGGGTCTTCCAATCAGCAGTGTGTGGAAGTGAATAGAGATCTTCTCCCTCCATAGAGGAGCTGCGTGTGATCCTGTGTAAGTCACCTAACCTCTCAATGCCCCCAGGTAACTCCCTGAAACTATAAGTGAGAAAGCAAATGCTGTTTAAGGAAGTTTCTTCTGTAAGAATTCCCTATGCTGATGAAATCACAGGACTAGGTCCTGGAAAGGTGGTATTTCTCCTTCTCTCTCTCTCAACACACACACACACACACACACACACACACACGTATATATACGTACCACCTGAAAAGGTAATATTCATTATAATGCCGCCACATTCTGAAATTAAAGTTTCCCAAACTCTGTTGTGATCTCAAGGGAAGTCCTTAGTCTACCTGTTTCATAATCACTAGCTTCTCTAATAATACTAGCTAATATTCATGTAACACTTTAAATTTTACAGCGTTTTACTTAAACCATCTCATTTTATTCTCACAACAACCCCAGAAGGGAAGTGGTATTATTAACCGCATTTTACAGAAGAGAAAACTAAACCAAACAGCAGGTAAGTGGCTTACCCGGGTCCACACAGCTAGCAAGTGTCTAAGGCAGACTGGAACACCAATACTCTATTTACTGCACCACTACATGCAAAACAATATTTTAGTCAATGAGAATACTGAAAAAAAGATTAAGACACTTTCTACTCAAGGTTTATGAATGAAAAATAATTTAAGTGCTTTCAAAGGCCTAAGCACTGTCTCTGTCTTGCCCTACATGTAAGGGATTGGTGGCCAGGGAAGAATTTTTTGGTCTGAGAAGTCACAGGGATGGTGAAGGATTCCTAGGAGAGCATACTGGCATTCTTTCCAGTAGTAATGACAGAAATGATTTGATTATGGTGCCAGAACTAGACAGCAGGAGCAGGTTTTAGAAGGGGCATCTGGTGAGTAGATAGATAGTGAAATAGTAGGCCCTGGCCTGAGACTTATAGAGCTGAAAGGGTTAAATCCTCCGGGTGTGGTTTCTGTAGGAAGCAAGGCAGGAGGTAGCCAAATAATTCTAATTCAAAGTAAATAGAGGGTGAAAGAATGCTAACTGAGGAAATCAGAGATGGTTTTATGGTGGAGGATGAAGCACCTGATCTGAACCTTGATGGAAAATTACTTAAATGTGATAATTCTACGACTTGATTAACTGACTTCATCAGGTCCATCTCCATAACCCCTTCTGCAGCTGGAGGATTCTGCTTGTTAGCAACACAACATCGCCACTCCCATCACTGTGCTCCCAAGAAACAGGGATATCTCTGCCCCTAATGCTGTATCACCAAGGCCTGGCAAGAGGAGTCTTTCCTTCATATTGAAGCTGAAGTCATAGATCAACACAAGAGTGAGAGGCGTCAGACTAAAACCTAGAAAACCAGGGTCATTGACACGAGGCCTCTGGGGCTTAGTCCATGGGAGCAATGGCTTCTGGCCCATCTCTGGGTGAGAAGGTTATAACCATCAGATACAATGAAGGGAGAATCTCTCAGGTCATCCATTTGAACTCTGCTGTCAGGGAGCCATCCACGCCAGTCATATGCCAGAAAATGTTAACATCATGGCATTTGCTTTCCAACTAATAGGCTAACAGACATCCTGTTGGGATGGATAAACTCAGCCAACTACAGTGAAACCTCAATTAGCTGAAATCAGATGGTCTGGAAGTTATCATTTCCCCCAATTTATAGGATAATAATAGCGCTCTATGTTCACAACGCATTTCCCTCCTGAAGAATTCCAAACACTTTATGGAGTTTATTTCATCTGCTTTCATTAAGCCATCCCTAACTAATCCCAGCCTAAAACAAAGAGAGGAGGTATGGCGTGGTGGGAAAAGAATGGGGTTTGGGGGTCATAGGAGCTGGATTATAATCCCAGCCCTGCTCCTTACCATTACCTGTAGGTTCTTGTGGGTACCTCATTTAATTTCCATGGGCCTATTTTCTAGTGATGTAAATGCAAAATGGGAGGCTGGACTGGTCATTAGGTTATCTTTAAGGTGATTCAAGATCTTGTTCTTAAAGTCTTTCAGAGTAGGCATTGTTTCATTCTTTGAAAGTCAGGGGTCCACCATAGAATAACAATTTTATATGGGGCTTAAAGAGCTTTGAAAATATTATCTCCTTTGAGCCTCCCAGCAACCCTGGGAGGCAGATGGTGCTGTTATGGTCTGCATTTTATAGCTGAGGAAACTAAGACAGGAGAGGTTAAGTTATTTGTCCAGGGTCACACAGTTATTAAGTGTCTGAGGCTGGATTTGGGCTTGGCTTTTTCTCGCTATAGGCCCAAGACTCTATCCACTGCCTCACCTGTCTGCCTTAAGTACATTTTAATAAATGCTTGCTATTTGCTTAGCCTATGTACTCTCATGTCTTTGAATTGGGGAAGCACCCTAGTCTTTAGCCTTATCACCTCTTAGGAGACAGAAACAGAAATAAAGGCAACTGCTATGCTTGGACAGACAAACACGAGCCTGGACAGACTTTGGGAGACAGTAGAACGTAGAAGGGTCTGGTGTGCTATGGTCCATGGGGGCTGCAAAGAGTCAGACACAACTTAACAATAACAAGCTATGCTGTGTGGAAGCAACGGGAACCTTAGGAGAAAGCAGCCATGCCATTTTAGAGCTAGGGATATCCATCGACTGCCATGCTGAGTATGGTCAAATTCACACCTTTGACTTGCCCAAAGATAGGTTTCAAAAATTCAAGAGAGAAAATTAAGGCTATGATACAATTTAATATGAATCAACAAGAATTTCTCAAATGCTTGTGATCTTGCCACCATGAAGGTGCTCAGATTCAATCTAGCTCAGTAGATTGAATCTGGCCCACTTGTGAAAACAGGTGTCACAAAGAATGGCATTTCTTAAGACAACCCATCATGGTGAATCCCTAATAAACTTTGTCTTTTCTCTTGGCTGAAAAAAAAAAAACAAAAACAAACAAAAAAAAACCCAAAGTATTATAAACACAATCCTAGGCATACAAAGTAGAAAAAAAAGAGTCCCTGTCCTCAGGAAGTTTACATTCTACTGGGAGTTTATAGCATTCACACAAACAAGTAAAGACAAATAAGTATAATTTCCATAGGAGGAGAACACTTACAGCCTGTAGGGAGAGGAGGAGAGGAGATCAACAAAGGTCTCATGAGAGAGGAGGCTGAACAAGTGAATCTCGAACAGCTAAAGAATTCTAAGGAGCAGAAATGAATCTCAGGAGTGGGACACAGCTTGTGCAAAGATACTGAGATGGCATGAAACTTTGTTTGTGCAAAACAGCCGGTTTGAAGCGTGTGTCAAGCACATGAGTGGGCCAATCCCAACTAAGTCTGGAAAGGTTGGCAGGAATCAGATTGGGCAGGGCTTTAAATTCCAAAGAGAGGAGTTTGCATTTTATTCTAGTGGCATATGGGGAACCATTAGAGATCTTTGAACAGTGATGTGGTATGGTCCAACCCAGGCCCAGACTATAAAAAGCAAAATGGCTTGTGATGGTTGGGCAACTCTCAGAAATGAAATTATAATAGTACAATAATGAATGATTCCAAAGAAAGAGAAAATTATTTGGCATCCAAAAGGACTAATGTGGCTTCACTGGAAGCTCACTGATAAACTCAGATTTTTAAAAGCTGAATGGAAAGGATGGAAGCAGATTCATGGATCCAAGAAATAAACAAGTGTCATGGATCAAAAGAGATCCTGTTTGAAAGGCTAAAGGCCCAAATGAGCTAAGGTTTGTGGTGGATATTAGGGATGATTAAAAAAGAGCTTTTAACCAGACTCATCTCAAGAAGTTCAAGGAAAGGATGGACTCACTGTTAGGGGAGAATAGTATAATATTTACAGATGCTAGAAAACAAAATGACTCAGTTTCCAAGTTTGCTTCCATCTTTTCAATTAGGGAGAGCTCTATTTAGCCTGGAAAAGGTAGGACAGAAATGGTTCAGAGGGAATTAAAGCAAGCTTTTTAAACCCTAAAGTACTATGTAAATGTGTTGCTGTTTTTGTCATAATTGGTATTATTATAATAAGAAAGCTCCAAGCTTCTCAGAGAGTTTGTCTCTTGGCCCAGAATAATTACACCCTAGGATGCTGAAAGGACTTGCAGATGTGACTGTTGTGCCTGTCAGTGATCAGGAAATCACACAGCGCAGGAGGGTGCCAAAAGGCTGAAGAAAGGAAAATGCTACCTGAGGGAAAGGGGGGGGGGGTGGGGAATTCAGGAAACTATAAACCGGCAAACTTGACATTAATCATTGGAACATTCCACAATGAATCATGAAATGGGTGGTTTGCGAGCATTTGGAAAGGGAAGCAGCCATCAATGGGAGCCAGCTTGAGTTCACTAAGAAACAAGACATGCCAAATTCAGTTCATTTCCTCTTTTAATGGTCACTAGACAGGTAGGAAAAGGAAATGTTGAAGACATACTTTATTTTGATTTCAATAAGGCCTTTGACAAGTGCTAAAGAATAGATATCTTTGTATGTGAAAGGCAACATGATGTAGTGAAGGGAGGGCTGCCTTGGAGGCAGGGAGTCATGGGTTGATGGCTTGTTTCTCATATATTACCTGCCAGACCACAGTCCAGTCACAACCTCTCAGTGCCTCGTGGCAACTCTCTAACACTGTGAGGTACAGATGAGTCACTGATCTGCATTAACGAAGGACGCTTCCACTCTGTATCAGGAACTGCGTGCACTAATGATAGGTCAGACTTGGACCAATGTGCCTGTGTGCGTGCGCGTGTGCGCACACACACACACTGTACATGCTGGAGAGAAATGAGTGGCAGATGAATGATTCTTTGTGTGACCTGACCCAAAGAATATCCGTAAATGAATCGGCGATAAGCTGGAAGGTGTTGTGCGCTCGTGACTTATCCCATTCAGCATTCGCCATCAATTCTTTGGATGAAAGCAGGCATAGATGTCGTGTTTATCAAATCTGAAGATGACACAAAGCTGTGAGAGCTAATTCATTGGATGATTAAATCTGGATCCAAAATTATCTCTGGAGGTAGACTAGGATGAGATGTGAAATCTAACAAGATGAAATTTAATAAGATCAAATGTAAATATTTAGGTTTTAAAAAAAATCAGTTGAACAAGTGTAGGGAAGAAATGGCTTAGACAATTCCCATGAATTTAGGGATACTTGTTAATTGCAAATTAACCTATATATATACATATATATATATACATATATATACATGCATATGTATGTGTATAGGTATAGGTATATGTGTGTATATATGTACATGTATATATGTGTGTGTTTATATGTATGCATGTTTGTATGTGTATATATGTGCATATACATACACATATACATGTGTGTATATATAGGATATATGTGTATGTGTATATATGTACACATATATGTGTATATGTATGTGTGCATTAACACATATACATATATTAGTGTATAGACACATTATAGTGTATATATGTGTATATGCATGTATATTTGTATATATATGTATACATATATGTGTATAGGATATATGCATGTACACATATGTGTATATGTATGTATGCATTACACAATATTATACATATATTAATGAATATACACATTATAGTATGTATATATGCATGTATATTTGTATATGTGTGTATATATGAGGTAGGGGCTTTTACTATCCCTAAAGAAGTATATATGACTTACCTAGGATCACACAGCTAGTAAGGCGAGCTGTGAATTCCTATCTTCCTGATCCCAAATCCAGTGCCCTGTGCATTATGTTGCCCCTGCCAAAGGCATAGCTATCATGAGCAGTTCTGGCATATGGGGCAAGGACCACAAAATATGCTTTGGGGGAACAAAAAATTTAACTTTCTAAAACAAATTCAGATGGAGGGAGCAGAGGAAATATCTCAGACTCCAGGATAAACAACCCTATTAGAGGAAAGACACCAGGATCCTATCACCCTATGGTGGAGAGACAAAGTTTCCAGCACATCAGCCCCCAAGGGAGGAAATCCCTGATTGTAGCTAGGCTGAGATGGCCACCAGGCAAATGAAGAAAGACATGATAGGCCAAGTAATTGGAGGCAGAGAGCTGACTGCCATCTGGTAACTTTCTCTTTAAATACTCTCTGAATCTGGCATCTTGGGGAAGGTCCTGGTTAACCCTACTCCTAGCTGTGGCTCTGCTTTGGGGGGAGGAGGGAAAAGATAAACGAGACGCCCAAATTAGTCCCCTTTCTCCAAAAACTTTAGATTTCTCTTTCTCTTTTTATCTATGGATAGTGAGTGGATAGGGTGAAAAATACCTTTTCCTTCTAGCTTCTGAACTATGCAACTGACTAAAAATGGTCTCCTCTTTATGAATCACACTCTGCTTATGTGTTCCACTCCACTGCAAACTCCTCTAGGCCAGTTCAATTTATATAGCTACTGTTGGGATCTTCCTCTCCTCCTCCCTCTTTTACCGAGTTGATTTAGAAGAATGGTTAGGGCCTGAGGACATTGATGTCTCAGGCAGAATAAATTCAGGGGCTAAAAGAACATCCCCAACCTACATAGGGCTAGTACCTGGCAGAGAATGGATGATTTGCATGATTCTACCCAAATTCCCAAGCAAAGATAGGAATAAGTCCTGGATCTGGGATTTTGTTGCTATTAGGAACTCTCAGGAGATAAAACTCCTACCTAAAATAATTCCAAAGGGCTCATGATGGAAAATGCCATCCACATCCAGAGAAAGAACTATGGAGTCTGAATGCAGAGCAAAGCAGACTATTTTCTTTTTTTGTTTTGTTTTGTTTTTCTTTCTCATGGTTTCTTCCATTCATTATGATTCTTCTATACTACATGACTAATGTGAAAATACGTTTAATAAGAATGTATATATGTAGAGCCTATATCAAATTGCAGGTCATCTTGGGGAGAGAGGGAGGAGGGAGGGGGAAAAATTTAAAACTTATGGAAATGAATGTTGAAAACTAAAAATAAATAAACTAATAAAAAATAAACTGCAAAAAAATAAAAATAAAAAATAATTTAAAAAAAGAGGAAATTCCGTCTACCAATACAGATCTGCATTTGAGACTTTCTGCAATTGAGGGTTGCCTGGAGCATTGAGAGATAATGTGCTTTTCCCAGTCATACAGGTAGAGGTGAGCCTTCATTCAGGTCTCCCTTGCTTCTGGGCCAGCCTTCTATCAACTATACCATTTCACCTCTTAACATGAGATAAACAAGGAAAAATTAGGGTGACAATATGTCCTTATTCAAGAAGATACATTCTCACAGAGGGAGGATGGCCATCCTGATGTCAGAGGGGAGAGGACAAGTGGACTCTTGGACGCTGGGCCTGAGTGTGATCAGGAAACTGAAACAAGAGAAGCCAGTCCTCCTCTGGGGATGATCCTTTGTGGAATCAGAGGCTGCCAGGAGGACTGTCTGCAGGAAGCAAGCTCAGCCAAAGGAGTAGATTCTCTGGCCCACCTGGCCCTCCATCACTTGGGATGAACTGACTCTGAGGTGGACCTGTAACTTCCACAAGACAAGGAGAGCTCTGAAGCTCTATGTACCACAAGGTCATGGAGCAACAATACTTTAGTCAATGTCTTCTTCCAATCCTTCATATGGTTGACAGAAAGTTCTGAAATTTTCCTTTTTTTTTTTTTTTTGCTGTCATGGTTGAGAATAGGTACCACTTTCAGATCTGGAGCTAGAAGTGACCTTAGCCATCATCTTGTCAAAACTCCTCATTTTACAGACAAGTTAACCAAGGCCCAGAGATATTAAGTGCTTCCCAATATAAGCAGATGGTAAAGAACAGATTTAAACTCAGGTCTTGTGACTCCAAGGTCAGTGTTACTTTCAGTGAATGACATATCAGAGAATCGCCAGCAGGGGGCAAGAGAGAGCATTAGAAAGCAACACCCTGCTTTGGGGAGCAGCTATGAATTACAGGTAGCAGTCTCCATCTGGAGTCACCTGCTAAATCAAGGAGGAAACAGTCAGAGTCTAAGCCAGAAGAGCCCTCCTGCTTAGGATTGTTAGTGACCATGGAGCTTTACATCGGGGCTCTGAGCCATTGATATTCTTCAAAGATTTCTATCATCTTCCTCCTTTTTTTAATCAAACTTCCTTTGATCCCCATACCAACTATGGAAGAGTTAGGTCACACTAACGGGGAGGAACCTCATCCCTCTATTGGTGCTCTGAAGCAAAGCCTCAATCATCTTACCCTAGTTGGGTTTTTAATATAAAAACAATATTCCCAGGGACATCTAGGTGACGCAGTGGATGGAAGACTGGACCTGGAGTCAGAAAGACCTGAGCTCAAATGCGACTTCAGGTGTTTAATAACTGTGTCCTTGGGCAAATCAACCCTATTTACCTTAACTTCCTCATCTGTAAAATGAGCTGCGTAAAGAAATGGCAAACCACTCCAGTATCCTTATCAAGAATACTCCAAATGGGGGTCATAAGGAGTTGGGCGTGACTGAAAAGTGACTAAAGAACCAAAAAATATTTCTAGATTTCCTTGGAGTTGGTACATGCCCAAGAAAAAGTGGAACAAGCTCCCAAGCTATGGGTCCCTTGGTGCCATGAATTCCTAATGGACCGGTTAGATTTATAAGAGAAAGACCACATCAGTCACCTAACATTGCTGGGCCTGTCAACACAGCTAGAGTCAACAACAACAACAGACAACAACAAGGAAAGATAGCATTGCTTGAACTTCAGAGCTACTTTCTTCAAGCTTCATGTTGCTTTGGGCCAGAGCCAAGTCTGATGTGGAGGAGGAAGGCTCCACTTGCTCTCCACTCACTGGCTGAAGTCAGATATTGACTCAACACTTTTCTTTGCCTGACTTGCTCTCTTCAGTTGTCATGAAGCTGTTTTAGTCAATGGATTTATTTGTGTGATAGTGAGAAAAATGGTAATGAGAGTCACACAGGATGAAAAGGTGTAAGGGATTGTGACTTAAGTATATAGGCATCCTCACCCTGGTCCACCAAAAATATCAAGTGAAACTGCTGTTGTTTAGTTTTTGATCATAGAAATCATGACTTTCTAGACCAAGAAGAGGTTTTAGAATCCGTCTGGTCTAGTCCTCTAATTTTTGGATGAGGAAACTGAGCCTTAGAGAGTTGAAGGGATGTGTTCAAGGTTTCACAGGTAAGAAGGGGGCAGAGCCAGAAATCAATCCGAGGTCTTTGGGGGTTTTTGAGTTCAAATTTGGTGTTCTTTGCCCTACCCTGCTGGGTCTGGATGGTCTGACATTAGCATTTACTTTATTGGGCTTGATATTCCATGGCCTCCAGGCATACACATCTTGAGTCATTCATTAATAGGAGTGGAAGATTTTTAATGTTTTTTGTTATAGACATTTCACACACATAGCAACACACAAACTGGGAGATCCACTTAAAAGAGGCCTCCAATGGATCACCCTTCACAAACAGAATCATGGCTCCCTTCAACATTCATGTCAACCTCCTCTAACAGGGATTTGGATGAGATTGCAAGATCTTATATCATGCTAACTAACGTTTGTATAGATCTTCTGGTTATGGTTATGGTATTTTGGTTATGGAAGAGAAAAATGGAGCTCAAGTTGCTTAAGTGATCTGCTCAGGGTCATGAAGCTAGTCTGAGGCAGGATCTGAATCCAGGCCTCCCCAACTCCACATCTAAAACTCTTCATACTCCACACTGTCTTCTAGATCTTGTAGATGCCGTTGCTCTTCAAGGCCATTATGTGGTTTAAAGTTAGAGGCAGACTGAACATTGGAGCATTGGCCTTCTGGCTCCTTACTTAGCACGTAAACCATATGCATATACATATACATACACATGTATATGTATGTGTGTATGTAAACATACACGTATATGTATTTATGCGAGTGCACATATATACACATATATGTATGTACACATATATAATATCTATATACACATAAGAACAAATGGTATGGGGGGAACAAAAGAAAGAATAAAATATTTTAATTTTCTATTCTACTTAATGCTATTCCAATATCTGAAAGTCAGAAATAACTGTAGGTTATTGGTAGGGTCATTAATAGCAATATATTCAAGTGTCAATGTGACCTATTCTGTACTCTATAGAGGAATGCTGTGGAAACTTTGTGATGTAGTGGCAGAGCACTGTACTTGGAGTAAGGAGATCTTGGTTCAAACACATTCTCAGATACTGTGTGACCATGAGCCAGTTACTTAACCTCTCTGAGTTTCAGTTTCCTTATCTATAACCTGGAAATAATAATATTAGTGCTACCTACTTGAGAAAGTTAGTATGGAGAAAGTACTTTTCAAACCTCAAAGTACTATAAAAATATATTGGTATTAGTGTTATTCCCACAAGATAACGTGCTGGATTTTAGGAGAATAAGTCCCCAAACACCTGTACTATGAAGGCTTCTTCTATCTTCATCCCTAAAGATAACAGAAAATTATTTTATTTTTATTGTTTTTGTATTTGTCTTTCATTCTCAAAGAGGACCATGACATCAGGGAGATGGTGAAATGACTTGCAGTTGACTTGGATTTGAGTGAGGGAGGGCTGTGCAAGGTCACCAGCTTCACTTTCTCCTCCAGAGCCATCTGGGTCCAGTGGCCTGATATTCATCAGGTATTAGCTTAGCAACTGAAAGAACATGTAATATGGCATTTGACCAATTTTGTGTTGATGATAGCCAGGCATGTTCTTATGTACAGTGATATGGAATAGTCTTAGAACTTTGGAGAGCAATGCAAGAGATGAAAAAATGAGAGGAGGTCCCCCCAGGACTGTGGTAAACTTATGCAAAGGCATAGACAAGAGGTGCAATCTGCATCATTATATAGAATACACTTACCAATGATAACATAGTTCTACATAAATATTGCAAATGGATGTTTAATGCCCATGGTCAATGATGAAAATACAAACATACATATACACAAACACACACACAAGGCACTTTGGTTTATTGATTTTGAAATGGATGCATTTTTAAACTGCTTGATTTGGGTAGTTCTAAGTACTGGGAGAATACATATGCCTAAGATCTTCCTTCTACTTCTACCCTTATTCAGAACAGTAAGTCATATTCCCAGATGGATTCAAGTAGGATTGAGATATCAAAGCCCTTCTCTGAACACAGGAGGCTTTCTGCCTCTATACTGGTCTGTATTAACATGTAGACCTCAGTTTCCCAGAGCGGAAGGAACACAGATGGAGAGGATCCAATGGGAATGACAAGCAGAGAGGACTAAATGAATCTATCCTAGGGAATTGGGGTGGGAAGGCATTCAAAATGCTTCAGCAGAAATATTTCCTCTAGTTTTTTCTCCCACCTCCATGCAAGGATTCACAACTTCATCGATGGTTATTTCATCCACCAATACAAATTACAGCCTCTCCAAAAAATAGTCAATAGTCTGGGAGCTGTGGTAGGGAAAAAACCAGACAAACAAAGGAAGCAAAAACACTGTCATGGCTTCAGGAAAGTTGATGTCCAGTCTCTCTAAACTTACAAAGGTCAGATCTTAGGTCACATATCACATTAGTCTGTACTTTATCCTTTTCTAACTTAATAGTTGGGCAGTTAGGTAGCACAGTACGGCCTGCAGTCAGGAAGACTCATCTTCCTGAGTTCAAATCTGGCCTCAAACGCTTACTAGCTGTGTGACCCTGGGCAAGTCACTTAACCTTGCTTGTCTCAGTTTCCTCATCTATAAAGTGAGCTGGAGAAGGAAATGGCAAACTACTCTAGTATCTTGCCAAGAAAACCCCAAATGGGGTTATGAAGAGTTGGATACGACTGAAACAACTAAACAACAACAGCAACAGAAAGCTTAAAAGTACCTTCTAGAGAGTGGAAGTTCTTAACCTTTTTTGTGTTATGGACTCCTTTGATATTCTGGTAAAGTGATTAAACTTCTAAGAATATATCTATCTATCTGTCTCTCTATCTATGTACAAATATATATATGTATACACATATATATATATATATACTAATTGAATAAAGTGCCAAATTTTAATTAGAAGTTAGTGAAAAGAAAATTTTTTTCTACATTTGAGTTCAAAGACCCCCTGTGATCTTAGAAGTGATAGGGGCCCCTGGAGTTTCTTGAATAGGAAGACAGCATTGCCAGACTTGTGTTTTAGGAATAATAATTTAACAGCTAAGTGGAGGATGGGCTGAGGTTGGATACGAGACAAGGAGACCAATTAGAAAGCTGTTGCAATAGTCTAGGCATGAAGTAATGAGGACCTGCACAAGGGCAGTGACAATTTCAGAGTAGAGAAGGGGATAGATATGGGAGTACGAGAGAGAAGAGTCGAGGATGACACTTAGGTTGTGAGCCTGGATGACTGGGAGGATAATGATGTCCTCTACGGTAATAGCAATGATAGTAAGATGAGAAGCCTTGGAGAGAGAGATAATGAATTATGTTTTGGACATGGTGACATCCTATTTGAGTTGTCCAATAAGTAGTTGAAAATTCAAGACTGGCAATTAGGAGATTGGTTAGGACCATAGATCTAGGAACTATCAGCACAGAGATGATACTTGAACCCATGGAAAGCAATGAGATTGCAAAGTGAAATTATATAGAGGGAGAAGAGAAAAATGCCCAGGGCAGAGCCTTAGGGAATATCCATGGTTAGTGGGCATAACCTAGATGAAGATCCAGCCACAAAGGAGAGGCTAAACAGATAGGAGGAGAACCAAGAGAAAGCAGTGTCATTAAAAACCTAGAGAGAAGAGAGCGTGAAGGAGAAGAAGGTGATCATCGGTGTCAAAGACTAAAGAGGTCAAGTAGGATGAAGACTGAGAAAAAGTCATTAGATTTCGAGATTAAGAGGTCATTGGTAACCTTGGAGAGAGCAGGATCAGTTGAAAGATGAGGTCAGAAGCCAGATTCTAGAGCCAGACTGTAGAAGAAAGTAAGAGGAAAAGAAGTAGAGTACAAATTGTACAGCCACAAAAGGGGGGAGAGTCGTGGGATAGTAGCTATCAGGAATAAATAGATCACACAAACACAACTAAGAGCCATGTTCATCTTGTCTTTGATTGCCCCTCATGAAGAACTCATCACCTAATGATCAATCAGCCATGGATGAATCATTCCACACCTAGTTAGACTGCCCTTTGAATAGCTGACTCATCCTGCTCCTGGGTCCATACTCGAAGTCTTTTCAGCATGATTAAATCTGTCAGAACTTATGTTCTGCTGGCATAGCCTTTGGGAACCTGGAGTCATTTCCCATTCATGATGAGTCCTCAAAATAGAACATCATGGAGAGCTATTTATACTGAGGCTTGAAATCATGGAATTTACCCACCTATATATCTTCATAATAAGCATAGGCAACATTTGTATAGTATTTTAAGGTTTGCAAAGGATCTCATCTGATCAGTACAACAACTCTAAGAGGTAGGCTTTATTGCATGAGTGCTATTTCTGAAACACCCTTTCATAGCTGAAATAAAAATCTCTGTGCTTTTTTCCTCGAAGGAAAATTATCCTGACTTAATCAATAGTATGCCCATCAAGTCTCTGGATGTATCAACCTGCGACAATATACCAACTGAGAATTCCTTCAAACTGCCATCTGATCATTGCAATTTGACAAGGGAGAATTGTAGAGTGGAGATTCGAAAAGAAACTTTCTGCCTCCCAATCTGCATGGGTGCACACCAGCTGAGCAAGAAGGAGTGGAAAGTAATCTGCTCTACCAGAAACAGGCACTAAATGTGTCAATATTGCTATTGTACATTAACAAAGTCTTTTTAAATTTGTCTTTGGATTGTTTTTCTTGGGAAAATGCCCAAAAGGTACAAACGTATTAGCAGGAAATTTTCTCACTCTGGCAGCCTCGTTTCATCCTAAAGTTCATACTTTAAGCAGCCAAAGCCAGGCTAAATGGGATTATAATAATTTGTGGCTGTTAGGAGTCACTAAAAGCAGAAAATACTTCTGAAAGGAATTATAAATTGTGGGTTATTATCCTTTTAAAGTCACTCAGTGATACCACATTAGTGCCTGTTTGGTTTTATTTTTTCTAAGGGGAACTTTGTAGGTAATTTCTTGACTAGAAAATGCTAAAAAAAAAAAAAAAAGGCATGGAGCCATTATATCTTTCTGCCATAATTTGAGTACACTTTCTTGTTCTCCAGTGATTCCATATTGCCTCTATGATAAAATACAAATTCATCATTAACTTTGAGAGTGCCCCCAAAATTCTGTCTTGGGTCCTCTTTTTCTGTGTATATTTTTTTACTTAGTAATTCCATCAGCTCCTATGGGTTCAGTGATCATCTCTATGAAAAGCATTTCCAAATATACATTTCTAGCCCTAATTTTCTCCTGGCCTCCTGTCTTGCATTATCAACTGCCTTTTGGACATCCCAAACTATATATATCATGGTCATCTCCAACTCACTAAGTTCAAATCAAATTTGTTTCCCCCTCCCCTGCAACTCCTCCTTTCTCTCCAACTTTTTATTATTGTAGAGGGCATCAGTATACTTTTAGGCATTCAAACTTGAAACCTTGATATTAGCCTCAACAGTCACTCAAGCCACATATCCATATCATTATAAAATCATATCATTTCTAACTTCATTACATCCCCCAAGTACTACTTTAGCTGCACTCCAGAAGATAACAATATATTATCATCATTATAATTTTCTCTTACATAGTTATTTCCAAGATTTCTCCTTTGATTCATTCATTATTTAAGATTTTATTATTTTTTCTCCACTTGGGTCTGTGTTTCTTGTTTGCACTCCCTGAACTTACTATCATTTTCATTTCTTTACTATTTTTTCCTTTTTACACTTATTTGCAATATTCTGAAGCACGATACACGATCAGTTTTTTTGGTTTCATATGGTGCTGAGAAATACAAATATTCTTTAGCAGTTCCATTTAGAAGATATCATAAGTCTTTTAGCTCTAATTTCTACAGTAATCTGTTCAGTTTTATATTTTATCTTTTGTTTATCTTTCTATTAGTCTTTTCTAAAATTGAGAAAGGGATATTGAAATCTCCTGCAGCTATTGTATTACTATTTATGCATTCTTATGGTTTAGTTATTTTTTTCTTTATGGATTTAGATTCCAAGGAATTTGATATTAGTTTATTCTCTATGACTTCTTGTAGCATAATGTAATTTCTTTATCTCTTTTTATATTGTGAAATTTGTTGGCTAGTTGAAAGATTCCGACTTTATCTACCTCATAAATGGTAAATTTGTTTTAGCCTCTTTTCATTCTATTTATGTCTTTGTTTTTAGGTATGTGTTTGTAAGCAGCAGATTGTGAGGTTTTGTTTTCTTATCCAATATATCAATATTCATTTTATCGGATTATTTAATCCATTAATATTTTAAATTAGAGGAGTTAGCTTTATATTTTACTGGTCTCTACTTTTGAGGGTTTTTTCCCCAAATAAACATTTTTTTCCTACTTTTATATATACGGTACTTTGTCTCTTCAGTCATTTTTGTTTAATCTATTAAGGGAACTACATTCTCACTGATGCTTTTCTCTTAATCCTCACCCCCCCCCCCCACCCTAGACTCCCATTTGTTATTCATTTTTCCAATTTAAAAGTTTTGCTTAACATTAATTCCTTTATCTTTTTCTTCCTTCCTTCCTTCTTTCCTTCCTTCCTTCCTTCCTTCCTTCCTTCCTTCCTTCCTTCCTTCCTTCCTTCCTTCCTTCCTTCCTTCCTTCCTCCCTTTTTCCTTTATTCATTCTTTTTTCTTCCTTTTTTAACTTAGTAACTCAATTCTTCTCATTTTTTTCTTCTTAGTTAACTAGTGAAGTAAACCTCCCCACTTCCTCTCTTCCCTTTCCCTTCAATTTGTTTCATCAGTTTTTTTTAATTTAATTTTCTGCATCTTTTTTTTTTCTAACAAGGGTTTCTTTATTTCATTTCATTATTTTCCCTTTCCTTCTCTTCTAGACTTTTAGTTCCTCTTTAGTCTTTGTATTCCTTATGCAATTAAACCTTCTAAGACAGATATCTTGGATTCACTGCTATCCCAGCCAAAGCAGCCTGAGGCACTGGGAGGAAGATGGGATAGAGTTCTGTAGCAAGCCTGTGAATTGGCTTTTCCCGCCATGCCAGAGTATGGTGGGAAATGGGAGGAAGAGGCTCTGAGTCAGAGCTTTAGAGGTTAGGGCTTAGACTTCTTTGCTCTTAGTTCATCAGTTGTTTTTTTTTTTTAACTTCATTAGTGTTCTTGGTGTCAAACTGCGTTATCTCTTATCCATATTTTATTTTGTTTTGAGAGGTGGTGAGGATCAATTGAAAATGTCTAATCTTCCCTCTTGCTGGTCATGTGACCTGGAAGTCTTCAATAGCCTTCTAACCTGGTCTCCCTGACTCAACTAAACATCTATCTCTGCTCCAATCAAACCTTCTCTTTGCTGCCAAAGTGATTTTCCTATTGTGTAGGTCTGCCTTTGCCAGCACAGCCCTTGGCCCCCCCAAGTGGAAAAACTCCAGTGGCTCCCTATTGCCTGCTGGACCAAATAGCAAGTCTTCTTTAGCATTTAAAACTCTTTACAACCTGGGCCCTTCCTACCTCAACTTCGCTTACTCTCTACTGTCTAGCCATAAAGTTCTACCTTTGTAGGAAAACTAATGAAGTGTACAAAGTTTATTTCCTATTTCTTTCCCCAACCATTACTCCCCACCAATTCCTAAGGGCCCAGCTCTCATACTGACCCTAGGTAACACCCAAGGCCTGCATTCCAAAGCAGCAGCCCATTTTCTAATTATTCCCAAAATCTTTCTCTCATTAAAATGTACCTCTAATGGACATCTGATTTTTGTCAGGACCTGTTCTCTACTCAGTAGTTAGCTGGTAATTTATGCATGAGTTTTATGGGTATACATGCACTAATGTGTCAATTCTCCAAGGTAAGGTATTTTAAAAGGGGCCTCCTCATAGAACTACACATGAATTGCTCCCTTGACTGGGAATTCCGGGACCCTGTGGTTGATCATTGAAAAACGATGAGTATATGGGGTCAGACAGGGCTTCCAGTATCCCTCAAATCACAGTAGGTGGGCAGAGGACTGATTTGAAAACATGCAGTTTTAGTTGCAATTAAAGTGATTTCTTTTCAGCCAAAATGAAACTGTATTATTTTCTTCATATTTTTCTTCATCTCTATGGGCACAGTCTAAGCCAGTGGTTCATTTCCAAGGTTGTCTCATCAGTCAAAGCCAAGTTTCCAACCCCTGTCTCACCAGGTTGTCAAGTCTAGAAAATGTTAACATTGGTGGTGGTTCCTAATTATGTCCAGCCTTGGTTATATCTGCTAAACTGGATTACCATCTGGAGGTTTAGTAACTCATTTTAAATAAATGATGACTAACCTTTAAAAGGAAAAAAAATACTCAAAGCACTGTTTCATTCTTCACAGTGACTGTTCCAAGCCTTTTCCTCTACCCTCGAGTCCTCAACTATGCCCCCATGCACTACACTTACAGCAGATAATTTAGCCTCCCTCCACCATCTGATGGAAGCTCCTACAGCTTCCCTATTCTGTTTCTCAAAACTTCTCAGCAGTATCACCCACTCTCTCCTCTCTTCTTGTTTGAGGAAGACGTGCCCATCAACTGTTGAGGATAATTCCTTTAACTGCTAGAGACGTGAGAGGGAAGGGTACAAGAGAAAGTAAGAGAAAGGAAAATGGTTCCAGTCAGAGAAAAGATGCAGATTTTAGAGATTTTAGACTCTCACTTATAGAGATTCATATTCATCTTGCCTAAGAAAATGATTAACTGACTCCAGTTATAGAATGGGGAGTGACAAGGAGGGTGAGAGCAGAGAAGGAAAGTGAGTGTGTGTGTGTGTGTGTGTGTGTGTGTGTGTGTGTGTGTGTTGGAGGGGGTTGGTTGAGAGGGAAACAGAAACAGAGACAGAGAAATAGAAAGAGAGACAGAGAAACTGAGAGAGAAAGAGGGAGGAAGAGGAGAGAGACAGAGAGACTCCAGCCCTACCACAAGCTCCACTTCCACTTTTGACTGGCATAAATCATGAGGCTTCTGTTGACAGTAAGGATTTATGTGAACTGAGATCTGCCCTTCTGTTTGGTTAAAGAACTGGAAAGACCCTTAATGATCATCTGGCTCCACTGTTCATCCCCTGTTTATATCACATTAATAACATTCATTTAGATCTGGAAGGGACCATAGAGGTCATCTAATCCAATCTTTAAATTTAATGGATAAAAACAACAAAGTCAAGCAAGGCTGAGTGATACGTCCAAGGTCAATAGAGAACCAAGATTCAAACTCAAGGCTTTTGATTTCAAATCTGGTTCCATTACTAATGTCACTCCATTGAAAGGGAGAGACTTGAGCAAGGACACGTGGTGAATTACTGGAAGGATCAACGTTAGAAACCAGTTCCAATTCCCACTCCAGGGTTTTTTCCATCTACAGACATCCCAGATGCTCCAAGGCTGGTAAGCCCCTCTATTTTTGGCAACAGAGTGGTACAGAAGGTCCCAAACAAGAGGAAGAACATCTTCCACGAATTTGGCAGTCTCAGTTACTCTCAAAAACTAGACTGTATGGTCCCTATTCCATTTTCTCTTTGCCATAAACAAAAGCACTTATCATTTTAATAACTCCTGGGCTCTGATTCAACCATTAGAAGTTCTCTTGGGACCTCTGCTCCCACTCATCAGGAGAGCAGCTTAACCTACTGAGCTTCAGTCTAGAGAGTGAGGGGAGGGAATGAAGGGGGAGGGGGCAATGATAACTGCCTCCTCTCTACCTGGAAGAACCAAATGAAGGAGTTAGACAATACCTGTGCAGGACTTTGATGCCCCCAGCTTACTGAGTATAATGTATGAGCTTTGAGTTCTAAGGTATCATTTTCCAACGTAACCAAATTTTCTCGGAATGCTGCCTTGGAGGCCGAAAACGCCCCATAGTTATTCTCATCCCTGAGGTAGGATTTTTTTTTTATGATGTGTTAAGTTTGAAGGGGGAAAAATCCCTCCAGCTGTTGAGTTGTCCAAAGCAAAGGAATTACAGGAGATTGTAATTTATTATTTGCTGAGTGCCAACTGTGGGCTTTGCTCTCCGCCATAATGTGTAGAGGTGTGGTTCCTGCCCAAAGGGCTCAGGGTCCAACACCCACAGCTAATATATCTCCATTAGGCTGGGAAGACTGAAATGTCTCCAGCACAATTTCCAGAAACACATCCCCCTGGTCCTTTGGTGCTTTGGCTATCTCAGAGTGTTTTGTTTTCACACTTGGACTAGCCTGTACTTAAACCTTAGGGAAGGAGAGCTGAGGATTTGCTAAGATTCAAGCACACTATTAGGAAACTGTAGAACATCAACCTTTGTGTCTGAGAAGTTAACTGCCAGAGGAGTAATTTCCTGTACTGAGAAAGTTGTGGGTCTGCTTCCACCACATGGATTTCACGTAAAGGCTGATTCTGTGTCAGAGATGGGGTAGGGGATAGGGGTAGTTCTGGGGCCAGGAAGGCTGGCCATTCTTTGAGGCCTCCTTTGAAGGGCCTGGGAGCCAGCAGGGTTTTAACCTCCAATGGGTCGCCCATCTGTCAGTAGCTATGGCATCTCAGTACCTGACCCTGGGAGAAGCAGATCTTTACAGAAGACTTTTTAATTTCTTTTTTTAAGTCTAGGTTCCCTAAATTGGTTCAACCAAGGCTTAGCTTTAGGCCAGTCTGGGAAATAGCAAGCAAAAGTATAACCAGGCAAGGCAATTGGAGCTTAGTCTCAGGGATAGAAAAATTTGCCCTGGAGCAGAAAATGTAAAGGATTTATGATAGGATTTATATTTTTCTGAGGAATAAGGTAGGGGTGAAACCTGGTAACAAGATAGAGCCATGGTATGGGGTATGTGTAAGAGGAGGCCAAGAAGGCTTCTTCAGAAAAAAGGGGAGAAAAGGAACTGGATAAGATGTAGGTGGCTCAGTCTAAGGCTGGAGAGGGTGGTCCAGCTTTGGTCCTATCTCTGGCTCAGCAAACTGTTCTGCTTAGTGGCCATCATTCGGGAGCCACCTCATAGCGTGATCTGCCTTTGAAGACATAACAACAGGTAACCCAGGATGTAGAAGTAGTCCAGTCCATGAAGAGAGGGATTCTGGAAGGAGTGCAAGGCCATAGAAGGGAGATAGCACCTCACTTCATATGAGGCAGTCCTACCTACACAGTCCCCTAAACCTTCTTTTTCTCTTAGAAGCTCATCCTCCAAAGCTTCTCACATTTTCCAACAGTCTAGTGTCTAGGAAGTAGGCCGAGATATGGAGTTGAAGTGGTAGTGACTTACCCTGTGAGCCAAAAGCATTCTTTTCAGGGATCCTAGGTCCTATGGGGACAGGAAAGGGGGCTGATGGGAAGGGAAATGCTTTCCCAGACCTAGCACTTTTGGAGCCATATCTCAGCATATTCTGTCTTAGGACAAGGGAGAGAAGATGGTAGGGAAATGGAGTGCCTTTTATGTGGGGCAAGGCTGAGAAAAGAAACAGGCTCCTTAGGACATTCTGGGGGTGAGAAGATGGGGGAAAGGTTTTTTGGGATGCTCGTAGCTTTATAGATTTAGAGCTAAAAGGAACTTAATGGTCATTGAGTCTGACTCCCTCATTTTACAGATAAAGAAACTGATCCCTAAAAAATTTAAGTGTTTTGCTTGATGTCATAGACAGCAGTAAATGCCAAAGCTGGGATTTTTTTTCCTCTTTAATTTATTTATGTTTTTGAATTCCATATTTTATTATTTTATATTTTTTAGTTTTCAGCATTGATTTCCAGAAGATTTTGAGTTACAAATTTTCTCCCCATTTCTACCCTCCCCCCACTCCAAGGTGGCATATATTCTGATTGACCCCAGTCAGCCCTCCCTTCTGTCACCCCACTCCCCCCCATCCCCTTTCCCCTTACTTTCTTGTAGGATAAGATAGATTTCTATGTCCTGTCGCCTGCATATCTTATTTTCCAGTTACATGCAAAAACAACTTCTTTTTTTGAGCATCTGCTTTTAAAACTTTGAGTTCCAAATTCTCTCCCCTCTTCCCTTCCCACCCACCCTCCCTAAGAAGGCAAGCAGTTCAACATAGGCCACACATGTATCATTATGCAAAACACTTCCATAACAGTCATGTTGTGAAAGACGAACTATATTTCCCTCCATCCTACCCTGTCCCCCTTTATTCAATTTTCTCCCTTGCCCCTGTCCCTTTTTAAAAGTGTTTGCTTTTGATTACTTCCTCCCCCATCTGCCATCCCTTCTATCATCCCCCCTTTTTTATCCCCTTCCCCCTACTTCCCTGTGGGGTGAGATACCCAATTAGGTGTGTATGTTATTCCCTCCTCAAGTCAAATACAACGAGAGCAAGATTTACTCATTCCCCCTCACCTGCCCCCTCTTCCGTTCCAACAGAACTGCTTTTTCTTGCCACTTTTATGTGAGATAATTTACCCCATTCTATTTCTCCCTTTCTCCCTCTCTCAATAAATTCCTCTCTCACCCCTTAATTTTATTTTTTAGATTTCATCCCTTCATATTCAACTCACCCTGTGCCCTCTGTATGTATATATATATATATATACATACACACACGCGCACACACACACACACACACACATATATGTATATTCCCTTCAACTACTCTAATGCTGAGAAGGGTCTCATGAATTACACACATCATCTTTTCATGTAAGAATGTAAACAAAACAGTTCATCTTTAGTAAGTCCCTTATGATTTCTTTCTTGTTTACCTTTTCATGCTTCTCTTGATTCTTTTATTTGAAAGTCAAATTTTCTATTCAGCTCTGGTCTTTTCACTGAGAAAGCTTGAAAGTCCAATATTTTATTGAAAGCCATATTTTTGCCTTGGAGCATGATACTCAGTTTTGCTGGGTAGGTGATTCTTGCTTTTAATCCTAGCTCCATTGACCTCTGGAATATTATATTCCAAGCCCTGTGATCTCTTAATGTAGAAGCTGCTAGATCTTGGGTTATTCTGATTGTGTTTCCACAATACTCAAATTGTTTCTTTTGGCTGCTTGCAGTATTTTCTCTGCAGCTCTGGAACTTGGTGACAATATTCCTAGGAGATTTCTTTTTGGGATCTATTTGAGGAGGTGATCAGTAGATTCTTTCGATTTCTATTTTACCCTCTGGCTCTAGAATATCAGAGCAGTTTCCTTGATAATTTATTTTTTTTGATGTTAATTGCATGGTAATCTAAATCATTCTTCCAAAACAAATTACAAATATACAAAAACAGTAACACATCATTTAATTTCTCTGTACCTTAGTTTGCTCATCTACAAATGGAGAGAGTGAACCTCATAGGATTTCTAGCTTTAAAGGTTATAAATTAACTTCTCCTAGGAAAAATAGCAGCTAACTAAAAACAAGCAAACAAAACCCCCAAAACACTTGTCCTTGATAATTTCTTGAAAGATGATGTCTAAGCTCTTTTATTGATCATGGCTCTCAGGTAGTCCAATAATTTTTAATTATCTCTCCTAGATCTATTTTCCAGGTCAGTGGTTTTTCCAATGAGACATTTCATATTGTCTTCCACTTTTTCATTCCTTTGGTTCTGTTTTATAATATCTTGATTTCTCATAAAGTCGCTAGCTTCCACTTACTCCAATCTAATTTTTAAGGTGGTATTTTCTTCAGTATTTTTGGGGTCTCCTTTGGCAAGTCATTGATTTGTTTTTCATATTTCTTGCATTGCTCTCGTTTCTCTTCCCAATTTTTCCTCTACTTCTCTTACTTGCTTTTCCAAATCCTTTTGGAGCTCCTCCATTACCTGAGACCAATTCATATTTTTCTTGGAGGCTTTTGACATAGGCTCTTTGACTTTGTTGACTTCTTCTGGCTGTATGTTTTGGTCTTCTTTGTCACCAATAAAAGATTCCTGAGTCTGAGTCTGTTTTCACTGCCTGGTCCTGTTCCCAGCCAACTACTTCGCCCTTGAGTTTTTTGTCAGGGTATGACTGCTTGTAGAGTAGAGAGTACTTTGTTCCAAGCTTTAGGGGCCTTGTGCTGCTCTTTTCAGAGCTACTTCTACACTGCGAGCTCTGCCACACAAGCGCTCCTCCTCCCCCAAGAACTGCCAAGTAGTATTGTGAGCCAGACCCAAGCAGGGCAAAGCATGCTCCTCACTCCTGCTCTGATTCCCCATTTAATTCCTCCCATTGGGTGGACGGCTGGAAGCAACCGCAGTTGGAGCTCTGGAATCAGCCTCAGAGCTGCACCACCTCCTCTCCACTCGGGGCTGGGGGCAACCACGCACTCCTTTCACTCTGATCCAGCAGTTTTTCCACTAACCTGCTCTGTTGCCTTTGGCATTTGTGGGTTGAGAAGTCTGATAATTGCCAAAGTTCAATGATTTAGGGCCCTCTGGCCTGTTCCACCTGGCTCTCAGTCTGGTTGGTCCTGGCGCAACCCATGCTGGGCTGGGCTGTGCTCCCAGCACCGTGTGATAAATCCTTCCCAGTGACCATCCAGGCTGTCCTGGGCTGGAGCCCTGCTTCCCTCTGCTATTTTGTGGGTTCTGCAGCTCTAGAATTTGTTTAGAGCCATTTTTTACAAGTGTTTGGAGGGACCTGGGAGATAGCCCAAGCGAAACCCTACTTTCCAGCCACCATCTTGGCTCCACCCCCCCACCCCTAAAACTGGGTTTTGAACCTTAGTCCTGTGGCAACCAAATTCTCCTTTTTACTCTACCATCCCTCTACCTCCCCCATTCCTGAAACTTTTTCTTTTCTTTAAAATTTTAAATTCCTAGGCTCCTCAAACTTTCCTGCTGATTAGAGGACAAGTTTCGTTTTGTTTTAGCTCTGTATTTGAGGAAGAGGTGGGCTAAGGCAAAGTAAATTTGGGGCCATAGTGATTCTGGAAGTACTGAGTAGCATCCCCCCATACTTTCCCTGAGTCATGAGACCAGAAGGGCTAGGACCCCAAGAAAGACCTAATTTCTGTCTGTGAATTTGAGATTTGAACTCTGTTTGATGATTGAATCTCAATTTCAATAGTTTGGAGAAACCTTCCTTGGTGACTTGCCTAAGTTACTTCTTTCTTGGGTCTCAGTTTTCTTTTCTGTAAAATCAAGGAATTGAAGTTGGTAAACCTTAAGGTTCTTCCAGCTTTCATATGATATTTTTAGATTGTTGTGTTGATGATGGCAAGTGTGGGAGGTGGAGGGGGTCTTTTCAAGCCATCTTTCAATCTCTTTCCCCAAAACATTCATCTGTTGTTGTGAGTTACTCTTTCACCTGCCCCTCTGATAACCAGTCTTCTTTAGATGCCGAAGTTGAAAGAACAATTGATCTTAGCACTAGTTATTTAGTTAAAATATGAAAGTATCAGATGATGCCCTTCCTGAGATGGAGAGCCTCCTCAGCCTCCTGTAACATTCTATCGTCTTGCTCCATGGCACAATTGTCTAGGGCTTTGTCCCCCCCGATAGGGTGATATCTGCCCCCAAATCCCTAAGGATGCCTTTCGTGCTACTGGCTACTTGCCACAGACATACTTTGTGACATTTGTGCCAGATGCAAAAAATCCTCCTTAGGCTCAGATGGCAGGGGTAGACGAGTGGTATCATGGGCCTCCCACCTACCTAATCTGCAGGGAGCTTCTTTCATTCAGGTCAAATCAACTTGACAAGCATTTATTGAATCAGGCATTATGTTGGATTTTTACCAAACAACTGTTTTGGCCTCCTCCTGCTACTGGATGGGCCCTCCACTGCTGAGCTGAGTTAGTGGGGAAGAGAGGGAGTAGGGGAAACTTCTTATGGAAAATTACCTTATCCTTCTACTGCGATGCAGGGGAATCCTATCCTTAGGTTGATATTGGTACTATTGGCAATCTTGCTATACAGATCAAGGTGAAACTGATTGGTGAATCTAGGCCACCCATAACACTCACAAGAGGAGACAGCACCATAAACTCATTTATTTGCAAACATTTGTATGCAAAATATTTTGCTCATTGTTAAGGGAGATGATGCAGATAAATAAAATGGGGCCCATGTTCTTTAGGATATTGGAGTCTATTGAGGAGATGAAACGTATACAGATAGGACAGCTAGGTAGTAGATAGAATTTTGGGCCTGGAGGCAGGAAAACTTGAGTTCAAATCCAGCCTCAGGTGTTAACCAGATGTGTGACCCTGGAAAAGTCATTTATCCTGTTTGTCTCAGTTTCCTCATCTCTAAATGAGGATAAAAATAGCACCTATCTCCCAGGATTGTTGTGGCAATCAAATGAAATAATATTTGTAAAGCTTTTAACAAGTGCCTAGCACTAGTAAGCATTATATAAATGCTAGATAATATTTTTTGTTAATATCATTACTACTACTACAGATCTGTATAAAATAGTGCCCCAAGAGAAAATGAAGAAAAATACCACAAAAAGAGAGATCTATGCTAGTGGGAGGATTAGGAAAGACTCCATGGAGAAGGCAACATTTAAGAGAATGAGTAGAATCACACTATGTGAAGATGCTTGAGGAAGGACATTCTAGGACAGGAGGGGCAAAGATAGGAAGATGGGGAATACTGGGACACAGAGTGTAGTGGAATACTATTAGAGTGAAGGGAATCTAAAAGATTGGGGGGTTGGGAATGAGTGGGGCAGTAGTGGAACATGTATCTGGAAAGGTAGATCAGAATCAGAGCTTTGAGAGCACTGAATGCTAAATTAAGAAACTGAGGTTTAATTTGGTATGAAACTTTTCAAGCAGCAGAATGACATGGCCAGGGATAGTTTTAGGGAAATGAATCTTGTACATAGTCTATGCTTAATAAATATTTGTCAAATTGAATTAATCTGACAACAGCATATAGGATGGCCACTTAGTCAATCAACAAGAATTTACTAAAGAAAGACAAAAATAGATCCAATCTTCAAAGAAGGGAGAAACATTTAAATTACTAGGTATATACAGGATCTATACAGAGCAGATGGAGGGTAATCTCAGAGAAGAAAGGACTAGCAACTGGTGGCAACCAGAGGAGACCTCCTACAGAAGGAAATATTTAAGGCAAGTCGTAAGGAACGAAGTCAGTCAAAGAAGGGAGGTGGCACGGAATTCCAGAATGGGGAATAGCCCCGGCGACGTTACAGAGATAAGAGATGGGGGATAGATGGGAGGTGGGAGAGATGGGAAGTGAGAAAATTCATGAATCAGCTATTGTAGACTAGGTGAAATCACACTGTCTTGCTCACTTGGAAGACTCTCCCTTGATTTCTTTATCAACCATCCTGCTCCTACTTTGAAGAGCAACTCAAGATTCACCTCCTCCATGAAGCCTTTCCTGATCATATTTTTCCTTACTGTGAACCTTGTTTATGTATTTATATATGATCTTGGATAGAATTATTCTGTTGGCTTCTATGAATAGGCCTTTGAATCCTATATAGATTGGAAGTTTTCTATGGAGTGCCTGAGACTTATTTCATATCTACCCTAGGGCCTAGAACTGTGCATGGCAACAGAGGGTATTTAATGAATGCTCCCTAAAGAATCAATGCTAAGTTAATGGAACTCCCTTATTGCACTTCCTACCCATTAGTTTAGAAAGGAGCTTATCGAATTTGTGCCATCCTGGACTACATTTTCAACACCAAGCTCCAAAGGGGAGCAGAGATATGGCCTCTAATGAATACTAATAGCAAGGAGTGGCCATGTTTCAGCACCCAGCATCCTTATTACCATCGTGTTGCCATATTGAGCATCTATCAAACACTTCATAAATGCTTATTTGGTGATTGATTCATTGACTTCTATTCAGGTCCAAAGATGGATGGCAGTCAGTGAGTCCTATTCCCACTTTCTTCTATATTCAGTATGTTATTCAGAATATATTCTATATTCAGTACCTTTTCCAGCTCCATGCACACAGGAAATATAGGAAAGGACTCAAGCATTTTATAAGAAACATTCTCCTTATATAAATACAGCATTAGCTAAGGTAACTGTTTCCATGATCTTAGCCTAAAATATCATCTTTGGGATAAAGAATGAGTTTGGGTATAAAAACACTGCTGCCCACACCCATATGTATGAGTTGACTCCAATATATTACTTCTTCGTCAGCATGTAGGTCTGTGCTAAGAATCTGGGAAGGAAAAATAGAGAGAGAACACTGTACTGTGAATGAATAATTTTGACTTTGAGTCCTGTCTCTAATACTTACTTTCTATATGACCATGGAAAAATCAGTTAATCCCTCTCAGTCTCAGTTTCTTTATCTATAAAGTGGGAATTTTGCTATTTATGCTACCTACTTCATAGGGTTGTTTTGAGTATCAGTGAGTAGCCCAAAGTCCAATGGGCTGTCTTAGGAGGTAGCAGATGACCTCTTCCTAAACATCTTTGAGTAAAGGGTAGATGACCATTTGTAAGGTATTATAGTGGAGATATATGTGTAAGTACAGATGGAGGAGGAAAAAGAGGGAAAAGGAACAAGTTGGGGTATACAACAGTGGGAGAGGCAAAGACTGGACCTTCATGGTAGCAGATGGAGCCGCAGAGATGTTAGGAGCTCTCATAGTCATGAGCTATCTTCTGACTTTGAGTCACAGGGAAACTAGAAGAAATGACCAATGTGGTGTAAGTTTGTATCCTTGGTATTGGCATTTTGGAGAAAACTCTGGTCACTCCACCCTGCTGACAGCTCAAATGGCTGGTGGATAGCAGCTACTGTTGATCATACCAATTCCAATTTTTATTTATTTTATTTTATTTTATTTTTGGTTTTTCTTTTTGCCAGACAATGAAGTACCTTGCTATAGTAGTTTTACATGCTGTGGTCTGCTGGAATATCAGAAGATATGAATAGGAGATGACATCAGTGCCCCATGATCTATCTTTGAGGTAGTACATGATAGATCATGCTTCTGGCAGTAAGTCATGGCTATCAGAGAGTGGTACAAGCACCTCTGCTGTAGCTGAGAATGCCAAAGAAGAAAGCAGGAGAAAGTTCCAAGTGAAGCTGGCAATCTGTAAGTCACATCTCTGGCTGCTCACTTAGAGACTTCTCCAAATGCCCAGGCAGAAATGAAAAAAGCCTCCTCTATGGGTTGTGATAGGAAATGCAATCATTATCGCCACTGCAAAGATGGCAATAAATGACTAAAGACATGCTATTTTTAAATGAGCAAATATTACTGTCCTTTTATTTTAAAATACACATAGAACAGAACTTTGAGTCATTACTAGAATACAGCTTCTCTAACAACATCATTGGCACGTGCCTAACAGTGCTTTCTGCCTCTCAGGGCTATGCAGAAGCCCCGAATTTACAGGAAGGTCTATGATCATGTGGCTAATTTCAGGTCATAATCATTTTCCAATCATTACTCTTTAGGAAGCAAGAGGCCACAGTAATGACCTAGGAAAGTGGGTCCAGTAATCACTTACTTGGAATCTTCACATTATCCACTTCCCATTGGGTACATCTCATGGGCCACAGCCATAGCCTTACCAGCCCCAGCCCCGGGACAAGGGAGGCATAGCATACTCAGGTGTATTGCTGTCACTTATTGAAGATTCCTGAATAGAGAATGTGATTACATTCTCTCATGGGATGTGAGTGGCATCACTTACATGATTGTGTTCTCACTGTCTGCTCACAACCACATCTGCTGTACGACTCCTCATTTGCATTGAAAATCAGAGCATCCTTCATCACGCCAATGATTTTTTCATGCTACTAATCTATTTGCATTGTAAAAACAACCACGAAGAAGAATTTTGCATTTTAGTTTCTCATTCCAGACAAATCACTGTGGGGTAGTAATAGAAGATGCATAGGCAGAAACTTCAAATAACCAGGGGTTGTATGAGAGATCAAAATTATAGCCCTGATGGATAAATGCTAAGTCATCCATGAACTCACATTTCATTCTCATTTCTCATTTTCTCTCTCTCTACATATATTATGCATGACTAATAAATATATTAATATCTACCCAGGAACTCACCAGTTGGAAGAGGAGGCCACAGGGTGGAGGTGAAAATAGTCCAGGAAATCAGCAACTCAGTCAAGGTAGACTAGAGAAGGGAAGTTGCTAATGTGGAGACATAATACTAACAAGATGAGAGCTGGAGAATTTCATAGATAGTTGCTACAGCATTCCTCCATTGTAGTTTGTCACAAGAGTTACTTAATGAGAATGACAGAGGGCTAAGGGTCCTTCTTCCACAGAGTATTTCCTCAAAGAACTTAGCTCTGGAAAGAACCTTAGAGATCATCCAGTCCAGGGGTTCTTAACCTTTTTTGTGCCATAGCCCCACTTTGGCATTGTCTAGTGGGCCCTAGGGACCCCTTCTCTGAATAATGTTTTTGAGTGCTTAAAAATACACAAGATTATGAAGAAAGCCAATAATAATGAAATACAGCTATCAAAATATTTCTAAAATAAAATAAACAAGGTCATAGGCTCCAAATTAAGAACATCAGATCTAAAAATAATCCTCAACAAGCTGGAACAATGAACCAAAGCTACATGATGAAAACTATTATATTTAAGTACGTTATGTTGAAAGAGGACCTAGGGAATCTAGTGGACCACAAGCTCAATTATGTGTTAATAACGTAATGTGGCAGTCAACAAAGCTAATGAGACCTTAAGCTGCATTAATTAGAATTATAGCAGCTACATCAAGGGAAGTAATAGTCCCTCTGTACTCTGCCCTGGTCGGACCATCTGACTGAAGATGATAAGACGCAGAGAGCTAAATTAATAAATATTTATTAAATGAATGAGTGAACCAGAGGGACAGGTGACATACAGGATGACAGAATAAGGCTCTATTAAGTGACATCCCCAAGATCACATGTTTGATTCCCCCGGCCTTTTTGCTGACCCTCCATCTCCCTACTCCATGCATTTTACTAGCTGTCTCCCATGCCTGGAATTCTCACCCTCATATCCATCTTCTGCTTCTTGACTTTGTTCAGGTCCCAGCTAAAATCCCAACTTCCCCAAGAAGCTATCCCAAACCTTCTTAATGCTAGTGTCTTCCCTCTACTATTATCGCCAGATTATCTCGTTTGTATCTTTCATATACATAGATGTTTTCACATTGTCTCCTCTGTTAGATTGTGAACTCCTAGAAGAAGGAACTTTTTTCCCTTTCTTTGTATCTCCAGAGCTGAACCCAGTGCTTGACACATATAATAAGATACTTTATAAACACTTGCTGACTTGACACAGGTTATAAATTACAGTCAGAATTTAAACCCAAAGTCCTCTGACTCCAAAACCAGCACTTTTTCCAAAGAATTTTTTTCCCAATCCAATTTTCCAGTGCTTAGCACAGTACCTGGCACATAGTAGGAACTTACTAAGTGTTTATAAATTGATTTATTGATATACAATGCTGGGATAAGGTATAGTGCATTAGAGGAATTGGTTTTAGATGAACTGGTTTTAGACACAGGAACCACTTAAAAATTAGTTTAAGGTGAATTGCCCAGTTCCAGCAGCAAGTGACTTTCCAGTAGCCCAATCCAGAAGCAGAATAGCAAAGGTGGGTGGGAGGTTTGAATTTCTCTGTATAGAGGTCATGTGAGTGAGAATACAGAAAATGGGTTCAGAATAAGTTGCAGTACATGTTAGAGCAGTGTTCTTTATTCCTTGATGAGCTCTAAGTCACATTAAGAGAGTAGAAATCATCTGGATAACTATCTGCCAGGTAGGATTTCTCCATTGGGTGGGAAGTTTTTATGGATGACTTCTAAGGACCTTTTTCACTGTTAGGTTGTTTGGTATATAGCTATGCTATAAAGACATAATGGATTTGAGGTCATTTAATTAGAACTCAAAAGACCTGGATTCTAATCCTGGTTCAGCAACTTTCTAATTACATGACCTTGCGGTAGTTCTTTCTCCATTTCTGAATCCATTTCCTTCTCCATGAAATAAGTGAGTTGCATCAGGTGACTCCTCACCTCTCTTTCAGCTCTAAACTTCTGTGATGTACAGTGGAAAATGTGGTAGCTTTGGAGTCAGAATATGTAAGCCCAAAACTGAGCTATGCTATTTATCATTTTTGTGACTTGGAACAAGATATTCCATTTCTTAGAACTCAATTTTCTCATCTGTAAGAAAAAACAAACCCTAAAGGAGCCTACGTTCTATGAGGAGGACACAGAGTTTTCACAGATAAATATATATACACATAAATGAATGAATAAGCCCACACAGGAATGGTTAGATGTGTGTGTGTGTGTTTGTGTGTGTGTGTGTGACAGAATCATTTGCAGTGGCACAATAACAATCATGGCTGGATTTGTCTTATCGGAGATGCAGAATAGCATAATCCAGTTAACAGAGAAAGAATCAGTGGTGCTCAGTTAAGTAACTACACTCAATGGCCTCGGCTCCTAAGACTGTATGAGACGAGGCTACTGCAAATACCTATAAACCATCCCTGGGTTGCAGCCGACCCAGTGGCTCAGAGTTTATGTGCCTTCTGGATAAAAAGAGAGTTGGATGCAGTTTTGAATGATCACTATACATATAACATAGAATCTCCCCAGGGAAACTCGAGGCAATTTGCAGAAAGGAAAACACTTCGATGCTTTTGAATGGAATAAAACATTTTAGAGAGATCAATTTTGCTTGCAAGAGATTTTCCAGAATTTTTTGTTGCTATAAAAATTAGATTCTACTCTACACCACTCCATTCCCTTCCATATGATTTGATTCTATTTAACATATACACATATTAAATGCCAACCAACCAGAACACTAGACTGGGAGCTGAGGACATAAACCTTAGATAAGCTTAGACAGGAAATCAGCCTCATGGAGCTTGCAATATAGTGTATGGAACTGGTTTATGTCATCAGAAACAACCCTTAAATTTGCAAGAAGAACCGCTGCTTGGAGACCCAGAGATGGTTGGAGAACGGTTGCTTCCTTATAGTCATTGGATGAGTCAATTTCAGCTCCCATCTGTTGTAGGAACAGCTTCCCCAGCACTAAAGAAAGAAATACACTTTGAGGGCACCTTTCAACCTCATGAGCACATCTGTTTTTATCATTCCCTCCTGTTTGTTTCTGCTGAGACTAAGATGCCTCTTTGCAAGTAGCACAAACCAATAGGGACTAGTAGCGAACAATCTCTTATTTAGAGAGGACTTGTACAAGTGAGTAAGAATGGAACAGAGGATTCACAAATGGAAACAAATAAAACAGCTTACATGAGACATCTCATAAAATGATGACAATAAAATACATCAGTTTGCAAACACATTTTCCATTTCATTGGGCTTTAGGATGGAGTACTGTTGGTAGGAAGTCCTTATCTCCTATTAGAATACAAATACTTCCAGAATAAATTCTTAAACTTTCTGGTCTCAGTTTCCTCATTGATAAAAAAGGGAATTGGATTAATGGATTTCTAAAGTGCTTTCTAAATTTAAATTTCTGATCTGTGAAATATGACTCCTTATCAGTTATTTATACTTTATTATGAAAGAACACACCATAATCTTTTCTAGGAGTAAAATTTAATAGCCAGAAAAGGAAGAAAGCAGGTGTGAGTGGCACTGTGAAGGAAAAAGGGAGAAAAAGGATATTTATTTATCCTTCTCTCTCTCTTTTTACCCTGTCCCTCCTCAAAAGTCTGTTTTACTTCTAACCACTGCCTCCCTTAATCTTACTTACTTTTATCATATCTCCCCCTTCACCCTGCTTTCTCTTATTTCCTTTCCCCTTCTATTTCCATTGGGCAAGATAGATTTATATACCCAACTGACTGTGCATATGTACTCTTCATCTTTGAACCAATTCTGACGAGAGTAAGATTCAAGCATTGCCCCCCCCCATTTTCTCCTCCATTGTAAAAGCTCTTCTTTGAGCACCTCTTTTATGTGAGAAAATTTTCCCCATTCTATTTCTCCTTTCCTCTTTTCCCAGTGCATCCCTCTTTCTCACTCCTTCATTTTTCCCAACATAATCTACTCACCACAATGGCCTCTGTTCATGTAGACTTCTTCCAACTGCCCTATAATGATAAAGATCTTAGGAATTACATGTGTCTTCTTCTCATATAATAATGTAAACAGTTTAACCTTAATGAATCCCTTATGATTTATCTTTCATGTTTACCTTCTCTTGAGTCTAGTGTACGAATATCAGATTTTCTATTCAACTCTGGTCTTTTCAACACGAATGCACTGAAAGGATTTTGAACCTTTTAGAATGCACTGAAAGGATTTTGAACCTTTTAGCCAGTCAAAGAAAACAGTGGCTCTTGATGAGTGAATAGGCATGCTGGTGCTGAAAAGCATGATCAGATTTAGGTGATGGAAAGCTAAGTTGACATACCGGTGTTAGAGGGGTCAGAGTGTCCTCATACCTAGGACTGTGCTTACTCATGACATCTCATTAATTCATTGTAGACATTCAAAAGATTTTTTTGCCTTCGGGCAAGTTCCTTTACCTCTCTGAGCCTCAGTTTCCTCATCTTAAAAATGAAGGCAGTTAAAGTAGATAATCTCAAAAGTCATTTCCTGCTCTGTATCCTAGGATAAATGAGCCATTCTGGGAAGCATTACACAGGAAAAGAAAGAAAATATTTCAAATGGAGCCTTGCATAATTGCATAATCTGTAGCTTAACTTATGGGCCATGAGTAGTGGTCTTCCTTAGCCCTGACCCAAGGCTTTCAAGTCCCTGTATTTGGATACTCTCCGTTTACGGAATGGAAAAATGTTATGCCTTTGGAAAAGGACTGTGAAATTACCTGGCAGGCTATTTACTCCCTTGAAATAATTCAATGTTGAATGCTAAGTTACAGCATTTGGAACTGGAAAGGGCTGTAGGAAACATCTAATCTAACTTCCTTATTCTTCAAAGAAGCTAACTGAGGACTCAGTTTTCCCAAGGTCTTGTGGGTAGTTGGGAGAAGAGCTAGAAATTCAAATTCAAGTCATCAGACTCAAGATCCAACGCCATTTCCACTCTCCTATGCTGTCTCACTCTTCTCTTTGTCCCTAGACTTTCCAGCTATGTTTCAGGAAGGAGAGTGCTGCTACTCATCTGAATTCATATCACTTTGTTCACTTACCAAAACAAATTTAGAATACGCTTTCTTATTAGGACATTTTGTTAGTGATAAATTCAGTGTGGGGTATTGTTTTTCTTTTGAATTAATATGCATCATATGAAACTGGAATCAAATTAAATATAGTTATAATTCTGAGCTGAAAAGCATCTGAAAAATGAGCTGCTCGAGGTTGTATCAGTCCGTCTTTGTCCAGGTTGATTTTCTCCCCAAAATCAAAGAGAACTTGGATATTCAATCAGTTCAACACCAGTCAAATGAATCCATTGGCATTCTCATGATGACTTGATCTTGTGTTCATTTGAAGGTACTTGATGCTTATAGAAACCAATAAATGAAATCAGATTAGGAGCTTTGGAAAATGCAGCCCACTGCAGATTTTCTCAGCACCAGCTCACTGATTATTTAAAGCCCGATTCATTCTTTCAGTAAACACAGCAGTATTCCCACATAACAAATGGTATACAGAAAAGAGCAGATAGAAACATTCATCTAGACTCTGGCTCAGCTGACTTGCCTGGGGCTCAGTTATTTCTTCTAGGAGGGTAGTCTGCACTCAGGTGGGTGGACCCCACATTGGCCCCTGATTTCCTCAGCCATTTTTTTTATTTTGCTGGAAGAATATTTCAGAAGCAATCACTCAAGCCAATAATCTTTTAAGGGTCTTTTTTCCATCCCCAGGCTCTGAAATATTGCAAAGTAGTGGGGCAAAAGCCTAAATAAGATAGGAATTGTCTGGGCTCTGGCCTAGCAAAGGACCAGGTTCTATTGCAAATTTCGATGCTATTGTGTTACTAATAATAAGTCACATTTTCATGTCATTCTGTTTTCTTAGAGCCAGCACCTAAGATGAGAATTGCAACTATTGTCATGCCCATATAAAAGAAACAGGGGATCAAAGGGTCAATTGCCTTGCTCAAGTCATAACAGCTAATAAGTGGTGGACCTGGCGTTTGAGCCCAAATGTCCTGGCTGCAGATCTAGACATCTTTCCCCTACATCCCACCACCTCAGAGGCTGTAATCTTCTGATTCTCATTTTTGGCGTCCTTAGAAACTGACCCAGGCATATATACATGGTAATAATAATAGCTCACACTTATATAGTGTTTTAAAGCTTACAAAGCAATTTACATGCATAGTCTCATGTCAATCTTCATAGCAATCCCTTAAGGAAGGAGCAATTCACATCCCTATTTTACAGATGAAGTGACTGGGGCTCAGAGAGGGTAAATGTCCAGCATTACACGGACAGTAAGTTTCTGAGTGGGGACTTGAACAGAGCTTCTCCAGCTCTATTACTCTTGTATTGATTTCAGCCCTGACCAATCCAGTGGCCCTGACCACTACTACATCCCTACGTACTTGGTATTGCTCCTTTACCTCTTCAACTTGGTTTCTCCCACATTTTATTTACTACGACAATATTTCCCAGCTGGCTGTGCTACTTGAGACTTCTCTGACAACCATGACCTGGGACCCTCATCAATTGGGAAATTCATCATCTTACAAGATTGAGTCAGCCTTGGTATTCACATCTCATCATAACTTTCTGCCCCTCTGATTGGAGGATGGAACCATGAACTCCTAACCTCTAAGAACGGGGTTCAAGACAGATATCTCCTCATTTCCCATCTGGGTGTACTAGTACTCTAGGACTTCTTTGACTTCACCATGCCTTTGTGTGGTGCATTTCCCCCTCCACCTTCCCTTCCTCCACTTTCCAGTTTCCTTTAGTATTGTCTTCCCCTTTATATTGTAATCTGCTTGGGGGAAGGGACTTTTCTTCCATATTTGTACCTACAGAGTTTAGCAGCCTGGCACATAGTAGGTACTTAATAAATATTTACTGACTGTGGACTATATCCTGCATAGATATTTAATAAATGTTTATTGAATTGTTTTGTTGAATTAACTTGGGAAAGTTTGTCTTTCCTGCCTTACATCCATTATACTAAAACTTGTAGTAAGAGACTCTTAGAGTGTATTACATGGAAATCCAAGTCTGCCTTTGAGAATGACTTTGGAGAAATAACTTTCCAAAACATAATATGTATTAGAACGTCATATGGTAAACACAGTTGAACTCTAAGAACCTGCCTTGGATAATCATGTAGACATGACAGAGCAGCCAAGAAATTGAGGTCCATTTGGTTTGAGATCAAAGAACCTGGAAAATGAGATGAAGTCCTTGGAAATTGAAAGCCATGATATGCTTTCCAACATTGCTCCCTAACTGCAGTATGTTAATGGATTTGTTGTCTCATTGATGTGGACACTTCTCCAAAGGCACCAAATGTGGCCTATCAATGCTTATGACATTCTTTAGCACTCTATCCCATAAATCCTTCACATAGGGGCCACTCCAGTACTGGATATCTTCCAATAAACCTCATTATTCTGTGATTGCCAAACCAACCCAAGGGGAATCCAAGAGTTGGAAGACTTGGAATAGTTCTCACTATTCCATGACTACCAATCTAGCCCAAGGAGTATTAAATACAGTGTAGTAGGTTCAATAAACCATACTGGAGACTAGGAGCATAAAGACAAAAATGAAATAGCCTCAAAGAACTCCCTTTGGACTGCCCTAGAGCATTTTAAAAGAGAAAACATGTTGGCTATTTATTAATGAGTTATAAACTCTTAACTGGGCAGTGACTAAATTATACAAGTTGTAGTTCTGCCGACCAGGCTGAGGAAAGAACTGAAGCTGTTATATATGCAATCAACACAAAATTTTGATGAGCTCTCACTCTCCAAAGCCACTCCTCACTACCACACTTGTACATACATGTGCGCATATACAGAAAGACACAGACCCCCATCAGATTGCTCTTTGTAAGTTCTCCTGAATCTGCTACCTGTGTGACTATGAAAGCAGGTCGATCCAAGTGGCACAGTGGATGGAGCACTGGACCTAGAGTCAAGAATATCTGAGTTCAAATCCAGCCTAAGAGACTTACTAGCTTTGTGACTCTGGGCAAGTCACTTAATCTGTCTGCCTCAGTTTCCTCATTTGTAAATGGGGATCATAATAGCACCTACATTCCAGGTTAGTTGTGAAGATTGAATGAGATAATATTTGTTAAGCACTTACTATAGTGCCTGACACATAGTAAGTGCTTAATAAGTTCTTGGTGCCTTCTCCCATTTTCTTCAGCCAACTAGCATTTATTAAGTAAGTACTATATGCCAGATACTGTGCTAAGTTCTGGAGATACATAGAAAGGGGAAAGCCAGGCTCTGCTCTCAAGGAGTTCACAGTCTAATGGGGAGACAACATGCAAATAATTATGTACAGACAAGATCTAGACAGGATAAGTTGGGGGTAGTCTCAGAAGAAAGTCACTAAGATGAAGCAGGACTGGGAGAGACTTCACTTTGCTTCCATAGGCTTCAATTTCCTCATCTATAAAATGGAGAAATTAAATTAGAGGATCTCTAAGGTTCCTTCTAATTCTAAATTTATTATCCTATGATTCCCTTCTCTCTGATCTCATCTATGTGTTGGGAGAGAATCTGGGTGGGAGAAGCAGGGGAAATCTGGACTACTGGGAGCTGTACAAATTTGTCCCTCCAGAAGCCACCAGGGAAGACTGTGAGTCTTGATTGCTTATTAGTTTATTTGTTTAGTGGATGTTCATTTCTCTTCCTTTTATACCTGTTTATCATTAGAACCAAGCTGTTATATTTCCATGCTGGTACTATTTATGGCGTATGTGGAAGAGACTACATTTTGAGTTGCTAGGCAATATGAATATAAGCAACATCTTTTCACTTTTCACTCAACTCTTGATTACTCATGCAAATTAGAGACGTACCTCAGCCTGGATAAACTAAAGCTGCAGATAATCCAAAAATAATGTCTCCGATTTCAGAAGAGAGGATATATTTTTCATTATATTTGCCTTCAAAATACTTTCTTAGACATAAATACTCAACAAGTATTTAGTGAGTACTTTGTATATAAGCCTAATGTGAAAGGCATTGTTAGTAGGGATAGTAGGCTAGGGGCATACTGGGTAACAAGAATCATCCACTTAGTAGATGATTTGTAATCATCTACTTAGTGAATGATTTGCAAATGGATAACTGAAAAATTGCCCTCTTTGCATCTTCAGGATTTTTAATCACCAGGCTGGCATAGTGTATAGCTAAACATGTAGATAGTCTTACAAGTATGTTAGAGAGAGCTTTGTCATTAGAAACATTTGAAGGGGACTTCTGGGTCACATGACCAAAAAGATGGCAGACTAGACATTTTCTCCAATCCTCACAACTTCTCATAACTCTCCAAAAAAAGCAATTATGTGTAAGAGATAAAGTCATTTATCTCTCTTCATAGTCTAGGACACCAGAACCTTAAAAAGGTAATATTCTGATAAAATAACAGCAGAGAAGTCTAATTCCCAACCATGCTGCCCACTAGATCTTACCTAACCTTACACCACCTAATTCATAGGTTTGTAACAGACCTCAACTTTACCTCCTTTCCCTCAGTCTCACCAAATGGCAGAAGCTTGCCCTGTCTGAGACAGTAATGCTGCCATATATATCAGAGGAAAAACTGAGGAAGAGAGGAAATTCGGTCAGGACAAGTTTGTAGAGCTGCATGGCACTCTATTAAACCTGAAAGAGCCCAGTAACAAGATGGGGCAAATTCTGTCCTGCAAGAAGTTACTTGTAAGCAGAGACAGAGTCTAGGAAATGTGAATTGCCCAACTTTGGAGGAGGTTGAAACAGCTTTGATATACAGCCCGCTAGGGAAATTGCCGTAAAAAAGGAGTGAGTCAGAAAGTGAATAATAGGAAAAGTAAATAAAAAACAGTGAAATTGACAAGGACCTCAAGAAGAAGAAAAACTCAATGAAAGATCTTGAGCATGAGCAGAGAAAGCAACAGAGAAGATATTAATAAAAGGAGGAAATATGGTCTCTAGATCAGCAAAGCTCTTCCAGACATCTATGAATAAATATTACAAGACAAAGAAAAATGAATTAATACTTGATGAAGCAGAGGACCCTTTGGACTCCCAAGGGAGCATACAACCACATCAGCAAGTTCCTTAAAGATTTCATTCAAATGGTTTAATTCAACAAAGAAATAAGAAATATGAAAGCAGAATTTATGGCCTACACATCAGAAATGATTGGTAGAATAGACAAAACTTGAATCCGCAGTGGCCAGTGTCACCAAAGAAACAAAACTGATTGGGAATACAAAAATAAAAAAAGTAAAAGACAATCTAGAAAAAGAGAAGCAAAAGCAAAAACAATAAAAGAAAACATGATCCCTATATAAGCAAAACACATTAATATCAATGGCAGGATGCATAGAGAAAATTTAAGAATGATAGCCAGAGGTATCATGAACCCAGCTCATACAAGGTAGAGAGCCAAATCTTAAATTTTCAATGTATTTACACTTCAGAAATATGTAAATGTTACAAATAAGGGCTTGATTTACTGTTTCATTGATTGTCTGTACTTAAGAAAGTGATGGAGAAAATGTTAATAATGAAGATTAAATTTAAAAGTGCTTCATAAGTACATTTTCTGGGTAGCCAGTCATTAAACATAAAGAAGCACATTGCTGATTTTAGCTCTCCTAGAAGAACATGGTGCCTCAAAGAACCTGAGCATCAGGTGTGTTAAATGAGCATGACTGGTAATGTGAACATTATTTTGCATTGCCTTTCTTTAGGATTGAGGTGTAAACTGATCTTTTCCAATCCAGGGACCACTGTTGAGTTTTCTAAAGTTGCTGTCATATTGAGTACACCACTTTAACGACATCGTCTTTTAGGTTTTTAAATGGCTCAACTGGAATTCCATCACTTCCACTAGCCTTATTGTTAGCAATGCTTCCTAAGCCCCACTTGACTTCATTCTCCAGGCTGTCTGGCTCTAGATCAGCAACCACACCATTGTGGTTATTGGTGATATTAAATCCTTTCTTCTACAGTTCTTCTGTGTATTCTTGCCACCTTTCCTTAATCTCTACTACTTCTATTAATTCCCTACCATTTTTGTCTTTTATCATGTCCATTTCTGCATGAAATGATCCCTTGAAATTTCTCATTTTCTTGAGGAGATCACTTGTCTTTGCCATTCTATTGTTTTCTTCTATTTCTTTGCATTTATCTCTCCTTGCTATTCTCTGGAATTCTGCATTCAGTTGGTCATATCTTTCCCTTTCTCCTTTCCCTTCCTTTTCTCTTTTGTCCTTAGCTTTCTGTAAAGCCCCATCAGACAGCCATTTTGCTTTCTTGTTCTTTTTCTTTGGAATGTTTTCTGTTGCTGCCTCCTGAACAATATTGTGAACTTCTGTCCATAGTCCTTTGTGTACTCTATCTATCAGATCTAATCCCTTAAATCTATTCATAACTTCCATTCATATTCATAAGGGATGTTATTTAGGTCTTACCTGTACAGTCTGATGTTTTCCCCTACTTTCTTCATTCAACAAGGAGCACATGATCTGAGCCATAGTCAGCTCCAGGTCTTGTTTTAACTGACTATATAGAGCTTCCTTACCTTTGGCTGCAAAGTATACAATTAATATAATTTTGATATTAATCATCTGGTGATATCTATGTATAGAGTTGCCTTTTGGGTTGTTGAAAAGGAGTGGTTGCTATGACCAGAGAGTTATCTTGGCAAAATTCTATTAGTCTCTGCCCTGCTTCACATTATATTCTAAGACCAAACTTTGTTATTCCAATTACCTTTTGACTTTAGCATTCCAATCCCATATGATGAATGTGACATTTTGGGGGGGACAGGGAGTATAATTTCTAGAAGATGTTGTTGGTCTTCATAGAACTGGTCAGCTTTGGACTCTGGGTTTCAACGGTTGGAGCATAGTATTATATCATTGTCATGTTGAATGGTTTGCCTTAGATTCAGATATCATTCTATCATTTTTGAGATTACACCCCAGTGCTGCTTTTCTTACCCCTTTATAGACTGTGAAGGATACTTAATTTCTTCTAAGGGAATCTTGCCCATAGTAATATATTCCATAGTAATGTATATATATAGTGATCACCTGAATTAAGCTTACCCATTCCAATCCATTTAAGTCCATTGACACCCATGACGTCAATGTTTAATCTTTCCATCTTCTGTTTGACCTCATTCAGCTTACCTTGGTTCATAGATGTTTTTTTCCAGGTTTATGTGCAACATTGATCTTTACAGCGTAATACTTTGCTTTTCTCACTAGAAACATCCACAGCCAAGCTTCCTTTCAGCTTTGGCCCAGATGCTTCATTAGTTCTGGAGCTACTTGTACTTGTCCTCCACTCTTCCCCAGTAGTATTATTCGACATCTTCTTACCTTTGGGGCTCATCTTCTGGGGTCATACATTTTATCATTTTAATACTGTCCATAGGGTTTTCTTGACAAAGATACTAGAGTGGTTTGCCATTTCCTTTTCTAGTGGATCATTTTTTTTGTCAGAATCCTCTGTCATGACCTGTCCATCTCGGGTAACTCTGCAGTCTATAGCTCATGGTTTCATTGAGCTACACATGCCAGGAAACTGAGATGCTTCCATTTGAATTGTCTCAGGAAGATTCTAAAGATCACCTTGCAAGATAAGGTACCCGACACTAAGGTTCTTTTTCAGCTAAACTGCCAAATATTCAAACTCTACTACAGAGAGCACAGCTCTGATGGGATGGCCACATTGTTCAAATGACAAATGTACACTTGCCTAAAAGACTATTTTACAGAAAACTCACACAAGGCAAGTGCTCACATGGTGGTCAAAAGATGTGATACGAGGAGACACTCTTGAGGTCTCTCTGAAGAACTTTGGAATTGATTTATGACAAGGGAGACACTGGCACAGGACTATCTAACATGGCATACCCACATTAAAGAAGGATCTATGCTCTATGAGCAAAGCAGAATTGAAGTAGCTCAAAAGAAATGTGAGAAGCCCAAATTTTGAGAATCCACCTCAAATGTTCACATGGACTAGTTGTGTCCAACCTGTGGTAGAGCATTGTGAGCTCATATTTGTCTGGTCAGCCACAGTCAGACACACTGACACTTGACTCTTCAAGAACAAAGGACAACAACCGAATAACCAAATAAAACTCTGAGGCTTGCGAAGTACTTTATATGTGTTACGTTATTTGATCCTCACTATAATCCTTTGAGGTGGATGCTACTATTTTCCCTAGTTTACAAATTAGGAAATGCATTTGTAAGTCATTAAGTGACTTGCTGAGGGTCGTATAACCAGTAGTTGTCTGAGACAGAGCTTAAACTCATATCTGCCTGACTATGAAGTCGAGCACTCTATCTACTCCATCGCCTGGCTGCCAGATGTAGTTTAAACTTGGTTAAGTTCCTTGACACCAAAAATGGAGCAGAGGAGATGACTACGATAGACATTTCAAAGGAAAATTCACTGGATTTTGTAATTGACAAGATTAAGATGGGAGGGTGATGGAAGTGTCAAAGATGATGCTCATCTATGCAACTGGGAAAAATGGGGGTACCATTGAAATAGAGAAGTCCAAAGGGATAGTCAGATTTGGGTCATAGATCTTGAACTGAAAGGGCCCTAAAAAATCATCTAGTCCTACTACCTTCATTTTGCAGATGAAGAAACTAAGCCCCAGGCAGGGGAAATGACTTGGCACATTGGCAGGAAGAGACAGAGTTGGGATTTGAATCTTGCTTCCCTAATTCCAAATGCCATGAACTTTTAACTGACCCACACTACAGAACTACACTATGTGATGAGGGGGGTTTTAAAGAATCAGGGTGATGGCAGGAAATCAAGTGGTAATGTCCATTAGCATGATTGAAACTCAAGACTGGAGCTAAAGAGGGAGGTCAGGTTTCAAGATCTGAGAGTCATCTATATGTAAGCGATAACTGAAATTGTGGGATTTGATGAAAGCTTTGAGAAAATAAGAATAATATACAGTAGAAGCTGACTTGATTCTGAGGTTCATACACATTTAGGAGAAAAAAGGAAAATCAGGGTCTAACAAGACAGAGAAAAAGTGGTCAGAAAAGCAGGAAAAACAGGATAGGATAGAGACATGCAAGCCCAAAGGACTAGAGGGTTTCAAGGCTGAGGTGATCAATGATGTTCTATCTAGAGGAGTCAAAGATGAAGACAGAGAAAAGTCATACAACTGGCGAAGTTTGGGTCTAAAGGTGAGATTAAAAAGTTTATTATTATCATCATTATTAGCTAGCATTTGCACACTCTTCAGGTTCACAAAGCACTTTACATACATTATCTCTTTTGAGCCCTATAACAATCCTGTTCAGTAGGAAGTAGTATTATTGTCCTCATTTTACAGATGGGGAAATTGAAGCTGAGACATATTGAATGACTCCCCAGAGCTGCAGAGCTAATGAATGTCTGAGGGTTAGAACTCATGTCTTCCTGACTCCATTCTCCACTACACTATCCAACTGCCTCATGTTAAGTAAGAGTGGGTTTAAATTTGATTTGATTAGTTTAGTGGGTTTGCCAATGGGGAAAGAAAAAGAAGGAATATAAGCTTGAGGGGACAGTAAGGAGGAATAAAGTATTTTGTCTGTCATTTTATGTGTATGTTCTCCATCTCTCCAGTTCCATTTTCTCAAAACAAAGTTGTTGCAAGGAAAGTCTTTTACAAGCCCTAAATGGCTCCAGGATTGATAGCTAGCTAGTATTCCTTCCAGCTCCAATGCTCTTTGATTCAGTTTGCTCTAAGGAGGGTAGTGTTCTGAGTGAGATCAATGAGCAGTACTCATCCTGTGATGCTAGGAAATCTCATTGTTAGTCTGAAAGGGTATTGTCCTAGGCTGTAATCATCATGAAGGAAATCAGGCTTTCTTTTGATACAGATGGGAGAGAACCTGCTACAGTGATGCTCATGGGGTTAAGCCCAACTACCTGAGGGCAACTGGAAAGAAGAATTCCAGTACTGAGCCCTGCTAATAAGAGAGCTATAACAATCTTGTGGGCTTACAGGACATACATGTGGCATACCTTTGGTGGGCCTGTAGTTTGGCCCACCAAACTGTATTTGATATTTTGAGCAGAGACCTAGGCATTTATAAATTGCAGATACCATGACGAACAGCCATAAACAGTATACACTTGGCAGGAGAGTTTTAAAGCCTATTTTGTTAACACTCCAAAATTAAATTCAGGAGACTTGGGTCAAGTCCCAATTCTGCCACTAACGGCTGGCGACCTTAGGCACATCATCTTATCCTTCTAGGATGCAGGGATACTTGGGTTCAAGTTTTTTTTTTATGGTGCCAATTTAAATAGATTTTATTCTCCAGGACAAGAATTGCATTTCCACTTGTTTACAGTACAATGTTGTTCACTTCTCTCCCTCTGCACACATTCAAGTATTCAGAATGCCCAGATTTACACAGTAGCTTAAATGTTACTTTTAAACAGCTACTGCCTTGGCTACAAATTTGAGTCCTTCAATTCTTGGAAAGCTGTATGGAATGCTCTTTCTTCTGGTGTGTTTAGTCAACCTCTTCAATGGTGGGTCCAGAAGAAGCACCTCCATATGGGGCTACTCCATCCCCTGGGAACCCACCAGGCATGCCTCCTGGCATGCCCCCTGCACTCTGGTACAGCTTAGTAATGATGGGGTTGTAGACCTTCTCCAATTCTTTCTGCTGATGCTCAAATTCTTCCTTCTCAGCAGTCTGGTTCTTATCCAGCCAGTTGATTATTTCATTACATTTGTCAAGGATCTTCTGTTTGTCTTCATCCCCAATCTTGCCTTGAAGTTTCTCTTCCTCTACAGTGGCCTTCATGTTGAAAGCATAAGATTCCAGGGAATTCTTGGAAGACACCTTGTCTCTCTGCTTCTCATCCTTAGCCTTGTATTTCTCAGCCTCTTGGACCATGTGCTCGATGTCTTCTTTGCTCAGATGTCCTTTGTAATTGGGGATGGTGATCTTTTTCTCTTTGCCTATGCTCTTATCCACAGCAGAAACATTGAGGATGCCATTTGCATCGATGTCAAATGTTACTTCAATCTGAGGAACACCCCTGGGTGCTGGAGGAATTCCTGTGAGCTCAAATTTGCCAAGCTAGTTGTTATCCTTTGTCATTGCTCTCTCACCTTCATAAACCTGAATAAGCACACCAGACTGGTTGTCTGAATAGGTGGTAAAGGTCTGTGTCTGCTTGGTGGGGATGGTGGTATTACGTTTGATCAGAACAGTCATAATTCCACCAGCAATTTCAATTCCAAGGGAAAGAGAAGTGACATCCAACAGTCGCAAGCCCTGCACATTCTCGGATTTATCTCCAGACAAAATGGCAACCTGGACAGCTGCACCGTAAGCAACAGCCTCATCAGGATTGATACTCTTGTTGAGTTCTTTGCCATTGAAGAATTCTTGCAGAAGTTTCTGGATTTTGGGGATTCGAGTAGAACCACCCACCGGGATGATGTCATGAATCTGTGATTTATCTAGCTTGGCATCTCTTAAGGCCTTTTCCACAGGGTCCAGTGCACCACAGAAGAGATCAGCATTTAGCTCTTCAAAACAGGCTCGGGTAATTGATGTATAGAAGTCGATACCTTCATAGAGGGAGTCAATCTCATTACTGGCCTGGGTACTGGAAGAGAGGGTCCACTTAGCATGTTCGCAAGCAGTGTGAAGATGGCGAACAGCTCTCTTGTTCTCATTGATGTCCTTCTTGTGTTTTTGCTTGAACTCAGCAATGAAATGGTTGACCATTCTGTTGTCAAAGTCCTCTCCACCCAAGTGGGTGTCCCCAGCTGTGGCTTGACCTCAAAGATGCCATCTTCAACGGTAAGAATGGAGACATCGAAAGTACCACCTCCAAGGTCAAAGATCAACACATTTCTCTCAGCACCAACCTTTTTGTCCAAGCCATAAGCAGTAGCAGCAGCAGTTGGCTCATTGATGATTTGCAGCACATTGAGACCAGCGATGGTTCCAGCATCTTTGGTGGCCTGGTGTAGGGAATTTTTGAAATAGGCTGGTACTGTGACCACGGCATTTGTGACAGTCTTCCCAAGGTAAGCTTCGGCAATTTCTTTCATTTTGGTCAAGACCATAGAAGATACTTCTTCTGGATAGAAGCTTTTGGTCTCCTCTTTGTACTCCACTTGGACCTTAGGCCTGCGTGCATCATTCACCACCATGAAAGGCCAATGCTTCATGTCTGACTGTATAACTGCGTCATCGAATCTGCGACCAATCAGACGTTTGGCATCAAAAACTGTGTTGGTGGGGCTCATTGCAACTTGATTCTTTGCAGCATCACCAATTAAACATTCAATGACAGTGAAGGCAATGTAACTTGGGGTGGTCCTGTTTCCTTGGTCATTAGTAATGATCTCCACTTTCCTGTTTTGGAAGACTCCCACACAAGAGTAAGTGGTGCCAAGAACAATGCCAACTGTGGGTCCCTTCGACATGGTTGCTGGGGAGTCGGGGGTTGTAGCTGACCACGGTGGAGGAAGAAGGGCTGCTGCTGTGCTGAACAGACCTGGGTTCAAGTTTTAAGTCAGACATTTGCTAATTATGTGACCTAAGTAAATAATTTAACTTCCCTTGAAATAACAATATTTGTGCAACTTACCTTTCAGGATTTTTTCAAGCAAGCAAGTTATCTGTGAATGTATCACAGGTTAATAGAATTAGAGCTTGAAGTGACCTTAGAGCTCATTGAGTCCAAAGCCTTCATTTTATAGATGAAAAATCTGAGGCTCAGAAAAGATTAACTGACTCTTCCAGAGCATCATAACTTATTAGCAATAGGGCCTCTTACTAGGGATTGATTCTAAGGAGATTCTAATGGATATCTTAACTCAAAGTCCAGTACACTAGCCACAATATCATCAACATCTCAATCACTATCATCATCACTATCTTCATCACCACCACGATCATCACTATCTCCATCACTATCTCCATCACCACCATCATCACT
>CM053624.1:53634162-53738734 GCA_028646595.1 Phalanger gymnotis
ATGGCCTTTTCTCAGTCTTCATTCTCCTTGACCTCTCTACAGGCTTTGACACTGTTTCCTTGATACTTTCTTTTCTCCAGGTTTTTGAGACAGTTCTCCTCCTGTGTATCTGACTGCTCCTTCTATGTCTCCTTTGCTAGATCTTCTTCCAGATCACACCCTCTAACCCTAGGTGTCCCTCAGGGTTTCTTCCAGGGCCCTCTCCCCTTCTCCCTCTATATTACTTCACTTGGTGATCTCATCAGCTTCCATGGATTCAATTACCATCTATATGAGGAGGATGCTCAAATCTGTTTATCCTGCCCCAATCTCTCTGCTGACCTCCAATCGCACACCTCCAACTGCCTTTCACATATCTTGAATTAGATGTTTAGTAGGCATCTTAAACTCAATGTGTCCAAATCAGAACTCATTATCTCTCCCCCTAAGCCCTCCCCTGCCTTCTACCTTCCCTAGTACTGTAGAGGACAACATCATCCTCCCACTCTGTTAGGCTCCCAACTTAGGAATCAACCTGGACTCTTCATTATCCCTCACTCCGCCATATCCAATCTTTTGCCAAAGCCTGTTGATTTCGTCTTTGCAGCATCTCTCAAATATTTCCCCTTCTCTCCTCTGACACTGCCACCACTCTGGTACAGGCCCTCATCACTTCACATCTGGACTACATTGCAACAGCCTGCTGGGGGATCTGCCTGCCACAAGCCTCTCCTCCGATCCATCCTCCATTCAGTCATTTAAGCAACTTATCTTAAATGCAAGTCTGACCACGTCACACACTCGGTAAGCTTCAGTGGCAACTCTAGGTAAACTCCAGGATCAAATACAAAATGAGATTTGGCATTCGAAGCCCTTCATAACCAAGATCTTTGCTACCTTTCTGGCCTGCTTACACCTTCCTTCCCAACATGTTCTATTCAATCCAGTAACCCTGGCCTCCTGTCTGTTCCACAAATAAGACATTCCATCTCTCAGCTACAGACATCTTCTCTAGCTGCCCCCCATGCCTGGCACACTCTCCTTCCTCATCGATACCTACTCACTTCCCTGGCTTTCTCTAAGCCCCAACCAAAGTCTCATATTTTACTGGAAGCCTTTTCCAGCCCCTCAAAATTCCATAATCCTGTTAATTACTTTATAATTATACCATACATAACTTGCTTCGTAAATATTTGCTTGCATGTTGTCTCCCCCACCCCCCATTTGATCATAAGTTCCTTAAGAGCAGGGATAGTCTTTTGCCTCTTTTTATATTTTATATTTCCAATACTTAGCACAGTCTCTGGAACACAGTAGGTGCTTAATAAATATCTATGGATTTGTATTGATTGATTGATATTCCTTAGCCTAGTCTAGAAAGTGGGTTTTTGTTTATCCAGGTTATCGAAAACTAGAGAAAACAGCACAATGGTGTGACATCCATCCAGTCCCAGCACTTATTGCTCCAAGATCATCTCTCCTTCCTGGCTGCAGCTACAGGAATTTTTGCTCCTCTGTCACTTTGTTTCCTTGGGACCATCAGTGACTAAAAGTCAATGTTCCACTCTGTTCTGGAATACCTATCCTGAGCAATTCAGGACTCTCAGACACTGAATTTCATCCTCTTCAGTTCTACCTTGTGTTTTTCTCCTTCCTCTTTCTCCTGGGATCTCTGTCTCATCCAAGTGATAAAATATACCTTGTACCAGTATCCTAAGAAATGAAGTCCTTGTCAGATGGCCTTATGCCTGGCACAAGCTAACTAGAAAGCACAGGCTTGCTGACCCCTGGTTACATGCCCATTTTCCAGGTGTTCAAATAGATTCTTTCATTCATTCTACCAACAAACGTTCCTGTAGGGCTCAAAAAGTTGTGGATCGCCCAAGGTCAATAAAGGTAGTTAAGTGATAAACTGAGGCTTAGAATCCAAATCTTCTCATTCGTAGGCTAGTGTCTAAAAGGGCAACACTATGCCACCCTTTAGAAAAATGAAAAAAAAACAAAAATAAAGAGGTCTGTTGACATTTGGAATAAAACAGAAATGGTAAGATATCCTAGCAAACATTTCATATGCATATGGAGGAAACAGGAGGCAATATTAGAAAGAATACCAAGTCCAAATCCTTTTTCTGTAACTCTACCTATGTGTCTTGGTCAAGCTACATCCTCCTCTGGGTCCCAGCATCCTGATTTATAAGAAAACCTTTAAGGTTCCTTAGAACTCTGAATCTATGATCTTATTATTCTAAATGGTTGAAGAGACTGACATGTATTAAAATTTTATGGATAGGGAACAGGGAATAAAAATTAGACCTGTGTTTTCATTAGTACAGGTGATTCTGGGTGATGAAATTTCCTCCTCAAATACAAGTCAGCATCTTCTCTGTAATTCAACATCTTAGAGAGATGTCTAGAGCGTTTAGAGATTAAATGATTTGCCCAGGGTCAAATAGATAGTGTGTATTCCTGGCCTGGCTTCAAGGTCAGTGTTCTATTCACTATACCAACTGCACTATACCAGTATGCAATTTTATGAGAATATTTATATTTACGTGAGAATATTTAATCCAAGCTTTTAGATCCTGATAAGTAGTGAACATATCCAACCAAATTGGTTATCTTGGGTCATGAACACACAGACCATATGGGGATTTGCTGTAATCTCACTTAGCTGGATGAGGACCATTTAGAGGAATATCACTGCAGGTGTCCTGGGAATGCCCACTTTTGCCTTGAGAACTCCTGGCAAAGACTCAAGAGGCTGCACGATTTCTTAGAGTCTGTAGAATGAAGGTCTCTGGGGGAGAATGTGATACTAGGAGAATATCTCTATCATCTCTGGAACATCCTTGTGGGGAATTCAGTGTAAAGAGGTGGTTTTCAGACTGCCCAACACTTTATTAAAGGATTTCCCTGTTCTCCTCCCCAGTCCTTTACCAAAACTTCTCCCACTCCATCATTGCCATGGTCCCCTAATGAAACCGATAGTAAGTAACCCTTCCATTTAAATGTGGATATATAAAAGAATTCCACATTGAGCAATTTTCCACTTGGAGCCATAGGATAACAATCAAAAGTAATTCAACCAATGACGAGCATCATTAAATAAGGCACTTTACAAATACACTTAGTTTTCCATTTCCTTACTTAAAAAATTAGATATAATTATGCTATCTTACTTAATGGAGATATTGTCCTTTGACCTGCTATCCTAGAAGAAAAAAACTAAGTTTAAACAATAGCGACAACTGCAATAATAATAATTATGATAATTGTAACAATAACAATAATAATAATTAAAATGTACATAGCACTTTAAGGTTACAAAGTGATTGATTTTTCTTGATAACAATCCTGTGTGAAGTGATATAATTATGAGCTTGGGGCAGTAGATAGAGGTCGGAACTTGGAATCAGGAATTCTTAGGGTCAAATACCAACTTAGAAACCATAGCCTCACTACATAACCATGAGTAAGTCATTTTAACCTCTTTAAGCCTCAGTTTCCTCATCTGTAAAATGAATCTGACACCAGTACCTATCTCATAGGGTTGTTATCCAGGAGGGTAAATAAGATAATATATTCAAAGCACTTTGCAAAACTGAAAATCTTACATATAAATGAGTTATTACCATCCTCATCCTCATCCCCATTCTACAGATGAGATGCAAAAAGGAAGGATTAGGGAAGTTTTTTTGTTTGCCCAGAGAATACAGGATGTGTCTGAAGTAGGATTTCAATCCAGGACTCGACTCTAAGTTTCACATTCTATCCCCTTTACCATGTTGCTTCTCATATGGATAAATGCATTAAATTGGATTATGAGAAATACAATGCTATGTTTATGATACCCTGCTTTTGAGACCCCACATCCATCCTGCCATCTTTCAGTGTTTTAAAAAGCATCCAGGATAGTGATATCTATGCATCACCTCTTCTCTTTCACCTTCTCTAGTTAACGCTGAGTGATAAGGAAAATATGACTGAAATTTTCGGGAAGTAATTATTGAATTGCTATCAGTGATATTCAGGGATATCCAAAAGATGGGAGAAGGGCTGTGCAACTGGTTTATAAGTAATGTAAATGTTGATCCAATTTTCAAAAAGGGGGAAGAAAGTAGATTCTTTAAATTACAGACTAGTGAGCATAAGTAATTTCCATTTCTGGAAACTTACTAGAAAAAAATAACCAAAGGAATGGTTTGCAAACAAATGTAAAAGGAAATGGCAAGCATCTTGGAATTATCAGAGAAATGGAGATTACTCAACTTAAAAGGATGACCCACAGAGTAGTGGTTAGAGGGTCTATGCTAATGTCAATCTAAGTCCCTAACAGAGTGTTTGTTGTAGGGCTCTGTCTCTGGCACTCTTCAATGTTTTAATTAATGGTTCAGGTAAAAGCTGACATTTATCAATTCTATGAGTAATGCCAATCTAGCAGGGATAGTTCATATGCTGAATGGCAGAATTTGGATCCCTAAAGATCTCAGTGGGCTCTATCCAATAACATTAGATTTAATAAGGCTAAATGTAAAGGTCTAAATTTGCACAAAAATCAGCCTCATAAGTAAAAAACAGGGATAGAAACACTTTATGCAAAAAGGACACAAGAAACTTGAATGTACTACAAATTCCATCAGTACCGGTTGACAGTTTGACAAGATGGCCCAAAATAATGAATGTTGTCTTAAGATGAATTGACAAAACTGTCATGTCCAAAATGAGGGACATGCTGCCTCCTTTGTACTCTGCCTTTGTTGTACTACACTGACAGTATTGTGTGCAGCTTGGGGTGCCACGTTTTTGGACGGTTACAAACAAATTACAAAGGGTCAAGGAAGGAACCAAGGATGTTGAAGGAACTCAAAACCATGTCAAATGAGGAATGAAAATGGAATTCAGAAGACTTCATCTAGAGAAGTCTAACAGAGGGATAGAACTTCAAATATAGTCTTCAAATATCTGAGGAATTTATCATACGGAAGAGAAGCACTGGGTGTATTCCTTTTGGCATTGTAGGACCAAAAAGTAGAAGGTATGGAGGCAAATTTCAGATAAACCTAAGGAGAAACTTCCTAACTATTAAAGTGATAAAGAAATAGATTGAAAAGATAAGTTAACTCTCATTGGCAGTCTCTGAATAGAAGTTGAATGTCTACTCACTGGGCGTGTGGCCACGGAGGGGACTCATTCTCCTGCACTAAATCTCCCACATCCATCCCATTCTCTCTGTCCATGTACCTAAGACCATGATCCATGAGGATCACTCACCTGGACTGTTGCAAGCTATTTCCCAGTTGGTGTCCCTATCTCATCTCTCTCCACTCTAATCTATCCCCCACACAATAAGCAAAAGCAATTTTCCTTAAGCACATATCTGACCACATCACCCTCCTACTCAATGAACCAAAGTGGTTCCCTTTTTCCTCTAGGATAAACTCTGCCATTTAATTTTTAAAGTCCTTCATAACTTGGTCTTCATTTGTTTTTGCAGTCTAGTTTTACATTACTTTCCTTTTGGGACTCTACAATTCAGACAAATAGACCTTCTCTCTTTTCCTCCCACCAGGTACTCCATCTCCTCACACAATGACAGTTCCCTAGTTCTGTAATGAACAACCTCACCAACTCCACTTCATAGCATTCCCCACTTCCTTTTAGACTAAATGCAAACACTATCCTTATGCCAAACACTGGTACCCTGCCTCTCTATTTACCTTGTATTACTTCTGTATGTATTCCATTTTGTTGTTGTTCAGTCGTTTCAGTTGTGTCTGACTCTCCATGACCCTTTTTGGGGTTTTCTTCGCAAAGATACTAGAGTGGTTTGCCATTTCCTTCTCCAGCTCATTTTTCAGATGAGGAAACTGAGGCAAATGGAGTGAAGTGACTTACCCAGGTTCCAAAGCTAGTAAGTGTCTGAGGCCAGATTTGAACTCTGGGAGATGAGCCTTCCTGACTCCAGGCCATGCATTCTATCCACTGTACTCCCTAGCTAAATAATAAAATACTTATATTTTATAAACATAAAAATGAATTTATTCTCTATAAACTTACAAATGCACAGAATGTTTACTCCAAAAGAAGATGTGCTCATTGAGAGCAGAGACCATCATCTCCCGTTTTTGTATCTCCATCACCTAGCTCGGAATCTTGCAAAAACTAGCTACTTAATTGTCAGTAGATGATCTCTTAGGTTCCTCTAAACTTCAGATTTCCATGATACCATGACTTGGGGTTTGGGAGGGTCTTAGTATCAATTAGGAAACAGAAGTCCTTACTTTTTACAGCTAATGCTCTGTCACTCTCCCAGCCCCCCCCCCAACTTTGAATGTGGCATTGTTGGTGGGCTTTTTTTCTAAATGACTCACCTTTTTAACCATTTTAAACACCCGAATTGTAAAAGTTTCCAGTATCTGGTAATTCTCCAATGCAATAATATAGTTTTGAAGCTCCAAAGGCTTATTCAGAGAAATGGGCCAATAACGGTGGCATTTGATGATTCCATCCTCTGTCTCTTTGGTCATCATGGCAATGACATTAGATTTATTTTCCCAAACCATTTGCCAAAAGTCTTCCATGGTTCCTGGTAGGGGTCCTTGGGTTGCAATGTAAAAGTATTCTTCCCCTGAATTCAATATTCGGATATAACTTGCATTAATGTAATCCTGCCTTTCTCCAAGCGGAACCCGTGTGCCATCATCTATGCCACACGGAAACAGAAAAATACAAAATACGAATTTTGAATCAGTATTTGTCTTTCAAATATGATCTTCCTAAGAAAATGCTAATTCATTTTAAGTATATTAATATGACAAAAACATAATGATCTTTTTTCGTAGTCATTTATGAGGCTATCCTGTATTCTGGTCTAATTAATTCAGTGAGCAAATTCTCAAGTCAATGAATAAAAAGATGACAAATTTACAAATTTTAATTTAAGGAGGACAGGCAAGTGTTACCCTTACCAACTTAGATGTTATTCTGATTACAAATTGGGAATTGGACCAGATCAACAAATCAGAATTTATAGAACATTTTCTCTATGCCCAGCACTTTGCTCTCAAAGTTATTTCTAACCCAAATATGCAGTAGAAACTTATAAATTTCTATTCTCCAACTGAAAAAAAAATGGTCAAAGTAGACAGAAATCCAAGCAACAATTGGCCATATGAAAAATTCTCTAAATCGCTAATAATTAGAGAAATGCACATTAAAACAACTGTGAGGTACCACCTCATATCCATCAGTTCGATAAAGTTGACAAAAAAGGGAAATGAAAAATTCTAGAGAAAACTGTTGGAAAATGGGCACATTCAGTCCATTGCTGGTGGAACTATGGAGTAGTCTAGCTATTCTGGAAAGAAATTTGGAACTCTACCCCACAAACCATTAAACTATGCATACCCATAAACCTAGTGATACTGCTACTAGACCTACATCCCAAAAAGATCAAATAAAGAGGAAGAGGAGCCACACGTAGAAAAATATTTCTAGCAGCTCTTTTTGTGGTGGTAAAGGGTTAAAAACTGAGTGAGTGCCCATCAGTTGGGGAATGGCCAGACAAGTCGTGGCATATGTATACTATGAATACTATTTATTGCACAGTAAGAAATAATGAAGGACATAGTTTTGAAGAATCATGGTAAAACTTAAATGAACTAACGTGGAATATAAAGTAAGGAAAACCAGGGAATAATTTGTGCAGTAACAGCAATATTGTAAAGACAAACAATTTTCAAAGACTTTGGAATTCTGACAAAATGACTAACCATAATTTCAGACAAGATGAAATACATTGCATGCCTTCTGATAGAAAGGTGATAGATTCACAATACACACCAATTTGTGTATTGTAAGTGTACTTACAAGTGTAAGTAAGTGTAAACTTATTTGTTTTGGTTTTTGGAACATGGCTGATACAAGAATTTGTTATGCTTTACTATATACAATGGGGTGGGATTTTTCCCTTGTTCTCTCAATTGGGGATAGGGTGGAAGTATGCAAAGAGGGGTATGAAAATAAAATTTAATCAAAAAACAGAAAAATGTTTTAATGTTATTTGTTTTGTCCAGGTCTGTGATTTCATAAGTGAAAACTCCTGTGAAACTCTATTGATATAGATAGGCAACTTGCCCATTAACTTCCTAGGCCACTGAGAAGTTAAGTAATCTGCCTTAGGGGTCACATAATACATATACATCACAAGTAATACTTGAACCCAAATGGGACTTCCTGACTTGTTGGACATTCCATTATCTATAAACCTATATTCTCTCTCTTTAATGTGTCAGAATTTCAATCTTCTTTTCAACTCTGACTACTCTAGTTTTCATGGCTTCTCCAGAGATAATTTCCTTCTCTTGCACTGTACTGGTACCTCTTTGTCTGAAGAAATAAGGGAGTTCAGGTTTGCCCCTCAATGTACTTCTATACAGTGTACCTAATCTAGAACATGGGACATTGTGAGGGTTCAATTACCATGACCTACATGATCTAAGCCTTTTTGCTGGAAGCAATCACCCCAGGGGCTAATTTGTATACACAAGGACAAAAATTCCATAAATGGGATGCTTCCCATGAAGAACTTTAATGGGTCTGCTAGTTCAATGCATAGTATCCACTAAAACCTAATGCTGTAGGAAGGAACACAAGGAATGGTACACTGGAAAGACAAATGGCAACGGAGTCAGAGACCCTGGGTTCAAATACCATCTCTAAAACTGTGTGACCTTGGATATGTCATGTTAACCAATCTGCTCATTTTTTTCATCTGTAAAAGGCATGAAATCAGTCATCTGGCCCTGAAGAATACAACACCACCCTTATAATCAGTCAGTTCTTCCATATATAATTGTATCATCCATAGTTGAAGATGACTTCCAGGTTCTACTTCTTATCTCCACGACTACAAAATACCCCTCCTTTAGCATTTCCAAAAATATTTTTTTTAAATGATGAGAACTGATAATTTGCTTACATGGAACAATATCTCGGTATCTGTTTTTCTCTCTGTTTTGTGGAGCATTTCCCAAGATGCAGTTATCAAGTGGCTTTATGTTTTCTAAAGACTAAAAACAAAGAAAACAAGAATGATGATTTCTCTCCTACAACCAAAGATTAACTTCTAATATAGGATTATTAGTCACTGAAACCCCTGCTTATGAAGAATGAGAACCATAGATTTGTTCTATGAAGACATTCAGTCAGGGGTATGATGGAGCCAGCTCATACTGGCTCAGGAAAAATGAGTGTGAAATTTTCAATGCGAATATTTATACCTTGGAAACCAGAAAATGCCACAAATCAGTCCTTGATTTATTGTTTTCTTGATTGTCTAGATTTAAGTGATGAAGAAAGTATTAATAATACAGATAAAACTAAAAAATGTGCCTTGCCTATATTTTTTTTGGAGAATCAGTCATTAAACCCTTGCCAACATGTCCCCGAATAGTCTGTCACAATTCGTTTAGCCTAAACATTTACAATGAATAAGAAAAACCCTGTCTTTAGTGTCTTTAGTATTCACTATTCTCATAAAAGGACTGAAAAAAATGATAGGTTTCAGTCAAGATATCCATATTCCAATGACCCAGCAAGTCTCTATTTTGATAGACTAACCAAAAAATAGTGATATTAAACTCTCTGGAAATATTCTTTTCCTATTCATAAAGCATGCATGTAATAAGCCAGAAAAAATAAAGTAGCTATATTTTTAAACCTCATATCCCTTACCCTAGAAATAGCAATTGAGAGGCCAAGAATTCAAGAAAGAATTCTTGAAATTACCTTCCTTCTCAAATGTAAAGAATACATATGTGTATCACCTTTGAGTATCATTTGCACAATTACCAAAAATTCCACGAAGGTTTCATTTCTTGCCATCTGGCTTTCAATGGCTTCAATCATACTTCTGAGGGTCTCCATCAAATGAAAACTGCGTAGAATTGGCCTAATCTCAGATATTTCAGTTAGTTCTTCCTCAGAAATAATTTTTGAACCTAAAAAGAAGAAATGACAGCCATATCCAATACTTGAAATTGTATTCTATTTTCTATAAAAAAGTTTTATCTAAATCTTTAAAAAAAATTGAAACACAAATCAGAGTCTAAGGTTTCATTTGTAAAATATAGTTCCTTAGGATCCCTGTTCTATTCTAAGAGAACTATGTTTGACAAATGAAATCTCAGACCCTATGGGCCGCCCAAGTCCCATCCTTGCATGCCTGAGGCTGGAGTTCAACTCAGGTCTTCCTCACTCTTCGCTAGAGCTCTATCCACTGTACCACTTAGTTGCCTCACTACTGTGCATGCAAACCAGCCATTCACCACCATCACCATCACCCCAAAATGTCTATTTATATGTTACACATAGTAGGCACTAAATAATTATTCGTTTAAATGAATTGGACATCATAGGAGCATCAAGCCCAATATGGAGAGGAAGGAAGAAAATGCCGAAACCCAGATACTATAGAAAAGAGCCAGTACAATTTAGGAGTGAGAACAGAAGGGAGGCTCAGTAGTCCACAAGAGAAAATACCCAAGAAGAGAGTCAGTGAATATAGAATACAGGGAAATGAAACCCAAGATGACCTTCTAGGTGAGGCTCATTAACTGGAGAATGACTGGACAAATTAAGGCATATGTGGCATAGTGGTTAGAGTGTCCAGCCTGGAATCAGGATGACTCATCTTTCAGAGTTCAAATCCAGCCTCAGACATTTGCTAGCTGTATGAGCCTAGGCAAGTCATTTCACCCTGCTTGCCTCAGTTTCCTCATCTATAAAATAAGATGGAGAAGGAAAGAGCAAACCACTCCAGCATCTTTGCCAAGTAAACCCCAAATGGGGTCACAAAGAGTCTGGCACGACTGAAAATGACTAAACAACAACAGCAATGTAATGGAACAGTGTTATGCCATAAGAAACAACAAAAAGAACAGATTCATATAAACCCAGGAAAATTTGTAGAATTGTAAATTCCAGGAAGGACTGTCTTGCTTATCATTGCAATTCCCCCCACACCTTGCACAAAGTCCTCATTGATGAAAGAAATATTCGTTGAATTAAATTTAATTAAATTGGAAACAAAGTAATTGCATTAGAGGTAAAGAAACATTTGCACAAAATAAACAGGTTGATCAAGACCCAAAAGGAAAGACAGTGACAGAGAAATACAATTAATGAATACATATATGGAGTGTAAAAGAAATGTTGGAGTCATTGAGTGAGTGAGAGAAGAGGCATGGACATACATGCATTGCTTATTCTTAAGCAACACTTTACAGGTCTAAAATCACTTCCTCTCTGAGAGTATCTTTCATCTACTCTGTATGCACTTTGCATAACAGTACTTATTTTTATGTTTCTCTCCTTGAACTAGAATACAAGCTCTTTGAAGGCAGCAAGTGGTTCATATTTGCCTTTGTACCTCCAATGCCTAGCACAGTACTTGACAAATAGTTTGCACTTAATAATGACTTATTGAATGACTATAACAATCGAGTATAACATATTTTGTCTAGGGTTACAGTTACTCCAAAGTATTTAAATAAAAATCTGCCCCCTCCTTTTGAGAAAATAAAAATAATAGCAAGAAGGGGAAGAGATTGTGCCATTTCCCCCTCCTCTGTCCCTGCTATGTTTTCCCCTTCCTGCCCTCACCCAAGCCTTTACATCTTGGATGTTGCCATAAACTGTTCAATCTTTGCCTTTGAATGGGTATCTGTAACTCCAGTGGCAACAAGGCATCTTCCAATAAAAACAGAGCTGCATCTCAGAAATACCTGGGGGTCCAACTGTTGAATCACGGGACGATCCTGCATGCTGCCCATCTTCATTGTTCCAGTTTTCAGAGCTATAGCTTGCTCTGCTCTTCCAAACACTGGACCCAGCCCTAAAAAAGAAAACTTCATATTTATTCAGGTATCCAAATGAGGTACACCTTTAAAAGGCAACCTGCTATTATCTACTCTGATGAAAGGAAGAAGACATAGGTAGCCCTCCACCCTCTTAGTGAAGCCTTATGTGGATTTCTGAACTTATATTTAAATAGAAGTGATCAGATGTCGTAGAATATATTTTTTCTAAAAAATTGATTAATCTTTGGAAAATTTGACTCATGAGGAGCCTTGATGTTTTCCCATCCTGCCCCATTACAGAATTCTTTCCAGTTCCTTACTTACTTACGTGTTCAAGCTGAACTGCCTTTCTCTTTCACTAATCTTCCTATATTTCTGGTTCATACCTTCCCTGGGTTGGATGAGGTAACTAACTCTCTTGCTTTAAAAGACCTCCTGGTTGGGGATGGGTAAGAATTGGATAAAAGGAAACAAGAAAGAGTAAATATCTATTCTGCAACAATTATCTCAATAACTAGCAGCAAGATTTATTTTAAGTGATCTCAGCACTTAAAGGAAATTCATGAGTTAGAACTAACAAGATTCAGGTAGTCTCCTTACCACTTTTTACCACATTAGTTACATGATAAGCAAACATTTGCCAATTTTATTCCATTATTAGATATTGACTGTCAGAGAAGACAGATGGCAGAGTCTGAAATAATCTGTTTACCTTCTCCTATATAATAAAAGTTTAGGCATTTGTTACTTTTATCTTTTTTGGCAATACTGGTACAATTCCATTTATTTCAACGGGAATTTTTCTGATGAATGGATTTTGGCCCACATTAAAAATAAAAACAAAGACTTGCCCATTGTGGGCAGGTATGTAATTGACAGCGCATCTTAGACCAAAGAGAAGCCTTTAGGATCATGGCAGGCCATTCAGATTTCTCTTGTCTTTGACTTGGGATAAACTGAATAAATAAAATTTACTCAAGGGGAAAATAGTCTCGCTGCCTTTCTTGCCATTAAAACGATAGTAATATGAGTCAACATTTGTCCCTTGCTTTCAGCAGTTCAAAATGCTTTGTTTTCTTTCTCCAACTTGTAAATAATTCTGTTCTTATTTCTGATTGTACTCTTTCAAAATGTGGCGGTATTTCAGGTGATTTTACACCCCCAAATGGTTCATTGGTAAGAACCAATCAAGTTATTTGCAAATGGGCAAATTTCCACAGCCTGACCAAAAAACAAATAAATCAATTGTAAGGACAGAAACATTTGTTATACTCAACTCTTTTGAAAGGATAGGGACTGGGTCTATGATTTCATTGGTAAAGGAAACCCCTAGGTAAAGAAACTCCTATTTTTACTTAGCATCTTCCCTGTGACCTAAAACTTTAAGAGTTGTGTGGAGCTCTGAGAGGTTGCCCACTGTGACACGGGCCAGGGTATGTAAGAAAGAGAAGCTGAAGTCAAGTCTTCTAGTTCTGAGGTTGGTTCTCTCTTCATTACTCAGATGCTGCTTCTCTGGAGCAAAGGAACTAATTACCCATGGAAAAGGAATTCTTCGAAACAGAAACGGGAAAATAGCCCCTTTGCCCTACAGGGCTATAAAAAAATTAAGTAGTATCCATGGGACTCAAGCCTGAATCCAAGTCAGGAAAGAAAGAAAAGAGAGGAGGGAAGGAGAGGAAAGAAAGAAAGGAGGTAGACAATGAAGAAATGTGGGAAAGGAATGAGGAAGAGAAAGCAGTGCACAAATTGGGACCTGTTAGAATGCTAATATAGAAGTTAATAGCTGCCCAGAAAGTGAACAAAGGATGCTTTAGAGCAAAAGGATTCTCTCTTGTTTCTAATTTTATCAGTAACATTTGTCTCCCTACTCTTTTTATCCTCATTTGAAAGAGCAACCACATTGTTATAATGCATGTAAGGTACTTGACAATTCTTAAAGGGCTTCAAAGTGTGATGGTTCAGTCATTTTTCAGTCGTGTCCAACTCTTCATGACCCCATTTGGAGTTTTCTTGGCAATGATAGTAGAGTGGTTTGCCATTTCCTTCTTCAGCTCATTTTACAGATGAGGAAACTGAGGCAAACAGGGTGACATGACACAGCTAGTAAGTGCCTAAGATCATATTTGAACTTAGGAAGATGATTTCTTCCTGACTCCAGGCCAGGTACTCTATCCACTACAACATTTCGCTGCCCTTTCAAAGTGTGAGCTGCTAACTAATAACCTCCCCTTCCTCACCACGCTCATCTTCATAATAATTACACACACTGGAAGCCACAGATTCTCTAAGTTGCTATTAATTGTCCTGGTCTATTATACTGGCTGACCCTCATGTCTGGAATGCTCTCCCTCCTCACTTGTGCCTATGGGTTTCCCTGGCTTCCTTAAAGACTTAGTTCCTAAAATATATAGAGAACTGAGTTGAATTTATAAGAATACAAGTCATTCCCCAACTGATAAATGGTCAAAGGATATAAACAGGCAGTTTTCAGATGAAGAAATTAAAACTATCTATAGTCATATTTAAAAATGCTCTAAATCACTATTGATTAGAGAAATGCAAATCAAAACAACTCTGGGGTACCGCATCATACCTATCAGATTGGCTAACATGACAAAACAGGAAAATGATAAATGTTGAAGAAGATGTGGGAAAATTTGGAACACCAATGCATTGTTGGTGGAGTTGTGACCTGACCCAATCGTTATGGAGAACAATTTGGCACTATGCTCAAAGCGCTATAAAAATGTGCATACTCTTTGACCCAGCAATATCACTTCTAGGTCTGTATCTGAAAGAGATCATAAAAACAGAAAGGGACCCACATGTACAAAAATATTTATAGAAGCTCTTTTTGTGGAAATTGAGGGGATATCCATCAATTGGGGCATGACTGAACAAGTTGTGGTATATGAATATAATGGAATACTATTGTGGTATAAGAAATGAAGAGCAGGCAGACTTCAGAAAAACCTGCAAAGACTTATGTAGACTGATGCTGAGTGAAATGAACAGAATCAGGAGAACACTGTACACAGTAACAGCCACATAGTGCAATGACTGACCTTGATAAGACTTAGCTCTCCTCAGCAATGCAAGGATCTAAGACAACTCCAAAAGACTCATGATAGAAAATGATATCCACATGCAGAAAAAGAACTTTGGAGTCTGAATGCAGATGGAAGCACACTATTTGCTCTTTTTTTGGTTTTGTTTCTCCTTTCTTGTGGTTCCTCTCATTGGTTCTAATTCTTTACATCATGACTAATGTGAAAATATGTTTAATATGAATGTATATGTAGAGCTTATATCAAATTGCATACCATCTTGGGGAAGGAGAAGGAGAGAGAAGGGGAGAAAGTTTAAAACTCAATATCTTATTGAAGTGAATATTAAAAACTAAAAATAAATAAATTATTAAAAGAAAGAACCTGAGGCAGGCAGATTAAGTGACTTGGCTAGGTTCACACAGCTAGGAAGTGTCTGAGCACAGATTTAGACTCAGGTCTTCCTAACTCCAGTACTCTATCCACTGTATCCAGCTACCTTGTTCAGTTGTGCCTGACTTTTTGTGACCCCATTTGGGGTTTTCTTGGCAAAGATAATGAAGTGGTTTGCCATTTCCTTCTCCAGCTTATTCGACAGATGAGGAACTGAGGCAAGCAGGGTTAGGTGACTTGCCCAGGGTCACACAGCAGTAAGTGTTTGAGGCCAGATTTGAATGCAGGAATATGAGTTTTCCTGACCCCAGTCCCTGCACTCTATCTTCTGTATTACCTAGCTACCTTATGATCTTTCAATTGTTGGGGAGATGTTCCTAAGAATAATAATTTTTAAAAGTCTGCTTAAAAAAAGACTTAGTTCAAATCTCACCTGCAAGAGATCTTTCTCTGTTGTCCCCCTTTCGTTCACTCTCCCAAAGCAGCTACTAGTGCTTAACCTCTGAGATTACCTCCATTTACAATGTACGTATCTTGTACGTATATAGTTATTAACATGTTGCACTCTCCCCACCCCACCTCGTCAGAATGTAAGCTTCTCAAAGTCAGGGTAAAGAGCACATAGTTTTACCTTTCTTTGCATCCCAAAGGACATAGGTTCAAATACCACCTTGGTCACTACCTATGTGACCCTGGACTTACTTAACCTGTCATCTTTAAAATGATGGTGGTTGGATCAGATTGCATCTGAGGTATCTAGAGGTCCATGATATATGACTCCAAGTGGCATGCATTAATTACAAGTTAATGAAACTAATTGGGTCCATTACTAATTACTCTTCTTTTGCCCTTCTTTGCATGCATAGTGTAATCTTAATACAATGGATGGCACAGAGTAAGCACATGTTTGTTGACTGACTGGCTGGGACGTATTTTGTTTTTACTTGCCAGGGCCAGAAAAGAATGAAATTATAAGAGTCTGAAGCTACTTTCTACTGGTCAAAGGTGACCTTGCCAGGGCTAATTCTTCTACTCCTGCCTAAATGTCTCTCCTTTATCATCACTGAATCACAGAATCAAACAGTCAGAAAGTTCAGTCAGCCAAGACGCATGTTCTAAGCGCCTACTATGTGTCAGACATTGTTCTAAGTCCTGAGGATGCACAGAAAGGCCCTTTGCCTGGCACCAGAGCTGTTTAATCCCAGAGCCAGCTCAGGCCAGCTGACTCCACTTTCAATGTACACACATGATACAAATCAGGGCTTGATTTTTTTGTTTGGTGATCTCCAGACTTATGAAAATGTTAATAATGCAGATCAAAATTACAAGGGTGTCCTGCCTACATTTTCTTTGGATGGATGGTTATCTGACACCCCTAGTTAGACCCCAAAACTGAAGTTTGAAAGGGAAGAGAACCCTCAATGAATATGCTACTTTTTGAATAGATCGGTCAACATGTAGCAACTACAATATTAGGGATACAAATAGGGTATAAGAGAAGAATTGTACAGTGAACAGAGCACTTGATCTAGAGTAAGGGGCCAGAGTTTAAATCTCATCTCTGGTCATACACTACCTGTGTGATCTCGTGTGAAACAACTTACAGTTTCCCCATCTATTGGACCAAATGTCTTCTGAAGTCCCATCATATCTAAATCAATGATCTCATAAATATAAAATTGCCCTTCCTCCTCAAGGAATTCACAAACTAGTGAGAAAGACCAGAAATATAGATGCAAATGATAACACCACAAGGTTCATGAATTCTGAAATTCCCTCATATGATCACAATCTATTGTCATTCTACCTGTCTCTCTGCCTTGCAACCCCCAACCCTCTTCTTCACCTGCATCTTTAGTCTTTGTACCTTCCCCGTTCTTTCTCAGGCCATCACGCCATGCACAGGCTACACTCTTCTCTTCCCCATCTTGACCCACTGGGGAAGCATTTCAACTCAATATTGGCTTCTTTTCTCAAGTCTTCATCTTTTTATCTTATCAAAGATCTTGTCCTATTTGAGCCTCGCTTTTCTATTACTTCCACCATTTAATGCTTTCACTCCTACTCATGTTCTGATAAAGCTAGAGAAAATTACAAAACAATTCTAATTGGGTCCATTGCAAATTTATGTTATATAATCACAACTGGGTCCTCACTGCAGCAAGGCAATCCTTTTACACCTCTCTAATTCACTATCTCACTTACTACGTTGACTTTTCCAAACTTCTACAAGAAGATTTTCCTGATTCTTTTTAATGTTAGTGCCACCCTCTGTTGATTATTTCCAGTTTAACACATGTATATCTTGTTTGTACATAGTTATTTGCATGTTTTCTCCATTATCAGACTGCAAATTTACTGTTTTTCCACCTTTGTATCTCAAGCCTATTACACTGCTTGGAGCATAGTAGGTGCTTAATAAATGCCTTTGAACTGACTGAAGAGGTACTATGTGCTAATTGCTAAATAAGATTGTTGTTCAGTCATTTCAGTTGTGTCCAACTCTTTGTGACCCCATTTGGGATTTTCCTGGCAAAGATACTAGAGTGGTTTGCCATTGTACAATGGTGGAGCAGGAAGAGTGTTGGGCTTAGTATCAGAGGAGAGCTCCATTCCAATCCTAGATCAGAGACTTATTTACTCTGACCTTAAGTTACTTAATATTTCTGAATCTCACTTTCCTCATCTGTAAAATGGGGATAATCATGCTTTACTACCTAATACAGCAAGTGGATATGAGGACAGAGCTTTGTAAGTCTTAAAGCAAAATACTAATGTGAGTCATTGACTTGTAAGTGCTATCAGCATTTAAGCAAGAATGATTATTGAGCTGCTCTCTTGTTCGGGTAAAAGGTTCACCAAGTTCAGATCTCAGCTAGACCTTGAAAGACAAGTGAGCACAGGTGTGCAAGAGGAGAGCATTTGGGGCAAGGAGAACAGTATGAACAACGGCATGAAGTCGGGAAATTTGAGTGAGTGTTTAGGGGATAAGGAATAGATGGGTTAGACTGGAGCAGAAGCATAGTCATAGGTGTAAGAATGGAGAGACAGACTGAAGTCAGCCTGGAAAAACAGCTAATGAATGGGATAAAGAATTCAGACCATAGCCACAGAAAAATGGAGAACCACTGAAAGTAGGGCAAGGGAGGCAGAGATTATTCAAAATAGAAATAAGTGAAATAAATCCAAGTTCTCACAAGTCGAGTCCCACAAATCCCAGGAATCCATGGGTAGGTTTCAGGGAAAGTCCATGAATTTGAATGGGAAAAATACATCTTTATTTTTCACAAACCTTTAACTCAAGTTTTCTATGTCATTTAATTATGACATCCTGCGAAAGGGTCCGTAGGCTTCCCCAGGTCTGCCAAACAGGTCTATGACACACAAAAAGTTAAGTACCCCTATTCTAAGATATAGATTGTTCCACAAGAGCAAGTAGAACATTTCTGGAAGGTGAGTTAACATTTAGTCCACCAAGATAACATTTAGGTCACCAAAATAGTCATTTAATTAATGGTCTTTCAGTAGCCCTAAAGAGTAAATGAAACTTTCAAATCACTCAAACCAGGCTTATTATAATACTTCCTTCCACCATTTAATGGGGTTAGTGAAAATTATATAACAGCACTGTGAAAAAAATGATCACAGCAAGCTGTAACACAGGACAGCTCCTGCTTGAAGGTTGAGAAGAGAGAATCTCATAAAATAGTCCTTATGATCTGTTTTAAAATAGCCCATGTACTGCACTGGTATCCAGGCAGTGTCAGGAGATCTAAAAGGAAGGCCGCCAGCAAGATGAACAGACCCTTTGTGGAGGATTTATGGGAGGGCATAGTACAGGGCATGGATGGATTGCAATCTGCACTGATGAAGGGAGTAGCCACATCAATGAGTTCCCAGATACAATGTAGGAGAAGAAAGTCAGCTTAAAGCACTATGTTTCTGGGATCATATTTTTAAAAGCAATTTCCAGTATAATCTAGCACATTCTTATTAACTGCCATAATATTCTGAGCACGACCCCCCAAAAAATTCAGATCGTTAAGGCAACACTATTTAACATCCAGTTGGCCCCAGATGGAGGGATAACCATATATAAGCTTTAGTGCAAGAGTTATTAACCTGGGGTCTATTAGCCCCCAAAAGGGTCCATGGATAGATAGATCTTAGTGGGTCCAAGAACTAGGATGGGGAAAAAATGCATATTTACTTTTACTAGTCACTAACTGAAATTTAGCATTTCCTTCAATTATGATTTAAACACACACATGCACACCATTCTGAGCCATCCATAGGCTTCCCCAGACTGTCGAAGGGGTCCAGAACATGGAAAAAAGCTAAGAACCATTGCTCTAGGGGAAGAGGATCAAGATGGCACAAAACATGCAAATGATACCGAGCTGTACTCTCTTCAAGGAGATCTGCATAATCATTCCTAAGCGAGAAACTCTGTAGACACAATTCCACCTTCCGTGAGTTGACTTTAGTTTCAAAGACCTATGGATAAAAGGCAGGAATCAGGAATCATGGCAATGTTTTCAGCAAATACAACTTAAGAAAACACAGTGATTTCTCACTCTTTGTAACAACAGTGTGTTCACAAGGAACAACGGCCTTTTAAAAACAGTGTGCCGCAAGTTTGTACATGCAAGCATGGCCCACGACTGCCCTCCTAACAGTCAAGTGAAATCCTGTAGGTGAGGAGAGTAGAACAAAGGCCTCCAAAGGAAAATGGCTGCATCCTGGCCTCTTACATGAGCTAGCGGATGCCAGAATAAAGTATAAAAACACTTAACAAATGTAAGTTACTATTAAGCGACATTAAAATCCTCTGCATAGAGTTTAATGACAAATCTATTAATAAAAAGAGCAGACAGCTCATTAGCCAATCACAACAGAATCTTCTTTGCCAGGTTTATGTGGAGGTCCTTACAGCTAGTATTTACTGCATTCAATTCATTTAAAGCACAATGTATGCTAAGTACTTTGCAAACCTTAAAACACACTTAAACACTATATAAATGTCTGTTATTATTAGTGGTGTGACCCAGGCTGGTTTATTGAATAACCCAGGTATTAGAAAGCATAGCAGTAGTTTAAAAAAAACAAACCTAAAAACAGAATTTGATGTTCAACCAATTTGACAGGACTCATAAATGCTCATGGATCTGCTTTCAATATTGCATTAAAGATTCTTAAATGAGCCATCATCCCAATCTATATCCTTCAAGCCTTTTTGTGGAATTAGCAACACCCTCCCCTCCCCACCCCAAAAAAGCAATCTGGTATTGGATTAGTTCTAACTGCAAAGTTTTTAGGAAGACATGGGCCTCAGATCTCCAGTCATTTCCCATGGGACCTCAAGCAAGTCACTCAAACCTCTGGTCACCTCAGATTGCTCATCTCCAAAGTGATTGAATCAATTGCTAAGGGCTTTTTCAACTCTGAATCATTGAGCCTAGGATGTGAGTACTTGAAAATGTTACCATTAAACTTGTTTGGGGAAGGGGTGCAGAGGTCCCCCAGACAGAGAACTCCTAGTTTGGAAACTCAATGCCTTCACAACTTAGTCTTAGCGATGGTTAGGGGCACCAGATCCTTAAATCATAGGTTCAGAATTAGAAGGCTTCTCTGAGACCCTCATTTTATAGATGAAAGAACTGAGGCTCAGAAGTGAAGTGAACAGACCTGCTCAAAGTCACACAGGTAGTAACAGGGACAGGATTTGAAATCAGACCCTTGGACCCCAAACCAGTACTTCTCTCCCTGCCCCTAATATGCTGACTTTCCCCCAAGTCTACTAGGTGTTTCAGAGGAAAGACTTGAACCCAGGCCTTCCTGACTCCAAAGCTAGTTCTCTACCCACCACTCCACGCTACCACTCACTAGACAGCATAATTAAAAGTGTTTTGCGAATGTTTTATTCTGAGCATGACATTCATATGGTCATAAGCACTTTTTTCCCCCAAGAGATCAAGTCTATACTCTCCCTCAAACTTGGCCACAGAGATTGGCGCTGCAAGCAGAAGGCCCAATGAGAATGTAATGAGCATAGTAAAGCAGCCACACTGTGCTTGTGAAATCCAGAACAATGCGTTACCAGGCAATCCAAAGAGCTCACTATCTTCCATGCTTCACTGAGCCCAGAATGAGCCCACATCTATTATGAAGACTCATCAGTTATGAGAGGATGGTCACTTAAAGGATTTATGATACCCAGTGTGAGAGATGCCTCTCGTCTATAAAATAGCATCTGAAAAAAGCCATTAGATGAGCCCCAACTGCTAGCAAACACAAGTAGGGTTTTTTTTCCAAGGTAAAATGATGCCAGACATGACTGCCAGAGAGTAACCCCTTGTTGCAAAAGGAGCCAAGAAGACAAACATTTGACTGCCCTCCAGATGGAGATAGAAGAAGGGGGAAAAACACTCTGTGAATGAACAACAGTGGCTGATTACACAACATGCGAGTGAAAATTGGAGTATGCCTTTTGATTAAAGCAAAGACCATCTGCGTGAACATTTGGGAGGTACTCCTTCCCAACTGGGGAGCAGTCGATACATACATAGTAGGGAAGCTATTTACCTATAATTCATTTTTCCCAAAGCACAAAGGATATATGAGGTTATTCTCTGTGCATAAAGAATAGGCAGGGAGATTTCAGTTGTAAGCATAATAAATTTTGTACTTGTAGCTCAGAAGAGTCCTATTTGTTAAATGAGTCATTACTCTGCTACCTTATTTTTAAATACAAATACGCCACCCTCATCTTCCTGTCTTCCAGTAAGAACATGGCTTTTATCACTAAGAGACTGGGCAGATCCCATTTAAAGATACATGATCACAGATAGATTAATTTCTCATTTCCAGGGTGAGTGGCCTGAAGTGACCTACCCTAGTGTAATAATTGAAAAGTCTCATGAGCGATCAAAGTGTTCACAAAATTGACATTGACAACTGAAAAAGAGCAAATGTCTCCTTACAAGGCCTGAGGAGAAAAGAATAAAATGGCTTCCAATAAGCCAATGTGGCTCCCAGGAAAGAAGGAATTGAGATCAGAAAGTAGGATCATTGATAACCTACAAATCTGTTTTGCAGTGCTGATAAGCAAGAATTAATTTCTAAATATCCATTTTCAAGATTTCTTGGAATGAGAATAGCAGAAGAAATAAGGTAAGCCAAGGTAGAGAAGAGATGCAGTTGTGTGTTATGATATTGTGTTTCTAAGAAACAAAAATAAATATACATATATATATATACATATACACATATATTTTTTAAGTAAAATATATATGTTTGTTGTATAAAATACATATATATGTATATGGAAATATACATAATGAGATATACATTCTTTAAATGAAAAGACTCCGTGGAAATTCACACTGGAGGACACATTTAGAATCATACTTAAAAAGGTAATTCAATTACATTTGGCAATGGATTCAGACTGTTCCAGGTGGTTGCTCTTCACATTGGAGTCTAGCTTGGGTGACCAAAATGTCTCAGGCCAAATGAAATATACCAGTGCCTTATGATTTGTGTAAAAATGCTGAGGCACGACAAGGAGAAATGGAATAAATCTGTCAAGACATGGCTTTTCTGTAGGTTGTGTACACTAACAAATGAGAGTCGAGCAAAAAAAAATAGATTTCCTGGGGTCCAGTGGGAAGGATACACCTATGAAAGGACTCACTACGAAGGCCATGCTGCCTTGAGGCAGGAAGACCAATAAGCAATGTTTATGAAACTCCTCAATACTCACCTGAGAGGGCCCTCATGTCAATAGTCCTTTTTACTTGGTGAAATTTAAGACTGCTGGTCTACAGCCTGAAGAAGGCAGTTTAACCGCAAGTCAAAGTTAACAATACAAAGCAGCATCGTTTTCTCTATAAGAAGCAGGAATCTTCAAACATATTATCCACAGAAGTCGTTTTTATATTTTTATTTATAGAACATCTGAAGGTTGCTAACTAGAAAACGAACAATTCGGCAAAATTCCTCCTAGATATAATGTCAGACACAAATCAGAAGTCAGCTACTTGTTCAGATTTAAAGCCTTTCACCTCAAATCTTCTGCTTTTCAAGCAAATAATCTTTCAGAGAAGAGACAATCAGCATTGGACCAAAGTATCATATTCTTCATTCTTCGGTTTCCAAGAGTTTGAGGGACTTTAAGATTTCATCAGTGTGGGGAACTCTCTATGTGGAAAGTCTTTTCACCGATAAAGATCAGCCTCTCTTCTGAACTTCTAGCCTTAGAGCAGGGATTCTTAACTGGAGGGCCACAGACCCCAAAAGGGTCAATGGCTAGATTTCATGGTGCCCATGAAGGACAGGAGAAAAAAAAAATCACATTTTTATTTTCACTACCATTGATTTCTTTGTAACATTTTGTGTTTTATTTTGTTTTTAAAAAGGTTAAGAACCTCTACAAAGGCTTAAAAAGTTACTCAGGACGCTGTGAGGTTAAGTAGCTTTCCTGTGTGTATGGTCTGTATCTGAACTAGCTGTGCTTTTCAGAAAGTGTATTGGTGAGAAAAGCTGTCAATGATGCTGGTCTATGGTAAAAACTGAATGTAGAGCCCCCTCTTTTTTCAACCCTTGAATGAGAAGTGAAGTCAGTTTCATCCTGGAGGTCGCCAAACTAAAAACTATTTTGAATGGTACAACCACACAAACAAAATTCTATTTTAATCTTGGTACTCCTACCCTGACAGTGTCCCCAAGGTCAAGATACATGAAGGACAAATGGAAGTGCTTAGTTCCCTCTAGATGTATCCCCTCAGTCCTTACATTTTTTTTTCAGTTGGCTTTAACGTGAATTAGGAAACTCCAAGCTCTGAGACCCTCCCCCTCCTTATGACAACTTCCTGTGTCACCTCATCATCTCTACTAGCAATATGAAACGAAATAGAAGGCAGATCTAAAGGTCATCTGAAATGTTAAAAAAAAAAAAAAGATTATCTAACTGGTTAGAGTCAAAGTAAAGACAGTTTTTCTTTGGCTTTAAAAATAAAGAATTTGAAGATGTTCTACTTTTCCAAAGGCTTACTTAGCTCCCTTTTCATTTTAGATATAACAGGGGAATTGAGCATTGATTACATTTAGGAGAGCAAAATACAAACCTATGAACACAGGGTTTTCTTGGGAGGCAGTAGCTTATGTCAGAGCTTTAGTTATTAATAACCAAGGCTGGTTCAAAATACACCCCACTTTGTTGACTTATATCCCAGAGCTTTACCTGATTGCCCATTGGGCCAGCTGTCTTGTCTTGACTTGGTGAAGGCAGAGCCTCCTTGGCCTTCAGGCCTCTGGTAACAGTGGCACCTACTGCAAGGGCCTTTCCTGAACAAAGAAAAGGAAAGAAGTGATAAAAACAGAAAGGCCTAATCAAACATGGGTTACTGGGCCACAGCGATGAGAGCCTAGCTGTCTGGTGAGTTTTTCACTCTTTCTCTATATTAGGGTCTTCCTTTCCTCATCTTCCAAGTTAGTATCTTCTCAAAGAAACATCTCACCCTCCTGTTAAGATCACTGTGGTCAAAACCATCCTACTTCTCAGGTGGGGGCTACCACAGCCACTTTACCAGGTTACCTCTGGGGCTCTGACACAGGCAACTATTCAAAACTTTCTACCAATGACCTTGAAATAAACAGCTACTGTCCCAAATTCCCCACAGTCAGAGGGAGAACTGGGCCACGTTGACATGTCTGAGAGGGGGCCTCTCTCCCCTCCCCTCCACACTCACTGGATTCTAATCATTGCGCATGTTCTCAACTGCCAAACTCTTCTGGAACCCCTCCCGCAGGACAATCCTGGCTCTTTAGAAAAGGTTCATTTCAAGGACCTACAGAAGATGCTTCCAAGTTTTAAAGTCTAGTCCTTGGACCACGACTAATCCAGCTATGTAAGATGTCCCACTTTACCTGATCCATTGGAAGTGCTTATGGTTGTCAGAGAGTGGTCTGGAGGATTCAGACATCCTCAAAATATGCTAAAGTGCATAACTCTGACCTTAGGGGGACAGAGATATAAACTGGCATATAAGTCATTTCTCCATTCCCCCCGTAAGAAAATATGGGTTTTATACTAAAACATTAACACTTTGTGCTAATTTTCAGACAGATTTAGAAAGATGTTTGTATATGATACATCCTCAGAAAGTCAACTTGAGATAGTTTTTATTCCTAATAAAGCCAGAAGTCCAGGTATTGCCTTAATCTAATTTTATCCCAGAGATGAATTAAGGTAAACCTGAATGAACACAGAAGACTCACTCCCTACAAATATTAATCTTTCAGATAATGTTTTCCTGTCAGCATTATCCTTCCAGCTCCCACCTAGCCTTCTCTGAGATTATCAGTTTGGATAGGACATCCAGACTCCATATGGAGAAAGATTCTCCTGAAGTGTCCCCATCTGCCCTTAATGGGAAGGATAGCCTCTCATTCCTGAATCTTCCATGTTCTTTTCCTGAAGATGGACCTGCCCATCCTGGCTGTGAAAACTCTCTCTTCCCTATCCTACCTCATTGTGCTCTGAGCTCACAATAGATCTTCTGACTAACAGCTCCTCCTCTACCAAATATTATAGCTTGATTTCTTCCTTGTAGAAGACTTAATAATTCTCAGTCCTTATAGAACCATAGCTACCAAGACACATACACTCCCTTGGCCACTATCAAACTGGAAAAAATGGGAATCATAGATTTAGAGCTAGAAGGGAATTGAGAGATGATCTTGTCCATCCTACAATCACCACCACCACCACCACCACCACCACCACCCCCATTTCACCAATTAAGAAACTGAAAACTAAAGAGGAGAGATTTGATCAAGGTCATGGTCGCATTGGGCATAAGTGGCAGAATCAGGGCTTAAGCCCCAGTTCTTTGATTATAAATCATATATCCTTTCCCCTATACCATGTTTTTTTTCCAAAACATGTTGGGTCAACCCATCTGAAGAGGCATCTTGAGGCATCATATGTTGAGACTGTTTCCACTTCTGCCAGAAAGAGGGAGTCAAAACTATGGGGAGGGGAGGGAAGTGGAGGGGAGAGGAGGGGAGGGGAGGAGAGAGGTAGATTCCATTCCTGGCCTCCCAGGCTGACTTTTCCACCCATGCTGGACAGCTCTTCTGCATCCCCCAATCCTTATTTATTAAGTGTAGGATATCATAGTGGTAACATATAAGTTTTTCTTGGTCGAAGGCATTCGTACCATACTCACACCCCTCTCTTCACATGTAACTTCTGCTTCCTCTACCAATTTTTCAATACTCATCTTTTCAAGGACTGGATACATATTCTTACAGATCCTATTCCAGTTTTCACCCTTGAAATTGGGAATATCACAAGACTGAGGATATCGAAGACTTTTGCTCCCCAAATAGATAGGGTCTTAGGAGCATCCCTGGAATAAAGGTGGGGATAGAAGGGGAATAACCACATAGGTCCCCAAAGGAGAAACTGAGCATTACAATAGCATGGAACATCCAAAGGGATGAATTCCAAGTGCAGAGGAGGCAAAGATGAAAGATATTATCAAGTATGCTTGAAGAGACAGAGAAAGGTCTATTTCACAGATGAAAGGAAGTCATAAGAAGACTGTTTTTCATAGGATTAGAGTCCAGGTATGCCAGCTACCAGCATCAGGGTCCTGAGACCTCTGACATAAAAACACCCAAGAGAATAAGGACTGGCTCAAAGGAAGCAGCTGTCCTGACCTTTGAACAAGGTCACCACATCCTTAGTATTAGAGCTAAGATCAGGCAGCTTGCCACAGTCTAGCATATTGGACTTCCCCAGGGATGTGGGGAGCACAGAGGAATACAAGCACTGATACACAGGTAAGGACACCTTGAAACAACAGAGCCTCTTTTATAACTAGCGATTTTTCACCTGCCTCTCTTGATCTGCCTCCTGGTAAAGGGTGAAAGTTAACCTTAACCATTTTTATGTCATGGACCCCTTCGGCAATGTGGTGAAGCCCTTGAACCTCTTCTAAGAAGAGTGTTTTAAAATAATTGAAAAGATGGTAAATCTCAGTTTGAGGCTAGTGGAAAAAAAAGATGTGATTTTTTTTCCCCATCCAAGTTTATGGATGCCCTGAAATACAACCAGCAGCCCCTTGCAGGAGTGGGATAGGAGGTGGCTGTTAACCACAGGTTAAGAACTCTTGATTTAAGAACCTAAATAGGAAAGAGTTTTCCTTAGAGAAAAACAAAAAGGGGGCTAAGAAGGTAGTTCCCAAATAGAACTAGAGGGCAGAAGGAAGGTAGATTAAAAAAATAAAGCAGATAATATCCAAGAAAGTCTGTTGATCATTTTAAAAGCTTAACTATTCACTATATAAGCTAAAATGTAGCCAATGATTTATATTGGTTAACCTAAACAACACATTGCCTGAATTTAGATTTGGGGTTCAATACAAATCTGAATTTAGATCTGGATTCATACTCCTGCTTATGGCTTGTATGCCCCTGGGTAAGTCACTCGCCTTCTATGGGCTTTGATTTCTTCATACGCAAAACGGGGGAGTTGGACTAGACTACTCCTAAGGCCCTTACAACTCTCTAAATCCGATGACCTTATTATTGTAAAATTGTACAGATGATATCCCTGCATGGTCTATAATTAATTTACTGAAATTTTCTAACACAGATAAAGTTTAGTTAGACACTAAGAATGTCAGCATAAACATAGGTTTCACAGGCAGTATAAGATGTAGTGATACCACAAGTAAAGCCAGTGAGATAACGAAAGTAAAAGGCCAAGAGGTGCCAACTCTTCATGGGGGAGGGAGACAACTTATTTCTCTGCACTGCCCCCGCCCCTTAAGTGGTATCAGTGAAATGAGAGGCCTAGATTTACCCAGAAGAATGCTGAGTGTAGCATATCAGGACTGAGGAACCCCAAAGCCCAAGGAACTAGTAGATTATAAGCTTCATGAGGGCAACGGACTATGTCTTATCTGATATTTCTGCCTCCTCCAATCAATTGTTGGATTGAAAGGAATTCACCAGATTCTGGCCACTCATTGGAGAAATTTGGAAGGAGAAAAAAAGGGGAAAACAGTAGTCATGGCAGGATTCAGCAAGAGATTTTTTTTCAAGTTAAGAGAAGTCTGTATGTGATGCAGAGGAGAGAAAGAGAGAGGGAGAAAAAGAGATTGAAAATGGAAGAGATGGGAAATAGTTGATGAAGCAAGGTCCTGGAGAAGACAGGAAGCAAGGAAAAGAGATAATAGGTGGAAAGGGAGGTAACATTAGAAAGGAGGCAGCTGGAAAGTGCAGTGGACAGAGCACTGGGGTTCAAGGTTAGGATAGAGCTGAGTTCAAATGTCGCCTCAGACATTTACTTAACTACATGATCTTGGGCGAGTCACATAATCTCTCTAAGTCTCCGTTTCCTTATCTGTAAAATGAGAGGGTTGGAACTGATGCCTCTAAAGTCCTTTCCAGAGGGCCCAGATAACTAAAAGGATTGGCAAACAGCTGCCAGGGCCCAGTTAAAGGTGGAAGGCATGTATTCATAATAAGCTAGGTGTATACCCCTAGTCCTGTGGCTCTCTCCAGGAGTATTCAACCACCCAGATGTAGGACCTGGGAAAGTAGACAGGCAAGGTGACCCTGGGGAGGGGCATGCTAAAAGATGGTCATATAAATGTACATACACACACACACACACATACAAACACACACACCAAGCAAATACTTCCAAATGCTGCCTGGTAACTGAGTTGTGTGACCATGGACAAGTTACTTAACCTCTCTCAGCCTCGGTTTCCTCACCTGTAAAACAATAATAATAATAATAATACTGATATACATGGAAAATGATGAAAAGGCAGAAAGAAAAGAAGGTCCATGACTAAACCTTGGGAAACAGGGGGCAAGAGACAGAATGATCCAGCGAAGGAGACTGACGAATAGGCAGGAGAACCAGGGAGGAGAGAGAATCTAGGAGAAAGGGACAGTTGGAAATGCTAAAAACTGCACAAAAGTCAAGAAAGATGAGGAGTGAGAAAAGTCCATGGGGTTTAACTCTTTGGCTATGAAAATGACTATTATCCTTTAGTTTTATAAGGACTTTTTAAAGTAGCTGTCATTACTACCGTGTCCATCTAACTATCCATCTATCTTTCCATTTCTTTATCCAGTCCTTCTCAGAATCTCAGAGTTAATGGGAACCTCAGAGGCCAGTCAGTCCAAACTATACCTGGACAAGAATGCCCTCGGTGACATTCCCAGTAAGTCAACTGTGGCTTGAAGACCCCTAGTGAGGTTTACAACTGAGCCAAGACCTACTGAGTCAGCCTACTTCTCTTTTGGATAGCCCTGTTAGGAAGTTTGTCATTCTATTCAGCTATTGTTTCTAGATTTTCCCTTTGAGGAGAACCAGAAAAAGACTAGGTCCTCTTCTACAATATATCCCTTCTAAGATGTGAAGATAGGTATCATTTCTGTACGCCCCCACCAAAGTCTGCTGTTCTGTAAGCTAAACATTGCCAGTTTCTTCAATTAATCCTAATATGACATGGCCCTATTCTAGGAGCCCTCCTCTGGACACTTTATAATTTATCATTGTCCTTTCTAAGCTGTAGCACCCACAACTGAACCCCCAAATTCTCCAGTGATATAACTAGAGACCACCATCTCTCTTGTTCTGGGTATTGGGTACCTCTTAATGAAGCTTACAATTATATTAGCTTTTTATACCTGCCATTTCATGATATAAACCCATATTACAATTCACTAAACTCCCCAAATCTTTTTTTCCAGATCAACTCTTGTCTTACCATGCCTCCCCCCATCTTTATTTCCAAATCAATTTTTGAAACCCCAAGTGTGAGACATTACATTTATCTCTATAAATTCATCACATTAAATTCAGTCCAATGTTCTAGGCTGCCAAGATCTTTTGAAATCCTGACTCTGTCATCCAGCCTATTCACGGTGAATTCCAACTTTGTGTCATTTGCAAATTTGATAACCTCAACCCATTTATGTCTCTATCCAAGACAGTGATAAAAATATTTTTTTAAATGGAGCCAGGAACAGATCCTAGGATACTCCAGTAGATACTTCCTTCCATGGGATCATAGATACAGAGATGAAAGTTGCCTTAAAGGTCATCTAGTTGAATTCCTTCATTTTGGATGCAGAAACTAGAGCTATGAATGGTTAAGGGACTTGCCCATGGCCACCCAAGTAGTAGGAGAGGTGGGATTTGAACACAAGTCCTGAGATTCCAAGGTTAATACTCTTCAACTATCTTTCCCTGGGTTCTAGTGGCAGCAGATATGCTGACTCCTTTTCTTCCACGTGTTAGTTCAGGAGTATGGATTCCCCCAGACTAGAAAAGATAGTCCTTTATAAGACCCATTAGGTCTGTTATAAATCTAGATTCATATCACAAAGATAGTGTGATGGAAAATAAAACAACATATGTTAAGTACCTTGAACTCTTCCAAGGAGATTCACTTGAAAAACCCAAGAAAAATATTAATAAAAAGAATGTTTTCATTCTCACTCAGAATAGTAGTATTCTCCAGCAAAACTGAAGTGCTATATTCCCCTCAAAACAGTAATTTAATCTTGCCATGAGAGAACATACATTCTCCTAGTTCACAGACACAAATCCCATTTCCTGAAACTCCAGCTGAAATGTTTAAAGTGTTTCAGCTCATTTCCCTATCTATAAATGAAACCTCATTCTTCAAAACAAAAAAGTCTAAGAAAGGGATTTCAGAGAGAGAAATATCATTGAGTTCTTCCTGAGTGGAATGCAGGTGAGGGATGTGAACTGCACATTCAAGGTGATGGGGTGATTCTCTATTTTTAAAAGAAAAACTCTTGGTTAGAAGTCTTGTAGGGTGTTGCCAAACCCTGTAGCTTCAAAATATTGAAGCTTACCTGAAAATTTTGATCTTTCATGATTTAAATCTGATGAAATATTCATTGGGTTTGGTCAAAGCCCATCTGTAAAGAAAAAGTAGCTGGCTCACCTGACCTGTAGCATATATCAACCTACTTCCTCCTAGTTGTTGATAATTATAACTAGTTTATTACCATGTATTAGAGATATCTAGTAGCACAGTGGATATGGAGCTGGGCCTGGAGCCAAGAAGGCCTGAGTTCAAATCTGGTCTCAGACACTTACTAGCTGTGTGACCCTGGATGAGTCACTTAACCCTGTTTGCCTCAGTTTCCTCATCTGTAAAATGGAGACGATAATAGCATCTAAATCAGAAGATTGTAGTGAGGATCAAATGAGATGATATTTGTAAAAAAAACTTATTACAGTGCCTTGAACTCTTCAAATTAAATTCATTAGTACACAGGCGGCACTACATAAGTGCTTATTCCCTTCTTCTTTCCTTCCCCATATTAAAATATGATTTATTGGCTATATGAACTTTTCACTTACAAAACATCAAGAAACCCCTTTAAGATCATTGCTAGTCCAGCGACAGTCTATAGAATGTTGTATAGTAAGGGAAGAGTTTATCATAGACTCTTGCATGGCTGTGAAGGCCATCTACTTTGACCTCTCTTCCCTACAGAAATCCCTTTGACAATATCCTGGAGCTTGTCATCAACCCTGCCTCCATCTTGTAAACCCAACCTTCCTCCTAACATCACTCTTTCTCTTGAGGGTGTCACTGACCTTTCATCACTCAGATTTATAACCTCAGCGTTATCCTTGGCTCTTTACTCTCTCTCACCCCACCCCTTCTAGACAGCCATCTAGTTTTGTTAATTCCACGTTTCCCATATCCCTCCCTTTCTCTTAACTTAGGCAGTCACTAATCTTTTTTGGACCATCATCACTTCTCACCTGGACTATCTCAACAGCTTCCTAATAAGATGCCCCACTTCAAATCCCTCATCTTTCTATTCTAGGCGTGGGGAACCTGTGGCCTCAAGGCCATACGTGGCCCTCTAGGTCCTCAAGGGCGGCCCTTTGACTGAATCCCAACTTCACAGAACAAATCCCCTTAATAAAAGGATTTGTTCTGTAAGACTGAGTCCATTGCATCCTCCACACAGCTTCCAGACTAAGTTTCCTTAGGAATGACTCAGATCAGTGTACTGCCCTGCTCAAAAAAAGTTCAGTGGCTCCTTATAGTTCTTTTGTTTTTCTGTCATGGCCTCTGTTGGCAGTCTGGTGAAGCCTATGGACTCCTTCTCAGAAAAATATTTTTAAACGCAAAACTATGCAGAGGATTACAATTCGATGGCATCAGAATACAATTATCTATCTTTAGCTATGTAGATATCTAGATATATAAATTAATTCACTAACCACGAGTTGAGAACCGCTGCCCTAAGGAAAGATACAAACACCTCTGTTTGTTTGCTTTCTAGTCTCCACCTCCAACCAGACTAAAGCTTCTACCCCTGGGACTATGAATCGTGAGCAATTACCTAATCCCTACCAGTCTCCCACCCACCGCACCACTTCTGGATCATCATTGTTCCACCATGCCAATGCCAGCTGTTCTCCAGCTTCCACCTCCTCCTCCTCCCCCACTCTCTAACGTTCTCTAATTCTAGCTCTGAATATAGTAATCAAATCAATACTACCACTTCCAAAAAGGACATATCAATCATTTGCCCTGTGACTCCCATAACCGCTCCTTCTGACTTCCCTGTCCAAAAGGTTCCTCTCTGGCCATCGTTCCCTGATGGGGGTTGTCTTCTCCATTAGAATGTAATATTCTTAATGGCAGGGAATTGTCTTTCTTGCTTATATTTATATCCCAATCATATTACCCAATTCCTGGTACATGAGTGTTTTTCATCCACCCACCTACCCACTCACCTATCCATCCATCCATCTGCCCACTCAATCTGGCTCCAGCCTATGTCTTCCAGCCTCATTAAACATTCCTTCCTTTCATGTACTCTACTTTCCAGCAAAACTGGCCTACTTGCCAATCCTTGAATTTGTCCTTTCATCTTCTCTATCACTTTCTTGACACAGCTGTCCTCTTATGCCTGGAATGCCTTCCTTCCTCCTCTCTGTACTTAGAGTCTCCATCTTCCTTCCTTCGAAGCTCAATTAATGTACCATCTCCCTCATGAAGCCTTCCCTGATTCCCTTAGCTGTTTATTAGAACTCAGTTCTCCCTCCTCAAATTATCTTATATCTGTATGCATATATGTGGGTACATGTACATGTGTATGCATATATATATTATCTATAGAGAGGTGTACACATATGCTTACATATTGTATCCCCATGAGCTCCTTGAAGACGGGGAACATTTGTCTTTTTGTCATTATATCCATACTGCCTTGTACAGAGTGGATACTTATTAAATACTCATTGGATTGGATTTTCTCTTCACTCAAACTTTGAATACTTCTAGCAACAGGGTGATCGCTGCTTCACAAAAATGCCCACTGGATTATTGGAAAGCAGTAACTATTAGAGAAGTTTCCTTATGCTGAGCCAAAACTCTCCTGCCTTTAAATTCTTTCTTTCCATTGCTAAATCAGTCAGTCAATAAGCATTTATCTAGCACTTGCCATATGTAAGCAGCTATGATAAGCACTGAGGATTTAAAAGAGGTCAAAAAATGGCCCCTGCCCTCAAGGGGCTTACAGTCTAAGGAAGGAGATGACATGCAAACAACCAGGTACAAACAAGGCATAAACAAGATAAATTAGAGATAATTTTAGAGAAAAGACCCTAAGAGGAATTCTTTTTTGTAAGCAATTAGAGTTAAGTGACTTGCTTAGGATCACACAGCTAAGTATCTGAGGCTGGATTTGAACTCAGGTCCTCCTGAGTCCAGGGCCAGTGCTCTATCCACTATGCCATGTAGCTGCCCTGCTAAGAGCAATTCTAAAAGGAATCAAGAAAGGCTATCTAGAGAAAGTGGGGTTTTAATTGGGCCCTGAAGGAAGCCAGGAACAGAATGAGGGAGAGAATGCAAGGCATGAGGTATAGCCAGGGAAAATACACAGAATCAGGAGGTAGATGTCTTGTGCAAGGCACACAGCAAGAAGGCCAGTGTCACTGGATCACAGAGTACCTGGAGAAAAAGGTAGGGAGAAGTCAGGTTATGAAGGGTTTTAGAAGCCAGACAGAGGGTTTTGTGTTTGGTCCTTGAGGGAATAGGAAGCCACTGGAGTTTTATTAAGTGGAGGTGGGGAGAAGGGACATTATAATTAGGAACATTAACTTGACAGCTGAGTGAAAAATGGATTGGAGTGGGGAGAGACTTGAGACAGAAAGTTATTGCAATTGTCCTGATATGAGGTGATGAAGGCCTACACCAGGGCAGTATCAGTGTCAGAGGAGAGAAGGTGGTGTAGACAAAAGTAGGTTTGATAGGATCTGGCAACAGCAGACTGGATGGCTGGGGGTGCAGGGTGGGGGGTGAGGGGTGGGGGAGGAGGAGGAGGAAGGTTGAGAGAGAGAATGATGATTCAAAGATTAAACCTAGGTTGTAAGCTGGGGTGACTGGAAGGGTGATAATGCTCTCAACAGTAAGAGGGAAGTTAGGAAGAGGAGAAGGTTTGGAGGAAAGATAATGATTCATTTTGGACGTGTTGAGTTTAAGATGTCTATAAAACATCTATTGTCCCTAATTCTGCTTACTGGAGCAACATGGAACTGGATCTTCCAATAAAGACAGCCCTTCCAAACAGTTATCCTGTTAGTCTTTATAAGGCTTTTTCCTGCCATACTAAACCAGAAATGCCCAGTTTTTTCAATTGTCCCTTATATTTTCTAGATCCTCCCCTCCCTTTTTCTTGGTAGTCTCTGAATATAATTTGATCTTTCAATTTACTTCAACTGTGATTAATTCCTTATTATTAAATTCTCCAGGTGTGATCAGCACAGAAAGACTTATGATTTGAACCCCATGCTTTTTTAATGCAGCCTAAGTTTGTCAGTTAGTTTATTTAGAAGTCATATCGAATTGTTGGTTTGTACTGAACTTGTGGTGAACCGAAGAATCCCAGGTCTTTTCCCCTTGGATTGTTGTCAAGTCAGGTCTCTCCTTTCTAGTCCTGTACTTAAGCTTTTTAACTCTTTTTAACTTAATGCAGGAGTTTCACTTTGTCCTGGTTAAATTTCATGTCCTTGATTTCAGCCCAACGTTCCAACATGCTGAGATCATTTTTAATCCTGATTCTGACCTAAAATTTTTGCTATTCCTCCCACTTTCATGTTTACCAATTTGATAAACACGATTAACTTTGTTATCATAAGAGCAAACAAAAAAAGTTGAACAAGACAGAGGGCCCACTAGAAACCTCCTCCAGATTAGTGACTTTCCATTAATTAGCTATCTTTGGGCACAGTTGATTAACTAGCTTAAGTAATCCATTCACTCATATTTTTACCACTAGAGATTTTGTCAAAATGTTTTGTTGATAAAACATACTGTGGTATTCCCCAGTCTACTGCACTGGTAACCCTATCAGAAAAGGAAATGAAGTTAGTTTGGCATGACTGGTTCTCAGTGAACCCTGTCCGCTTCTAGTGATCAGGACATCCCTTTCAATGAGCTCAAAAAACAGCTGTTTAATAATCCATTTTAGAAGTTTGCCAGGGATTGATGTCAAATTTTACTAGGTTGTACTTTCTAAATTCCACCATTTTCCCTTTTAAAAAAATTGGAACATTTGCCTATTTCCACTCTTCAAATGCTTCACCCATTCTCTGAGTTCTCTTTAGATAACATCTGCAAGTTCTTTCAGCTCCCCAGGATTTAATTGGGGCCTTGAGATGTGAATTTATTTAAAGCAGCTGGATGCTATCCTTCTCTTTCTGCACCCATCTTGGGTTCCAGTTTCCTCTTTACAAACTATGGGCTTCAAAATGTAAAGGGTAGAATATTCTCCTTGCTGAAAGATGTAGAAGCAAGCAGATCTGACTTTAATAATATATAATGATAGGGCTCTGCCTGATGACTGAGAGTGGGGAGGAAGGAGACTGTGTAAATGTTGTGTGCTTTTAAGTTTTGCAAAACCCTGAACTCGGAAAAAAGCCACTTCCCCAGTAAGGTCACGGTGCAGCCTGAAGCTTAGAAAAAGAGTAATTATTGACCACAGCTGACGGCCCCTGGTTGCAACTTCTAGCCCAGTCCTACCAATGAGACCCAGGAGATCAGAAATAGGGAACCAGTCCCAGCTGTGAGAGTTTGGGGAAGAAAAAGGAATCATTTATGGTGGGAGGTCACTTGCTGATAGTTGAAAGGGAAAGAGGAAAGACTAGCCCAGGGAAGAAGGCAGCAGACTTTAGTCTACAACTGTAAGGGAGTGGGATCAATTTTAAATAAAATAGAGACTGGAAGGAAGGACAGCAACTAGAGGGACTGCTTTTTACTGGTAAGAACCAATGTTTTTGGCTGAACACTAAGGTTCAGAGGCCTTATTCCTGAGATCACCAAGCAAGGAGCATGAGAAAGGGGGGCAAGCAAAGAATGGAGTATCTCTCTCCTAAGAGAATAGGGCCAGAGTAGGCCAGTGAAATCCATGGGCAGATGAATGAAAAAGAGAACTTGCAATGGAAGGAGCGCAGCAGCCAGGGGCAGGAAGAAGAATCTTTTGATCCAGTGATCGCTTGACGTCTCCCAACTCCATGGTAATAATCTAAGGTAACCATTACCTTGCCATCTAATTTCTTTAATTCTGCTCCTCCTTGCTTAGAGGTACTGGAGATTGTCTCAAATTCAAGGTGATATAAAGTATAGGCACCCAGATGGTACAGTGGGTAGAGTTCCTGGCCTGGAGTTAGCACTGCCTAAGTTCAAACGCCAACCCCCCCCCCCCAGGCACTTGTGAACCAGTGACCCTGGGCAAATCGCTCAAACCTCTGTTTAGCTCAGTTTCCTCAACTGTACAATGAGGATAATAGTTCCAACCTCTCAGGGATCAAATGACAAATTTGTAAAGCTCTCAGCACAGCACCTGACACATAGTAGGAGCTTCATGAATGCATATCCCCTCCTTCACCACCACCACCCCTAGCTGCTTCACCTCAAACGGCTCTCTCATTCCTGTTTGATCTGATTTGATCTTACTTTTATTGATTCTCTTTCTAATTCTCCACAGTCGTTCTAAAAGTCTCCCTGTCTACTCAAGCTTACGACTCACAGCAAATGAGGACCATCCTCGTTACTAAGACTGAGGTCACTTATCATAAACTACCTTCACCATCTCCCTATCACCTACCTAATAAAGTCTCCACTTCTTTGGCCATCAATCCACAGCCTGGAACCTCTCTCCCTACACCCCAACCCCAGCCTAAACCATTCACACTATTATTTTTAGCCATACTGGTCCTTCCACGGCTCCTTGTAAATATCCAGCTCTTTGCTCGTGCCATTCACTCTGCCTACAGTGCCATCTCCATCGATCTCCATCTTTTCAAATCCTACCCATTCTTTCAGAGCCAACTTAAGAGTTACCACCTCCAGGAAGTCTTTCTCAGTGTATGCCATGAGTAATTATAATTTCCTTCATCCAATTTCAAATAGTATTATTTATTTGTTATACTCCTGTTCTATTTTCTAGTTATCATGTGGTGTTCTAGAAGACTGCAAGATTCCTGAGGTCTGCAGCCAAATCTCAGTGATCTTTGCATCTTCCCTGGTGCTTAACACAGGACATATACATAACGGACACTTAATAAATGACTCCTAAATAAATGATTGAAGGACTTCATCCAATCTGGAATAGAACCAGATCCAGAGGGAAGGCTTGAAAAGGGGAGGGATTTAATAGGGTTGACATACTTAACCTCTCTTCTAAATCAAATTCAGCTGGAAACCATAATCTTTGATATCCAGTAGATGCCTCTAGGTCAAGGCTCTTCCTTCGGAGAGCAAGGGAGATGGTAAAGAAGTGGGGGAGGGGGTGGAACTGAAAAGAGGCAATTCCAGTTTGCTGTATTGTGCATGGAAGGCTGGGTTGGACTCGAGCCTGCTGGTACTATGATTCTATTCTCTCATTTGTTGTTACATCCCTTCCCTGAATATTGCCCTGTTGGGCTTTGGAGTACCTTTGAAAATAACTAGGGGTAGTAACAGCAATATCGTATACCAATCAACTGTGAATGACTTAACTATTCTCAGCACTACAAAGACCCAAGACAATTCCAAAGGACTTATGGTAAAAAATGCCATCCACCTCCAGAGAAAGAACTGATGGAGCTTGAATGCAGATTAAAGCACATTTTTAAAAAATTGGTTTTTTTTTTCTGTTTTCTTTCACAATGTGACTAATATGGAAGTATGTTTTGTGTGACTGCACCGTGTATAGCTTATATCAAATTGCTTGCCTTCCCAATGAGGGGGGAAGGAAGGAAGGGAGAGAATTTGGAACTCAGAAATTTTTTTAAATGAATGTTAAAAATTGTTTTCACATGTAATTGGAAAAAATAAATTGTTTAAAATCAAAAAAGAAAATAACCAGGGGCGGTGTGTTACTTTGGGGAAGCATGGGCTTAGAAAGGAGTGTGTGTGTGTGTTTTTTCCTGCAGGGGATTTAAATGTTAGGGTGTCTAAATGAAATGGGGTTGGGCGTGGAAATGGTAGAAGTTGAAGCCTTTAAGGGAACCATAGCAAGCAAAGTGTTTCACTTACTAAGAGAAAAGAAGTAATGCCTGTGTATGGGAGGGTCACTTGGCAGCTGGTCTGTCCTGCTGCCTAGAACCGGAGGATGACTTGCAATCTCCGACTGATCACCAGATGGCAGTCAGTCGCCCAGCTCCAAATCCCACACTATGAAATGATGGGGTACATTTTAAATAGAGCAAAATATATTTAGAACCCATTGAATCATGCCAAATATTTTAAATGTCACAGAAACTGGTACTTCCACTGCAGTTTCCTCTAAAGGGTGAGAGGGAGGGGAGGCCTAGTTTGGGCAAGTGAATCCTGATGTGGGGGATGTTTGAAATCAGAAGACCAGCCTCTTCCTTGGGGGCTTTTTTGTCCCTTTGATTCACAATCAAAAGTGCTGGTATCAATTAGGAGCTTATTGGGGGGCGGGGAACATTTGTTTCAAAGAAAGGTCAACAGATTTGGAGGTGGCACTTCTGTTTCCAAAGATACTGAGACAATAATACCATCTGATTCCTGAATTTCAGGACAGAGGCGAACTGAAGATAATATTCAGCCACACAGGCCTGGCTGCTTCTCAGTAGTTAACTCTAAAAAGAAAAATAAAAGGAAAACACCCCAAATACATATATATATATGTATACATGTGTGTACATATGTATCTATATGGAGACATAATTTCTTATTTTTATTCAAACTAATCAGAGTAGTTATTACTCTTTTATATATTATATTTATATTTTATATATTTTATGTTTATAAATTATATTTTAATGCTAACTACTATCCAGTTATTGCTCTCTATTTTGTATATATATTTTATGTTCATACATTTTAATGCTAAATATTGTAGTTATTACCCTCTATTTTGTATATTTATATATTATATATTTTATGTTTATATATTTTAATACATTATGTTTATATTTATGAATTATATTTTAATGCTAAGTGCTATGTAATTAGATTATATTAATAGCTATATATTTATCACTAATGCAAATACATGTATTGTCATTCAGTTGTTTTAGTCATGTCCAACTCTTCATGATGCCATTTAGGGTTTTCTTGGCAAAGCTACTCAGTGGTTTGCCATTTTCTTCTCCAAGTCCTTTTACAGATGAGGAAGTTGAAGCAAACGAGATTAAATGACTTGCCCAAGGTTTCAAAATTAGTTAAGCATCTGAGGCTGGATTTGAACTCAGGTCTAGACAGATGTGGATAAATATAGATCCCAGACAGATAATGATCAGGTAGCTGAAACTGGCCAAAGCCACTCCTGTTGAGACAGTTTTGTACTTTGGGTCTCTTTTTTGTATGGGGATTCAAGATGCGAGACGTTGTTATTGTTATCCTGTATAAATTAGGGATGGGTTGCATGTGTGCCAGATAACATTCCTGTTATTAAAGTTTACCTTAGCCAATAGCAGGATTATCACAATTCTCTGCTCTTCACCTTCTTGCCATGCCCCTCTCAGAAATGGGCAAACCACACCAAGCACCCTGAACAAGTCTAGTTTATTCCCCATAAACTAGACTGAGTTATCCAAGTTAGTTGCAGTTTTGGTTATTACATGCAAGTCGATGGAAATCAAGCTCAATGTAGATAGAATTTTGCATTTTTGGGTCCCTTTCTGTTCTGTATTGTTGGGCCATTTCCCAAACTATATTAGTGACTAGTGTTGCTTTTTCCATAATGAGGAAGCGCATTGCCTGGTATAGATTTTTTTCTGAACTTTTTCTTTTGGGTTTTTTTCCTACCTTAGAGTAGACTTATTTTATTGGTCCAGGCCTAAGGACCATTCACGACAAGAGGCCCACCGGTACCCATATTTCCATAGGATGTCCTTTTCTACACCTGATCATCATCAATGGAAAGCTTCTACTCCAGTGGCAGCAGACTGAGGTCTGGCACTTGGCCTTCCACAGGTGGATCCCATGCCACACATGACCCACATGAAGAATGTGATGTAGCCTTCTCACAGGGTAAAGAAGGGAGTGAATTGACATCATGTGATTAAGAAAACTCACTTTTTGTCATCCATCTCTACTTCTGCTTCCCAGAAGCCTCACCTGAAGGGTCCCTGAAGTTCCAGTGACATTGGCATGAAGGCAGCCAAGAGAGGACAGGGAAAGAAACTTCTGTTATTAAAAGTCAAAGGTCATGACTTCTTCATGCATCCTGCAATCCTCACCAAAATTAATTGTGGGGTTGGGAAGACATTAGCAAGAGACAGTCCAGATACCACCTCCTTGGAAGCAAGGAATGGAGGAGCCCCTGAGGGAAGAAAGGGGGGCCCTACTAGAACTTCTGGTGGAGGCCTCTGCCCTCGACCCCAGATCTTCTCCAGGGGGTCCAGCAGCCATAATCCTGTCCAAGGGAGAGATTCAGTGGTCAGGCTCTGTCTATCCTGACTTGGCACTGACGATACGGAGAATGGGTGGGCAAGGCATGAACATCAGACCAGATAATACCTAAGCTGAAGTTGATATCATAGCAATGGCAGGCATATAGTAATGTCTGTGAAGGGAGAGCCCAAGATATAGTTTCTGTCTTGTAGTCAAGAAAGGGAGGGAGCCAGAAGGTCATTTTCTTTGAAACTGTCCCTATATTTCCTGATTTGAAGCAGATATCATGAGGAAGGCATGAATCTAGTTTTGGCAACTAAGGAAGGGTCAAGGAAGGTCATAGTTTCTGACTCGAATCGGCCCTACATATCCAGAGCCATTTTCTCTATATCCTGAGGAAAGCCAAGTGATGGGGACCCCCAGGTGTCCCTCCTTCCTTCCTCCCTGTGTCTCTCCTGCTGCCTTGGCAGGCCACTTCCTGCTCTCCCTGAACTTCCTGGAGGGAAGCCACAGAAACACAACCTTCTAGGAGCCATTGCCATGCTGGAACAGCAGAGTGGGGACTGGCAGTGTTTGTGGTCAGAGCTGCCCACAGCTATGGATTAGATCCTGTTTCCTTCAGCTGAAGCCAGAGCAAGTAGCATCAAGTGGGCAAGCAAGCAGCTGGGAGCCATGAGAGCAACATAGTCTTTGGATCTGGTGCCAGGATGTACCTAGGGTATAGAAAGGCATCAGAAATAGGTCTGATGCAATGGAGGGAGCATCAGGCAGAAATGGAAAGCCTAAAAAGAAACCTAAGGATTGTACTGGTAAAAATGAGCCAGGTTGGTTTTATTTGGGTTAAAATGATGACAAACTGGATAAACTTGTACGTACTTGGCACATCCTTAAATTCAGTGAAGTGTAACAGACATTTGTCAAATGCTAACTACATGGGGCAAGTGGTATCTAAACTAGGCCTTGAAAGGGCTTCAACAAATAAGATTGGGAGGAGTTTATTCCAGATATCAAAGAAGGCAGCATTAGCAAAGGCAAGACAAGGCAGCAGTTGAACAGGGGACAGGGAGTAGTAAAGTTTTGCTAGAACACAGAGTAAATGAAAGAGCAGAATAGGAGAAGGTTGAGTGGCTTTGACTAGTCAAGTGTTTATGCCTGACTTGTTAAGCAGTGGAAAATCATGGAAGGTTTTTGAGGAGGTGACATGATGACTGTGGTGCCTTACAAAGATTGCTTGGGAAAAGCAAAATCTATGGCCTGGGGAGGGATAAACTGAGGCAGGAAGACTAGTTTAAAACGGCCATTAATTCAGGAGGGCACCTAATCATGTTCAACTTTACTCATGACTTGACTCTCCCCAAATAATTCTTTTTTTCCCTTCTTTTCCAGGTTCCCTTTATATGTTGTATTCCCCCATCATAATCAAAGTCCCTTGAGTGTTAAGACTGCCTTGCTTGCTCGTCTTTAGAACTTATCAGAGTGACTGGTGTACAGTAAGTACTTAATAAATGCTTCATCCATCCATCCATCCATCTAATCTTGACAAAGACATGTAAAAGCCTAAATTAAGTGGGCTGCAGTTGGAATAAAGGGAGAGGATGGTGCTAGAAATACTATGAAAGTAAAAAGATGACCTGATAACTAATTGTATATGAAGGAAGAGGAAGAGAAAAATCGCAAGCACCTTAGAAGTTAAAGGCGAAATAACTGGAAGATGGTATCATTAAAAGCAACAGTATCTCAATATCTTTCCTATATACGTATATATGCACATATTTGTGTGCATATATACATATGTATACACATAGGTATAGATCTATATATATATGCAAATATATATGGGTATATACATATAGGGGTATACATGTATATTAAATGTCTATATCTTCAAAAACTATTTTATATATAGTTTGATCCTTTCAACAACCCTGTGAAGTAGGTACAATAGTTATAACACCTATTTTGTGGATGAAGGAAATGAAGCCCAGAGAAGTAACTTATCCTTGATCACAGAGATAGGAAGTGCAATGAGCAGGGTTTGAACGTAGGTTTCAACTCTTAGCCCACCACTGTTTCCTCTGCCCTGTGCTACATCTAGATAAACAGAGACAAGAATGGGAATGTATCCATAGGTGGAGGACGATGAGAAGTACAGCCTGAGACATGCAGAGTTTGAAGCATCAGTGAGATATCCAGGTAGATACGGACAAGAGACAGTTGGAGACACAGGACCAGAGAGCTCAGAGAAGCTGACATTTGAGAATTAGTGTCATAGAGGAAATAATTAAAGCCATAGGGAAGGAGGAAGGAGCAAGTAGAGGAAATCATTAAGAGAATGAGTCTGTGAAGGGGGGAGACACAGTAAAGAACTATAGAGGACAACCTTATTTAAAGGGCAAGAGAAGGATGAAGAATCTACAGATAAGTTGGAGAAAGAAGAAAAAGTGGAAAGAGAAGTGGGTCTGGAGCCAAAGGATATAAATTCAAATCTCACCTCTGTGACTTTGGGCAAATCCCTCTCCATCACCCGGCCTCAGTTTCTGTGTGTGTGTATATATATGTATATGCATATGTATAATGGGTTGAACTAGATCAGAGGTTCTTAATTTGGAGTCCACAGGGATCCATGGATAGATTTCATAAGGTCAATGAGATTAGAATGGGGGAAAAATTTACATCTTTATTTTCACTAAATTCTTAACTACCTTTGTAATTATATGTTTAATTTAATTCACTTAAAATAAATCTAAGAAAGGTCCTAGGTTTCACTAGACTATCAAAAGGGTGCAGCGCACACACACACACAAATAACTCTTGAACTAGAAAAATCTCCAAACCCTCTTAAACCTGGGATCAATGACCTAAAAATCTAGGTAGCAGAAGAATCATGAAAATGAAATGTCATGAAAGCTAAGGAAGACAAGAAGGTAGTCCACAGGGTCCAATGCTGAGAGACTTCGTGGGCAGGAAAGGGAGGGAAGGGGATTGTCGTGTTTAATGAAAAAGAGACCATTAACGGGGTGGGGAGAAAGGTACAGTAGAGTAGTGGGAATAGAGAACAAATTGCAAGAGGTTGAAAAGTGAGCAGGTGGTATGGAAATGAGCACAGCAAGTCTCAACTACTCTTTCATTGAAATTGGGCTTAGATGCTACTAATGTGCCTGCTCAGCCATCCTCAGAAATGGTGAGATTTACGTACCACATAAAGTTACCTTCTAGCTGTTTGGAATGAAAGGAGGGGGTAACTTTGTTTTTCTCACTCAGCTCCAGCCAGGTTAATAGGTCTAAGGAAAGACTGGTTTTCAGTAGGCCATAAGTAGTCGTGGGGTGGGGGCGGGGGAGATTATTTTATGTTTATTAATAGGGCAAGACCCTCTTAATTCCAAGCTGTGAGCCCCAGTAAGTCACATAGCCTGGACTAAGAAGACGGTTTTCTTTTTATTAATGAGGCAGAAACGCCAGGATTCAAAACAGATTCCTACTCCTTCATTATGTATCTGTGGCTTAAAGCCCATTGATATACAAATCTACTCCTTGGTGATTGATTACTCAATGCTCCCTGCCTTCATGAAGGAGAGGCAGGGTTGGTGTGAGCTTGAGTGGAAAGAGATCCTGGTCTTCTAGTTTCCAGATTCCAGAGAGAAGGCATGCAGTTCCAGACTCTCTTCAGGTCCCTGAAGGGAAAGAAAGACTGTGGGAAGAAGCCAACATGTAGAGAAGCAGGTGTCTCGATCATGTCACTATCCCCAGCTTGCTACATTAGAGACTGGGGAATTTCTCTCAAGGGAAAATTCCCTGAAAGCTAGGACAGTCACTCTCCCCATATTGAGCTGAGATATCTCACACCCTATGGGAGAGCTGATTCACTCTGTATATTATCCGGTATATATTCACAATGTTCTACCTTCTCTGATCACTTTGCCATTGCTCTGGCTATTTTTTTTTGTTTGTATGTTTGTTCGTTTTCTATTTGCTACATGTGTTTATTGTGGAAGTAGAATCTGGTGGGAAGAGAGATAGTTGGGACAGATAAGTTGGGGTATTCTTTCCCCATTAAGAGACAGCTACCAGGAATTTAGCTTGAAGCTAAAAGAAAAATTCCCCTAGACTAATGATATTTGAGGAGATGGCAGGGCAGATATAATTCTAGTCCAGTATTCCATTCTCTCTGAAGAAAGCAGTGGGGCCACCCTCTGGCACCAAACTTCTACTTCCTCTCTTGGCAGGAATCAAAGTCTACCTCAGACAAGGAGAAGCAGAGGAGATGGCAAAGATATCACTTCATGCCTCCCTGGAGACACATAACCTGTATGGACAACACAACACATACACCAAAACCCCTGCATTTCGACTTGCTTAGACCTTCAGAGCTGACAGAGCTTTGAACATAGAAGATAAGAGATAACTTCTCTGTCTCAAAAAAAGCTGAGCAGTAGCCCTGGATCCTAATGAGAAAGAACATCATTAGGAGTGTTTAACCTGATTTAACTAGTTGTAGTAAATGAGTTTTCAAGATCCGGGTCTTCTGGTCTACATTTCCTTCCTTCTCTCCTTTGGTTTTTCCCTGTGATGGAGCAGAAGATAAGGAATTTGCTTTAACATTCTGCTCGTTCCCTCTCCCTTGCCTTGCCCTTTCCTTCCAGTTAAGAAGAAGAATGGAAATGAAGGGCTGTAACCATGCTTCTCCCTTGTCTGTTTTTCCTCTCCTTCCCCTCTGGCTGCCCAGGAGAGCAAAGGTTTGGCTCTGTCTCTGCTCTCCTGTTCTCTTCCTCTCCTCTATCTATAGACCTAAGAGCAGAAGCTATTTGGGGCTCTGTTCTTTCTGCCTTGTTCTCCTTCTCTTCTGGCAGGCCAGGAGAGCAGAGCTGCTTCTCTGTGGCCTGTTTGTTTGTTTTCTCTTTTCCTGCTCAGCCAAGAAGGTAACCACGTGGAGACCTGGCCATGCCTAGGACAGCTATTGATTCTTGATTCGTTGCCAGCCTCTTTTCAGGAATGATCGCATGTCTTATATTTTTAGGATTATCTAAAATAAATGTATTTTCATTATAAAGGAAGAATTTTTTTAAATGATTTGTCTCTTTTATATTGAGCTATCAATTTCCTCTGATAATTCATACACTTGATAGATCTCAAGCAATAATAGTTTGTGTGTCACATTGAGCTAAGAATTGTCACTATAGCCCCTTAGTTTGATAATTTCCACCAAACCTCTCTCTCTAAATTCATTCCCTCCCCCTTCCTCCTCTCTCTCTTTAATCATGGATAGAATGTTGGATTTGGAACCCAAAGAGTTTAAATTCTGCCTCATACACTTACTAGGTGCATGGCCCTGGTAAGTCACTTAACCTTTCTTGGTCTTGGTTTACTCCTCTATAAACCAGGAATAATAATAGTACTTATCTCCCAGGATATAATGAGAATCAAATAAGGTAATTTCTGTAAAGCACTTGCAAAACTTAAAATGGCATAAAAATACTATCTAATATTATTCTCATCCTCATCGTCCATTGCCTAGAGAAGGGGTCCTTATCTTTTCTGTGCCAGGTATCCTTTGGCCAGGGTTTGGTAAAGCCCATGGACCCCTCCTCAGAATCCTGTTTTTAAATGCATAAAATAGCATTTGTACTTTCACAAAAGAAAACTATATTCTGAAATAGTTATCAAAATATTAAAAATAAAACAAGTTTATGGAGCCTGGGTTAAGAATCCCTGGCCTAGAAGATCCTAAGAATATTTGCTCCCAAAAGATTTCAGGTGATCATGCTCAGCAAGACAGAGTAGAAGACGTTCTTATGGAATTATTAAAATAGCTCTTTCTCTCGATTAGAGTTGATGGAGAATTGGAGCGGTATCTCTTTCAAAGTCCTCCTCAAAGAAGAGACTGACGATGGCTTGAGGGAATGACAGGGTCAGGGGAAGGCTGAAGTTGGGTTTTTGTTTGTTTTTAGGAGACAGGAGAAATGACATGTTCATAGGCTAAGGGGAAGAAACCTGCAGAGAGAGAGACTGAAGTTGCATGAGGGAAGTAGCAGGTGATTGATGGAGTGAGGTCCCAGAGAAGAAAAGACCAGAAGGGATCACAGCATTGCCTTATGACCCACCAGGCAGTGTCGCATCTTTCCTTCGCGAAAACATCGTGTTGTATCCATGGCTTGAATGAGATGAATTCACGTCAGTGCTTCGACGGACAGTAAGCCTGACGGTGCCCTGAGTCTGACGGATAAGGTCAATAACTGCCCTGTGTGGTTGACCCAATATTGATTTGCCATTCACCTGATGAAATACATGCAGAAAAAAGATATCATTACTTAAATAATTCCAGAACATATATTGCAATATTAATTCCATCTACAAATGCCTTTACGTAGAATACACAATTTTTTATCCATCTTGTTGTTGAAGGGAAAATGCCCCCATCTTGTTTCCATCCTGACTAAATAACATAGCTGAAGTTTTGCTTTAGCTGTCATTCAGTATTCTTGCCTTGGAATTACAATTTCGTAGGTTTTTTCAGCCTGTCTACCTTCCTATTAGACTGTGATCAGAACAAAGCTATCAGTCGAAATCTAAAAGCTCTCTCTTCAAAACAAAACTGTTTTTCAAATACTAAACTATAAGTAAATTTTTTTCTCCTTTTCTTCCTTATCTAATGGCTATTGCTGAATAGACTTAAACCTCCAGTGACTGTGGAAGAAACTCCAAGTTGGAAGGGGTTTTAGTTGTCTTTTGTTCCAACCCATACTGGAATAAGAACAACCTCTGCAGCAATGGAGTTGAACTGAAAAAAGGGGACACTAAATTATAGATTATGATCTGCACAGCTGCATATTGATTTAGAAAAGCAATATTAATATTTTCTGTTGTATTTTGTTTACTTTGTTAAATATTTCCCAATTACATTTTACTCTGATTCCTTGCCGCACTCCACAGGCATGCACCAGAGGTGTCTGACTCTTCTGTTCTACAATACAAGCGGCAAATGGTTTACTCAACCTTCACCTGAAAACCTTTAGTGAGGTCTGAGAACCTCTTGAAGCAATTCATTCCAATTTACAGCTCTATTAGGTATTTTTTTTTCCTACACATCAAACCTAAATCTACTCCTGAAACTTCCATCCATTCATTATTCCTAGTTCTGCTTTCAAGGACTAGGCAGAACAATGCTAATCTTTCATTTATCAGCCTCTCAAATTCTTGAGGACAGTTATCATAACATTCCCCCTGAGTAGAACTCCCAGTTCTTTTAACTGATTCTCATATGGAACGATCTTGAAGTCAATTACCAGCCAAGTCACCCTCCCAGGTATTTCAGAAAGCACACTTAGTCTTTCAGATCACTAGGAAATCAACATACTAAGTGCCCAACTTAACACAAGGCACTACTTGGATCCTAAGAGAGTGTAGAGGCCGGTATTAATTGGGGCTCAAATTGTATTACACCAAATTCATAGACTCTTTGGAGTTCAAACTAGCACTGAATTCTTACATAACACCCCCTTTCTCCCACAAAGTGTTGTACAGTAGATATGTATTTTTAATTAAAGATAATTAACATTAATTTAATTTGGATGATGGTTTAAATTGACTTCAAATTAATCACTGGAAATACCCTGGGATTTCCCCACTCACCAAGGTTCAGGATCACTTGTCATACTAGAATTCAAGACAGAACACACATGCCACAGTCTTAGCTCTCTAAAAACTTGTGTTCTTAAATTTTTGTTGTTCAGTCATTTCAAGTTGTGTCCAACTCTTCGTGACCCCATTTGGGATTTTCTTAGCAAAGATACTGGAGTGATTTCCCATTTCCTTCTCCACCTCATTTTACAGTTGAGAGACTGAGGCTTACAGAGTTAAGTAACTTGCCCAGGGTCACAAAGCTAGTAAATGTCTGAGGCCAGATTTGAACTCAGAAGATAAGTCTTCCTAACTTCAGGCCTGGAACTCTGTCCACTGCTCTACCCAGCTGCCCATATGTTCTTAAATTAGTATGACACAAATCATATGCATATTGGATATTTGTCACATAGACAGTCATTACATGATCCTATTAATATATTAGCAAAGCCTATCTTCAACAAAGAATAACTTTTTAAAAATATGTAAGATAAACCCAGTACCTTCAATAAAATGTCACCAGCTTGAAGTCTTCCATCAAGGTCGGCAATGCTACCAGGGGAAATTGCTTTGATTTGAAATGAGTGGCCATTTCTGCCACCTGTTAGGGCAAACCCCAAGCTCCCTGTCCCTCTTTTTTCCAAGTCAACTTCAATGAGATAACCCTACAAAGACAGAAGAATTAAATCAGTGATGATTTTACCCTATATCTTATCTAGTTCATTATCTATCCCAGAGACACCAAGGAGCCACCATTATTAAGCTGATGTCCCAAAGACAGAATTATGTTCCCAAGTAAAAATTATGGGACTCTACCAGTGAAGGACAGTCCTGACTTGGTGACTCTCTTACAGCTTAAAGATCTCTTTGAAGTTAATCAAATACTGCAGATATTCTAAATCATCATTAAACATTTATTATGTGCCTTGCTTGGCAGATTGTCAAGTCCAAATGGAGATCTAATATCTAGAAAAGCCTAGGGAATTGGATGTGGAATGAAAATACAACTCATACTTCTTATAAGTATGATGCAGAGAAGAAAAAAAAAGTTTTACTCATAGACACAAGGAATGCAGTGAAACCAACTCATACCAAAGGAAGAGCCTGTTAAATGAGAAATTGCTATGCATGACAAATATTGTCTGAGCAAATACAGGAACAGCCTGGGATCCTTTAATTGGAATGGAAAATGCCGAAAGCCAACATAAGTGGATTTTGCTGTATAATCTGTAACATGTCGCATCTATTTATAAAAGCAACAGGACACTAGTATTGCATCTAGAAGAGACAAAGGTTAAACATTTATCTTCATGAGTCAAAGGTGACATGGGACAGGAGGGTGGCGACTACCGATGTGTGATGTATAATCTAAATATAGTTATCGATACTATATATACCTTGAGGTGTTGGCTTCAAATCAAAAAGCAGATTTTTTTTGTTTTTGTAATTAAAAAATGGAATCATAGATTTAGAGCCAGAAGGGCCTTTAGCTAGCCCAGTCCCCTCATTTTACAGATGACAAGATGAGGCTCAAAGAGGTTACGATTTGCCCAAACTCACACAGGCAGCAAAGCCAGGATTTGAACCCAGGTCCTTTGAATCTGCTTTCCACTATGTACCACACTGCTTCACTATAAAGAGTGTTTCTTCCCAGTGAATATGATGTAGGCAAAAGCTGCAAGGAGCTAGAACTGGTGTTGACTTGGTTGGCCTCCATAATGCTGAAGCTCCTTAGGGGCTCCTTAGCCCCCATTTCCCTCTTCACCCTTGCCCCATCCAGGCTCAACCACTCCAATATTCTGAAGCCAATCATGACTCTAGAGAGAGGAAATATAAAGATCTAACCTATCAGCTCAAACAAATCCTCAAGTATCTGCAGGGCTACTTCTTAGGGATCAGAGTATAGACTACTTCTTCTGTCTCAGATAGACAGTGATAATACTTCCACCACTAAAAGGGACCTAGGACATGCCAATTATGGCACCTGGTTTTATAGTCAGAAATCAAAAAATACTCCCCTTTGCCAACTCCTTTCACAAAGATGCCTCGACAATGTTAGAACCATGACCATTTCTACTGTTGGCTCAATCTGAGGCACTAATCTGACTGATTCATTGGTATATCTCACCAGTGATGCAAAAGTCTGACCCAAAATAGCCTGTCTAATTCCTTGTCATGAATCTTAGCAAGGGAACCAAATTCCACAATCCATATCACTGTTCTCTTGGCACCACTATATTTGTCTATATCATTTAGACTGGAGAGGATGAGGCTTTTGAGAAACCTGACCAGTGTCTTCAAATCAACTTCCATTCAACTAGCATTAAGTACCTACTCCATGTCAAGGCCCTATGCTAAGAAAGAAATGGCATCAATGCCTCATTCCGGAAGCTTATACTCCCAGGGTGAAAGAACATAAACACAGAAAGCCAAATACAAAATACTGAATACAAAGTAAATGGGAGTCATTCACAATACAAGGAGATCTGGAGAGGTCTCTTGAGCTGAGCCTTGGGAATGAGAGCTTGTAGAAAGTGAAAATCAGAAAGATCATTGGACAGCAGAACAAGGACAAACTACGAATAAGCACAGAGGAGACAGACTATTGTGTACATGGGAATACTTGAGAGGCTGCCATGTAAAAGATAGATTAGACTTGTTTGGCTTGTCCCCTGCAGAGTAGAACTATGGCTAATTGCGTGTAAGTCACAGGGAGGTGACTTTTGACTCAACAGAATGAAGAATTTCCCAAACAAGTATGGCTATTCAAAAACTAAACTTAAGAGGTAGTGAGTTCCCCGTTATTGAAATTTTCCTAGCAGGTGCTTACTTGTCAGAGATGCTAAAGAGGGGATCCATGCTAGGAGGAAAGATTGCATTAAATCAAGATCTTCTTGATCTGGGGTCCAGGGACCTGAGTAATAGCACTGACGTAGCAAGTTAAGGCTTGCAAAATGCTTTACATATATTAGTTCATTTGATCCTCACAACAACCTCATTTTACAGATGAGGAAGCTGAGGCATAGAAAGATTAAGTGAGTTACTCAGAGTCACACAGCTGGTAAGTATCTGATGCAACATTAGAAATTCAGATTTTGCTGACTCCAAGTCCCACCCAATGTACAACCCAGCTAGTTCAAAGGGTGCTGTGAAAAGATTTCAGAAACTCAGTGAACTTGGATGAGAAGAAATTATCTACTGATTTTCACTGACCTCTGTCTGAAATTTAGCATTTCCTTCCATGGCAATTTTTAAAAAATATTATCATGAGAAAGCTTCACCAGACCAACGAAAGGGTCCACGACCCAAAATAATTTGAGAATTTCTGTATTAGATGCAAGAGAAGACTCCTCCACCTCTAGAAATCAAATATATTTTCCTTAAACCAGTGTTAAGCTGGGAGATTTGTTTTCTCTAACTCATCTGTTATAGGTATCTTGTGATTCCATGAGTCAGATCAGATGTCTATAGTATGACTAACCACTTAGAATAAACCTACTATGTGCCAAGCACTATGCTAGCTGTTCAGGATACAAAGGCAAAATTAAATAGCTCCTGCCCTCAATAAGCTTACATTCTATCAAGGAGACACCATGTACATAAACAGGTACATTAAAAATATAAAAAAGATAAATGCAAGGTAAATCAGCCTTGACCTTTCCTCCTCCCCTACTCCATTTTCCTTGAAAAATCTTTTTCCCTCCCCTAGCATCCCTCCACCAAAAAAATTTAAATTTATTCTGTTTGTATTTTTTTTCTATCCTTATTTATCTGGATGGCTTTCCCAGTAGACTATAAACTCCTTGAGGGTAGGGCATGTTTCATTTTTGTCTCTGTATCCGTAGTATCCATCACTGTGCCTGGAAAATAGTAGGTTCTTAGTAAATGCTTATTGATTGAAATACTCTACTAGAATCAGAATCCTATGCAGACCAAATACTTGCCTTACACAGAAGGACGTTCTTTAGGATGATATCCTTTCATTGGTTTGGGAGGAAAAATGCTGTAACCGGTATGAGATACCTAACTCTTATTTACCCTGACTTTCCAGAGGATTGGCCTTAATAAAGCAGCATGAGGTAGTGGAAAGAAAAGAATGGGCTGTGAATGGGAAGGGCTAGATTTGAGTCCCAGATCCCCAGTTATTATGCATGTGACATTAGAGAGATCACTTCGAGCCTCTGTGCTTCAGTAATCATATCTAGAAAATTAGAGGCATGGCCCAGAGGATCTCAAAGGTCCCTGATGGTTCCAAAATTCTGTGAATTTAAGTTCTACAGTAGGTGTTTCCAGACCCTCTACAAACAGAGACTGGCAGAGACTATCAACCTGCAGATGGGGTGTTGCCAGTGGCACCTGTGTGTTGTTCTTTGTTCCCTGGGTGGGGAAAAAATATCATGAAATTTACCTCTGTGGCCAACTCAATTCAGATGTGGAAGACTGGGTAGGACTGGTTCTGTAATTTCCTTGGGATAGGGAGGGTTTGATGAGAAAACTTCCCAGAATCAATGGAAATCAGCACCTTGTCTCAACTTTATAGATTGAGAGAGTTACCTTGGGCAATGTCAAGTACAGTGATTTGCCCAAAATCCAATAGCCAGTATGTATATGAGGCAGAACTCATTGCTAGGTATTCCTCCATCAAAGGTTGGCTCTCCCTTCACCATACCATGGTGTCTCTCATGCATATCATTTTTGATATTTAACACATTTCATATGGTAAATATCAGAAATGTTGGTTACCTCTCTACACTCTAGGAATTTAAAATTCAGCTGGTGATGCAATAATTCAACTCAGCAAATATTTATTGGGAGGCTTCTCCACTTGGGTCGTGGTTCTAGGGACACACACGATGCAAAGACAAAGAGAACATCCTTCTTCCTTGGAGTTTTTTTTTCTTCTCTCAGTTCCTTGAACCTTCAATGTAGACTTTTCCTAGGTACTTACATAAAATTGCAATTCAATTCAATAAACATTGATTAAGTGCCTGCTATGTGTCAAGCACTGTGCAGAAAAAATCAAAGACAGTCCCTACCCTCAAGGAGCTTACTATCTAATGAGAAAAGACAATTCACAAAAGGAAGCTGGAAATTGAGGGGTGGGAGAGAGACACCAAAGGGTGCCCAGGCAGGGCCATCTTGTTCCATGAAGTTAAGACTAGGAAGAGCTGAAGATGGAGAGTACAGCCAGCTAGCTGTCCAATTTCTGCCCCCTACAAAGGAAGGCTTTTGAAAGAGTTTAGTACTCCACCCTCCAGGCCTTCAATCAGAAGGGAGAGGAGGCTGAGGAAGGTGGGAAGGTCTGAGTATCCAAGGCTGAGTAAACAGCATGTGAATGAGATTAGAAGTTGAGACTGAGCAAAGTTGCAGATGGAGAATGTGTACATATCTCACTCCCACCCTACCACCACAATCATTAGACTGTAAGCTCCTTGAGGGTAAGAACTATGTTCCGTTTCATCTTTGTATTTCTAGAACCTAGCACAGTTTATGAATGTACATGGTAGACCATTTACATGTGTCTGTTGAATTGAATTCCATCTTGCTTGTGACCATTCTATCCCAAGCCTGTCACCTACAAGTCTGAACTTCTTAAGAGGGAAAAAACCGTTTGCCTACAAAGTGGTACAGTAGAAAGAAGACTGGGTCTAGGGTCAGAGGGCCTGGGTTCAAAGCCCATTTCAAATACATTTTACTGGTTTGACCTTAGGCAAATCCCTAAACCTCCCTGGTCCCCAGTTTTCTTATCTATAAATGAAATATTCAGGCTAAATGATCTTGGAGGTTTCTTCTAGCTCTGTTGCTATCCTTTTAAAATTCTGCTGCCAAAAACACCACACAAAGAGAGGCTTTCTCAGAAATGAACACAGAGTTCATCACTTTTACTTGTTATTGCTTTCAGTGATACCAATGAAAACCCCAACTCTGTGAGAAATCACAGAATTTAAGAGTTGATCAGGTCCTCGGTGGCCATCTAGTACAATGCAAATACCAAAGGATGCAAAAAGTGGTCATCTAGCCTCCACCTGGAGACCTCCAAGGATGGAGAGCTCACTCCCTGTCCAGGTAGAACACTACGCTTTCGAACACCTTTAGTTGTAGGGAAGTTTTTCCTGTCATCAAACCTAAATTGGTTTGTTTGTAACCACTGCCTGTTACTTCTAATTCTTTCCTCTGAAACAAGTCATAACAAATGTTACACCCCTTCCACATGATGGCTATTCAAATCCTTGAATACAACTATAATATCTACCTGGAGTCTAGCCTTCTCTAGGCCACCAGTTCCTTTGACTCATCCTTGTATCTGTAAGGCAATTGTCATAATATCGATGGTGACATAAATACGCCTGTATAGTTCTGTATTGCAGAATAAGAGACTCTCCATATTGTAGGCAGAAGTAAAACATTTATTCAGACACCAGAGAATCAAATCCCAAAATAATTTCAATTTGACATAGCAGCAGTCGTATCCCAAAATCATAAGTTCACTTCATTATAACAGCAAGGAAATTAAAACATAATATTTCAGCAGGGAACCATGCCATCCTATAACCTTTCCCTCTGCTGGTGCCTTCTCGTAAACACTCACTCACAAATCCTAGTCGTCTGCATCCTCTCTTCCAGAAGTCCTAAAATCTTGTAGTTATGAGGGCCCTTGCAGTACTGAGTTCTTAACAGCTACCCGCAAAGGATATACACCCCTTTTTAGAGCCCAAGGGCTTCACAACTCTTGTGACCTAATAAGCACAATGGTGTGGGCTTTCCTACAAACGAGCCTCCCCTAATCAAGCCGCCCTTAACTAGCTTCACCTGAGGCCAATTAAGGGGATTAATGGGTGGGGAAGACCTTTAATCACATTAGTACCACAATCCTCAACTGACATGGACTCCAGCTCCTAGGAAACCATTGTACATTATAAGATATTACAATAGCAATGCTGTTCCTGTCAATTTAATGAGTATTTCTTAAGGACCTATGCTGTGTACTAGCATGGAGATGACAAATATTAAAGTATAGGGGGAAAGGAAATATGGCATGTTCATAGAGAAGAAAACACAAGGTAGTTTGAGAATGAAAAGACATTAACATTTGGTTATGGGCTGGAAAGACTTATATGAACTGATGCTGAGTGAGGGGAGCAGAACCAAGAAAACATGGTACACAGTTACAGCCACATTGTGCTATGATTAACTTTGTGAGACTTGGCTCTTATCAGCAATGCCAGGTTCTAAGACAACTCCAAAAGAGCCATGATGGAAAATGCTATCCACATCCAGAGAAAGAATTAGAGTCTGAATGCTGATTGAGGCAAACTATTTGCTCTCTCTTTTTTGTTTTGTTTCTTCTTTCTTGTGGCTCATTGCATTGGTTACAAGTCTTCTTTGCAGCATGACTAATATGAAAAATGTTTAATGTGAATGTATATGTAGAGATTATATTAGATCACATGCCATCTTGGGGAATGGGAGGAGAGGGAGAAAATGTGGAACTCAAAGCTTATGGAACTGAATGTTGTAAACTAAAAATAAATAAATTTAAAAAACAAAATTGAAAAATATTGGTTATGGGACAGGTGAGAGTGGCAGGTATCAGGGCAAATTTTGCATAGGAGATAATACCTGGGATCAGCCTTCCCTGAAGATTAGGGATCTCAGAGTCTGGTGAGGAAGGATCACACTCTAAGCACAAGGAACAGTCTGTGAGAATCCAAGGAGGAAGGAGGCAGCATGTTGAGTTTGGGGAGCAGTTAGTAACACAGTTTGGCTGGGACACAGAATGTTTGAAGGAGAGTGATAGGAAGTAGTCTGGATAGGTAGGTGGCAACCAGACTGTGGCATCTTAAATGCCAGCCTGAGGAGTTTACATGCTGTCCTAGGGCCAATAGGATAGGAATGTTTGAAGGCATGAGAATAGAAGGAAATTGCTGATGGAGAGGGGAGAGAGAGAGAGAAAAAGAGTACCAAGACAGACCAAGAGGATGGGTCATGTGTAGTCTTCTGAATATACTGTTGTTATTCAGCCATTTTCATTTGTGTCTGACTCTTTGTGACTCCATTTGGAGTTTTCTCTTGAAAGAGATACTAGAGTGGTTTTCCATTTCCATTGCCAGCTCATTTTACAGATGAGGAAACAAGGCTAAGTGACTTGCCTAGGTTCACACAGCTAGTAAGTGTCTGATGCCAGATTTGAACTCAGAAAAAAATGAGTCTTACAGACTCATAGATCCCATAGAGCCCAGTGCTCTATCTACCACTCTACTTAGCTTCCCCAGTCTTCCAAATACTGTTACTCTAAAAAAAGTTTTCCTATGTCCATCTGTCAGGTCAATCAGTCCTTGTTTGAAATTTCATGCTAAATGTATTAAATTTAAGGGGCAGTGTGGTACAGTAGGAAGAGCCCTGGGTTAGGATCCTGGGGTGCTGGTTTATAGTCTGGTCTTTGCTAGTTGCTAACCATGCATTTAGGATCATAGATACCAAAGAGGTAGAACTGAAAGTGACATCAGAGGCCACGGAGGCCAACCCTCTCATTTTACAGGTTTGGAAACTGAGGCCTAACAAGTTTAAGTGACTTGACCAATGTCATGGAGTAAGTGGATACAGTGCCACATTCTGAGTCTGGAAGATGTGAGTTCAAATACAGCCTTAGGCACTTATTAGCTGTGTGACCTTGGACAAGTCACTTAACCTCTGTCTGCCTCAGTTTCCTCATCTACAAAGTGGAGATAACAGTAGCTCCAGGTTGTTGTGATGACCAAATGAAGTAATATTTGTAAAACACTTGCTAAGGCATGGTACCCGGCATATAGTTGTGCCCTTCCTTCCTGTATGGAAGTGACCTTCAGCATGGCGGACTGCCTAAATGTGTATGTGTGTGTGTGTGTCCTCTTCTTGCTATACAAGCATTCAGGACATACAAAGGATCACAGGCTTCCAGTCTGCAGGTCTCTTCTTGACCGGCTTAAAGGAAGAATCATTGATAGGACAGATAAGTATGCTCTTTAAAACTTGAGAAGTCAACATGGGATTTAGGCTAGATTCTTTTGAGGGGAAAATCCGATGAACATTTATTAATCACGTACTTATTCTACTCCCGGCTTCAGGAATGCTAAGGAATGATGAAGGAGATTTTGAAGGATTTGGGAATTGTGAAGATGTTTAAAGATTGAATTTGTCAAGGGGAAATTCAAGAAAACTTGAGAATTTGGAGGACTGGGGAGAAAGAGAAGGAAATTGGCAAGACAAAATAAGTAAGAGGCTAGTTCGATTAGGAAAAGAAAGTTGAGTTTGATTGTCAACGTACTAACAGATGAGAAGTCACTAATGAGGTGAGAAAGAAAGTGATAACTCCAGTGTTGAAGACTCACAAAAACTCCTAGGAACTACTAGGAAGAAGGAAGAAAGGACTGAGGAACCCACTGCCAGCAGAGAGTGTGACAGCTGTACTGTCGCCACATTCAAGTAATAGTTAACTATGTTCAGAATGAAAACTGGTCTTGCTCCTAAAATAGGAAGTAAAATTAAAAAGGAATGCTTTCTACTTTGTCTTCCCTTGAAAAAAAAAGCAGAAGGTCAGTTTGAAAACGAAGATGAAAAATGATCTGTAGAAACAAAAAGTAATCTTGACCAGTGCCAGGAGGTTGGAAAATAAAAGAATGTGACACAGAAGGGGGAAAAAAGATTATTAAATATGTTGAGCTAAGCAATAGATAGGATGCTTTTTCCAAAACAGAGAGACCATTTGACTCTATTGAATCACCTATGAAACCTTAGGTCAGCCACTTAAATTCTCTTGGCTGAGATTGTACCTATGATCATAAATGCAGAGTTGAAAGGGGGCCTCAGAGGAGCCTACTCCAACCCCTTCATTTTTTGCAGCTTGAAGAAACTGGGGATCAAGGACTTTAAGTGATTTGCCCAAGGTAGTTTAGTTAAGCATCAGAGACAAGATGTGAACTCGAATCCTCTTCAGCTTCTTTATCTATAAAAATAAGGGCTGGAGTGGATTAAATGGATTCTGGTGTCATCCTGTCTAGTTCTGGGTCCACGAGCCTTTGACTCCAGAGGTCCGGCATTCTTTCCATTGAGTCAATACTGCCTTAGTTTTCTCATCTTTAAAGTGAGGGGGTCAGGCAGTCTCTAAAGTCCCCCTTAGCCCTAAATTCTAATTTTCTATGTTCCAAATGGTCTGAGATTTGGAAATATCTCAAGAGATCCCTGATTTTTGCATTGATTGAAAAAATCATGCATAGCAATAATAACAGTCATAGTAATAAAATAATACTAATAATAAGAGCAGCTGGGTGGCACAGTGAATGAGGAAGACCCATCATACAGAGTTCAAATCCATCCTCAGACCCTTACTAGCTGTGAATCTGAGTAGGTCACTTAATCCTGTTTGCCTCAGTTTCTTCATCTGTAAAATGGACTGGAGAAGGAAATGGCAAACCACTCCAGTATCTCTGCCAAGAAAAGCCCAAATGGGGTCATGAAGAGTCAGACACGACTGAAGATGACTGAACACTAATGATAATAATAACAATAGTATTTATATAGTAGGTTAAGGTTTACAAAGTACTACATCTAGGTGTAAGATTATATATATATATATATATACACATATATACACATATATAATCTTACTATGTACATGCATATGTATGTATACATAATCTCACTTGATCCTCACAACAACCCTATGAGGCAGATGCTATTATTATCCCCATTTTACAGATGAGAAAACTGAAGTTTAGCAAGATCAAGTGGCTTGCCTGGAGTCATACAGCTAATGTCTGAGGCAGGATTTGAACTCAGATTGGGCATTCTGTCTGCTGTACCGCCTCACCACCTTCCTCTTACTCTCTCTACTTTTTGTGAGTGAGGCATTTTTAGCTCGCCCGAAGTAATAGATTTTTCTTATAAAGTGAGAATCATTTTACACAGAAGACAAGCAATTCATGTCAGGTCTATTAACTGGAGCCACAGTGACCACTTTAGTCTAATGGGCTGCAAAATGACAAGCAGCTTCAGAGTGAATCTTCAGGAGTCTTTTCTCTCTCTATCCATCCATGGCCTCAGTGGATATATTTAATGTCTGAAGTGCCTGCAAATCAAACTGCCTCCAGCGATAACCAAAATCTACCTTTGCTCGCTGCCTTCCTGTGTCTCTGTGATACCAAATGCTGCTAACGAGTCCACCCCAGAAAGCACAGGGATGGCCTTCCTGGGGCAACCTTTTAAGAGAGATGTCACATTCTGCCATGCCATGGTTAGAAAAGCTGCATGACCTCAGCACTCCACAAATACCCTACATTCCAAGCGCTCCTCACAGGGATGCTAACAGATATCCAGGGATTGAACCAAAGATTGGATAAATTCCTTCAGTTGTTTAGCAGCAAAATACACCCTCTTCAGATTGCTGGGGAACAATCTATTTGACAATATAAAGAGGAGGACCTATTCAAGCATATTATGACTATCCTCCCTTACCAGCACACTTTCCTCAATACTGAAATTGCTGTGACTAAAACAAGCTGAGTTAAGGAGAAAGAGCCATTGGTTCCTTCTCATGTTTTACAGTCTGACTCATAGAGTCACAGTCAGCTGGCACGTTTAGAAACTCGATGCTGTTAGCTCAGCCTGGGAGATCAGGCTCTGGGACAAAGTTAGCAAGAACCAAAATCATAAGAGGCTGATTTGCAGTCCAAATTTACAATACTAGTTTTTGCATTAACAGTGAGAGTTACAATCAGAAGAGAAACTTGTATTAGTCGTTCACATAGGACATTGCTTTCTAAGATTAAGTTCAGTTATAGATCAGAAGGTTGACTGCAGACAAAGCAAAGGGAGGTGAGTATGTCCATGGGATACTTTCATCAAGCTAGGTTGCTGAAGCTGGTGACCCATAGAATCATAGATATAAAATTGGAAGGAATCTTTTAAAACCCTCTAATTTTACAGTTGAGAAAACTGAGGCCAGGAAGGTGGCTACCAAATCAGCATCAGAACATACATCCTCTGACTCCAAAGCCACAATATGTAAGGGTTTTTGAGTTCTAAAATCATAAGATTTCCTAGGGTAACCTGGTGAATTGCTTATAGGGGATCACATATTTCAGGGCTGGAAGGGACCAAGCCCCTCATTCTGAAGACAGGGCCTGCAGAGGTTAAGCGATTTGACTAATATCACATGAATAGTAAAAGGCAAAGCCAGGATTCAAACCCAGTCCCTCTGACTCCACAGCTCCTCACTGCTTCCACTCTCATTATGGTAAATAGAACAGCATAGAAGGAAAGGTCCTCGATTTGTAGGTTGGGTTTTTACCACTTACTAGCCATGTGAGTTTCTTCATCAGTTGCTTCATCTGTAACATGTGGGGATGGGTAATACCATTGCTTTACCCATACCAGGCTGCTGAATTTAGAGCCTGAGGCCCTGCATTTTAATTCAAAGTTTGCCATTCACTGCCTATGTGGCCTTAGACAAGTTATTTAACCCCTATGGGGCCCAGGTTTCTTCTGTCAAATAAAGGGCTTGAACCATAAGGTCTCCAGTCTATGATTCTCTCATTTGCCAAGCTCCCTCTATACTTGCTACACTCAGAAACAAAAGCAGCAATTCTAAATTAGGAGGATTTGTGATTTAAAGCATGATCAGTTTAAGCACAAATGTCTAGCCAAAAGGAAAATCATCCCCACAAGAAAGAAAACCTCAGTCGATCAAGGATAACTGGCAGCCCACGGTGAAGTTTTGCATTTCGGTCTCTGAAGATCTGGGTTCTTACCTCTGTGGGTGGTGAATACGCTTTGCTAGGTGGCAGGGCATAATCTTGTTTCCTCAAGTCTTCTGCTGTAAAAATAATAACCATAAAGGTAAAATGGCAAATTCTGACCCCTCCTGACACATAGTCACAGTCTCATATTTTCAAAGATGATTGTGCTCCCGCTGAGTAAGGTTTCCGAATATGGTTATTATTATTAGAATCCCACACTTTCCTACCATACCGCCTTACTGTTGGGTTACACATTCTTGTTCATTCTCTGCTAATTAAGCCTACATGTTCATTCTCCCTAGTTTTGTACCTCCTACAGCAACCTTTAAAACTCAGTGTTGGAAGCATTTGGACAACTGATAATGAGTGTGTGTGTGTGTGTGTGTGTGTGTGTGTGTGTGTGCGTGCGCACTAGAAATCTAATCTGCCAGTGGAGGTATTATTAACCTATTAATAATTAAGCTACGATCTCTGAAAAGTTAAAAATGAGTATTACCCAAAGGGCAATGGAGATGGGCAGAGTGGCTGTGAGCAGCCTCATAGAAATGGCAAGCAGGGAATAATGAAGAAATTAAATAAAGGTCTTGCTCTGGAAAATGATGAGTGAAAGGGACTAGGCAGCAGTCACGTGGCAAGAGCAAGGAATAACCAATGAATGAGAACAGAGAGTATTTCTTGACATTCTTTGTATTCCTAGTATTAAGCAGAGTACCTGGGACATAATAGGTGCTTAATAAATGCCTAGTCATTTGACTTGACCTGACTCGGTCCACACATGGCACTGGAATCCTCTCAATGACATGGAAAAAAAAGGAAGGCTTCCAGCACATTGAATGGATCCTTGTGTTGAACTTATGGGAAAACATGGACAAGAATTGCGCAGGATAGGAAGGCACAGATGAGTTATGATCTGCATTGTTAGAGGGAATATTTATATGATTGATAGCACAGATCCACTGGAAGATTCTTCTCTAGATAGACAACCTCGCATGCCCTTAGAAAAGACTACAAGCTATTCCAAGTCAGCTGAGAATCTGCCATTACTATCACATAAATGTAGATTATATAGCTGTCCTAGAAAAAGATATTTGGGCTATGTCTGGAACATCCAGATAGAAAAAGAAACCTTTTGCTATTAATCAAACAATCAATAAACATTAAGTGACCACTATACGCCAAGGAGGTAGCTAGGAGGCTCAGTGGATAGAACGCTGGGTCCAAAGTCAAGATGACTCGACTTCTTGAATTCAAATTCAGCCTCAGATACTTACTAGCTGTGTGACCCTAGGCAAGTCACTTAACCCTTCTTGCTTTCGTTCCTCATCTGTAAAATGAGCTAGAGGAGGAAATGGCAAACCACTCCAGTATATTTGCCAAGAAAATCCCAGAAAGAGTCAGAAAGCATTGGATATGACTAAAAGACCACTGAACGACATAAGCTAGACATTGCACTAAGTGCTGGAGATATGAGGCAAAAGACAGAGCATGACCTCAAGGAGTTACAATCTGGTAGAGGAGACAACAAGTAAATACATACGAAGAAATCTATATACAAGATAAATAGGAAATAATTAACAGAGGGAAGGCCCTGGAATTAAGAGGAGTTGGGGAAGGCTTCCTGTGGAAGGTGGGATTTTAGTTGGGCCTTAGAGGAAGCCAGGGGTTCGCCCCAATGTTTGCACGTCGAAGACGATATAGACAAAACATTCCCACGTCTAAGTGAAGTCTCCCCTTTTTCTCTCTTAGGCTCAGAGATCTGGAACTAGAAGGGACCATGGAAGTCATCTAGTCTGAAGGCGTCCAACGCCTGCCTGCTTCACAGACTGCATGCAGCTCACAATACTCCCAAGGCACAAATCAGATTAAAATTTAATTAAGAAATACTTAATGAAATAAATAAAAATATAATAAGTCATAGATGATCTATATTAAAATAAAGGCAATATAGGGCCCACAGGGATACTAATGTTTGGTTTAATGGCCCCTAAACCATTGACACTTTCAATCTAGTACAACCTCTTTATTTTGTAGATAAGGAAACTGAAATCTAGAGGGACACTGACTTGCCTGAGGTCACATAGGTGATCAGCGACAGAGCTGGGACTCCATCCCAGGTGATCCAACTCCAAACCCAATACTCTTCCCATTGACCCTTTGGCATTCTGAATGCCATCCTTAATGTGCTCCTACCAAACGAGCATCTGCTGTAGGTTGGCTGTACGTGTACTTTTACAAATTCAACTTGTTAATGCGATGGATTCATAAGTTGTCACTAACCACCAATTCTTAAGACCCCCAGGATGAATTGTGTAATTAAATAGCATTTCACCTCCCTGTTCATCCCTCTGTTATGATTTAATGGTTTCCATTTGTAAAGATTGGGAGATGAAGCTACAATGAGCAAGCAAAAAGATCCTGGGCAGATTACCTTAATGATCATTTGCTTGTAAGGTAAATATACCTCCATTATGGGGTAAAGAATGGGCAGCTGGACGGTGCAGGGGAATAGAGTGCCAGGCCTGGAGTCAGGAAGACTCATCTTCCTGAGTTCAAGTCTGGCTTCAGAAACTTATTAGCTCTGTGACCCTGGGCAAATCACTTAACCCTGTTTGCCTCAGTTTCGTCATCTGTAAAATGTGCTGGACAAGGAAATGGCAAACCACTCCAGTATCCAAGGAGACTCTGAATGGGGTCATGAAGAGTCAGGCATGCCTGAAATGACTGAACAACAGCAACAACATAGGGTAGAGAATGAAGGAGGCATGAGAAGAAGCGAGCCATCCGTCACACCCAAAAATTATTTAAGACGCCTCGTATTATGGAATTTGCCTGACCTAGTCTGTGGAAACTATGACAGAGAATCTCTCACAGTAACTAACCTGAAGTCACTCTCTACATACTTTATTTTTTTTTCTAAAACAGAACACTCTTACTTATTTTCAATAATTTGCTGCAAAGATTAATGTGGGAGAAAAGTCAAGTTTGGAGTCTGAATGCTGATTGAGGCAAACTATTTGCTCTCTTTTTTTCCCTTCTTTTTTGGTTTTGTTTCTTCTTTCTCATGATTCATTCCATTGGTTATAATTCTTCTTTACAACTTGAGTATTATGTAAATAAGTTTAATGCAAAGGTATGTATAGGATCTATATTGGATTACATGACATCTTGGGGGAAAGGGAGGAAGAGAGGGAGGGACAAAAAAATCGGAGCTCAAAAACCTGTGGAACTGAGTGTTGTAAACTAAAAAGAAAAGAAAAAAAAAGATTAATATGGGAATGTGTAAAATCTCTGATCTCTTTGGAAGAAGAAAACATGCATTATCTGATACAAGGTCTTCTTATTTTCTTCCCCAAATAGTTAACAAAGGCAGAAAGGTCAGCAGAATTTTTTAAGTCCCAAAACAGAGTATGACAAGAAAAGGACAGACCAAGGGGGTGTAGAAGGCCTCTATTTCATCTGTATTTTAGTAGAGAAACAAAACAAAACAAAAAACTCAAGATAAACTCTAAAGACTTTAAAACCTGAAAGGAGCTTAGAGGCCATCTAATTGAATACTCTCATTTTGCAGATCAGGAAACTGAAGCATAGAGAGAAGTAATTTGCCAAGATTGCATAAGTAGTAATGGAGAAGCCAGAACCCAGATTTTCTCATTTCAAACTCACCAGATCACACTGAGTGCTTATATCTTGTCCAAAATGATAGAAATCGATAGATGCTAAAGTCTCAACATACATCTTCATTCATACCAGGGTAACTCCCATAAACATAACTATAAACCCTTCTTTTTCAAATGTTTCAAGCTGAAGACAATGAAGAGAAGAATAAATTCTAGGCAAGGCTATCTCAAGTCTGACTATCCAAATTTGTCATTCACAATGACTCCGTTACTTAGTCCCAATACTGAATACTGATCAGCCAGGTTGGCATATAGATTCATATGCATTTTAAACAAGTATAGCAATCAAGTAGATTGTTCCAGCAACCTGCAGAGCGTATGCTGCAATGGTGATGCCCCCGGCAATCAAAAGCTGCTCTGTGCTTCCTGCAAAGGTCACTCCCAGCTAGAGCAGGTTGAAGGGCTTCAGGAATGTCTGTCTGCGCTCCTGCATATCAGATAACTTGGAGAGTGCCCTCAAAGGAGGGAAGAAGATACCCAGGGGGGAAAACAAAGACTCAAAAGAAACAGAGGGAATGGAAATCCAGAGGCAGAGAGATCATGAGGGCTAAAGGTAAAAGAACAGGATGCACAAGAGAAGGAGAATAAGGATATATCCCCAAAAGCTAAGAGGGTCTTTTTTTCTTTCTCTTGTGTATCCTGTTCTATATATATGAATACCTTGTAGAATATATATGTGTATATATATCCAATGTATAATGTATATTATATGTATATATTTATATACCTATATTCATATGTATATGTATATGTGTATGTATAAATAAATGCTAGTTGGACAGATAGATATAGGTAACAGACAGATGTATGATAAGTACATAGATATACAGACAGGAAGATAGATAAGTAGACGGTAGGGAGATAGGTAGATAGATGTAACAGATAGATGATAGATAGATAAATAGACGATTGATAGATAAGTAGATAGAGCATTTATTAAGCACTTACTGTGTTCTAGATGCTATGCTAAGAGCGGGGCATGCAAAACTGAATTAAAAATGTAGTCTCTATTTTCAAAGATATTACATTCTAATGGAGGAAGATAATACCTAAAATAAAGTGGAGATGGGGGGAAAGTGCAAGCCTGCTAGAAAAGAAATGGAAAAGTCAGAGAGGTGCTAAGCAATCTACGGGAAGTAATGGTGGAGAGGAAAAAATAAGCATCTGCTCAGATATGGCATTGCTTCAGGAAGATGTCAACTTGGAATGACCAATATTCTCCTCCTGGCTATGGCCCTGACTTTCTGGATTTGAAAACCTTGCCTTCTCTACCCTCCAGGGCATACTAGAACTTTCCTTGGTGCCTGAAGTCTCTTTGCCCTAGAATAGCCTATCATTCATGTGGCCTGCTCACCTTGAAATATTCTTCCACAAGGCTGTCCCATAACCCTTTTTCCCTCCCATTGGTGAGTTCCTTCTAGAGCTTCCATTTTTTAGAAGGGCTCAAGCTGCCTGACTTCATCCATCTGGTTGTGTCCCTGATGTTTTGAGACTGAAAACCATTCCCCTCTCACTGAGAACCTTCTGCCTTCCCTCCTCCCCAATCCCTTTAAAACAAGCACTCTTTCATGTGTTGTCGTTTGGCTTGTATTTCTATATCTAGCAATTGGTACAGTACCTGCAACAGAGAAAATGCTTAATAAATAATGTTTCCTTCCTTCTTCCTCCCTTTAATATGACTTTATAATATCATTAAGTTTTGGTGGGATTGCCACTCATGACCAGAATATGGTAACGAAAGGATATATTATGCCCAAGAGAAAGGAGTTGGATGGAAGGTAGAGCAGAGTAGCATTATATTTAAAAATGATTTGAAGGGATTCACCTGTACTCAGAAGACAAGGGCTATATTAGGCAAGCTTCCTTGGACAGCCAGAAATCTTAATAAGAACATAAAGAAATGTCAGATGACTTAGAACAAGTCTTCAACTCCTTCTCCTCTGTAATGGGAGTGTGGCTACTCTGGGAACCTCTATCCTTGGAATCCTAGAAGAATCTGACTGATAGGTTATATACAGAGATGAAGTTCAGCTAGAATCGGGAGACATTTAGTAAGAATGTCTGATAAAAATGGAGCTTCTTAAAGCTTAATAAGCCATATGAATAGATCTCCTGGCCAAGAAAATAACAATCCTATCTTTGTGCCCCCACAAGGTATGTAATGTCTTATTTTCATAATAGCCTGGATTGGTTATTCTCATTTACTCAACTCATTTCAAGTTATTAATCACTTTGGATGAGGCCCTATGTGCCTTATCCAAAGTCAGGGCCACATAGCCCTGAAGGTGCTAGGAATTCAAAGATGGGTATGGCACAGACCACACTTTCAAAGAGTTTGCGATATAATAGAAAAAAGCAACATAGAGACAAATAATTATGACATGGGGAAGGTGTGAAAAATACAAAGGAGAGACCCAAGGAAGTGCTATAAGCAACTGGAAGTAGACAGGAGAAATCAGAGATGAGACTTGAGTTCCCTTGAAAGAAGGGAGAAACTTCTAATATGCATATGAGAGGGAGGAGTTCATGCCCAGCATAAAAGCCTGAGACTCTGAGAACACACAATTTGAAAGGCAGACAGCTGAGTACAGAAGGTAAAGGGGTTCACAGCTGCTTGTAATTGCTAGTTATTCCCCAGATTGCAAAAGATCGTCAAAACAGATCCTTGATGCTGAGTTTAGCATGGAAGCAAGACTTGGCCCCTGAATATATTTGTGATAGGAGATAGAACAGTTGTGAAATGAGTGAATTAGAATGTGGGCAGTATTTGTGATAAAATGCAGAGCAGACTTTGAGTGATTAGTCAATGCAATTGTCTGGAAGTAGAGAGTGTTTGTTTTAAATCAGTGTGTCTCTGTGATGGAGAATGACCGGACACCAGACAAATGCGTGGCCAGTATGTAATCCTGTCGTTTGGGAGCAGTGGAGGAAGGGGTTTGTGCTGGAATTATGGGAGTGTGGAAAGGCTGACTGGGTCCGGGGAAGGCTGATGCACTTCCTTCATGCTCTGAATCTTGAAAACACAGACAACCGAGTTCTGGTACCTTTCCACATAGCATCAACTTTTAGAGAACAATGAGGAGAGAGCCCTGGAAGGTATAAACATTTTACTGGCATGGTTCTGCACTCCTATGAAGTCACAGATCATACATTTGTATCATAACTATAAAGCTGGACAGAAGCTGAGGGAAGTCAGTCCCAAAGAGGGTAAGTGACCTGCCCAATATCACACAGCCCTCTGAAAACCCTACAGTTTTCTCCACTGTACCGTGTTGTCATCCCTTCTCTGCACTAGAAGAGAAAATTCTTGGGAGAAGACAATAGATCCAACATCTAGAGATGAGACTGTGTACGGTTCTGTGCCAGAGGGACAACGTGAGTAAAGGTTAATGTGAACCATTACCATCTAGTTTCTGATTTTTCTCTGGTATGGCAAGAAAGGACCATAGGACCAAAAATCTAGATCAAGAAGGGACCATAGAGGTGATTGAGTCCAATCCTCATTTTACAGATGAAGAAACTGAGGCACAAAAAGCTAAGTGTCTTGTTCAGGGACCCGTAGCTAGTGTCTAGGGTGATAATATTCAAACCTACATCTTCCTAGGCTTCCAAATCCAGTGCTCACTATCCTAGATCTACACACTCAGGGGTGTGGGCTGAGTAATATGTGACCACAGCTGAGGTGGGACCGTAGGAGCCCCCATTTGCAGACCAGAACCTGGTATCTCCCTGAATTCAAACTCCCTGAGCCTTAAACTTAGCTCTTCTATGATTCTCCTAATGGAGACACCATGTCCTGGATCAGGAGGGCTTTTCTATTTTGAGTTTCCTTTGAGGCTAGGAATTCCTAATGGGGTAGATGAGCTAGCCTTGCTTTAGCAGGGAAGCTACAATTCATGCAGTCAGCTTTTGCAATAGATAAGAAAAGGAAAGCTATACATAGTTTGATGGACATCCCAGATTACACAAGAAGACAGTTCAAAGAATCAGAACTAGGAGAGCCAGAATCCCATGAACTGGAACTCCAAAAAGAGAAATTGGCTAATGAAGTGGAGGGGAGGCAAATAGAAAAACAGGAAGTTATAAGACAAGGAAAATGGGCCATTAGAGATAGGCATTCTGACAGTAGCAAGGAGTCATTAGGAAAAATTTAAAATATGCTCATTATATTTTGTCTAAGGAAGCAGAGTTGTATAAAGTACATCTTTAAGAGATTTCTATCCAGAGTCAGAAAAATAAAAGTTGGATTACAAAGGAGTAAACATAAGTTGTCTAGTGACTTCATCTTTGCAGAGTTCTTCCTTCACTGCGGGACAATGTTGAATAAATGAGGTATCTTATGTTCCTGGGGATCCACCCAACACTGCTTTCCCAAGCTCTGTCTCTGACAAAATTATCCTTCATTCCTGAAACAAAACTGCTTCAGAGAATCTTTCACTTTTCCAGCTAGCAAGCCTAGCTTTTGTCCTTCCAATGGACTTTGATTAATAGGATGATCATGCCCAGGCTCTGTTAATTATTAGAACAAAGCCTTGCTACTTACCTTAAAATATACCTATATTATGTAAGAATGGTCCTATGACAGTGGCTTAGGCTTTGAGCTAAGAAGACCTGGATTCAAGTCCTGTCCTTGACACATGCTGGCTACTTAACTATGGGCAAGTCACTTAAACTCTCCTTTTCTCAGGAAAAGGTTCTCTAAGTCAGGGGGTTCTCAAATTTTTATTTTATTTTGTTTTATTTTATTTTTTGTATCATGGACACTTTCAGAAGCCTGGTAAAACCTACATACCCCCTTTAACTGCATAAAATAAAATACATGTTATTACAAAGGAAACCAATTATCAAAATACTTTTAAAATAAGGTCACAGACCTCAGGTTAAGGACCCCTGCTCTAAACCAGTAATTATGAAATTATTAGACAAGTTTCCAATCTAAATCTGCAGAGGGAGTTTTCACCCCAAGGATCTCCTTGCAACAATAAAATCACAAGAATAGACTATATATGTTTATGACTAAAATGACATGCAGCTAGGTCCCATTAGCGTGAATCCCCTGATATAGTTGCATTATTCAAATTCCCACTGCATATTTCCAATGGGCTGGAACTGATAACCATATTTTACATAATTATAACTTCAAGTGGTATGATTTTGAATATATGGGACCACTTCAAAGGATTAATTATTCATACTAATTAAGACCTAGATATATGAATATTCATATATGTGTTTATACATATACAGCTCTAGGTAGGTAGAGAAATCTAGATATATCAGTCTATAGCAGTCCCATGCATTCTTTTCATTCATACAACTCAGCAGAAAAATACCTAGAGAGTTTGGAGAGAGAGGTGGGTTGGACAAAACGAGTGACCTCACTGGTATAAGGAAGTTCCCATGAGACAACTCCTTCTACTGATGTCAATGGATACTTGCTCTACAATTTATCATTTCAGAAGTTGCCCGGAACATTTAGAGGTTAAGTGATTTGCTCAGGGTCACAGTCACTTACAGGGTGTCCCAAAAGACTAATAGATTTAAACTGTAATAAGACTCTTGGATTACTCTGGATATCAAAGGTATAGCTAGCTAAAACCTAGGTCTTCCTGACTCTGAGATTGCCTCCCTATCAGCTGTAACACATTACCTCTCAGAAAGTATTACAGCCAGGTCTAAATTAGTGCAAATATGAATTCCCCCTAAAGCAGTCCCATTTTTGAATTCTCACTATTCAAAGGTATAATTATTTCAAATACAGTAATTGTTCCTAGCCCAGTGGAAATATATGATAGGAATTCAAATAATGCAACCACTTCAGGGGATTCATTATTCACACAAATTGGGACATAGCCATGCCTTAATACAAAGCATTAGAGGTAATCCTCACAGGGGAACCTAAAAGAAGCATATTAGAAAAATTTGGAACCCAAAACTTGTGGAACTGAGTGTTGTAAACTAAAAAAAAAATTAAGTAATTAATTAATAAAAAGAAGCATATTGGAATAATAGTAGATCTAAGTCTAGTTAGTCAGCTAGTAATAGTGGATAGGGCATTAGTCTTGAATTTATGAAGAGCTGAATTCAAATTGAGTCTTGAGCACTTACTATCTGTGTGACCCTGGACAAATTCTGTAGCTCTGTTTCTTCATCTATCAAATGGGGGTGATGATAATGGTACCTCCTTTTCAGGGTAGTTGTTAAAATTAAATGAGAGAATGTTTCTAAAGTGCTTTGCCAACCTTAAAGCACTATAGAAATGCCAGCTATTATTAAGTCAGAAGGCCTAAATTCTAGTCCTGATTTATGTCATTTGCAGAAAGTTTTAGATCTCTACCTATGAAACAAAGTTATTCGACTAGGTAGATCTCTAGGGTCTGTTTCTACTCTAAAGCTTTGATTCTATGAGTGCACTTTTCAGTCTTCATGCTCTTCTAAATCATTTTTAACTAATTACTCCTTCTACTCCTACAGCTCCAATCCCTTTATCCTAAAAGACTAGTAGCGCTAAAAACCTTTTTTTTTAAGTTATACACATGACATGATTTAATGAACTTTCAAATTAAAAGGAAATGTACCTTTGAAGAGTGTTGTTTTCTGTTTTTAAAATGTCACTATTTCCTACCTCAGCACCTCTCATATTTAATTAACCAGTTTTATCCTCAGAATCCAACTGGTTTACTTACGTTAATTCCCCTGAGAAGGTAAAACTCTTACCTATATATTGTCCCCGGGGGATCACTGGGTAGCCAACTCTGAAAAGGAAAGGATAAAAGAAAATCATATACCAACTATCATATTACCTCATCTTTACCGTTGTAAATAATTTAGACAAATTGTCAATGAGACTTATCTATGTGACCCTGGGTCACAATTTCATCAGCTGAGAGAGCTCTGGGCTAAACTAGTCACTGAGGTCCCTGCCCATTCTACATCTATGATTCTATGAACACATTGTAAGGATTGGGTTCAACTGAGTAAATCAATCAAATCGTCTTCCCACCTCATTTGATATACATGTGATGTCTTAAAAGGGGAAAATATAGTAGAGAAATCCCTTGATCAACTGGAGCAGATGTGTCAAATATATAGCGGCAGGTCTCCCACAGCACTCGAGTGTGACCAAACCAGATTAAAACATAATTGGGAAATATTTAACAAAATAAATAAAAATATAATAGAACAAAGATAATATTAATATGTGGTTTTTTAAGTCAACATGCAGCCCACAAGGATCCTTATGCATGGTTTAGTAGCCTCCTTTTCTATTTGAGTTTGACACTGAACTGGAGTGACTTGCCTAGGAAGCATGTTTGGATTGGCCAAGGAAACTTAGTCACACCCTTGGGGTTGTCTGTAAAATGTCAAGTCACTTTAGGCCTGAGAATTTGAGTGTAAGTATGAACCAGGAGAGCACATTTTCCATTAAAACCCCTGAAAAGGAACTGCTTGTGAGGGGAGGAGAGTTCTTCAGCTTTGACCTTGCCTAGATCTGCTTCTTTCTCTCTTTTAATGGAGGAGGACCTTGTAAACTTCAAAGGTCCAGAGAATTTCCCAACTTCCCATCCACATTCTACCATCATCCATTCAGATAGGTGTGACTGGCAAGAGGATATGACTTAGAAACCAAGAACAGACTGAATGACAAATCTGTGGCCCCACAAGGAGTTCAGCAAAGGTGTTACACCAAGTCTAAGGGAAACTTTTTGAGAACTCCACAAAGGGAAGAAAAAGATTTCTAGAACCCAGCAGCCATGAGGTACCCCTTTCATGAGTTACTTCTTTGCCCCATGTGCTTTTTAAGCTTCAGCTCACTTCCCTCTTGAACTTTATACATACTAATAGTCACAGAGTGTGTCACAGTCTTTTGAAGGAACATTTTATACCAATTGTTCTTACTACTCTTTCTTAGTAAACACCCCTTTCTAAAAGCTAATTATATCTAACTAATTGATAATCAATCCATAATTATTAGAAGAAGCACACCAGTGGAAGCTCATGAGCCAGATAGCATTAGAAAGATAACCCTAACCCCTCAAGGCTACCCCTTGTAACAGCAACCACACTGGCATACCCAGGATGGCTGCTGGTACAGGTTCTTTTATCTGCTTTACCAAGAAAGCAACTTAAAAGGAGTCAGTGATCTTCTTTAATTAAACAGAAAAATACAGAGAAGAGAAACAAAGGCCAACAGACAGGGTTCTACTGCCTGAATCAAAACTTTACATCTACCACTCATTCAAGAAAGCCTTTACCGCTGAGGAGTCTGGGAGCTCTGAACATACAGCCACTCAGACTCTCAACCAGAGAATCACAACATCTTTCTCATAAGCAAACCCCCAAAGCAAAAGCTCACCTCTCAGAATATATACTCTTTAGGCTCACTGCCTAACTAGAAATTAACAAAAGGTGTGTGAGCCTTCCTACAAGCAAGCAAGCTTCCCTTAATGGGCTTCACATGAGGCCTACTGATGGGTGGGGAAGTTCTTATTCCCCATTAACCTTACACCCCTAGAGCCCTAAGGAGAGATTTAACAAGCCTACTTCTAAAGTTGCTACTCATCCATGTGAGTGAGGATAAGCACCCTCAGAGCCTGGACCACAACATCATATGAATTAGAGCTAGAAGGTGATAAAAGAAGCTTTTCCTTTGCCTCAGCCTCAAACCATCACTTACTTTCTTTATTAGTATTAATAGCATCTACCTCACAGAGATGTTGTGCAGATCAAATGAGATTATATACAGAAAGCATTTTGAAAACCTTAAAGTGCTATCTAAATGTCAGTTATTAATAGTTTTCTTGTGATTATGACCATAATTATATTATTATTTTGACTGCACTTCACTCAATGACTGTTCCTTTTCCTATCTAATAATAGACTTTGTATATCTTGCTGGTATTTTATAACCTATAGAGTAATAGTTTGCTTTAGGGATAACTTTGAGGCCCCATCAACTCGGTTATTCTAATCATGTGCTGCTGGAGAAATCACAGAACCGGAAGAAATCACAAAACCACTCTGACTGGTTTCACTCCAAATATTTGCTATCTATTCTCAAGTTAGCCTTCGCTGCTGGAAGCCAAATATTCTATTCCTCCCTAATTAATTTGATGTGCCACAGCAACTGTTCTAAACCTTGTCTCTTTAAAATTCCCATGGTGCTCTGTCCTCCCAGCCTAGCCTGGCCTAGCCTAACCTACCCTAGCCTAGCCTACCCTAGCCTACCCGGCTGAAGCTCTAACCTCATTTTAACTGAAAAAAAATTGAGGCCCTTTGTCCTAAACTCCTTCTCCTCCTCCTTCTCTCTAATCATCTATTTATTTCTTGTTGGCAGGGACTGTTTTGTGCCTTTCCTGGTATTCCTAGTACTTAGCACAGTGTCTAGCAAATAATAAATTCTGGTTGATTAACTGACTAACATGCCTAGACTCATTTTAGAGGCCCAGGCAGATGAAGGGGCTTCTCCAAAGCACCAAAGCACTAAAGGTCAGGACTGGAATCCATGTTTTCTGACTAGTGTACTGTACGTAAAGTCATAGAACCTATCTCTGCCCCAGTTACCTCAGCTACAAAATAGAGGGCAGTGGAGTCAACCTTGATGATCACTAAGATCTCTTGCAGTTCTCAGTCTATGACCACGTGATCCTATGATTGAAAATTAAGTGCTATTTTCACTGTACCAAAGTTCAATATAGTGTCCTATATCTAGTCACTTCGGTAAACATGTTTTTGAAAGGAATAAAACATAGGGGAACAAAGTAAGATGCCAGCATCAGTGAAAAGGTTTAAGGGAGTCAGGCTTTTATACTTTTCACTATTAAACAACAGAGTAATGTCAAGAGCCAAAAAACAAAACAAAGCAAAAACCCACTCAGAACAAAAACCATACAGGATTTAAAATGAGCAAAACAAAGGATGATGCTGATAATCCAGAGCCACTCTACCAACTTATAGCGATGAATAAAGAACCAATGGAAGTAGTCCAAGAAAATAGGCAAGACATCTCATTATGTCCCCAAGTAGATAAAAGACACATTCAAAGAAATTAAGCAAGAGTTGACAATGCTAAGAAAATTATAGGGACAAATAAAAGAAGGGTTTGAAGAAAAGAGAACATTAGATGTGAAAATTAAGAATTAGAGGAACTAATGAAAGAAATGTCCAATATGGAAAATCTAATTGCAACCACCCACTCACCTCCCCCCAACCACATACAGCAAGAGAAGCAAGTGATTTACCACAATGGAACGTAGAAATGGCACACACACACAAAATCACTGAGTTGTACAAACTATTATAAAACATACAGAACTGGAGGATATACTAGGTTACAGCCACCTTGTGATTGGTGTCCCAGAAAGGAATTTAAAAAAAAATTTGGCTATTACATTTCCAGAAATCCCCCAAAATTCCAAGACTTGACATAAGCAATTGTCCAAATACAGAGAAATAATTCTTAGAATGACCTGCTAGGAGGAACTCAAGATTATAGGCATTATAGTTAAGCTCCAAAGCTAGAAAGCTAAAGAAGTCATAAGACAAGCTGCCCCAAATGAAAAAAATCACTTACCAGGGAAATACAATTAAGATCATAACTGACTTTTCCAGCAGGACAAAGGATGATGTAGACATTGGAATATACAATTTTCAAAATTAAGAATTCTAGGTTGATGGCCCATGCTTATTTTCCAAGTAAAACTCAATGAGCTTTCTGAAGACAAGAGAAGGCTATTTGAAAAGCAAACAGACTTTGAAAAGTTTACGGAGACATATCCCCTTTAAGGAAGCCACCGAATGACAAAGAAGTCTCCTAACCAAAAAAGATAAGTAGTTAAAATAATCAAGATAAAACAGTTGCTAACATAATATGAGGAGTCTCTGAGCAATGTATTGGCTAAATCACAAAGGTTTCAGAGGAGTATTTTAGAGAAACTAAAAGAAAAAAGAGACAAAGGGTCAGTATAACCCCAAAGCAAAGTTCCTATCTTTGATAAAGGGAAAATCCAAATTAAAGTAACATATATGGTTATTAATAGAGTGTTTTTGTTAAGTTCGTATTAATGGAAAAAGATATAAGAATGTATGCATTCCCTTTCAAGACAATAACCGAAGAGAAGATAAATCTAACAATTATTATCACTAAGTGAGAATAAGTTAACCCTGCCATAACCTCAAAAGAATTACCTAATGGATTTAAAAGCAGACCCTAACAGTACGCTGCTGAGAGTAAACATATCTAATTCAGGAATATCTAAATAGATTCAAAATGAAAGACTGGTCTAAAATTAACCATATTACTATCAAATCAGGAAATGTAGGGGTAGCACTAATGATATCAGACAGAATTAAATTCAAACCAGAAAATATGAGAGCCAAAGGATATTATATTATACTAAAATGTTTATTCAAAATGAAAGGATATCATTCAAATATTTATATGTGTGTGTGCACCTAGTAATTCTGCAGCAAAATTCATAAAGGAAAATCTCATAGTCTTGTGAGATGAAGTAGATTGAAAATAATACTTGGAGATGTTAACACCTCCTTATCGGTACATGATAAATCTAACAAAAGTTTAGACACGAGATGACAGTACTAAACAGAATATTTTTTTAAAAAAATAACCCTAGACCTGATGGATATGTGAGGACAACTTAAACTTAATTAGGTAGGGACCTTCTTTCTCAGCATCTGTAGAGTCTATAGACATGGTGGGCTACAATGATGTAGGGAATATAGATGGGTATGTGACAGATAGATAGATAGATAGATAGATAGATAGATAGATAGATAGATAGATAGATGATGGATGAAGGCAGAGACCCTATGTTTAGATCAAAATTCAATAAAATGTACAATAAATATGATGACATAAACAAAGGTGCAACATATACCCCTCCCCAGGGAAATGTTTAAATGGCCAATTAAATAATGACTGAGTGGAAAAGGAAATTTAAAGACAATGACAGATGCACATCAAAGATAATTACAATGCTGATCCTAGATAGATGCATTTTTGGGATGTAATCAAAGCTTGTACTCAGAGGTAGAGTCATGGTGCTAAATTCCTATATTAATGAGAAATAAAGAAAAATGAATTGAGGCTGTACCCAAACAAGGTCAAAAGGGAACTGATCAACAGAATGCTGAAAAGAAATCGAAAAGATGAGGGTAGAGATCAATAAAATTAAAAGTAAAAACAATTTAAAAGATAATTTCGAGAGTCCTTTTAAAAAAAAAGATGACTGAAACTGATAAACGAGTAAATCGAATAAAAGCAAACCCAAATCAACAAAACTGGCAATGAAAAAATAGAATGACCACGAGTCTGGAAAAACAAATTACATAAATTATCAGAGATAATTATACATGACTCTAGATCAATTAAATTAATTATTTAATTAATAATTAATAATAAATTAAAGAACCTAAAAATTAATGACTGTCTAAAAAATTACATAATACCAATACTCAAGAAACAAGTTTTGAACAACCGAAATTGACTAGTTTGGAAAGGAGATATCAGAGAAGCCATGAAAGAATTGCTCTACAGAGACGTAGGCCAGGCTAAGACACAGTTGAGACGGACTCAAAATGAAATCAAGGGCAAATAAGAATTTAGAAAAACTTTGGAAAACTTGTATGAACTGATGCATAGCAAAAAAACCTCAGAAAACAATGTATTTGATGGCCATGGTAATAATAATAGATGATATTAATAGTTAACATTTATAGAGTGCCTTACGATGTGATACATGAATTTATCAAATTTTTAGGGAACAAATAACTTTTATGCTCATCAACTGTTTCTTTTTTTAAATTTTCATCAATTGTTTCAAAATAGAGATATAGCTGGCTATTTATTACTTTCCATGAGGCAAATATAGCATATATTGCTGAACTAAACAGGAAGAGCTGAGAATAAAAGCTATATCAATAATATTGAGATGAAATACATTCAGTGATAGCAATACATCCCTTGTCAAAATAAAGATCTATTACAATCCAGTATGAGTTATCAATGGAATGAACTGATGGTTTAATACCAGGGGTAAACAAGCAAACAAACAAACAATAATGCAATAAATATTATCACAAGAGAATAAAAACTAGATATAAAGAAAACCTTAAATAAAATAAAATAGTCTTATTTCATCATATTACAGAAAGGTACTGTGACTATATTTTAGTAGACAGATCTATTTATATTCATATATATGTGTGTGTGTGTGTGTGTGCATGGATATATACACACATACATACATATACACATATATGAGTATGTATGTATAGATATGTATATACATACATATCATATATACACATGTAAGTATATATGTACATGTGTGTATATAATGTGTATATAATATACATGTGTGTTTTATATATATGTATATAAAACCCTATGCTAATAGTGTATACAATCAAAAACACTCTAAGTTTTCAATTAATAACGAATGTTAAGCAGGGATGACCCCTCTCACCACTTGTATTTAACATAGTTTTAGAAAGCTTATTGCTAGCAATAAGATAACAACAGATTTGCCTGAAATCTTACTGATAGCAATAAAATAATAAGATAAAAATTGAAAATAATAAGATAAAGCCCAAAAATGAAATCAAGGGCAAATAAGAATTTAGAAAAACAGGGCAGCTAGGTGGCGCAGTGAGTAGAGCACCAGCCCTGAAGTCAGGAGGACCCGGATTCAAATGTGACCTCAGATACTTGAGACACTTACTAGCTGTGTGACCTTGGGCAAGTCACTTAACCCCAATTGCCCTGCCTTCCCCCCTCAAAAAAAAGAATTATGGAAAACTTAGGAAAACTTGTATGAACTGATGCATAGAAAAAAAAAACTCAGAAAACAATGTATTTGATGGCCATAGTAATAACAATAGATAATATTAATAGCTAGCATTTATAAAGTGCCTTGAGATGTGCCACATGAATACATTCATTATCTTATTTGATCTTCACAACAACCCTCTGAAATAATGCTATCATTATATTTATCATTATCTTCATTTTACAGATGAGGAAACTGAGGCTAAGAGAGGTTAACCAATTTGCCCATCAAGTCAGTAGACTAATATATCAATCTTACTTTGTGCCAGGCACATTACTAAGTGCTAGGGGTATAAAGAATGGCAAAAACAGCCCTTGCCTTCAAGGGGCCCTCATTTCAATGGAGAGACATGTGAGGAACTACATACCTACAAGATAAAGAGAGAAGGCAATTTGGGAAGATTTAGAACTAACCAGTGAGAAGATCTTGGAAATTTGAAGGAAAGAAGCCTGGGAAACTAAGAGGTGGAGATGAGGGGGCAGGGCATTCTAGGCATGGGGGACTGCCAGTGCAAGGACATGAAGTCAGAAAATGGAATGTCATGCTCAAGAGACTGTAAACAAACAAGCCAGTGTAGCCCTCTTATGCCCCTAGAATGTCAAAAATATCAAAAACTGATGAAATCCAATGTTGGCAAGAATGTGGGTCAGCAGATGACTTACTATACTGTTTATGAGACTTCAGACTTCTATAGACATTTTAGAGAACAAGATAGTCACAAAACTTATAATACTTTTTGTTCCTGTGATTCTATTGTTAGATTAAATGAGGTTGTATATGATACCCTGAAAACCTTAAATGGCTACATAAGTGTGGGCTGTTGCTACTATTGTGGCTAAAACTTTATCCTAAAATACTAGGAAAAGGAAAGAATAACTCGGCTATAAAAAAAATTAATTTATAGCTGCCCTGTTTGTAACAGGAAAAAAGGGAAACAAACTTCCTAACAGTTTTTTTTTAAATTTCTGTTATTAATATAGGAGAATATCATGATGGTATAAACAAATGAAGATGTACATATGAGGAATAATGAGTTGATACATAGTGAAATCAGTCGAACCAGAAGGGGAAGAGAAGAAAGAAAGGGAGAATGAAAAGAGAGCCAATGGTGATAGGATTCCGTACAGACCTAGAATGGTCCAGAGACCAAAAGCATCTTATTTACTTGCCAGGGGGGACCTTCACTTTTGTCTTCATCTCCCGACCCCTAAATGTAATGTCTGGCAAAGAGTAGCCATGAAAAATTAATGCTTATTGGTTCACTGATTATTGGTTTTGTTCTGACTTCTGAAAGGTTCTAGGGATTTGGTAAAGTGTGATCTCTTCCTTTCCTTATATTTATATGATTGTTTTCGTTGACAGTTTCTAAATTTATAAAGACATTTATAAATCAGTTTTAGTTTCCTAATACGAATGACCGTCAAAACTTCTGTACCCAAACCCAACACACAAACCTTTGTTTCCAAAAGATATGTTTTCCTGTTTTGAGGCAGACTCTGACATCAGCCAAAAAGTCTTACATTCTGTGGTCCAGGGGCGTATGCAAATGAGAAATGAAGTGAGAGACTGCAAACTAAAATTGAGGTGGGCATCTTCTACTTTGGTCTCATCAAGTTTGGGAATAATCAGTTTTGCCCTATTGCCCAATTTTTCTGTGTGGGTGCCTTAATGTCCCAATCCCTTGTACCTTGTGCTTAAGCCAATCCTCTTCAAAAAGAACCTGTTAATAAATGTTTAAGATACTATAGAATTTCAAGGTCAGAAGGGACCAAGACTACCTACCCCATACCCTTCTCATTTTTACAAATGAGAAAAGTGAGGCCCAAAGGAAGGGAAATGATTTACCCAAGGTCACACAGGTAGCAGTGGCAAAACCAAATTTCAAACCCAAGTCTTCTGGCTTTAAATCCAAGCTTCCTTCCACTGCACCATTATACCTCCTTGGGATATTTACCTTTTTGTAGAGGAATCTTGAAAAACAAAATAATTTGTCCCAAGGAGGAAATCTGTAAATATTCTCATTTCAAACAGTACTCAGAGATTTTTAGGCTTCCATATGCATTTCAAATCACTTCTTTGCACACCTGTGCCCCTGTCCCTAAGTCTCTGGTCTTCCAGAGTACAAAATGACAGTTATGAATGCAGAAAATGATCTGTAAATGTTTCACAGTGATTATTTAATTCAGTCATTTGGTCAACAGGCATTTATTATGTGCTTTCTATGAACCAAGCATTGTGCTAATAATGCAAAGAAAAGTAGAAACATAATCCCTACTTTCAAGTAGTTTGAATTCTAATGGAGAAGATGGTATGAAAAAAAATTGTACATACAAGATACATACCGTATACATGGAAGGTAATCTCAGAAGCTGAAGAGGGGCAAGTAGAGGAAAGAAACTGAAAGTCCTTTTGCAGAAGATGGAATTTAAGTCCAATCTTGAAGGAAGCCAGGGAATCCAGGAGACAAACATGAGAAAAGAGAACACTCCAAGCTTGGGGATAGCCAGTGAAAACACATGGATTCAGGGGATAAAACGTCTTATAGGAGGAATAGCGAGAAGGTCAGTGTCTCTGGATTGTGGAGTACGTGGGGGTAGGCAGAAGTGGATTAAAATATAAGACTGGAAAGGTAGGAACAGGCCAGGTTGTGAAAAATTTTAAAAGCCAGAGGATTTTATATTTGACGCTGGTGGTAATAGGGAGCCACTAGATTTTATTGAGTACAGGAATGACAAGGTCATAGCTATGCTTTAGAAAAATCACTTCGACAACTGAGTGAAGGATGGACTGAACAGCAGAGAAACTTAAGGAAAGAATATGAACCATTATAAAGTCAGGTGTAAGGTGATGAGAGATTGCACCAGGCTGGTGGCTACGTGAATGAAGAGTTTGCACATTGTCTCCCCAAATAGATTGTAAGTTCGTTGAGGGCAGGGATTGTCTTTTGTATCTTTTCATAACCCCATAACTTAGCAAATGCCTGGCACATGTTAGTTGTATAGTAAATGTTTATTGATTGACTTATCATGTGAAGGTAGAAAAAAATGAGACTTGGTTAGAGATTGCATATATGGGCTGAGTGCTAGTGAGCAATTTAAAGTGGCACCAAATCAAGAGGCACTTACTACGAATAAGGCATTGTACTACATACAGGATAGGATAGTGATGTGCAAAAAAAAGTCCCTCCTCTCTAGGAAATTATATTCTACTGACGGCTTCAACGACTAAACAGATAAAGAAATACAGTATGGGGATTAGGAAAGGCTTCCTGTAGGAGGTAGCTCCTGAGTCGAATCTTCAACAAAGCTAAGGATTCCAGAAGGCAGAGGAGGAAGAAGAGAAAGCATTCCAGGACAGATTGTGCGAAGACAGAAGGGACAGAAATGGATCACCAAATCTGGAAAAACAGCACGTAGGAGCTTGGCTGGAACAGGGAGTGAATGAAGGGGGGTGAGACGCAAAAATTCTGGAATGCTCGGCTGAGAGCCAGACTGGGAAGGGTTGTAAATGCCAAGTTGAGGAACTGGTACTTTGTCCTAGGAGCAATTAGGGAGACAATGAAGATTCCAAGAAATGCAGGGACATGGTTGGGCATACGCTCTAGAAAAATTATCTTGGCAGCTGGTGGAGGATGAACTGGAGAGGGAAGAGAGACTACACAGGAGTCTAGATGAGAGATGATGAAGGTGATGACCATGTGGGTGGGGAGAAGGGACAGATTTAAGAGCTGTTGAAGTAGAATCAACAAGATTTTTGCAACCCATTAATGGGGGTGGAGTGGTTAGGAAGAAAGAAGAGTCCAGAATGACTCCAAGGTTGAGTCATCATCAAGTACCAAAATGCCAGAACTTTACAATTATTTTTTGAAGTAACATATAAAAAAAATCTGTATAGCTGGCAGTGCTGTCCTTAAGTTTTGTATTTGTCCCCATTTAAACCTCTTGCCGGTGAGAGAAGAGAATGGTAGGGGGGTGGAGGGATAGGGAAACCAAACCCTGACTTTAACCTAAAAAAGTTAAAGCCTAAAGTTTGATGCCTGAACAAAGGAGCATCAGAAAAGCAGGCAGTACATGGGAAGACTCACATGAACTCATAAAGCATGAATTGAACAGAGCCAGGAGAATATTTTAGGCATTAACTACAGTAATGTAAAGAGAAGCAACATGGCATAGTTGATAGCCATTCACCCTTGAAGCTTGAACCTGAGTTCATGGCTTGCCCCTGACACATACTGGTTTTGTGATAAATCACCTAAACTCTGTTCTTTAGACACCTCTCTAAGACTGCAAGGTGTAGGGAGTATCCTCAGACTGTGAGTTCATCTTATCAGTAAAATCACAAGTCTACTCCCACCCCTACCTAGAATAATGTGAAACAAAACAAGTTTGAAAACTGAAGAACTCTGCTCAACGCAACGAAGCAATCTCCCTGCCCCTTGACAGAAAGGTGGTGAACTAGTGGGACACAACGAGGGATATCTTCTCAGACATGGCTGATGCACTCGTTTGTTTTGCTTGGCTGTGCTTTTACTGTTACAACGGAGGATTATTGATGGCGATTTTTTTTTCTTTTAAAGGCTATGTAGAACATAAAAGGATATAGAAGAACATAGAAGGAAGTTCAGAATGGGCCACAAGCCAGCAGGGCAATTCTGTTACTATCATGCTAACTTTAATAGACACTAAAACTACATATGACAAAAGTATAGTTTCATACATATTCTTTTTCTGTGATTTATATATTGAAATGCTCATAGTGGTTGATGTTTGTCAAGTTAATAAAAAAAATTTGAAAGAAAAAAAAAGCAAAGACAATGACACTATCTTTTCTCTTTACTCACTGTCCCTACCTTTTCCTTATACTCAGTAAAATATCTATAAGCCCCTTTAAAGGCCTGATATAAGAACTTGAAACTCAATTCAATTCAACAAGCATTTACAAAATGCTTCCTGTGTTCCAGGCACTATTTAAGGGCTGGGGATAAAAAGCAAAAACAGTCCTTTGCCTCAAGAGGCTTCCATTCTACTTGAGGCAATAACATGCATACCAATGAGTAGCTACCACCAGTGTAACCACCAGTTAAGTCGATAATTTTTAGAATTATACTCAATGAAGCCTCTTAGCAGCAATCTCTCTGGGACCATGCCTTTCTCTAGGGTGTAGCAGATAATTACTACATCCTAGAGAAGGACTTAATCCTTAGCTCCCTGAGAACAGGAACTATCCTTCTTCTTGTATTTGTGTTATCAGGGCTTAGAATAGTATCTGGACCATAATAAGAGCTTAAGAAATCCTTACTGACATAGTTGTGGACCAACACAAGCCTTCAAAGACCCTGAGCTGCTATAGGGAAAGGCATCTGAAGATACCCAATGACTCAAGAAGGCAATAGGAGAGAAATGGAAGAGGAGAAGGAGGAGAGAAAGGAGGAAAGGGGAAGAAGGAGGATGAGGAGGGGCAGAAGGAGGCAGAAGGAGGCAGAAGGAAGGAGAGGGAGAAGTTGAGGGAGCAAAAGGGGAAGGAAGGAGGAAAGGAGGAGGGGGAAAAGAGGAGAGAGAAAAAAAGAGGAGGAGGAGAGAGGGGGGAAGAATAAGGAGAGAGAGAAGAGAAAGAGGAACATGGAGGAAGGGAAAATGAAGAAGAGGAAGAAGAAATAAAGGTTAAGAGGGGAAGGAAAAGGAGGAAGGAGGAAAGCAAAGAGAGAAGAAGAGGAAAAGAGGGAGGGAGAAGAAACACAAAGAAGGGCATGATGAGAAGGAGGAGGGAGAGGATGAAATTATATCTTCCAACCTCAGCAGTTAGCTTTTTGAAAAGACTTGATGTACTCATATACAATGCTATGCCACATAAATCCTCCCCTCCCCCAGAGTTACCAAGGCAACCCACACAAGATAACTGCCAATAATACCCTCTAAAACCAAGATCTTGAGCCTGTCACAATGACCAACGTTGCTACAACCAGCTGCTTCTGGAAAGGGACATAGACATTGTGATTTTCCATGAGGCCCAAACCTTTCTGAGTCCCCCAAAGAATGGCCTTGCTTGGGAGAGCGAAACATCTGGGAAATATCGTTAATCTGATTCTCAAAATCCTGGAGGCACAAAATGGATTAAGTTCCTGAAAGCTAGGCCTAATTTTAGTATATTAATGAAGCAAAGGATTAAATTTCTACCTTAATTAACCAATCAAGGAAGTCTGTTTTAGCTCAGTGACTAGGTATTTCATGCTATCTAGATGGTTGCTCCATAAGCACCTTTGAAGAAGTGAGACAAGAATAGAAACATTGCTAAATTGCATACAGAGACACCTTGAATTTAATTTGTAACTTTCAGGGACTCTTTTTGAAACAAAAAAGAAGCCAATAAAAATGTTCATATGGGTCTATCTTCTGTAATATTTGCTGAAATGAGGCATAGAGGTAAGTGGAAACTAGAAAAATATTACTGAGGGGAGTTCAGCTGTTATTGCAATCCATCTCAGGAAGAAGTAAGTTTTGATTTATTTTTCTCGGTTTTAGGAAGCAGACCCTTCTGGGCCAGATGTAGACAGAAACAAAAAACTATAAATTTCAAGCTGAAGGGAACCTTAATGGTCATCTACTCCAACCTCTTCATCCTACAGAAAAGGAAACTAAGGCCCAAGATGACAGAGATAATAAGCAACAGAATCAGAATTTGAAGCTAGGTCTTCTGACTTCCAAAATTCTTTCTACTCCACCTTGCTGCAGTCTCTCTTGCCTGTTTTTCATCTCTGCACCATTCCAAAGCCTCTAGCACAGCAAAAATTGTTATTAACCAGAAAACTCAACATTTGTGTTGGAGGATATCAGAAATCCTGGCTTGTAGAACTTTGCAATTCATGGTATTCATCTTAGTCATTCATTGAACACTTATGAACAGAATATGCACTAGGGCATAATCACCTGTATCTGGGATGGTAAAAACAGGAGAGACACAAATGGACAAGACGCTCAAGTCACACCAAGAACCATATCACCTCCCCATTCCTCACCTCACCACCAGTTCAAGAGAGTAAGAGCGATTAGTGAAGTAAAGACCCTGAGGACAACATACCCAAGAACTAGACCGTCGCAATTCTACTCCAAGAGTCTGATCCAACTCCTCCTCAGTCTCTCTTCTTGTTCTTTGTAACCTCTCTGCAACTATAAAATCTTGTTGGCCAGTGACCCCAAGATTCTACCAGTAAGCACATATCACATGGAAATAATTGACAAAAAGAAAGGCTACATATACACCAAAATATTTACAGAAGCTCTTTTCACAGTAACAAAACACTGGGTGCAAAGTAGATGCCCTTTAATTGAGGAGGGACTCAACAAATTGTAGTACATAAATGCTGTAGAATCCTTCTTTGCTGTAGGAAACAATGAATATGAAGAATACAGAGAATCATGGAAAGACTCCCATTAACTGATGCGGAAGTAAATAGAGTGAAGAACATAATATACACAGTGGTTATAACAACGTAAATGGAAAGAGGAATAACCACAAAACAATCAAAACTGAATGTTGTGAAATGATAAAGAACAAAACTGGAGCCAAACAAGAGTTAGAAGACACATCCCCACTATTGCTTTGCAGGGGTTGAGTCCATTGGTGCAGAAAGAAGAGGCAGGAGAAGATACTTCTCTCCCACTGCATTGGAGGTGTCAGGATCCACTGGCATGGAATACTGAAGAGACAGTCGGGTGATACAGTGGATAGAGCATAAGGCTTGGAGTCAGGAAGACCTGAGTTCAAATCTGTCATCAGACATTTACTAGCTGTGCGACCCTGGGCAAGTTAGTTAACCTTAATTTCCTCATCTGGGAAGATGGGATTAATAAGGGCACCTAACTCCTTGGGTGGTTGTGAGCATCAAATGAGCTGATAATTGTAAAGCACTTAGCATGGTGCCTGGCTCATTGTAAGTATTACATAAATTTTATCTATTATTATAATCATTATCATTATTATTATTATGTAAAATATCAGATTTTTAGAATCTAGTTTTGCTAAGTTTTTTTTAATTCTTAATTATAAGGAGGGGGAAGATAGAGGAAGAAATTTAGGCAATTAAAAATAAAAGATATTAAAATATATTTTTAAAAATCATGTTGACAATTTTTTTGGAATTCATGGAAAATATTTATATACATTCTTTTCTTCCTAATGTAACCCACAGTGAAAATCTTGGCATAATCACCTAATGCCCTGCCCAGCTTCTCATCTCCCAACTAGATGACCCTGCTACATTGCTTTACTTCCTGTGCTAACAGGCTAACAGGTGTTACTACAATCAGAAAGGCAGGTTTGTGGGATGGGAAGGTAACAGCTGCAGCCAATGATCCTCATAAGTATATTAGAAATGTGTATTAATCTGAGAGTACCTATAGGCAGCAGATAAAAAAGTAAGTCTGAACTTGCGAGTACCCTGGTCCAACAAAAAAGCTTGGCAAGTCTTCTCTAACTTATACTCTTTGACAGTTTTTTGGGGCACTATGAGGTCCAGCATCTTGCCCATAATCATAAGCCTAGACAGTATATATCAAAAGCAAGACTTGAATCCGGGTCTTCCTCACTCCAAGGCTAACCTCCACACCAGGCTGCTACTCCTGGCCATTATAATGTGGTGTTTTGGAAAGCAAGGGAGAAAGGGAGAAGAATGAGATTTCCTTGTGGCACGAAAGTACACCTCTGAGGAGTCTGCTACAAAGTAGAATGGAAAAAGGAAGAGAAAGTCTATGATGATCCTAAAAGAGCTAACTGTTACACCAAGTTTCTGCCACTCCTCCTTGGCAGGTAAAATTCTCAGACCTATCGCGATTCCACGTAAAACCAGGACAGCTAATGATATGGGCAAAGGTCAAGAGTTTTATAAGAAGGAGTGGTATCTCCTTTAGTTGACAAAAATTCTATACATTTTTAGCATAGACGTTTCCAGACATCTGTTCTATATAAGGGACAGGTGGTAGGTGGGAAAAGGTGGGATATCTAGAGCAGAAACAATCTGCCAGAAAGTATGCCCAGGAAAACAATGAGACTTTCTAGATGATAGACACTCTGACAGACATTCCTGGTTCCCTCTGTGACTCCTTCTCCATGTTGAGATTCCTTTTTACAAGAATGTCCTTCCCCATATCCCGTATGGATGTGTTGAATCAACCTCCTGTGTCTTCTGCCACACAGATTCCCAGCTTTGTTTGGTTATCAGAGAGACTCCATCTTCATTGAATCAGACGATGACCTCTAAATAACCCCCCCTCCACTGATATGCCCTCCACTTTGGTACTACAGCTATCATACCTGTGCAACAGATTCGCAACACTTAATCAAGCCTAAATAAGCCTGTCTTTTAACTTATAATGAGTACTTAACCCAGCCAATAACAGCAATCCTGTACATTTTCAACACCCTTGAAAATTGGTTGTAACTTGTAATTCATTATTCAAATCATTACACATTCATCATGCATATACAGCAAATTGATATTTCTAATGAATTCTCACTCTTGTATTCTCTCTGATCATGGAGTAAAATTGGAATCCCATTATTCTAAAGCACATACTTCAGATCTGATTGCTCAACCCCCATCAGTGAGATTTAAAAGATCATGGAAAATGAGAGAGGTGCCATTTGTTGTTCAGTCATGTCCAACTTTTCACAACCCCATATTGGGTTTTCTTGGCAGAGGTGAAATGGTTTGTCATTTTTTCTCCAGCTTATTTTATAGATGAGAAACTGAGGTAAACAGAGTTAAGTGACTTGCCCATGGTCATAGCTAGTAAGTGTCTGAGGCTGGATTTGAACTCATGAGATGAGTCTTCCTGATTCCAAGCTCAGTGCTCTATCCACTGCACCACCTAGCTACCTAATTGGGTTGTGTCTGACTCATTTTGACTCCATTTCTATTCTTCTTGGCAAAGACATTGGAGTGGTTTGCCATTGCCTTCTCCAGCTCATTTTACAGAAGAGAAAACTGAGGCAAACAGAGTTAAGTGGCTTGCTCCAGGTCACACAGCTAGTAAGTATCAGAGGCCAGATTTGACTCCAAGGCTGACACTCTAGCCACTGGGCTACATAGCTGAAGGACTAGAGATAAGCAAATGTTCTAATTTTCAAAAGAGGAAGAGGATGAAATCTGCAAACTACTGGCCCCTACTATTGGGGGCAGCCAGTCCTCCATCCCCTCAAAGGGGGTGGAACAGGAGTGTCTTCTCATATCTCTCCCTTTAAACCATGCTTGTTCATTATAATTTTGCAAAATTCACTTTTTGGTTTTTGTGTGTGATTATTCTTTCTACTTATATTGTAATTATTGTGTTATTGTATTGATAGCTCTACTTATTTCATTCTGCATCAGTTTGTGTAAATCTTTCACTGCTTTTCTGCATCCATCACATTCATAATCTCTTATAGCATAGTAATACTTCATTATATTTAGATACCAAAGCTTCCTCACCATTCCTCAATCAAAGGACATCTATTTTGTTGCCAATTCTTTGCTACGACAAAAAAGTGCTATTATAAGTATTTTGATGTATATAGGGACTTTATTCTTATCAATGGCCTCCTTGGGGTATCAGCCTACTTATGGAATCTCTGGGTCAAAGAATATGGATATTAGCCAACTTATGTCCATAATTCCAATTTGGAATTATTTGTATATTGGAATTATTTGTAAAAATCTAAATTGCTTTCCAAAATGGAAAGCATTCAGAGCTCCACCAAAAATGAATCAGTATGCGTAATTCACACAACCCCTCCAACACTTCCCTTCCCTTTTTGTTTCTTCCACATTATGAAGAATGAAATTACCATTAAGACAAGACAAGAAGTTCTTAGCTGCTCATATTTGGGCAGAGAGGACATTACAGCAGATATGCAGATAATTGAAGTTTCCCATCACTATTACATCATGTCTCTGTTCCAAACTTGTCACCTATTTCCCAAAGTCCTCACATACTCCCTATTTCTGTTCAGACATTCTGTAGCATACTATGATGACAAAATCTCTTCTGCTTCTCCATACTTTGCCCAAATATTCTCCCTAATGCTTTCCCCATATGGTTCCTAGATTTCCTCACATCATTGGCAATATCTCCTTAATATGTAATGCTATGTAAAAAGATAAACAGGAAAGAGAAATCATAAGGGATTCAATAAGGTTGAACTGTTTACATTTCTATATGGAAAGAAAATACTGTAAGTCCTAAGAACTTTATCATTATTTGGGCAGGGCACAGGTGTGAGTTGACTATGATGGAATGTAAAATAATAATATATAATAAAATAATAAAATTAAGGGCTGAGAAAGAGGGATGTAGTAGGAGAAAGGGGAAGGGAAAAGAAGAATAGGGTAAATTATCTCATACAAAAGAAGCATGAAAAGCTTTTACAGAGGAGGGGAAGATGAGGGCTGAGGTGGCAGGCAAGCTTGAACCTTATTTTATCAAAACTGGCTCAAAAAGGGAATAACATACACACTCATTCAGATATAGAAATCTATCTTCACCCACAGAAAAGTAGAAGATGTGGGGGCAGGGTAAGAGAAGAGAGGACCAATAGAAAAGAGTATGGATTGGGGGAGGTGGTAGTCAGAGGCAAAACACTTTTGAGGAGGAACAGAGTGAAATGAGAGAGAGAGACACAGACACAGAGGCAGAGAGACAGACAGAGACAGACAGACAGAGGGACAGAGACAGAGAGACAAAGAGAGAAGGATAAACAAGAGAAAAATAGGATGGAGGGAAATACACAGTAAGTTATCATAACAGGGTAAATGTTTACAACAAATTTCTCTGATAAAACCTCATTCTCAAAAATGTAGAGAAGTGAGTCAAATTTATAACAATACAAGTCATTCCTCAATTAATAAATGGTCAGAGGCTATGAATAGGCAGTTTTCAGATAAAGAAATCGAAGTTATCTATGGTCATATGAAAAAATGCTCTAAATCACTATTGATTAGAGAAATGCAAATTAAAACAATTCTGAGGTACTACCTCACAGCTATCAGACTGGCTAACATGACAGAAAAGGAAAATGACAAATATTGGAAGGATATGGGAAAATTGGGGCACTAAAGCACTGTTGGTAGAGTTTGAACTAATCCAACCATTCTGGAGATCAACTTGGAACTATGCCTAAAGGGCTATAAGACTGTGCATACCCTTTGACTCGGCAATATCACTACTAGATCTATTTCCCAAAGGGATCAAAAGAAGGAAAAGGACTATTTGTACAATATTTATAACAGCTCTTTTTATGTTGGCAAAGAATTGGAAATTGAAGAGATGTCCATCAATTGGGGAATGGCTAAACAAGTTATGGTATAAGATCATGATGGCATACTATTATGCTATAAGAAATAATGAGTAGGATGCTTTCAGAAAAACCTGGAAAGACTTACATGAACTGATGTAAAGTGAAGTGAGAAGAACCAGGAGAACAGTGTACACAGTAACAACAATATTGCATGATTATCAACTGTGAATGACTTGGCAATTCTCAGTAAATACAATGATCCAAGACAATTCTGAAGAACTTATGATGAAAATGATATCCACCTCCAGAGAAAGAATTGATGGAGTCTGAATGCATGTTGAAACATACTTTTAAAAAATTTTTGTCTATATTTTCTTTTGCAACATGGTTAATATAGAAATATGTTTTGCATGACTTCACATGTATAACCTATGTCAAATTGCTTGCCTTATCAAAGAGGGGGAGGGGAAGGAGAGAATTTGGAACTCAAAAAAAAAATTTAAAACATTTAAAATTGTTTTTCCATGTAATTGGAAACATATTTTTTTAAAAAATATGTGATACTATCCAACCACCATCCTTCTTTGCCCATTCTTTTTCTTTTGAATAGGGTAGACCCATCCAGAATCAGGGTCCAGTCATTGGTCTCATCCCATCATGTACCTGTGAAACCTATGATATCAATTTTTGTCTTTATCCACTATAGTGGTAGGGAACCTATGGCCTTCTAGATATTTGGGTGTGGCATTTTGACTGAGTCCAAGTTTTATAGAACAAATTATTTTATTAAGGGGATTTGTTCTGTGAAGTTTGGATGCAGTCAAAAGGCCACACTTGAGGACCTAGAGGGTCACATGTGGCCTCGAGGCCATGGGTTCCCCACCCCTGAACTAAGATGTCTAATTCCTCTTGTTTGTTGCCTAAACTTTAGCTACTTGTGTATAAACAACTGAAGGCATAGCTTTTGCTCCTAGCTACTTTCTTGGATTTTATCTCCTATGAACTGAATATCTCAGCTACAACACTTACTTCTTTGTAGCTATTCTCTACGGTATCTAATTTGCAGGATATAAATAAAGTCTTCCCCCTACTTCATCCTTTTTAGGATAACTCTTCACACTTGTCACTTCTAAATTCAACTCACTCCTGTTTCTCACATACACACTTCCCTCTCCTATATATTCCTACAAATACATTACTTCTTAAACCTTTTTTCCCCACACACCAAGGGCAAGCTTCTACCACCAAACCACTTATGAACACCAGCAATGAGTGTGTCCTGATGCTTCTGAAATAGTCTCTGAAATTAATTAACAGCCTGGCTCGTCTTTATTGTTTGAGATGGAAATGTGATTTATATTCACTTCCCTGAGTATTATAAAAGGTAGATCTGCCACAACATATAAAATATTCCGATATCTGAGTACTTCACTGGATTCTTGATTTCATTAAGGGTACCCATTCCAATGAAGCATATCGTCATCCATCCATGCCTTCTCATCTTATGTGATTCTTTCCCACATTTACCTATTAATTTTCCAATTCAGATCTACGTGTTGCAAGCCAGTTCTTGTAATATTTCACAGACGCAGATGTGGCCCTCAGACCGCCTCTCTTACATGTTGTTCTCACTACATGACCTACTTACATTTATGAAACTCAGTCAACGAATATGCTGCTGACTAACTCCCCCCATGAACCATTATTGATAACCCTTACTTCTCAAAGATTATATATACTAGCAGAGCACAAGCTTTACCAGATCTACTGGGCTATTTGAGGCACATTCTAAGCTCTAAGAGGTTCATTTCCAGTAGGTTGGCCTTAAAGTGATGAATTATTTAGCAGGGCTAAAAGGGCAAAGAAGCTGTATTAGAAATAGGAGAGAGAGAAATATATCTTGGTTTCTAATAAACAAACCAAAAATATGAAATACTAGCAAAGCTCAGAAAATCTACACATGCCTATGTTCAGCTATTCATATTCAACTTAACCAGACCCCTATGAAGGGCATAAATAATCAGGCTAACTTGAGAGTTCAGGCCTCCACAAAGACATTGCCTATCTGAATGGATTTGGCATGGTTTTATTAGCTGTTGAATGTTATGTCCATTCCGGGGACAGCCTACAGAGATCAAATGACTTTAATATAGTCGGCTTTCCAAGCGCATTCAGCCTCAAGCTGCTCACTGAAGATATTTCAAACAGTCAGTGAAGTTAAAGCATTTTCATTAACTTGAATCAATTCCTAACACTGTGCAGTCTGCCAAACTAGTTATTAGCCTTTCAGAGGATGTCGGTCTTTGCAACAACCATTAGAACACACGTTATTTTTCAAAAAAAAAGTAAAGCCCTTGCTAGGGGGGATGGGGGAAGGGTGGAGAATGGAAACAGGCACAGTTGATATGGGAATTTAGGAACACAGTGAATCCAGTGCTATGGCATATGAATGCCACGGCTTATTAGCCTTGCCTACTTTCTCATTTGGAGTTTCTAAGAGGATAAAACAAATGATTCCCATAAAAAGCTTCAGGGCCTTTAAGCTGGGCAGAACCTTAGATGATATAATTAGAGAAGCTTCAAGGTACAGAATTTGGGAGATTGAGAAAGATCTAAAAAAGGACACAACGGGTTTAAAGCAGTAACTATTACTTCTGTCTACAAGCAACATGATTAATAATAATTGACATTTGCATAATGTCTTCATAAAAAAATTCAGTTAATTTATAGTTTACAAAATGCTTTAAATACATTATTTCATTTGATCCTCACAACCTTACTTGATAGGTTGTACTATTATCCTTCCTTATTTTACATATGAAGAAACTGAAGCTCAGAAATTATAAGAAGACCAGGTTCACACATATCATCTTATTTAAGCTTCAAAATTACCCTATTAGGTAAATATTACAGGCAGCAATATCTCCATTTTACAGATGAGGTTCACCATGGTTAAATGACTTGCCAATACCCAGCTAGTAAGCATCAGAGGTGGAAATACAAGGTGATAAAGTGAGCAAGACAGTGAGATCAATGGATGCTTCTCCATGATGATTCATGGTTCAAGAATTTATTCAACTAAGTGATTTCCGAGGGCCTTGGTCCTATGTGGTTTAACATTTTTATCAGTCTCTTTGATAAAGGCATAAATGACATGTTCATAAAATTTTCAGATGACACGAAGCTGAAGGGATGAATGACACAGTAGATGACAGATTTAAGATCCAAAAGAGCTTTCACTGGGATGAATCTAATAGGATGAAATTCAATAGGGATAAATAGAAAGTCATGCACTTGGCTACCAAAAAAATCAATGTAAACTAGTATAAGATGAAAGAGATAAAGTTAAGCAACAATTCTAGAAAAGCTCTGGAAGTATTAGTAGAGTCTAAGCTCAATACAAGTCAGCAAAGTGGTAGCCAAAAAATCTAGTTCAGTTTTGGGCTTTGATAGAGAATTATAGCTTTCAGGAATACCAAGGTGACAGTCCTAGTGGACTTTGCCCTTATCAGCCCTCATCTGGCATATTGTGCTTAATTCTGAACATTATCATTTTAAAATGACATTGATCAGCTGGAGAGCATTGTCCAGAGGAAGGCAATGAGGACCACGAAGGGCCACAGTTTATGTTGTACGAGGGTTGGTTAAAACAACTAGAGATTTTAGCCTGCAGAAGAGATGATTCGGGGAAGATGACAAGTAGAAGCGGGATTATGCTTGTTCTATATGTCACCAGAGGAACAATGGGTAGAAGCTGAAAAGAAGCCAGTTTAGTCTTGATATTAAAAAACCACTGCTTAAAAGTGAGAGCTGTCCAAATGAATTGCCTCAAGAAGTATTGGGTTTATCTTCCTTGAGGGTCTTCGATCATAGGCTAGACAGCTACTTATCACATATGTCATAGTGAAGATTTCTTTTGCCTGTGAGATTGGCTGAATAGCCAGAGTTGCCTGTCATTCTGTGAGGTCCCTTCCAACTCTCAAATTCTGTTACACAGTTCTGACATGTCATTTCATAGACTTGTTGGCTGACTGATCATTTTACCCATATTAACAATGGGTTTCACAAGTGCCGAATGGCTTCCCCAGTGAATAGCTGAGTAGCTCAGTGGGAATGACAGGCTTGAAATACAAAAGAACTACACTGAAAAGTTAATATTTTAATGGATGCATGATGTCATCAATGTGAATATTTTCTCTACCTGCATAATGCCTCCTCATTCTGTGTGCTTATTATCTATACTGACCTTCCCCCATAAACTCTCTACAGGTGATCTACCTAATGCACTTTCTCTGAAACCCCACCCTTTAATGAACATAAGAATTTTGTAGATATCAGTGTCACACTCAGGTCGCTCATCTGCAGTTATTCCTTATTCTCAGTATGTGACTGGCCCTATTCCTTTCTGTTAACACATTTTCTTGATGCTGCACTTTTATTATTTGTTTTGTGAAAATTATCATTAGCAATATCATTAGTTAATAATTACATTGGATTTTTCATCTCATTGCTAACTCATTTTAAGTCAAGAAGCCTGCTTACACCCATTATACACCTCTCCATTGCTATTGGGATCACTTATAATTTTTATTCTTTGAAGAGTGTCATGTTCCATGATCCAAAGCCATTCGGCATCACAAATCAATCTGTCACCAAACATTTATTTAGAGCTTGCTATGTGTTAGGCACTATTCTAAGCACTGGGGATAAAAAGAAAGGCAAACAGTCTCTGCCCACAGAAAGTATACATTCTAATGGAGGGAAACAATACCCAAAAAATACACACATGTTATTTATGGGGTAAATGGAATGTAAGAGGGAAGCCCAAGAAAAGCCTCCCATAGAACATATCATTTCTCATTACCAGGAGAATACAAAAGATGTAATTCTGCATCAAGCAATAGTTTGAGATAATTGAAAAAATTGCACAGTTTTCCAAAAGTTATCCAACCCAAACTCTTTCCTGCTATTCAATTCTGGAACTCTTTCATTATCCATCTGCAGTGCCTATCCAAGATATAGATATTGATGGACTAATTCAATGAGCTGCCCCTCTAAATTCATATCATATCCTGAGCAACATTCCTTCTTCATTCATTTATTTTTTCCCTAAGAGGATGGCTACTTTTTGACCCTGTTGATTTCATAAAGGAGGTGTTTCTGTACCAGACCTTGATGTAAATAGCACAAGTGCTTATCCAGAGGCAGAAACAATGGGAGAATCTCATCTGCAGGAAAAGCCTTTTCCATTAAGAGTGTGTGCAAAATAGTCTCCACTGACAAATCTATTTTCAGTGGTAGGTCTTCCTGTTTTGTGCCTCATTTACTACATATCTTTGGTAGATCCTAAAGCAATGTTATTTTCACTGTGATTTTACCCATTTGTAGAGTCTGAACCTCAATGAGAGAAAACTTTAGCCCTTGAAAGTGTCTATTATTCTACTGAGTTATGAATTTGTGTAAGATGAGTGATCAAGAGAGTCAATGATCAGTTTGAAGAATTTCCCAACCAATCTGATGAGATTTTAGGTCATGAACCATTGTTTAGAGACAACTAGTGGGCACCACCTAAAATTGATCATTGACTCCCCAATAACCCTGATTTACAAAAGAATTTGGCTCAGAAAAATTAAGTTTTGGTCACCCCATTATACTTTTTTATAACTAACAATTTTTTTAGGCTTTATCATGTATGCTCTGCATCTTCCAGTCAATTATATGACTGTGAGAATGAAGTCTTCTGAAGAAAAATTGTCTGTTACAACTTAACTGTTACTTTCTCATATTTTCTTCAAGGATGCTCTAAATACATGCACAGATCTTTCTCATAAAGGTTTTAAAGAGAAGAGTTGGGAAGTTGCTGATATCATGGTTTTGTTGTTAGTACCACCTAAGATATATTTCCTTTAGAAACTCCTCCCCTATTCAGTAATATGAAATTCAATCCTAGGAAACCATCTAAAACCCCAAGTTTTAGTCTCACCTAAAATACCATCTTCTACAGGAAACCTCTCCCAATTGCTCTTAATTCTAGTACCTTCCCTCTTTTAATTATTTTTATTTATCTCGTATATAGCACATTTCTACATATTTACCTGCCTGTTGTCTCCCCCACTGCTCCTTTTGTATTGGCTCTTTTTGTATCTCCAGCACTTGGCACAGTGCCTGGAACGTACTAAGTGCTTAATAAATGTATATTGTCTAAATGACAAGATTGGCACAAGAATTCCATGAATACGACTATAAGATACTCTTTACAAAAATTAAGACAGACAAATAATTGGAAAAAGATTAACTGCCTGTGGTTTGGCTATGCCAATATAATAAAAATGCTATCGCTCCTTTAGTTGATGTATAGATTTCAGTATTGTATGTATCAAACTATCAAAGAGTTACCTTATAGAACTAAATAAAATAATAACAAAATCCATCTAGAGGAACAAAATGTCAAAAAAAATTTAGACAAATAATGATAAAAAAAAGTGCAAAGGAAGGATATTTAGCAATACTACATCTCAAAGTACATTTAAAAGCATTAATAATCACTGGTTTAAAAACTAGAAAATTTGATTAAAAACTGATTAGGTATACAACCTCCAGAAGTAATAAAAAAGTAGCATAATGTTTGATGAGCCCAGGAATATTATAAATAATAACAATAGCTAGCATTTATATAGTGCCTACACTATGCCAGGTAATGTATCAAAGCACTTAATAAATATTATCTCATGTTAGCCTTACAACAATTCTGGTAAGTAGATGCTATTACTATCCCCATTATACAACTGAGGAAACTGAGGCAGACAGAGATTTGTGACTTGTCTAGGATCATATGGCTAATAAGTATCTGAGATCAGATTTGAAGTCAGGTCTTCCTGACTCCAAGCCCAACTTTCTAACCACTATGCAACCTCAGATGAAGTAAAAACTTACTGTTAAATAAATTTTTCTGACAAAAACTAGAAAGTAGTATGAGGGAAATTAGTCTTAGACCAATATCTTAGAATATATACCACTACAAACTCCAAATGGATATTAAATTTAGATACAAAGGTCGTATCACAAGCAAATTAGAGTATCTATCAAGGAAGCAGCTTTAACAACTCTGGGTAGGGGGGAGTTCACAACCAAATGAAGATTAGATGAGATCCCAGGAGATAAAACTAACAATTTTTGTTCACATAAATTTTAAAAATTCTTGCACAAACAAAATCAATGCAGCTACAACTAGAAGGAAAAGATCTGGGGGGAGGTTTGGGATTTAGCAGCAAGTTTTCTGATAAAGATCTAATAACTAAGACATGTTGAGAATTGATACAAATATATAAGAATAAGTCATTCATCAATAGATAAATGGTTAAGATATATGAAGAAGCAAGTCCCAAAAATAAAACAAAAAGTGACACATTATCAACAACCATATAATATTCCAGATAAAATATTGCAGATTATTCATAGTAGAAAAATGTATATTAATACAATTTTAAAGTCTCATCTTATAGCCATGAAATTGGAAAAGATGACCAAAAAAATTACACTTGTTGAAGAGACTATAGTAGGAAAACATGCTAATGTGTTATTGGTGGAGTTGTGTCTTAGTCATACCATTCTGGAAAGTAATTTGGAGCTATACCCAAAAAGCCATAAATAAGAGTATACCCTTTGACCCAGAAATATCATTAGTAGGCATGTCACCTCAAAGTGAGCAATGAAAGCAATGATCAATATGTACAAAAAAATATGTATAATAGCAACTTTTTCTAATAGCAAGGAATTGAAAATAAAGTATCTGTAAATTGGAGAACAGTTGAACTACTTAGGTATATGGACATAATCAAATATTGATTTTTCTCCATTATTTTATTTGTTTTCTCAATTACATGTAAGAAAAATTTAACATTCTTTTTTAAATTTTAAATTCCACACTCTCTAACTTCCCCTTTAGCTCCCCCATCCTTGAGAAGGCAAGCAATTTGATACAGATTATCCATGTTAAGTCATGCAAAACATATTTCCAAATTATCCATGTTGCAAAAAAAGAAAAAAGAAAATCTAAAAAGTATTCATGCTCCATCAGTTTTTTTTCCTCTGGAGACAGTTAACATCTTTCATCTTTAGTCCTTTGAAATTGCCTTGGATCATCGTATTGTATTATTGGTCATAATAGCTAAGTCATTCACAGTTGCTCATAATACATTATTACTGTTACTGTGTACAATGTTCTCCTGGTTCTGCTCACTTCACTTTGCATCAGTTCATATAAGTCTTTCCTGATTTTTCTAAAACAATCCTTTTCATCATTTCTTATAGCACAATTGAATATTGTTGCAATCATATACAATAATTTCTTCAGGCACTTCCCAATTGATGAGCATCTCCTCAATTCACAATTCTTTGCCACCACAAAAAAGAGCTGCTCTAAATATTTTTGTATATATGGGTCCCTTTCCTTTTTCTTTGATCACTTTGGAACACATAAATAGTAGTGGCATTGCTGAGTCAATTTTATATGTGCAATTTTATCGACACATAGTTCCAAATCGCTCTACAAAATGATTGGGATCAGTTCACCAGTCCACCAAGAGTACATTAGTGTCCTATTTTTCCCATACCCTCTCCAATATCTGTTATTTTCCTTTTCTGTCATAATAGCTAACCCAACAGGTGTGAGGTGATTCCTCAGAGTTGTTTTAATTTGTGTTTCTCTAACCAATAGTGATTTAGAGCATTTTCACATGACTATAGATAGCTTTAATGTATCCTTCTTAAAACTGCCTGTTCATATCCTTTGACCATTTATCAATTGGGGGGTGAATCATGTTATAAATTTGACTCAGTTCTCTAGGTATTTAAGAAATGAGGCCTTTATCAGAGAAACTTGCTGTAAGTTACCACCTGTCCCCAGTTTCCTGTTTTCCTTCTAATCTTGGCTGTATTGGTTTTGTTTGTACAAAACCTTTTTAACTTAATGTAATCAAAATTATCAATTTTACATCCCATAATGCTCTCTATCTCTTGTTTGGTCATAAATTCTTCCCTTTTTCATAGATTTGACAGGTAAAATTTTTCATGCTCCCCTAATCTGCTTATGATATCACCCTTTATGCCTAAAGCCTGTACTCATTTTGATTTTATCTTGGTATACAGTGTGAGTTATTGGCTTATAATGAGTTTCTGTCAAACTGCTTTTCAGTTTTCCCAGTGATTTGTTAAATTTATCAAATACTGAGCTTTTGTTCCAATACCTTGGATCTTTGGATTTATCAAACACTATATGACTATAGTCATTTGCTACTGTGTATTGCATGCCTAATCTACTCCATTGTTCTTCCAGACAAAATTTGTAATTGTTTTTTCTAGCTCTATAAAATAGTTTTTGGTAATTTGATGTGGCACTGATTAAGTAGACTAATTTACATTGAATTGTCACTTTTATTATATTGACTCAGCCTACTCCTGAGCAACCAATATTTTTCCAATTGTTTGGATCTAACCTCATTTGTGTGAAGTGTTTTATAATTGCATTCATATAATTCCTAGGTTTGTCTTGGCAGGTAGACTCCCAAGCATTTTATATTTTCTGAAGTTATTCTAAATAGAATTTCTCTTTCTATCTCCTCTTGCTGGACTTTGTTGGTAATATATAGAACCTCTGATGATTTATGGAGGTTTATTTTATATCCTGCAACTTTGCTGAAGTTATTAACTATTTAAGCTAGTTTTTTAGTTGATTCTCTAGGATTTCCAAATATATCATTATATCATCTGCAAAGAATGATAGTTTTATTTCCTCGTTGCCTGTTCTAATTCCTTTAATTTCTTTTTCTGGGGATTTTGAGACTTCTGGGAGCCAAAATGGTTAAGTAAACAGTAAATCTCTATAACTCTCCCATATTCACCTCCAAACAACCATAAAATAGTGCCCCCAAAACAAATCCTGGTACAGAAGAAAAAGATGAGATGAGATGAAACGATCTTTTAGCCTAAGAAACTTGGAAGACAGGCAAGAAAGGTCTGTTTCACTTGAATTAAAGGGAAATGGAGGCCAGGATAAGAAGCGTCCCAGCAAGCTAGCAGCAAGCCCCACCTCAGGAAACCAATGGGAGATCCTGAGCCCAAAACCAGGAACACCCCCCCCCACCGCAAGTGCCTCAGCATAGTCAGGGGAACCAGCAGACTCCAGCTCCTAGAACCACCACATGCTTCAACACAGCCCCAGGCAAACAGGCATCCTCCAGTGGCCAGACCTCCATGTATTTCAGTGTAGCCCCAGGAAAAAAGAAATACCCAACTGGCCTCAGCACATGCCAGACACCAGCACAAGGCCATCAACTCAGCACCAGGTAAGCTGCCAGACCCCTACAGCCTCCAGCAGTATTCACCACCTCCTACCCCACCACCTCAGTGCAGCACCAGACATTAGGGTCCCCCATGGGTCTCAGGGCAATATCAGTGCAGTACCAGGTAAACAGCCAGGACCTGCAGCCCCTGGTAAAAGACGCCTGAGACAGTGCCTCTTCCACCCTGAAAGCACAGCCCAAATTTAAAAGAAAGGAAGAAGGCCAAAAAGAATGAGTAAAAAAAACATTAAAAAAAGAATCTGACCATAGAAAGTTATTGTGGTGACAGAAAAGACCAAGACACAAACTCAGAAAAGAACAACAATGTCAAAACGCCTATAGGCAAAACCCTAAAGAAAAATGGGAAGTGGTCTCAAGCCCAGAAAGAACTCAAGGAAGAGCTCAAAAAGCTGCTTAAAAATTAAATAAGAGAGGCAGAAGAAAAATTGGGAAAAGAAGTAAGAGTGGTGCAAAAGAAATGTGAAAAAAAGAATCAACAGCTTGGAAAAAGAAAACAATTGCTTAAAAAGTAGAATTGGCTAGATTAAAAGAAGATACACAAATCTGCTGAAGAAAACAACTCCCTAAAGAGTACAATTGGCCCAGGGGTGAAGAGCCTGAAGGCCATGTGTAACCTTCTAGGTCCTCAAGTGAGGCCCTTGAATCCAAACTTCACAGAACAAATCCCGTTAATAAAAGGATTTGTTCTATAAAACTTGGAGTCAATCAAAAGGCTGCATCCAAAGACCTAGAAGGCCACACGTGGCCTCAAGGCCTCAGGTTCCCCACACTTGAATCAGCCAAATGGAAAAGGAAGTATAAAAGCTAACTGAGGAAAACAACTCTTTAAAAGTTAGAATTGGGCAAGTGGAAGCTAATGACTCTATGAGACATCAAGAATCAACCAAACAAATTCAAAAGAATGAAAAAAACAGAACAAAATGTAGAGTACTTCACTGTAACAACAACTGACCTGGAAAACAAATCCAGGAGAGACAATGTCAGAATCATTGGACTATCTGAAAGCCTTAATCAAAAGGAGGACCCAGACAGCATCTTTCAAGAAATTATAAAGGAAAATTGCCCTAATATCATGGAACCAGAGGGCAAAATGGGCATCGCAAGAATCTGCCAATCACCTCAGGAAAGATATCTCAAAATAAAAACTCGAAGGAACATTATAGCCAAATTACAGAACTATCAGGTCAAGGAAAAACTACTGCAAGTGGCCATAAAGAAACAATTAAAATATCAGGGAATCACAATCAAGGCATCATATGTCTTAGCAGCTTCAACATTAAAGAATCAGAGGTCATAGAGTATTCCTTGAGGCAAAGGAGCTAAGACTACAGCCAAGAATCACCTGCCCAGTGAAATTAAGCATAATACTCCAGGGTAGGGGGGGAATGGTCATTCAGTGAAATAGAGGGATTTCAAGCTTTCATAAGGAGACCAGAATTGAACAAAAAATTGATCTCCAATATCAAGACCTGAGAATAGCCTAAAAAAGTAAAAAAGGGAAAAGAAAACATAAGGGATTCAATGGAATTGAACTATTTACATCTGTACGTGGGAAGATGACACTTGTAATTGTTTAAAATTGTACCACTAATTGCACAGCTAGAATGAATATACATATACAGAGGTGCAGTTATAAGGTGAATTTTAAGGAATAACATAAAAAATTAAAGGATGAGAAGGAGGAGTACACTGGGTATAGAAGGCAGAAAGAGATAGAATGGGGTAAATTATTTCACATTAAGAGATGTGAAAAACATTACAGTGGAGGGAATAATGGAAGGGTGGGCAATGGGCATCAATTGAACCTTACTCTCATCGGTATTGGCTCAAAGATGGAATAAAATTCACAATCAGTTGAATATGGAAATCTATCTTATCCAACAGAAAAGTAGTAAGGAATGAAATTAAGTAAGGGATTGGGGGCTGACAGAAAAGGGGGCAGATCAGAGGAGGTGGTAGACAGAAGCAAAACACTGTTAAGTAGGGAAAGGTTGAAAGGAGAGAAAGAACAAACAGGAGGAAAAATAGGATGGAGAGAAATACACAGCTAATAATCATAACTGTGAATGTGAATTGGATGAACTCTCTCAAAAAATGGAAGCAGATAGCAGGGTGGATCAAAAAACATAATCCTACAACATGTTATTTGTAAGAAACACACTTGAAGCGGAGAGACACACACAGAGGCTGGAGCAGAATCTATCATGCTTCAGCTGAAGTAAAAAAAAAATAATGCAGGGGTAGCAATCCTGATCTCAGACAAAGCAAAAGCAAAAATTGAATTAATTAAAAAAGAAAAGGAAAGAAACTACATCTTGCTAAAAGGTACCATAGACAATGAAGTAATATCAATACTAAACACATATGCACCAAGTGGTATAGCATCCAAATTCTTAAAGGAGTAGTTAAGTGAGTTATAGGTTCATGACCAAACAAGAAATAGAGAGCATTAAGAAATGAAAAATAGATAATTTTAATTATATTAAATTAAAAAGCTTTTGTACAACCAAAACCAATGCAACCAAGATTAGAAGGAAAGCAGAAAGCTAAGAAATAATCTTTACAGCAAGTGTCTCAGATAAAGTGCTCGTTTCTCAAATATATAGAGAACTGGGTCAAATTTACAAGAATACAAGACTTTCTGCAATTGATAAATGGTCAAGAGATGTGAATAGGCAGTTTTCAGATGAAGAAATCAAAGTTATCTAGAGGCATATGAAGAAGTGCTCTAAATCACTTTTGATGAGAGAGATGCAAATAAAAATGGCTCTGAGGTACCACCTCACACCTATCTGATTGGCTAA
>CM053624.1:53746233-53759255 GCA_028646595.1 Phalanger gymnotis
AAAAAAAAAAATCTGTTCTATCAAGAAACTCCCAGCCTAAAAAGGGAGACTTGCAAGCAACTAAGAACAAACAAGATATTCTTTGGGCAGTAGGGAGTACTACCCTGGATGGCACTATTCTACTAGACTTAGAGCCCTGGAAGACCAGAGTTCAAATCTAGCCTTAGATACTTCCTAACTGTGTGACCTTGGGCATGTCACTTAACTTCTCTTCCTCTTAGTTTCTTCATCTATAAAATAGGGCTGATAGTAACAGCACTCACCTCCCAGGGTTGCTGTGGGGATCAAATGAGATAATAATTGTAAAGCATTTAGCACAGTGTCTGGCACATAGTAAGCACTATATAAAAGTCATCATTATTATAATAATAATAATATTGGATAAATTGGAGGTAGTCTCAGAGGGAAAGCACTAGAATTAAGGAGGACTGGGAAAGGCTTCTGGCACAAGGTGGGTCTGTAGCTGAGACTTGAAAGAAGCAAAGGAAGCCAGGAGGAGGCAGAGGTGAGAAGGCAGGGGACACAGCCAGTAAAGATGCATTGAGTGAGAAGATAGAATGCCATGTGTGAGGAAGAGCAAAGAGGCCGGCATCACGGAGGGGAGTAAAGTGTAAGCAGACTAGGAAAGAAGAAGGACCCAGATTATGAAGGGCTTTAAAAGGCAAACAGAAAATTTGATATTTGATCCCATGAGAAATAGGAAGCCACTTGAGTTTATTGAATTGTGAGTTGGGACATGGTCAGACCTGTGCTTAAGGAAGATCCATTTGACAGCTGAGTAGAGAATGGACTGGATTGAGGAGAGAATTGACGCAAGGAGATCATCCAACAGGCTATTGCAATAGTACAGTCATAAGGTGCCACAATGGTGGCAGTATCAAAGGAGAGTCGGGGGAGTATTTGGGAGATGTTACCAAAAGAACTGTGTGTTGGCTGTCAATGGATTGGTCTAGCTAAGGTAAGATTCTCATCAGTAGAATACGAGTCACCAGATGCTAAACTGTTTCTACTATTCATCAAAACTACCTCTCAAGGCATAGGAGTAGAATGGGCTGCCTCCATTAGTAGCGTTTCCCATCACTCAGAGTCTTCCAGGCAAAGACTGAGTGACTACTTCCTAGCAATATTGTAAAGAACATTTCTGCTCTGGAAGGGGTCAGATCAACTCTCTTCCAATTCTGAAATCTGTTATTTACAACAGAATCTGCCTTGGGACTGAAAAAAATCCACTATAACAAGATTTAAAATAGCTTAGCATCAAATCATGGCTGGCCATGGAATTTAGCATTCCCTTAGGGCAAAGCAAATTCATCAGCAAAGGGCATTGAGACATGAAGTGAGGAGATATGTCTGTTACTCCAAAGTAAATCGATGGGGGGGGGGCTGTATTGTTCTTAGCTTTAGATGGAGTAAATCTCCTTGAGTACCATGTTCACCTAAACTGCAGCATCATGTTCACACCCCTAAACAAGAAAGGCTTGACCAATCAAAGCACCTCTGTAGCACTTCAAGATGGAAAAGCAGCCCTGTGCTCCAAATCCAATCTTAATCTCAAACATTTCACAGAAATCTAACCAAAGTCAAACTACAATTTCTGGAACAAGCTGAAAAGCAAAATCCTGCCTTGTGAGTATTTTTGGCATCTTACCCTTTTCAGAAATATGCTTAATTAGCGAACCTTCTATCCCATCAGGGAAGATACCCAGTTCCTTATCAGCATCATTCTGTTTTCTCTTTAACACCTATAGAAACCATTTTTTCATGTCCTTTTTTTAGTTCACTATTTTAACACCACACGAGGACAATATGACAATAGTAACACTCGATTCCCCCTCCTCTCACCATCTGTCACCAAGGCGCAGCTCTCGGGGTTGTCAGGCAAGGTTGTTGCTAAGGAAACAGCAACACATTCATCTTTCTTTCTGTCATCAGCAGATGGACACTGCTCTGCCGGTCTACGGTCTCTCCTTTCTAAAACCAGCCTTGCAACCTGCAAGAATGGAAGAATAAATGCAATTTATATATCCTACAGAGAGCATGAGCTTTTACATCCCCAAGAATTCTACTTCTCTCTCTCCTGATCTTCTGGATGAGAAACTGCTTAGGTTCCAAATTAATTTTCCCCACTTGCTTTTCCTGACTCAGCGTTGAAGGTGTCTGACTGGAAATCACACCTAGGAAGATCTTTGGCCAGGTCCAATTAATTAGGAAGCTGCAACAAGTCTCAAAAAAGGGAGACTGGGACCAAGAATGACTACATGAGTTCTTGATGGAATAAATAACTGTCAATCAACCAGATTTTCATCTTGTTCTGTGCCTCTTTAACGTATATATCATGTCAAATATTTTACTATATATTATGGTTATCCTCATGACTTATCCCCTTAATAGACTATAAATTCTTGAGAACAGAAACCCTGTCTCACCTAAACTTTGTACTTCTCTAGTGCCTAGCACAGTACTCTGCATGTGAGAACACTTAATATTAGCTGAATAGATGAAAAAGCAATTTGTAGATTGTGTTTACATTGAGACTAGACCTAACTAGGGTATGGCTGCCAGAAATTTGTCCCAGGCAATGACATGGGAAGAGGAGTAGGATATAGGGTATGATGACCATTTTATTGATAAGGAAACTGAAGAACAGAGCATTCAAATGGCTTACAGGAAGTAAGTTGAAGAGCCAGGATTGAAATATGGCTCATTGGATTCTTTTCACTATACCAAAGGATCCCTTACAACAAAAAAGCAATAAACTCAAAAGAAAATGAACAGATGAATATGGGAAAAATACATTCAGCAAAAATAAAGATGAGGATAGATACGGATCAGACTTGTGACTTCACTGATATAAAGAACTCCCTCTTCCAATGGAGGTCAGCACTTTTTCTATAATTCATAGTCAAAGAATTTCTCAAAACACTGATTCACTGAGCATCTCAGAACCAGCAAAGAGAACTCTCACTCAGGTCTTCTTGGCTTTGAGTCCAGCTTTCTATCCACTGCGCCATGTCTTTTGAAGCAAATATAGTTGGTGTAACTCTGACTTCTAGACTCTAACAGAAACTAAAAATAGATTTATAAGACTACTATCCAAACCTTGGGTAAATAAAGGCAACAGACAATTCTTAAAAGAGAAAATACCAGTGATAAATGATCACTTGGGAAAGTGTTTGGACACTTTTAGTGATCAAATAAATGCAACTAAAATATCTTTGGGATATTACATTATATCCATTAAATTGGAAAATATTATTTAAAATTATCCAAATCCCGTGTTGGCAGGTCTGTCGGGAAACAGGGACACTATTATACTGTGGAGGAAGAACTGATGGAGGACAATCTTTATTGAAAGCAGTAGGACAAGTTACAATGTGAGTCACAAAACTGATCATTCCCTTTCATTTAGGGGTTCTGCCAACAGGATTAGATAGACTCTGAGGATGTGATCAAAAAGTAAGAGGGAGAGAGGGAGGGGAAAGTGAAAAGAAGACCACTCCATACAAAAATATTCACAGCAGCTTTCTATGTAACAGACAGAAATGAAATCAGCCTGCATGTTGAGCAATTAAAGACTAAGTTGCATTGTATCAATCTTACACAATAATACTATACTAAAAAAATGGCGGAGACATAGAGGAAGACCCAGTCAAAGTGATACAAAGAAAGCAGAGCAAAATCAGAACAATAACACTCATTTGGGGTATAGACAAGTAGCAACAACTTCTAATAAGTACATGGCTGCAGAAAAGCTTGGAAAGGGGCAGAAAGAAAATGAGTTATTATATGATTAAAATATATGCTTTTTCTTTTCCTGTTTGACCAAATTTTAAAGAGTTTGGAGTTGGTGGTGTTATTTATGCTTTTGATATTTTGTTTCTTTTGTCAATATTATTAAATTTAACATCCTACGATTTTAATTCTTTTCTAGAACATGAAGAGACCTTGGACTATCTCATCTAAACTTCTCATTTTATAGATGAAGAAACTGACAGCCTTTACACAAATAAGTTATCCAATGTAAAAGACAGAGCTATAAGTTAAATTTCAATTTCAAAATGGGCATAGTAACAGCAACTACTTCCCAGGATTATTGTGAAGATCAAATGAAATAATAGTTGTAAAGCTCTTGTCACATAGTAGGTGTTTAATACATTCTTGTTTCCTTCCTTCTTTATTCAGTTGGCAACCTTAAGTTCACAGAGCATTAGAAGAGACCTCTTCCAGGAAGCACTCCTTTACACCCTAAGCTGTAGGTCATCTCTTTCTTCTCCCTCATGGTATCCTGCCATCCTCCCTAGCTATCATCTTGTATCTTCTCTCCCCTTCTCACTCCTTCACTTCCTGCAAAAGTCAATTACACTTGGAGACTCCAGTTCCCCTTCTCCCATTCTCTTCTAAATTCTGCACCATCTGGCTTCCATCCTCATGATGAAACAGAATCTATTATCTCCAAAGTTACTAACAATTTTTTAATTGCTGGATCCGATGGCATGTTCTCAGTCCTCATCCTTTTCAACTTCTCCATGGCATTTGACACTACTTATTACTCCTCTCTTACTCAACCCTCCTTGGATCTTCACAACACTGCTCTGTCCTGGTTCTTCTCCTACCTCTGACCGCTTCCCAGTTTCCTTTGCCAATTTTTCACCCACATCATGTCCACTAACTGTTGGTGGACCCCAAGGCTCTGCTCTGAGCCCTCGTATTTTTGGTCTCTTGGTGACTCCATCAGCTCCCACAGACTCAACTATCATTTCTATTGACTGACTGACTACGCGAATGACTCCCAGAACAATATATCCCTCCTCAGCTCCAGTCCTAGAGCTGAGCTATAACAACTGCCTGGATATTTTAAACTAGATGTCCTATCAAACTCAGCATGTTCAAAGAGTAAGACATTTTCTTTCTTCCCTAAAACTACTGTTCTTCTCAATACCCCAATTACTGTCAAGAGTAACAGCATCATTCTGGTAATCCAAGTTAGCTTCCAGTAACCTCGGCATCACCTTTTTACAATCACACACACACACACACACACACACACACACACACACACACACACACACACACACACATCTTACATATGAAATCAGTTGCAAAATCTTAAGAGTTTCTACTTTCACAGCATCTCTTTTACATTCCCTTCTCTCCACTCTCACAGCTGCTACCCTTACCCAGGCCCTCATCACCTTTCACATGGACTATGGCCACAACCTCCAGGTGGGTCACTCTGTTTCATATCTTTTCCCACTCCATTTCCTCCTCCAATAGGCACCAAAATGATTTCCCTAAACACAGATCTGAGTGTGTCCCCCTGCTCTTCCATCTAATAGACTCCAGTTCTTCCTTATTACCTCTAGGATCAAAAGTGAGTTGTTCTGTTTGATATTCAGACCTCTTCACACCTGGATCCTCCCTACCTTCCCAGTCTTCTTCCACATCCATCTCAACCATGGCCTCTACAGGACAGTATTGCTGTCTTCCTTGCTGTTCCTCCAACACAACCCTCTAGCTCCAGCTTCTGTGTTTTTATTGGCTGTCTTCCATGTCTGCAACGTTCATTATCCTAACCTCTGACCCTTGAAAGCTCCTGTTTCCTTTAAACTTTAGATGTCATCTTCTATGTTCAGCCTTTCCTGATTCTCCCAGGGACTAATGTTCTCCCCCTAGAGGTAGCACTCTGCCTCTAGAATCCAGGCAGCCCAATCCATTAAGCCAAAATTCAGCCGTCTCCAAGCCAACACACAATATTGTCTTATATTGTCATATATTCTGGACATACTTATCTAGCAGTCACGGTTGTCTCTCTTGTTGGAATGGAAGGTCCTCGAGGATAGCAACTGCTTCATTTTTGTCCTTATATCTCCAATGATTAACATGGTGCCTAGCACGTAGTAGGTGCTTTATAAATGCTGGTTGAAGGACTGAGTGATTCTCAATAGCAGAGTCAAAGAATCACTTAACCTTTCTGGTCCTGTTTCTCCATTTATAAAATAGTGATAATGATACTTATACTGCTAACTTCATAAAGCTCTTTGAGGAAAGTGCTTTGTAAAGCATTACATAAATGTTAATTATCGTTATAATCCTTACATCCTCTCTTCATCACTAGAATGGCTCTTTGCACAGACAAGGTACCTCCTACATTAAGATGACTATGTCCTTGCTTGCTCTGCAGAGGCTATTGTGGGTCTATGTTGGTTACACATAATCAATCAACTAATGAGCATTTGTTAAGCATCCTATGTAGTTACATGTTAGAGATAGAAAGATAAAAAAATTAAACAATCCTTGTTTCCAGTGAGCTTACATTCTATTGAGTAAGATAACATTTCCATATATAAACAAACACATAGTCATAGACACATACACTTTACGTGCATAAGCATATACATTCACATATATATATACACCTAACAAAACAGATGTGTACACTGCATTGTATGCACATACCTATGTGCCTATATGTGTGTATACATATGCATACATGTTGTTTTTGTTAAGTTGTTTCAGCCATGTCCAACTCTTTGTGACCTCATTTTGAGTTATCTTGGAAAGATAATGGAGTAATTCACCACTTACTTCTCCAGATCATTTTACAGATGAAGAAACTGAGGCAAACAAGGTTAAGTGACTTGTTCAGTATCATGTATACATATACCTGTGCATAATATATGTGTACATATATATGTATATACATGCAGGTACATATGCCCATGCATGTATATGCATGTACATTTTTACGTACATGTGTGTATATGTATGTTTGTCTATATTCCATAAGGCTGAAACTTGCATGCTTATATGTGTGTGCACTTGCATGTACAGAAGCACACATGGACATACTTGTAGGCACATATGTATACATATACAGAGAGACAGAGAGAATAAACACAAACTACAGGGTCGGCAGAGAAGGAGGTCACACATTTGTGAGGGGGAGGCGATGCAGAAAGGCCTCATGTAAAAGATGCTCGAGGTTCAATTTGAAGAAAGTGAGAGACAGTAATGTAGAGGTAAGGAAGCAGTGCATTCCGGGCCTGGAGGAAAGAGGTACAGAGATGAGATATGGAACGCCACATGTAAGCTCATCCCAAGCTCTAGCTCAAAGGACTTGAGGAAAGGTTCCATTTTCACTAGTTTCTTGACCTTTATCCGGTTTCTTTCTTGTATTTGATACTGTTTTTTATTCCATCAAGAAGGACAGTGAGTTCTTGATGGTTACACCCACTGTGACATAAGGAAGTATCTCCCTCAAGTCACACACACACAGACACATTCACTACTGGCATGCCATCTGTTTGGTTGGCAGCTAACTGTCAATGGTGTCCAAAATTTCACTAAAATCTTCCCTGATTATGTAGCAGAGACAGAGTGCCCAGGGGGCAAATGGGCATCTGCAACAACAGCCTGCGTGATAATCTGAATAACAGGGTAGGGCCTGTTAAGCATTCTGCCTCTATAATCCAGGCAGCCCAGTCCATTAGGCCGAAATTCAACAATCTTCAAGCCAACATACAAGGGACAAGATTTTCAGCTGGGAAACATCTGTCTTCACCTGGATTTCATGCTGCTAAAAATGTGAAATGGCTAAAGAGAAAAAGGAACCTTGGTTTTGTTTCCTGACAAATCCTGTCTAACAGAAATTGGCTACAGTTTATGCATTTTTGTGAAGCTTTCTGAAGTGGAAGACCTCAAAAGGACAAAGTGGATATAATTACTTCACAGACCTGCTGGGAGTTCTTGAGGCATTCAACAGCCTGCTTGTGGGTGATACCGCACAGATTAACTCCATCCACCTCCAGCAGGCGGTCACCTGGGAAAGAGGAAAGCAAGCTGATGTCAGTATTTCCAGTCCTTTCTTCCAAAGATGTCTGTGATCAGTTCCCAACATGAACATATTCCCCAACATTTCCATGGCTACAAGAAGTATTGTCCTTTCTTTCCTTTTCTCAACACATACTGGAAGAGGAGAAAGAAAACACAACACTCATAGTACAGTTCTGAATGAACAGAAGCAAGCATATGTGGTATGTTAATGCAATGAGGTTGAGAATGGAAAATGTGTCTATTTCTCAAAATACACCATTTTAAAGGGAAGCTTAAACATTTTTGTGGAAACAAAATGCTGAAAGCAAAATGGATGCCCACTGACCAGGAAATGACTAAACAAATTGTGGTATGTGAATTTATTATTTCTTTTATGATTTGTTTATTAGTAGTATATGAATATTATTGTGCCATAGGCAATTGTAAAGAATTCAGAAAAACATGCAGAGACTTGTATGATCTGATTATAGAGTGAAGAAAGCTGAACCAAGGATTCTGCGACCACAGTAATATAAATGAAAACAACCTGTAAAGATATAATCCAGCAGCACCCTTCTCGAGTGCAGGTGAACCAGATTAAATTGTAATTGAGAAATATTTTAAATGAATAAAAATATAATAGAACATAGACAATGTTAACATGTGGTTTTCTAAGTCAATATGCAGCTTGGCGGAGAGGGAATCCTTATGTAGGCTTAATAGCCCTCATTTCTATTTCAGTTTGATACCACAACTCTAAAGGACCAATGGTGATTTACTCATTCATTCATTCATGCATTCATTCTCCTCAGTGCAGAGTCAGGAGACTACAGATATGAACTGTTGCATATGCTAATAGAAGCGGCCACTGTTATTGTTGGTCAGTCATTTCAGTCACATGTGATTCTTTGTGACTCCGTTTGGGGTTTTCTTGGCAAAGACACTGAAGCGGTTTACTATTTCCTTTTCCAGATCATTTTCCAGATGAGAAACTGAGGCAAACAGGGTTAAGTGACTTGCCCAGGGTCACACAGCTAATAGATGTTTGAGGCCAGATTTGAACTCAGGTCTTCCTGACTCAAGGCCCACCGCTCCATCCACTACACTAGCTGCGCATTGGTCACTGCCCATGACTGTAGCAGTAAGTTTTGCTTTGTTACAAAGAAGGGATCTTTGGCAAGAGGGGTGTCATTAGGAAATGACACTATGACATAAAAAATAAGTTAAAACATCAACAAAACAACAAAATAAAATGTAAACTGAAGTAGATATTGCTTACCTTTTAAAAAAATTGAATGCATACAATCTGCAATAGATACACATATCTCAAGGGTACTCAAGTCCCAACTAACCTGGCAAGACCCCTGTGCACAGGGAGGGATCTCTTAATTGCTAGTCTCATCCTTTAAGTGACTAATTGAAGTAAGGTATCAATAATTAGATTAAAAGAAAGAGTCATAGTTTTTTTGTGCATACCACCTTTTTTTAATATGCGTAGGACTGTCCTTAAATTGTCCCCATCATACTACTGAAACTGCTTTCTCCTTTTTAATGCCAATTTTAATAGCCCTGTTTCATTCTTCAAATTACCTCATAGTCAAGTCAACATGTTAGATGGCTCAGTGGGTAGAGTGCTGGACCTAAAGTCAGGAAGACTCATCTTCCTGAGTAAAATCTGGCCTCAGATACTTATTAACTATGTGACCTTCGGCAAGTCACTTGATCCTGTTTGCCTCAGTTTCTTGTCTGTAAAACAATCTGGAGAAGAAAGTGGCAAACCACTCCAGTACCTTCACCAAAGAAAACCCCAAATTAGGGTCACAAAGAATAGGACACAACTGAAGTAACCGAATTGAACAAGTCAACATTTATTAAGCACCTACTATATGCCAGGCACTGTGCTAAGCATAGGAGATAACAAAGAAAGGCAAAAATAGTATCTACTTCTCGAGGAGCTCACATCTCATGGGAGATAGAACATGCAAATAACTATGTTTTAAAAAATTTATATACAGAATAAATTCAACATAATCTTAGAGAGAAGGCATTAGCATTGAGGGTGAATCTAAAAAGACGTCTTGTAGAAGGTAGGATCTTAGTCATACCTTGAAGGTGGAAAGGGAAGACAGGAGGCAGAAAAGGAAGGGAGAGAATTCCAGCCATTGGGGACATCCAATATAAATGCAATGTCAGAATATGAAGCATCATGTGTGAGCGACAGCAAAGAGGCCAACATCACCAGATAACAGAACTTATGAAGGCGAGTAAGGTATGAGAACATTAAAAGGTAGAAGGCGTCAGGGTATGAAGTGCTTTAAAAGTCAAACAGAGGAATCTCTTGGGGGAGGGGAGGGTGACAAGGTCAGACCTGCTTTGTAGGAAAATCATTTTGACGGCTAAGGGGAGGATGGACCAGAGTGGGGGAAGATGAGGCAAGGAAACCAGTCAGAAACAGAAGGGCATTGTAATAGTCTAGGCACGAGATGTTGAGAGCCTGCATCAATGCAGTGGCAGTGTCAGAAGATAGAAGGGAATAGACAAGAAATGTTGGGAAGGTAGAATTGACAGAACTCAGCAATTAATGGGATGGAAAGGGAAGGAGTTGGAGAGTGAGAAATAAATGACGACACCTCAGGTTTGATTCTGAGTGACTGGGAGTTTAGTGAGCCTCTTGACAGTAATAGGGAAGACTGGAATAAGGAAGGGTTTGGAGTGGGGGGGGGCCGGGGAGAGATAATGAGTTCACTTTGTGACATGTTGAGTTAAAAATATCTGTAGGACCTCCACTTCTAGATGTCTAATAAGGAACTGGAGATCAAGAGAAAGATTAGGACTGGATAAGTAGATTTGAGAATCATCTGCTTAGGGATGATAAATGAATTCATGGGAGTTGATGAGCTCACCAAGCAAAATGGTCTAGAGGGAGAAAAGAAGAGGGCACAGGAAAGAGCCTTGGAGGATACCTACAGTCAGTTGGCATGACTTGGATGAAGATTCAACAAAGACTGACAAGGAGCTCTCTGAGACAACCAGGAGAGAGCAATGTCATTGATACCTAGAAAAAAGGAAGTATCCTTAGGAAAGTGATCGATGGTGTCAAAGGCTGCAGAGAGATTCAGAAGGATGAAGATTTAGAAGAGTTCATTAGATTTGGCAATTTAGAGATCATTAGAGATCATTGTATATGAGAGAAAGAGAGAGAGAGAGAGAGAGAGAGAGAGAGAGAGAGAGAGAGAGAAGAGACATAGAGAGAGAAGATGCAGAGATAGACAGAGGCAGACAGACACAGACAGAGAGATTTTGTATCCCTACCTAGAAGAATATAAACTACTTGAGAACTAATTCATTATTTCTATTTTTGTATTACTACTGCTAATCCTAATACTTTGCATATAGTAAGCTTTGTAAATATGTATTGAGTTTAATTGAATTCTTTGTCCTCCTTAACTTCCTAGAGCACCATTTGACACTGTCGGCCTCCTGTATTCGTTGATATTTTTTCCCCTTCGATTATATACCATTTCTTACAAAACTGCAAAATCACATGAATGTGAAAGCTACAAGGAACCTCAGAGGTCATCCAGTCTAAGGTGTATCTGACCAAGATTCCCCTCTACACCCCTGACAAGTGGTCATCTAGCATTTGTTTAAAGACTGCTTCTCAGAAGGAACTCCCTACATCCCAAGATAGCCTATTCCACTTCAGGTTAGCTCTAATTACTGAGAGCTAAAATCTATCTCTCTGCAACTTCCACCTAGTACTCCTAATTCTGTCCTCTGAGGTCAAGCAGAAGTTTGATCCTCTTTTCTTAAGATATCCCTTTAAAACTAGGAAGACACCTACCATTTGCATCCCTTTGAAAATTCCATCTCTAAATGCTATCCATCCCCAGAGAAAGAACTGACAGTGTCTGAATACAGATTGAAGCTTTTTATAACTTTATTTTTCTTGAGATTTTTTTAATATACATTTTTTTTCACATCTCTGTTATGGATATGTTTTGCATGACTACACATGTATAACCTATATTGAATTGCTTGCCTTCTCAATGAGGATAGCGAGGAAGGGAGAGAATTCAGAACTCAAAATTTTAAAAACAAACGTTAAAAATTGTTTTTACATGTAACTGGGGGAAAATAAAATACTAGACATAAGTTAATTAATTTAAAAAACTCCATCCCTGTGCCCTTCATGTATACCTCTTCTTCCCATTTGCTAAACATAAACATCTCCCAAGGTTCTATTCTTAAAGGAAGAGTTCATAGCAGTTAATAGGTGAAGTACACAAGAATTAATTAAGTCAGAATCATGGGAGTCAAAGTAGTCCTAGTAGCCCAGAAGGAGGTGCCAAGAGGGTAAATAACAGTTCAAGAGAGTTCAAGAGAGCCTCCAGGAATAATGCTAGTATCAGTCTTTATAAGCATGAAGCTGGAAAGTATAAAGTGGCTCTCCCCCTGTCAGTGGATATCTCAACCCAACCAAGAGAGTCATGAATCTCACCCAAGGGGAAATTTCCTGAAGTCTCTATGGGGACAACCTAGAAATCAGATATATGTTGGCTCCTCTATGTATCTGCTGTGTCTCTGGGTCTTTTCTCATTCTTCCCATGTTTCTCCCCAACAGGTCATCTGTTGAAGGGGGAAGGAAGAATGTCTCTCATCTCCCAGCTTCTAGTGCCAACTCGATATTATGCAGACATAAAACACCAAGTCATTTTTTCTGCACCAATGAAAATAGTTTTATGCAAATCCCCCAGGCTTGAACCCAGCATTACACAGAGATAAATGTAAAGTTTTGTGTTTGACTTCAAAAAAGCAACTTCACAAGTAATAGAAGATGGAGCACCCTATCATACCCAGGATGGCCTGCTAGCACAGTTCTTTAGTCTGCTTAACTAGGAAAGACAGCTTTTTAGGGGTCTTTAATCACATTCATTAGTTCAGGGGAAAAGTCAGCACCCTGAACATCAGAGAAAACATAAGCAGAGAAAATACAAGCAGAGAAATTAGATCAACAGACAGGGCTCTTAATTGCTTGAACCAAAGTAATATTGTTATACACTTTACATACACCATTGGATCAAGAGAGTTGGGGAGTTCTAAATATATGGCTACTCAGAGTCTCAACCAGGGAATTAAAAGATCCTTCTCATAAGCGAACCCCCAAAGCAAAATGCCAATTGAGAGTATATATACACTTCTCAGAGCCA
>CM053624.1:53759755-53804764 GCA_028646595.1 Phalanger gymnotis
AAAAAAAAGAATAAAGTTTAAACTCCATCATACATTCAAGCTCTCACCTTTGTAATCTTATCTATGTAACCCCATTTAATTCAACAGTTATTATTAAATACATAAATATATACATATACATATACACACACATATATGTATATGTGTATATGTACACATATATACATACACATGGAATTATGTTAGATGCTAGAAAGACAGAAATAAAAAAAATAAAAACAACACTTGCCATCAAGGAGCTTCTATTCTATCAGAGCAACAAGACACACACATGTAGATAAAACACGTACACAGATACATACAATGCAAGAAAATTTAGGGAAATGGAGACAACTAGCATCTGAGGAATGGGAATGGGTGACAGAAGGCTTCACAGAGTCCCTAGCACCTGAGATGAACCTTGAAGGAAGAAGGAATTCTGAAAGGCATAGATAGGAAGGGAGCATATTCCAGGCTTGGCAGATGGTTGGTCAACTGCAGAAGTTGTAGATGGAATGTTGAATTTTTGGAACAACTAGTGGTCTAGTTTAATGGTTATGTGGAGTTTGTGAATTGAAATGATTTGAAATAAGGCTGGAAAGGTAGATTGTAGCCATGTTTTAGAGAGCCTTCAATGTTATACCAACGAGTTTGTAGTTTATCTCCTTCTTGCAAACCCTCTGATTCAGCAAAAATTGGTGTAATCCTTTGGTCCAGAGCATTTAAAGGCAACGTGATGTAATGGAAAGAGCATTGAATTTTAAATCTCATATCTGCTACCACCTACTACTTGTGTAATCTCATGAAAATTGCTTCACCTCTCTGGGCATCAACTTGATCATCAATAAAAGTCAGGCACTGTTAAGCATATACTCCAAGGAGGCCAAAATAAGCAAGATCTTATGCATGCCAAAATATTCGTAGCAGCACTTTTAAAGTAAAGAAGAAATGCAAACAAGTAGATGTCCATTAATCTGGGGAATGGCTAACACAGGAGTCTTTTTGTGTGCCATGAACCCCTTTCGCAGGCTGGTGAAACTTAACGTGCCCCTCCTCAGAATGATGTTTTTAAATGCATACAATAAAATACATAGAACTACAAAGGAAACCAAAAGTTGGTGAAAATAAACATGTAATTTTTTTCCTACTCAAGTTCACACTCTCTAAAATCCATTCTTTTGTTGGGTCCATTGGCACTATGTTAAGAACTCTTGGGCTAAATAAATTGTTGTACAGTTATCCCTTCCACATCATGGGAGTTAGGGACACAGTGCTCTTGCAAACTAGAAAATCTCTGTAAAAAATGTTTTGGCCCTTCCTTTGTGCTAGAGAAGAAGTTTGAATTATTGTGGTATTAGAAGATAAAATATGTTGATATTATATAATATTAGACATATATTTTAGGCATTTCTGTGTTTCTAAACTTTTTCTGTGTCATCTGCTGACCTTTGTGTGTTGTCTATGACTTCCACCTTAAGTCTCAAAAAAATTCCCGTTTAATTTTTAATGCCAACCTGCGATATATTGAAACCATGATGGGGAAAATCACAACGTGGAAGGGATGACTGTACATAAATATAAGGGAATATCACTATGGCATTGGGAAAAATGAATATTAAAATTTGGAGAAGCACTGGAAGACTTTTATGAACTAATAGAGTGAAGTAAGCCAAATCAGGAAAAACAAAATATATAATCATTATGAAAATATAAGTGAAAAAGAGTGAAAAAGAAAACTAAATCCTGTTTAATTAAAATGACTAAGGTTGGTCAGAGAGAATATATTAAAATAGGTCTCAATTTCTTCTTTGCAGACATGGGGGACTATAGGTATGCAACATTACATAAATTTACATATTTGATTGATCATAAAAGATTTAATCATAATAGCATTTATGATACTTTGTTTGCAAAGCATTTTTATAAATATCATCTCATCTTATCCTCATAATAACTGTAAGAGGTAGGTGCTATTATCCCCATTTTACAGGTGAGAAAATTGAGGTAAACAGAGGTTAAGTGACCTGTTAAGGTCATTTACACATCTAGTAAGAGGTTAGGAGAGGGGCTACAAGAAGAAAAAGACAGGAAAAACAGAAGTAAAGGGTTTGACCTCAGGTCTTCCTGACTCCAAGTACCAATACTCTATCCACTGAAATGCCTAACTGCCAGAAGGGACCTGTGTTCTTTGGTTGTGTTGACCTGCTTTTTTATTCTTTGGGTCACTTTTTATTCTTTTTTATAATGGATGATTCACTGGTAAATGAATAGGGAGGAATATAGGTAGAAATGAAGATAAGTAAAAATAAAATATATCAATAAAATGAAAAATTGAACATAAATGAAATGAGGTCAGACTATAATGATCTCTAAGTTTTCTTCCATAGCTCAAAATCATTTATCTTGCTTTTCAACACCTCTATGATTTTTCTCAGACTATTTTCCCATCTAAAAATAATATCTCACATTTATATAGTGCTTTAAGAACAAGGCACCAGCCTTCCAACAGTCCTACAAAGGTAGGCAATGCAAGATTTATTCCCATTTTGCAGATGAGGGAAAAGATTCAGAGACACTAAGTGACTTACCAAGGGTCTCACAGCTAATAAGTGCTTGATCTGTGGAACATCTGAAAGGAATCCTATAGCACTAGTGACTCATTTACATTCAGAACCACGAGTGTGTCATATTAATAGTATTTTCCATAGAACTGTGACTATGGCATTACTCACCTGATAAAACTTGGGAAAACTGCCCAGAGCTCATCTGTGCATTAAATCTGTGCTGGTCAGAGCAGAGGTCCAGCAAATATTTACACATCTTGGCAGTATCAGTAATGAAAGTGTGTTTCTTACCACTGATGCTGCTTTCAATGGTGAATTTCTTTCTCTAAAGAAAGAAAACAAAAAGACTCTCACATGGTGATTTATCCACATTCAATTCACCGAGTTCTATTAGCTATTTCGTTTCAGCTAGCACAGGTTCATAAGGAATGTCTAACTATCTTCACAATCATCCCTCCAGGACCAGGACAAATGGTCCTGAGCCTGGAAACTTCATTCAGTCAACGTGGGCAAGACTGTCTCTCCACCCATGTAAGCAGCAGGTCTGAATCTCTGCTGTAAAGCTGAGCCAGAATGAACTGAACAGACTTAATTTTCCTCCAATCTAATTTGCTCATAGTCATTTAAGCATAGCTAATAGCAATCCCCAGGGAAGAGAAGAAGCCCATTGATCTGGCACTTGAGAAGTAAGCCCAGGGAACAGAAAAACCCAGAATGAAAACAAGCAGAGATAGGGAGCGGTAAACGCATTAGCAAGCAGACTAAGCAAGTTTGGTAAAGTGGAAAGAATACTGACCTTAAAGAAATTTTAAAGGAAGAAAAAAAGGAATCCTGATCTTAATGTCTAGTATAATGCAGTTCCTTGAGGAGCAGTACTATATCACTTTTGCTTTGTATATTTAGCACTGAGCAAAATTCTAGACACATAGTAGGTATTTAATAAATGTTTGTTGTTGTGGTGGTGGTGGTTGGAAAGTCTGTGTTTGAATCTTAACACTACACTTACTAACTGTGAGACCCATAAGCTCTCTGAAGCATAGTTTCCCCATCCATGAAATGGGAATAATAATGATAGTAGTGTCTATTTCCTAGTGTTGTTGTAAGGCTCAACGTATATAAGTATGATAACTTACATTTGTATATCAAGCTTTAAAGTTTCAGAGCATACTACACACTTGCAAATGACAGTTACAATTAGAACAACCCAAACCTTGCCTGCACAACTGGGGCACAACAGGAGATAGGTACCATAGGTAATATTTATTAGCCCCATTTTGCAGATGTGAGAACTGAAGCTCAGAGAAATTCACAAGATCTTAGATTTAAGCTAAACTGGACCTTTATTTTACAAATAAACAAACTGAGGGCATAGCAATCAAATAATTTGTCCCTGGTCACACAGCTCAGAATTGTGGAATTTTAATCTAGGTCTTCCTAACACCAAGCCCAGCATACTATTCACCACACCATGCTGCCATCAACTATGATTAAAGAATAAAGAGGAAGGAAAACAGGAGAAGGAGGAAGAAAGAGGAAAAACAATGAGGAGGAGAAGGAAGAAGGAAAAGAGAGTTTTAGCAACTAATTGTAGTCCTGCAGAAAGGTAGATAGAATAAATACATATGTGAGCAAATCACATCCCATATGAGTTGATAAAAACCTTCTTGGGAAATAATTCCCTTGAAAACTGAAATATTAAAGCCAGATGTGGTATCCTTTCATACCAATGGGGATACAAGAGGACAGAAACAACAAGTGAGAAAAACGGTAGAACAGTCCTGACTGAATACCCAGTCTAGACTACCTGCCCACCAGTGTCAACACTGATGGATTCCTAGAGTTAAGAGAGCCTTACCTAGAAGGAAAACCTAATCCTGCAGGCCTTAAAATGACAGCATTCCCCAGAGTATATAATGTAGAAGAATGGCATATACAAAGTTTGGTCTCTTCAAGGTTATGTTTTCCATTCTTTCTATGGAATAGCAGGCAACAAGGAGGGGGAGGGGAAGTAAATGATTTGTTGCTCCTGAATTGGACTGACCTGAGTGGAAATTTTTCCCATTTCTTGCCATTGGAAACGTAAACTTGCAACTCTATTATTGTTTTTTACTTCATATACAATTATGCCTTTGGCACAAATCCCCAAGGTCATCTCTGCCTCTGGCATTTTCTTTTCTTGGAAGACTCGATAGAATAACACACCATATTCTGGAAGCTTCTGGGTCAGCTAAGGAGACAGAAATGACTGGTTTAGAAACACACAATTAAAGCAATCAATGGATATTTGTTTAGCTCCTATTACAGTGCCATATTACACTGGGGATAGGAGGGAGAATGAGGAATTCAAAGATATAGAAAACAAACCCCTTCTTTTATCTTTAGATAAGAATAAGCATGAATGCATCTTGTCATATACCTTCAATTTTTTGCCTCTCTATGGACTCCTCTCGATATTCCTATAGAAATGTGTGAGTCTTCCTAATTCTGAAATAAAAACTCTTCCTTTCCTGTCTATATTTTTTAACTATCATCTCATCCAACCCCTCCACACTCTGACCAAATCTCTTAAAAACATAGTCTACACTTAGCTCTTCTCAGCAATGCAAAGACCTGAAACAATTCCAGAAGACTTATGATGGAAAATACAATCCACATCCAGAAAAAGAAATATGGGATCTGAATGCAGATTGAAGCAGACTATTTTCTTTTTTGTTTTGTTTTGTTTTATGGTCTTTCCTTCTCCTGGTTACTCCCATTCATTCTAATTCTTCTGTACAACATGACTAATGTGAAAATCTGTTTAATAGGAATATATGTGTAGAGCCCATGTCATATTGCAGGCCATCTAGGGGAGAGGAAGGGGAGAGAGGGGGGAAAATTTAAAACTTATGGAAGTGAATGTTGAAAACTAAAAATAAATAAACTTAATAAAAAAAGATATTAAAAATATAGTCTACAGCTGTGACCACTACTTCTTCACTCTCTTCTCAAGCCCTTGCCAGTTGGCTTCTGTTTTCATGACTGTTGTGTAACTACTCCCTGTAGAGTGATCGATGCCTTCCTAATCATTGAATTCAGCCACCTTTTCCCAATTCTTGTCCTTCTTAACTATTATTCTGACCTGATAGCAGATCATCCTCTCCTTGTAGATAGTCTCTTGGCTTCAGAGATATCCGACTCTCCTCCTACCTCTCTAAGTGGTTCCTCTTTTTTTTTCTACCCTGACTCCTCTTCCTCTTTTCATATACTTAGGATAAATGGACCTCAGGGTTCTTTGGCCTTCTTCTCCTCTCTCTCTACACTTTCTGCATGGGCAATCTTGTCATATTCCATTACTTCAACTATTACCTTTATGCAAATGACTTCCACATCTTTATCTCTAGCCCTGATCTCAAGAACCACATCTTTAGTTTCCTACAAAACATCTCCATCTTTACACATTGAGCTCAACATGTCCAAAATTAAGCCTACTGTCCTGCTTCAGTCTCTTCCCCCTTTTGATTTCACTATTTCTGTTAGTGTAACCAGCATTCAAAAGTGCTTTGCAAACCTTAAAGCATTGTGTAAATACTAGTTGTTATGATCATGGAACAGGCATTTATTAAGCATGGGCCATGTGCCAGGCACTGTGCTAAGCACTTTACAAATATCTCATTTGATCCTCACAACCACCCTGGTGGGTAAGTGCCATTTTGATCCCATTTTTACAATTGAGGAAATGAGGCAGATAGAAGTTGACTTGTCCAGGGTTACATTGCTGGCAAATATCCAAGGTTGATTTGAACTCATTAGTCTGCTCAAAACTCTTTAATAGCTCTTGATTGTTTATCAAGTAAAGGTCCAACTCTCTAGCTTGGCATCGAAGTCCTCCTACAATATTTGTGCCAGTCTGTGTTTCTAATTCTAAATCATATTATTCCTGTCCATGTATCCTCTTGTTGATAAATTGAGATATCAAGTATCCTTTATTCACGCCTTTTACTTTCCTACTTTTATGACTGTGATTAGAGAATTTCCATCTCCAAAGCTTGTTAAATTCCTACTGGTCCGTTAAAGCCCAAGTCAAATATCAACTAAGTACCAGACTTTATGTAGGGCATTGATAAGCTGAAAGGGGTTTAGAAGAGGGTAACCATGATGGTGAAGAAACTGGCCATACGGCTCAGTTGGGATATCTAAGGAACCTGATGAAGAAAAGACTGAGGGCAGTGGGGAAAGTGGCATTAGACATGACAACTGTCTGCAAATATAACAAGGTGAAGAGTAGAGAGCACAGAGCAAGCCTAGAAGTAGTGCATAGAAACTTCAAAGAAGCAAAATTTAGGCTTTAAATTATGAAAAATATTCTGCCAACTAGAACTATCCCCAAACAGAATGGCATTCCTCCCTCACAGGGGACATTAAAACAGAAGCTAGAAAACCACTTCAGTGGTATTTTTTTTTTGAGAGAATTCTTCTTCATGCATGAGTTGAACTACAAGAGTCATTTCCAAATTCTTTTGACCACGCATCACTATCATTATGAAAAAACCTGAGCACAGACCTCCAATGTAAGCATATTTACTAAGTTATACACATAAAATATTATATACCAATAATAATTATGTGTGCTAATCATTTGTAAAACATACAAAATATACTTTTAAAGGATAAAATAAAGATGAAATAACGTTTGATATTAGAAGTCATTAGGGAGCCACTGATATTTATTGAGTTGGAAAGTGATATGAAGATATTTGCATTTTAGAGAAAATCACTTTGGCAGTTGTGTAAAAGATGAATTGGAGAGGAGAGAAACTTATTTTTTTAATTTCTTTTTTATTTTTAGTTTTTTAGTTTTAGTTTTGCAACAAACGGTTCTGCATAATTTTGAGTTCCAGATTTTCTTCCCTCCCTCCCCACTCCCTCCCCAAGAAGGCACGGAATCCCATATAACTTCCATGTATAACTAGGCATTGAATTAATTTACAAGCTAGTCAAGTTGTGGAGAAGAATTATGACCAATGGAATGAATCATGAGAAAGAAGAAACAGAACAAAAAAAAAAACGCAACCCAACAACAAATACAAAAGAGAGAAAAAAAAAGGGGGGGCGGGGCGGAGAAAAAGGTGAGCATGAAGTGTGCCTCGATCTGCATTCGTACTTCATAGTTCTTTCTCTGGATGTAGATAGCACTCTCCATCATGAGTCCTTTGGAGCTGTCTCTGCATATTGTGTTGCTTAGAAGAGCAGAGTCTGTCAGGGTTAGTCATCACAGAATCAATATATCTGTGGTTGTATATAATGTCTGAGGAGAGAAACTTATAGCAGTGATTCCAACTAGGAGGCCACTGCAATAGTTCAGGTATGAGGTAATGAAGGACTAGGGTTGAGGCTGGGTAAATAGAGAGGAGACCTATATGAGAGATATTGTGAAGGTGGAAATGACAAGATTTGGCAACTGGTTAGAGATGTGAGGTAGAGAATAGAAGATGCGATTGAGGTTGTAAACTTGCATACGTGGAAGAATAGTGGCACCCTTGATAGTAACAGGGAAATTTGGGGAAAGATTATGTTGAGGGGAGTAAAGATAATACAAGAAGATTCATGATAACAACACAATCCATCCATGGCTGCTCATCTGGTACAATTCATTCTGTCTTACCCAAAGTGAAAAGGGAAGTAGTAGGGAGCGGCAGGAAAAGACACAACCTTTACTCATGATTGCTTGCCTCTGAATGAAGGGCTCTCCCTGACACAGCCATAAATAAGGTGATTAAGGGACAGGAAGTAGGTATACTGGGGAAAAGGGGAATTGGAGTGGGATCCTAATGACTCATGTGTAGCTGCTACTATGATCAATTGGATTATAACTGCACAGACAGGCCATCAATTATTTCAGAAGGAAGAGGTTGGGGCCTTCACAAAAGGAAGGACTGGAATGAAAGAGTGTTGGGTTAATGTTATTGTATTGGACAAAAGTCCCATAGCTGGTTATGGCTGTCAAAGGAAGAATGACACCTACCTTTCTATTTTCTAATTAGTTGAGGATATATCCCTTCGGGTCAGGCTGTAGCCTCCACTTTGGAGACCACTGAATTAGGGTGTCTCAGAAGACCCTTCCAACACTGAAATTTTGCCTTATCTCCCCTATGGAGACTTCATGATCCTTCCATTAATATTGACCTTTCCCATCTTTGACCTCATGTGGAATCTTGTTCATACCTCGCATATACTTGTGTATTATTTTTTACTCTTCCTTTTGTGTACATGCAATCATTCCTCATTCCAATCGCTTTATCATTCTGTAAGCTTCATGAGGAGCAGGAACCTCAGGCCATACCTCTTTAAAGATCATCTGGCTTAGTGTTCACAAAGTTTTGCACATCTGCCTATTCACTTACATTCTAACTTTACATCTAACTAGTGACTTCTCCAACTCCTGAATGCTTTCTGGGAATTAGGCCCAGAGTAGGAAGAATGAATTGGTAGGTTAAGGAGCCCCACATGGAAAAGGCTGAGCTATCATAGGGCAAAGTAATGTGGGTCTGGAAGTCAGCCTGGGGAGGTCCATGATGATACAGGCTGAGCTCAAAGGGACAGAGGCAAAGGGCCTGTCAAAACAACCAATCTTCTCAACTCTGAAATTCTGTGATTATGTGATTCTATAAATCATGAAGGAGTTCGGATATCGAGTGAGCAAATACAGTATACAAGAAAAAGACCAGAGGCAAGAGGCATGTCCAGAATCTGCCAATGTCCTGAGCAGCAGGAGCAAAAGGATCCAGAAGAATGGAGAATTAAAGATTAAACTGAAGGTCAACAACAACCAGATAGCAAGCAGGTCAAAGGAACTACATTCAGGCTGAACTGATTAAAGAGTTTGTGCAATTTGCCACACTCAATGAGCTGAGCATACCTTGAAGCCAGGGCACAGCAGTTCAATCCTCCTGATTCCCTCCCCACTATTTCTTCAGCTATGCTGGTGCTGGACAGCTCCCATATGCTTACCACTTGGGTGGGGCAGGGAGGTAGGGGAGTGTTCTAGGGAAGCAAAAGACATCTAGAGGGGCATTTTTGTCTGCTTTGCTCTTAATCCCTGCCTTCCTCTCCCAATACTTTAAGGGAGAATGAAGCTAAAAATGTAGTAGAACAATAAAATAAGCTAGATATTTAAATAAATCCTCTGATGGTCTCCTTGCGATAAGGAAAACCACGGAATATTGTTAAGAGTTTTCTTCCTTGCAAATTGTGCAGGTCAATTTCCATAGCAACCAACTCCAAGGGATTATCTAAATGCTTTAGTTGTATGGGAATATTATTACAGAAACACGAAATGTTTACGTTGGAAGGAACACTAGAGGTCATCCATTCCAACTCTCCAGCTTTCCAGATGAAAAAGCCAAAAACCAGAAAGGTGAGGTAACTTGCCTAGCCATCCAGTAGCAGAAATGGGACCAGGATTTGAACTTCCAACATCACACTAGGACTCTCTTCACTAGACTACATTCCAACCCTGTCATATCAAATATCATTGATAATCATGGGGTGATTAATTAGTCTTTTGTCATTTTTTGTTGTCATTCCATCTACAATAGAATTTGAACTATGGGAAGACATGCACCTCACTTTCATACCTCCATTCTTTATTCAGTGCTCCTTATGTGTGAAATTGCTTCCTTTCTCCTCTTCACCTATCAAAGTCTGACCCATCCTTTAAGCTTTTACTTGAAAGATAACTTCCTCCAGGAAATCTTCCTTGATGATGCCTCTGGTCACTAAAAAGACCACTGTAGCCTTCAAACCTTAGAAGATTCTTCTACCCCTGTGGTCCCGTCCACTGATGGGTGAACTTCCATATCTACTCCTTCAATCCTCTCATACTCCACTCCTATTTCTTCAGACTTTTATTCCACACTAGATATAGTTTTCTCCCCACCCTTCCCCCATACACATACTTTTTAGCTCCTTTTTATGTATCATCTTTCCCCATTAGAGTATAAGCTCCTCAAGGGCAGGGACTATCTTTTTTGCTTGTAATTTTATTTCCAGCTTATTGCACAATGCCTGGTATGTAGTAAGTGCTAAGTACATGCTTATTGTTTTGTCATAATTAAAAACCTTCGCCCTTGTATACAGATCGTGTGATATTGTGTATTATAGCTTTCTACAATGGTACCTTATCCCTCCACTGGACTAAGTTCTGTGAGGACAGGAGCTATGTCTTACTGAAATTTTGCATCTCCCCTCTCATGCCTAGAGCAATGCTTTGTACACAGAGGATGTTTAATAAATATTGTTGCTGTGGTTCTGTTTTTCTATAGACTGGGAGGTAAAATTTCAATTTAATTTATCAACCTTTTATTAAGCTATGTGCAGAGCACTGGCCTAGGCACTACAGTAGCTCCAGCAATTAAATAAGGATTTTAGTCAAGCAAAGGGGAGCCATTGAAGGCCATTTTTAGCAAAAGGAGGAGTTAATCTGGCAGTGGTATAAAGGGTAGAGTAGATGGGGTGGAGTGCAAACCAATTCCTGTTTTCTCCTTGGATTTGCCATGTGTGGTATGGCTGTCATTTCATCCAGCATTTATTCCACTCAGTCAAGTCTGCTATCAGTGTGAGATAATGAACTGGCTCAATTAGACATCCGATGAAGTGAGATGAAAACGTAACACTGGAGAACATTTCTGTTTTAAGAGAGCATCACATGACAGTAGTTTAAAGGCTTAAAAAAATAGTCCAAAGGAATGGCAGCCATAAAAAGCTGTGATTAAATAACCATTTGACAAGAGTGTTAGTGTTTGAGCAAAGAAAAACAGAACTAAAACATTTGATTGTCTTGACAGGTAGCATATCATAGTAAAGGCAAGTGACTCTAATCTGCCTCTGACACTCACTAACTGTGTGACCATGGACAAGTCACTTAATCTCTCAAAGGCCCATTCCTCATTGTTAACATGAGGTTCATGATAATGGAGCCACCTGCTTCACCAAGGGCTTATAGGACTGTAACAGCCAGAACCCTAGCATACCCAGGATGGCCTGCTAGCAGGTTCTTTGATCTGCTTTTAAAGGAAAGCAACTTTAAAGGGGTCAACAACCTTCTTTAATTACATTCGGTAGTTCAGGGGAAAAGTCAGCCCCCTGAATGTCAGAAAAAATACAAGCAGAGAAATTAGAATTAGATTAAAATTAAAGAGGGCGCTGACTGTCTGAATCAAAGCAATAGTGCTATACACTTTACATACACCACTGGATCAAGAGAGCCTTTACATCTGAGCAGTTGGGGGGGGGTGGGGTCTGAACATATGGCTACTCAGAGTCTCGACCAGGGAATCAAAAGATCCTTCTCATAAGTGAACCCCCAAAGCAAAATACCAACTCAGAGTATATATACACTTCTCAGAGCCAGAAGACATCACAACCCCCGTGACTCAGTGCCTAATCAACTTAGTTCCAAAAGGTGTGAAGGCCTTCCTACAAGCAAGGCCCATGTAAGCAAGCTTCCTTTAATGGGCTCCGCATGAGGCCTATTAATAGGCAGGGAATATCTTCCTATCCCATTAACATTAGAACTAAACAAATAATACCAGTAAAGCACTTTGTAAGACATAAGAGGCACTTAGGGGGTGGTGGTGGTGGTGATGATGATGATGATGATGATGATGATGATGATGATGATGATGATGGTGATGATGGTGATGATGACAGTGATGATGATAACCACAATAACTATAATTTGTATAGTCCCTACCATGTACCAGGCACTGTGCTAAGCATTTGACAATTATTTTCTCATTTGATCCTCAAATGACCCTGGGAAGTAGATGCTATTATTATCCCCATTTTACAGATGAGGAAGCTGAGGCAAATAGAGGTTAAGTGACTTGCCCATGGTCACACAGCTAGTAAGTGTCTGAAGCTGCATTTGACCTGAGCTCAAATAGGGAGGAATTTACTCCCTGGACGTTGCAGCCATGGGACAAATGTTGTTGTTCTTGTTCATCCTTCGTTCTTGAAAAAGGCCAATGATATCAGGAGGGTGATGTCTTGATTTGCGAGCAGATTGAATTTAAGTGAGGCAGGGCTGTGCAAAGTCATCAGCCTCAGGTTCCTCCAGAGTCATTGGAGTCCAATGGTAAGATATAGGTCAAGACAACTAGCAATGGCCCAGGATGCAGTGGGAGACCTCGGCCTTTCTAAGCCAGGTCTTTGCTGGGTCTTAGTTTGTCTGAGGCAACGCCCATTCAGTAATTAAAGGCTATGTAAGAATTGAGGCAAGAGATGGCCTAGTTTGCCTTCACAGATGAATCAGTCTGGGAGGGGAAGATCCTCAGAGTTTCTGGCCAGAATAGAAACAATTGCTATTTACATTCCAGATACAGAAATATGCATATCCCCACAGACTACCTAAGTATAGGAAATGGAGATAACTTTTCTTCTATCTCAGGGCAGCTTGATTTGTCCATTTCCAAAGTATTAGAATTTGAATCCCAGATCTCACCTCTTGATAACCCCAGCTCGGATCTTATTGTGATTCTTGGTTTTGACCTGCCTCTGCTTCACACAACACATTACTCCCATGCGACCCTTCAGGGCTGTGGTCACTTGCCTGGCTCTTGACCTTGGCCTGTCCTCATTTCCAGTCTGGCAAAGGGACTTCCAAACTATATCCCGTGACTCTCCACATTAAGAAAAGTGCAATCAGCACCACAGATCCTGCTGAATCTTAGCCCTGGATGGGCCTAGAGGGACAAAGCATAACAATGGCTGCAAATTATCAGTGAAGATTTCAAAGTTACCCAGACTCCTTAAGAGAAACTAGAAAAACATCTCTGCGCGGCTAATATTCCAGGGAGTAGAGCAACCCTGAGGGTTCTCAACTTCCTACCTTATTGGAAAACCAGCTCAGAAGGGCCACCAGGGCACTATGTGAATAAGCAGGATTGTCGTGGAAGGCAACACTGTACAATCCCTGAGTCCTAACTGAAGTGAGCAGATGCTTTGTGAAGGGAAGCATTTCATTCAGACCTCCTGTCTTTCCCTGCACAGCTCCCATAATGCCATTCTCTGACTTACTTCCACAAACAAGGAGATTTGAATTTTAGTCCCAATTCTACCACAAATGAACTGGGGAAAATCACTTAACCACTCTCCACCTCAGTTTTCTCATCTATATAATGAACCAACTTAGCTTTAGGTGAACTCTATGATTCATTCTGGCTCTGTCATTCTATGATCTGGAGTTTTCAATTAGCATATCCCTAAAATGTGTCCATTTTCCCCTAAATACCATGGGCATGACTGGGAGGAGTGGGGACAGGGTACAACTATAAATGAAAACAAAAGGGAAATGAAAGTACTCTAGCCTTTCGAGAGCCGATATGTTAAAAAAAAAACCAGTCCATCACCTCAGACTAATACAAAGTTGCATGAAAATTAAATAGTAGCTCACATTTACAAAGTTTTAAGGTTTGTTTAAAAAAAGAAGACACTTTGTCATTTGGTCCTCACAACAATCTTATGAGGTCGATGTTAATATCACCATTTTACAGATGAAAATACTGGGGCTCAAAAAGGTTGTGCCTCTCCCAAAGTCAATTAATAAACATCACTAAATGCCTTCTTTGCCTTAAGTACGAGAGATACAAAGACAGAAATGGAACAGTCCCTGCCCTTGAGAAGCTTCTATTCCATCAAGTCACACTGTAGTAACTACTTGAGGTTTATTTGAACCCAGGCCTCACTAACTCCAAGTCCAGTGAGCTCTCCACTATTTCTGTCACGCTGCCTCTCAATTCTGATAAGTGTTTTCGATGAAAGGATTAAATTTTTTTATTTACAATTTAGCTTATGATTAAGGTTCCCTTGACCATCATTTCTTTTTTGCCCAAAATGTTCAAATATTTCATAAGACTAGTACAAAACCACCCGATAAGATGGCACCATACCTAGAGACCCCAGTAGATTCCAATGACACGTGCATCAGTAATTGGGGCTTTTGTCTTTTCTGCCTTGATTATCACTGTGCTTCCACTCCCTATAAACCACAAACGAGATTGCTAAAACAACTTAAATCTCAGCATGTATTCCAACTATTCCTAACACTGGCTATGCATAAAAGCTGAATGTGAAATGGACTGGATTTCTGCTCACACTTTTTAACGGAAATTATTTCATTTTAAAGCCATATTGGGTTTACCACACATGAACGTTAAGTGACTAACTAACTAAAAATAAAGACCAGACATGAAAATTATCCTAGAAAGTTCAATTTTCTTAAGAATGTGTCTAAATAAAAGACTCTGGACTGCAATAAGAAAACATAGTCTTAAACATTCCTCCCAACCTTGGGTACAATCTATTCTCGTGGACAAATAAATCATTTGTGGCCATTTCTGCTTACTAAGGTTTCAACACAGAGTAAAATCAAGATATGAAAACAACATAAAATATTCATTGACTTCATTTGCCTTTCCTGTACTAAAAAAAATGTTGAAAAGAGGAAGCAGAGCATAATGGATAGAGAGAAGGAATAGGGTTGGGGTAGGGGGCAGGAAGAAGGCGGAGTGGGAGGAGGGTCAAGTGGCTTTTTTTTCCTTGACTACTTTAGATTCATAAGGCAATACCACTCACTCACAGAATATGAGATGGAAAAGAACTTGGAAACCATTTTATCCCATCCATTCCTAAACAAAAATTTCTTCCCCAGCCCAATCCTTGCTTTGAAAACCTCCAGAGAGAAGAAAACCACTATCTCCACTACCCCTTGAAACCCTGCAACTCATGCCCCTTTTTTTCAATCTGACAAAAAGAGGAATAAATCTAACTCATGGAAGGATACCCTAACTCTTATAAAGAGATAGAACTGCAGATGTGAAATATGTGAACTCTTGGGAAGATAGACAATAAATGAAACATTAATTCTCTAGGGACCAAAAGTCCATACCTTTAAGAATTCCAGTTCAACTTCTTCTTCAGATAGGGGACCATGGCGACGGTGCAGTTTTGAGATCTCCAGTTGCACACAGGATGCTGTCATTCTCTCAATCATGCTTGCTGGAATATAGTCTTCAACCAAAAAATAATGTTCCCCCTGTGCCTATGGGCAATAAAATACAGAGGGAAAGGCTAATGATCAAAATGTGTTCATAGAACCCTGAACAAAGCAAAAATAAAACATTGGTTGAAAAATCCCCTATTCTGTTCAATAGGACATCCTCAACCTAGCCCCAAGCCAGTTTTCTGAGGGATATAAATAAAAGTGTCTACATGGACAGATGCTAGGGTTCAGACCAAGCCAAGTAAGATGCAAGACTAGCAAAGGACATAGCTATATATCTTCCTCCTACGTGGGGCAGCTAGGTAGAGTAGTGGATAAGAATACTGGACTGGGAGTCAGGGAGACCTGAGTTCAAAATTCAGCTTCGGACACTTACTAGCTGTGTTATTCCAGGCAAGTCACAAAAACCTCTATTTGTCTCTTTTTCTTTATTTTTTTTTTTGCCAGGGAGAAGGCAGGGCAATTGGGGTTAAGTGACTTGCCCAAGGTCACACACCCTAGTAAGCGTGTCAAGTGTCTGAGGTCGGATTTGAACTCAGGTGCTTCTGACTCCAGGGCCAGTGCACTACTCACTGAGCCACCTAGCTGGCCCTGTCTCGTTTTCTTTAACTGTAAAATGGGGACAATAACACCACTTACTTGCAGGATTGTTGTAAGAATCAAACAGCACAGTGTTTCCTAAAGAGGGCAGGGAAGAAGGAGGTGTCTGAACTTGTGATTCCTTCCCCAGAACAAGTTCCTTTTTTTTTTTTTGAGGGAGGAAGGCAGGGCGGTTGGGGTTAAGTGACTTGCCCGAGGTCACACAGCTAGTAAGCGTGTCAAGTGTCTGAGGCCACATTTGAACTCAGATCCTCCTGACTTCAGGGACAGTGCTCTTCTCACTGCACCACCCAGCTGCCCCGAGAACAAGTTCCTGGGGAAGTAACTCTCTCTAACAATGCAGAATCACAGAAGTTCTGCCATTTATAATTTAAGGGTCACCTGGGATGCTGAGGCGGTAAGTGATTTGTCCAGAGTTACAAATTTAGTATATGTCAGAGGTAGTACTTATACCCAAGATATTCTGACTCAAGACTCTATCCAGTAAGCCATGTTGCCTCTGGCCTTATACATGATAGGGAAAGCTACACAGCACTGGATCTTGAGTCATCTTCTTGAGTTCAAATCTGGCCTCAGACACTACTTGTGTGACTCTGGGCAAGTCACTTAACCCTGTTTGCCTCCGTTTCTTCATCTGTAAAATGAGCTAGAGAAGAAAATGGCAAACCACTCCAGTATCTCTACAGAGAAAACCCCAAATGGGGTCACAAAGAGTCAGATACAACTGGGAAAAAAAAACCTACTGAACAACAAATAAATGCTTATTGAATGAATGAATGAATGAATGAATATGAAGAGTCGAATTCCTAGGGAGAATATCTAAAGCAGGCAAATGGATCCCAGACTGATATTTAGGGAGGTGGCAAGCCCACAAAGGGTCCAACTTCCATTCCAGTAGCTCATTCTCATTCTAATGGTTTCCATAAAGGCACTGATGTGGTGGGCCTGCAGCCAGCCCATCTGCGCTGTGATCAGAGAAGCTGCTATAACTAAGCCGCAAACACTGGAATGGCGCCACGCTTGAAAAGAAGAATAATACTAATATCAATTGCTTACATTTCTATTGCGTTTGAGGGCTTACAAAGCACTTTTTTCTCCCGTAACAGTCCTGTGAGGAATGTGATAATTTGTTATGGGATTTTATGGACCCTACAGGTTATAGAATGCTAGGTTTGGAAATACCCTTCGCCAAATCAAATCAGCAACTCTTAGGCAATTTATTGTCAGTTAGTAAATTTATTAAGGGCATTGTGTGTTCCAGGCACTGTGCTAAATGACAAGGGTTCAAAGAAAAGCAAAATGGCAGTCCTTACTCTCAATGAGCTGGCAGTCTAATGGAGGAGACCGTAGGCAAACAACTATATAACTATTAGATAGATAGATATTTGTGCATACATATATATAATATGTTTATACATATATATATATACACATATATATATATATATATATAAACATATTGAAAGAAGGAAGGCACTAGTGGTAAAAGACACCGGAAAAGGCTTCTTACCACAGTGCCTGGCACATAGTAGGTATTGATAAATGTCTATTGATTGATTGTTGAAAACGGGACTTTAGCTGGAACTCGCGGGAAGCCAGGAGGTAGAGACAGAAAGGAAAAGGTCTCCAAGAGGCTAAATGACTAACTATTAAGTGTCAAAGCCATAGTTCAAATGCAGCTCTCCCCTCTGTAAGCCTAATGCTCTTTGCATTAAACTTTTCTGCCTCTTCAAAACTCTGGAACTCCAGGGCTCAGCAGGAGCTCCCATTCAGTTGCTAGCCTGCATCCCAATGACCAGTTAAATGTGAAATGGCCAAGAGGTCCTGTCATTTGCTTTTCTGTGGCCTGTGTCCCCAGCCTCAGGGCTATCATAAACAAAGCATCAAAGGAATCTTCAAGAGAGCTCTAACATGGGATTGTGCCCCAGCTGTACAGACACAGGCAGGATTGACCTAATTGCAGCTGTCATTTGGGAGGGACTAGATAAGAATTAGATTAGCATTTAGTTTACAATAATGTCACTTGTGTTCTGCCTGCCTCATGATGGAAATCACTGAAAAATAAATAATACACGGGTGGGCTGCAATATGCTTTGGTCCAGGGAGGGCCTAGCTGGATGAGGTCACAGATCCATCAAAGCACAAACTGTGTGATACAGTAGAAAGATCTCTGGATTTAGAATAAGATAACCTGGGTTCAAATCCAGGCTCCACAACTTGCCACTTGTCTTCAGCTAAGTCACTTCTTTTCTCTGGGTCTGTTTCCTGGTCTGTAAAACGAGAAGGTGGGTCTTGATTAGGGGTTCTTAGTCTCTTTTTGTTTTGTGAACCCCTTTGACAGTACAGTAGAACCTATGGACCCTCTCTAAGAATATTATTTTTAAATAGATCAATAAAATGCATAGGATAGCAAAGGAAATAAATTATTTTAAAATATATTTATCAAAACATTCTTAATAACTTCACAGACCCCAGCTTAATAACACCTTGACAAGATTATCTTTGAAGCTTCTTCAAGTCTAAATCTATGATCTCAAGTAGAATTCCAGATGGAATCTCTATCATAGATTGTCATGTCATAGATACAGGGCTTCAGAGTCAGGTTTTTCTATTTTATAGTAACCCACTCCACTACCACCTGGGGCATCCAGGCCAGGCTTGCATAGTCAGGGAGCACTCAGAAATGCTTGCAGAACTAATGCATGAATAAACAGAATTATCAGCCATGCCTCTGGACTATAGTTCCCAAATTCCACTTGTAAGGCTAAGGCACCAAGCTGCAATAACATCTCATCATTGCAGTATATACGTTCTTCCAGAATGTCTTTCCGGAGCTGGAGATAAAATTGATGTCTCGTAAGACTGTGCCTAGAAAAACAAAGAGAGAAGGGCAAATAAAATTATCAGATACCAGCAGGGGGAAGATGGAAATGACAGCCTTTGAGGGTATGATTTTAATCATTTAGCAAACTCCCATCTGAGGAAATCTCCCCTACCAGCCCAAATTGGCACCTTCTCTGCAACTTATAGTCTTAAAGAGAGTTATTTAGAATACTAAAAAGTGAAGTGATTCGCCCACGATTACATAGCCAGTATATGTCAAAAACAAGACTTGAACCCAGATCTTTTAAGCTCTAAGGCCAATTCTCTATTCACTACACCATGGCTGGTATAGGAGGACAAATTTAAAAGAATCCATCTCTTCAGTCTATAAAAGGTGACAGCTGTGAAAGAATGCATAATCAAAGTCTACAAACCTAATTCATTTAGACAAATATTTACTTTAATAATGTTTTGGGCTTATGATCTTCTCCATGCCAGTATTCTCTCTGGGGCTGAAGAAAGAAATCTCTTCCACCTCTGGCATGTACCTCAACTCCCATTGATCGTTTTAGAATCCTCCTCTTCCTCCGGGTCTCCAGTCAGGCACAATTCCCTCCGGGGAGCATGTCCTGATTTCCCCAGTGACTAATGCTGCGCCCCATGTCAAAGTTCTTTGTATCATATTTAACAGTGTGTACAGGTGCTCGTGACTTAGCTTAAAGCAACACCCACTATCAAAGGAATGAGTAAGACTGTGGCACTCACTGGATAAGGTGAAAGTGGCTGACAAAGAATTTTATTCTCAGAAAGAGTGTGAAGTTAACAATGGTGGTTTTCTTCTTGGATCTGTCATTCCAGCCTTCTGGCGCCACTTCATATAATTTGGTTTCATCATTCAAGAAAAAGAACTCTTTACCTGAAATGGAAACACTCAGTGGTTTAAGGCAGCTCAATGGCATGGTGAATGAAGTTTTGGACTCTCAAGCAAGGGGATCTGAATTCAAATCCTGTCTCAAACGTTTACTAGTTGTGTGATCCTGGGCAAATTGCTTAACTTCTCTCAGTCTCAAATCATCATCTATAAAATAATAGCACTTCCTACGCAGGGTTATTGTGAAGATCTAAGACAGAATAAAAGTGAAAGGATTTGTAAATTTATAAGTGCCACATAAATGTTAGCCATTATTATTGTCTGAACAGACATGGTTGTCAGAATGAATGCATTCTACCGAACTCATACCTGATAGGAACGGCTCAGCTTACATATATAAATCTCTAGGAAGTCAGCCCCCATCAGTGTATGGCCCTGTCCGGTTCTCAATGTCAGGATTTAACATCTATATAGGGTAATCCATATTTCTAAGAAAAAGGAAGGAAGGAGGGAAAAAAGGAAGGAAGGAAGGAAGGAAGGAAGGAAGGAAAGAAGGAAGGAAGGAAGGAAGGAAGGAAGGAAGGAAGGAAGGAAGGAAGGAAGGAAGGAAGGAAGGAAGGCAGGCAGGCAGGAAGGAAGGAAGGAAAGAAGGAAGGAAGGAAAAGAATTAAGAAAATAAGGAAGGATGGGAGGGAGGGAGGGAGGGAAGAAAAAAGGATGCAGGGAGGAATGGAGGGAAGAAGAGAAGAAGGGAGAAAAGGAGGAAGGGAGGAAGGAAGGAATGAAGGAAAGAAGGAAGAAATAAGGGAGGAAGGAAGGGAAGGATTTATTAAGCACCTACTGTGTGCCAGGCATATGGGCAGCTAGGGGGCACAGCGTATGGAGTGCTGCATTTGGAATCAAAAAGATTCATCTTCCTGAGTTCAAATCCGGCCTCAGATCCTTACAAGTTGTGTGACCCTGGGCAAGTCATTTAACTCTGTTTGCCTCAGTCTCCTCATCTATAAAATGAGCTGGAGAAGGAAGTGGCAAACCACTCTAGTATCTTTGCCAAAAATAAAAGCCAAAAGTCACAAAGAGTCAGACACAACTGAAAAACAGCTGAATAACGTGCCAGGGACTGTACTAAGCACTTTACAAATATTATCTCACTTGACATAATATTTGTAAAGAGAGATGTGGATCAAGAGAAAATAGGCCAGGGAAGAGTAATATAATTGTTTTTAGAAACTGTATCTCTGCCTATCTCCCAAAAACAGCTTTAGGCTTAATATAAATGTAGAAAGACAGGACTTCTATGTTAGGCACAGGCAGACAAAAGAAGCTCAGTGTTGTTTCTGCTAGTGATGATTAATAAAAAGAGAAAGAATTCCTTAACAATTTGGGAAATTCAAAAGTAGAAACAGCTGCATTAGGTACTGGAGGTATGCAAAGATGACCGCTTATCTGAGAATTTTTACAGAGGTTTAATATATCAGATATCAGGATGGACCAGATGTCCTTTGCAGGGCCAAGATTCCATAATACTATGAAAGGAAAATAATTAGGGAAGGAATTAGAAAGTGATATCAAACTCGTAGCTATTTTTCATATCTATTAGTAGACAGAAGGAAGGAAAACAGAGTAGATTTAGAACAGGCAAGCTAAAAAAGGTCCTGGTAGAGTTCACGCCAAGATGGCTGCCTGAAGGTGAGATAGGCTGCCCAGCTCCTTACACTCTCTCTAGCAAAAACCTGAAGACTATAACAGATGGAATGAGATCAAGGAATCCAATAAGAAACTCTTCCAACCCAGACCTACACACAATGTCTGCTGCTCCCCCACCCAGCAAAGCTAGTTCCAATACAAATTAACCTCCCAGTGTAAACAGAGACAGCCAAGGACACACGTAGCCTTCAATGTTCTGAGGTCAGAGACAACAAGAGTTAAGGGGTGGTCTGAGAACCCCAATCAGAAAATGTCAGTGTGGTCAGAAAGCCACAGGGTGAGAATCCTGTAAACTCCAAGGAGTAGCAGCAGACAGGGACAAGCAGGATATGGAACCATTACTCAAACCCAGACAGCCAAGGTCCCTTACACTCTGACCTGAAACACCAGAGAGGGCCCTGATATTTTGGTCTCTGAACTTCAAAGATCCAGGAAGGTAAAGTAACCACGAGAAGCCAAGGCATGACTAAACAGGGCTGACCATTTTACCTAAGAATACAGCAAAGAATAGAGCTTGGCCCTGGCACAAAGCCCCAGTTCAGGAACTAAAGCTGTAGAGATAAGTAAATCAAAGAAAACACTACCTGGTGTCAAAAAAATTACTGCAAATCTAATCCTATAATGACTGAAAGAAGAAATTCAAATGGGGAAATGGATTTTCCATACTTAGAAAGCTAAAACTAGAAAAAATAAAATAAAAATCCTTGAGGAAATAATTGGAAAGAGAATAAGTAACTTAGGAGGGAAACAAGACACCCAAGAAATGGAATCCCTGAAAACTAGAATGGATGAAGCCAAAATCAATGGTTCCATGAAATAGCAAAAAAATCTCAGAACAAAACCAAAAGGTTAAAAATAAAAGAACATGTAAAATGTTTGACTAAAAAACTGAAAAGGAAAATTGGTTGAGGAGAGAGAACTTAAGAATCATCAGAACTCCTGTGTGTTGGTAAGCAAAATAGGCTCCTTAGCACTTAGTTCAACCAAGTGCCCTTGAATAGTTTGGCTTTTGTTTCCTTTGAGTAATTCGGTGTATTTCGTTGAGTCTTACTAGGTGCTAAGCCCAGGCCCAAACCCCTATTAGGTGTAAAACCTATGTGGGTGTGGATTGGTAACTAAGGTTGGGCCCAAGGGGGGGCTAACTAAGGGGACATGCTAACTCCAGAGCCAAATTAACCAGAGCCTAAGTTCTGGTCATTCAGACAACGCTTGATGACATCAAAAACTCTATGAGAGGAGAGAACACAGCTTGGAGATTGAGACTTGTTAGAGCCAATGACAGCTACAGCCAAAGCTGAAAACAAAGCCGAAGCCAAAGGAGCTGAAGAAGCAGGAGCTGCTGGTAGCAAGGCTGACCCGCGTGTGGACCAGGCAGTGCTGAGCAAGGGCTTGAGGCCAGTGGGTAATCTTCTTACCAGAGGGGGGAAGCACGAATATGATTTGGTTTAATGCCATCACATTTTTATGTAGCCTCCTGGTTACTCTTGTGAGGTGGACTTATTGGGCTTGGAAGCTTTTCACCAGGATATCAAATTGGGGACACTGGTTCGTGGGTCTGCTACTTTGGAGCTTGAATAAATGCTTTAATTCTTCTGCCTTCTACTTAGAGAATTCCTTATATCCTGCGGTTCTGAACCATTCAGATATATATATATGATTCTCTTTGAAATGATAAATTCTGCCTTCATAATAATCCTGAAAATCATGATTTAAAAAAAGCCTAAAAACTATATTTCAAGAAATCATAAATGAAAACTGTCAACATTGATTGGAACCAGAGAGAAAAGTAGAAATAAAACTAATGCAGTGACCATATCCTGAAAGGAACTTCAAAAGGAAAAGTCCTAGGATGTCATAGTCAAAATCCAGAGACCCTATTTCAAAGAAAAAACACTAGCAGCATCCAAAGAAAAATAGAAGGAACTATAATTCAAAGAACTACAGCCAGAACTATGCAAAATATAGCAGGTACTACTAAAAACCAGAGGAAATCTTGGAATACTACATTCCAAAAGGCAAAACCTATAAACTTAATGACCAAAACCAACATATTCTACAAAACTAAATACAGTCCTATAGGGAGAAAATTGAATCTTTAATGGGATAGAAGACTATCAAATGTTTTTGATTAAAAGACCAAAGTCAAGTAGGAACTTTGAAATACAAACTCAAGAGTCCAGAGAAACCAAGAAAAGTAAATGCACGTGAACAATTAGAGAGAGTTTTGTGATGATGCAATGTTGACTTTCTAGTAAGGGAGAGAAGAAAAATGTGGATATTCGAAACCTAATTATGAAAGGGTATTGAGGGTGCTAAACAAGAATAGAGTTCCTGGCATTGGTGGTGCAAAATTAATACTGTTTAAGGATTTGAAAAGAGGAAAAAGAAAAGGGAGTAACACTAAGGTAGAAAAGAGGAAGAAGGAAATGGAACTTGTTGCTTCTCATAACTAGGTTTGTGAGAAAAATATATAAACATGGAAGAAAGGGTAGAAAGAGTGGGTATCAGATGAACCTCATTCTTATATGAATGGACAGAAGAATATTACACACATACACAGATGCACATACACACACACACTCACACACACACACCAGTTTATGGACAAATTAATTTGATATCGAACTCAACAGAGAAATAAGGGAGTTGGCTGAGGGGAGGTTGTTAAGATTGGGAAAAATTCTGGGAAGGGAATAGTCACAAGCAAACAAACTTCCTGAATCTGAAGGGGGAATCATCAGTCAATCAATATTTTTTAAGCACTTACTATTAAATCAGGCAAGGGGATGGGAGGGAGAGGAAACAAAAGAACTAGATCTAAGGGGGTGTCTTAGATTGCCTCTTAGACCATTGAGGAATGGCTAAATGAATGGCAATATGTGAATGCAATGTTGTAAGAAAAGAGAAAAGTTCAGAGAATTCTGGTTAGTGTGAACTGATATAGAATGAAATGAAATGAACAGCACAAGAACACATTACATAAACAACATTGTAAAAACAACAACAACGGCTTAGGAGACTTAAAAAGCCAGAGGACCTATGATGACATATATGTTACTCACCTCCAGACAGAGGAGTGATGGATACAAGGTGCAGAGTCATACATATTTTGATATGGCTACTTTAGGTAATCATTTTGCTTGAAGAATTTTCTTATTTGTAACAAGGTTATTTTTTCCCATCTTACTTTTGGTTAATTAGGGTGGGGGGAGAGAGTGGTTAGCAGTATGGATACCAAAAAAGAGGGCCACTGAAACATTTTTAATGCTCAGAAGAGAACAGAAGGAAGTTCAAAAGGAAGCCCAGTCAAACAGGACATTTTGAAAATAACAGAGAATTCATGACACATTTTTAAGCAAGTGATATAAAATTGAGGTTCACAGTTCCATAAAGAATCTTTTTTTCTATGTTCTGCTGTGAGTATGAAAGCGGTCTTTTTCTCCTAGTGTTTAAGTTCAGAATTAAAATAATTCATTGTAAATAAAAGCTCCTCATAGCACGAATTTTAAGATACAGAAAAAGTGACTGAGGACAGGAGGTTGTAGAGCCTCCTTCTCCAGAAGTATTCAATATGATCTAGTCACATCCCTGTCTAAGGGCCTGGACTATCTTTAGAGTCAATTCAACTCAACAACATCATCTACTACCTATATACCAGGCATTTTGCCAGAAGCTAAGGGTTTGAAGACAAGAAATGAAAATAGTCCCTACCCTCAAGGAGCTTACATTCTACTGGATCCTGTAACTCTCCTCTGGTTCTATATTTATATTTGGATGGGAATTTTCAGCTTCTCTGACTTGCACATCTTACCATGTAGGTAGCCTTGAGAACTGCCCTGAAATAACTATCCTATTCCACATTCAGAGAAGGATTAACACTTCATTATAACACTTACATCACGGCCCTCACACAAAGAAATTGACACTTGAAAATACTGACCCCATTTTTTTTAATGGGGAAAGTGAGCTACAGAGATTTTTAAGTGATTTTCCAGTGACATATAAAATCAGAAAGAATAAAATCCAGCCAACCAGAATCTTGTTCATCTATACGTGTCACTGAATATATTGCCAGCCGGCTGCTGTTAAGAAGGAAGTTGATATTTCTTTTTTTAATGAATTTCTTTTTTAGTTTTCATCTTTTTTAAAAAAAATTGATCTTATGCTATAGTAAACACTTACCTTTCTGGAAAGCTAAGCCAAAGTAGAAGTATTCAACTAGGTTGACATAGGTCCTAACTAAATTAAAGACATCTCGTGCCTTGGACTTGATGTCACATTTCACTTCTAAACACTGCCCATTCAGCAGAACCACGTAGAGTTCTCTTTGAGACAAATATGATTTCCCCTTTTTTGTCTGGAAAGAGAAGAAAAAAATAATACATAAATGCCAGGTCCCTGTCAGTGCAATATCTCTCTCTATAATATCTCTCTATAGCATATTCCAATTTGCAGTGGGGGCTCTATTTCCACAGAGGTGCTTATAAAGGCAGTTGCAATGGGAGCTTTCTCCCTGCAGAAATCCCCATTAAAATCTTCACTGTATCTCCCTTGTCCATCTCCCTGTTGAGCCTTTCAAGGGACCATCATTAATTATTCATTGCACTTTCAGTGTTGTCAATCAATCTAATGCTGTTCACTGAGGTTCACAACTTGGAGATAATGATAATGAATTCCATACTGCCCAGTTACCATCTCAACCCAGCTCTCCCTAACATGAAGAATCCATGAATAGTCATGGAAGAGAGATAAGGGGATTAATTAGAATCTTGAAATTGCACGGCATAGCCAAACTCGATGTCATTTATCAGCAGGTGAAAAATTTATTATGAAACTATTTCTGATTTCTTGAGCTTCCCTCTCCTCGGGTTATGAACACAGGGTGGCATAAAATACTGGAAGTAAGCAGTCTAAACTACAGTCCAAGCCATCTTTCTGGGCAAATTGGCCACCAGCAGAGCAGAGCAGACAAAGGCAGACATGTACACAACAAAGTGGTGCAGAAACAATAAATAGGTGGTTGTGGAGAAGGGAAAGTCAACTTCTCACACTGCTCCTGGACAGTTGAAATAAATGCTATTATGGCATATTGTATAAAGAGCATTGGGCCTAGAGTAAAGAAGACATGGGTTCATTGGGTTCAAGTCCTTCCCCATGACATTCACTAGCTGTGTGACCATGACTAAGTCATTTATATACTCTGAGCCTTAGTTTTCTCACTGGAAAATAGTAATGATAAAACCTGTATCTAACTTATAGGGCTATTATGAAGCACAAATGAGAGAATGTAAATAAAGAATGAAGCACTTTATTTGGTGCTTATTAAGTTCAGAATAAAAAAAAATTAATGTTAAATGTCAGTCATTACTACGAGGGAGCCGTCAGGTGATAGATTAGGGAAACCAGAAAGGGCTCTACCCATAGCCTCAAAAAAAATAACTTTCATCTCTCATGTTGATACCTGAAATTCCCTTACCTCACTCTACAAGTAGAAGAAACTAATCAATCAACAACTAATTATAAGGCACTTACTATGTCAGGCACTGTGGTAGGCGTTGAGGACACAAATCTTCAAAATGAAACAATCCCTACTTTCAAGAAATAAACATTCTATGAAAGGAATATGAGTGCCCTTGAAAGGTGGGGAGGGGCTGGATTTAAATTCATATTTAGGTGTAAATAAATGACTGATGACAGATTCTTTCTTAAAATTACTTTTAACTGAGGAATTGAGAGAAGATACCAGGCACTGGGCAGGTGAAGGAAAGAGGTAAAGGAGGTTGACACAGGTGAGCAAAAATATGCAAAAAGGAGAAGCTGGAGGATAGAAAAGGCAAATTTTGCCTTTCCAATTTTGTCTAGCTCCAGCTCTTTGCTTAAGGATAAAAGACTGCAAGAAGGAAAGCAAGCATTTGGAAGTGAGCATAGGATACTGAAGGTCAGTTTCCAAAATGCAAGAATACTGATTCCTAGTGTTAGTTTCACGTTGTTCTTCCTATGGAGACAGAAAAGAAAGTGAAAAGAGTGAAAAATTGGGTGGATGTCCTAAAGGATCAGTACACGTAGAGATGTCTGCCCAGTTGACTCACTCAGTTCACTGGACGTTATTTTCATGAAGTCCAGGTGATCAGAACCATAGGAGCATCTACATGGTTACTCGTTCTTAGTAGTATCACTGACTGAAGCTACCAAATTGTGTGCATAAGAACTAGAATATGTAAGTAGCAAGACATCAAAATACAATGACACAAGGAATTGGTGAGAGGGAAAGAATCTTAATAGCTGCCCAGCAAGACACCTGGTACTAAAGCCAGGAAAGCATTGGAAGGAGAAAGGGAAGTTGCTACCAAATTCTTCCTCCTAAATGCACAATGTAGGTCAATAGAAATGGACCAGAGGCTCCAGACTCAAAAGTAGATACATTCTTAAAGAATGAGTGAATAAATGAATGAAAAACATATTTATTAAACAATCATTTCAGATGCATCTGACTCTTTGTGACCCCATTGCGAGTTTTCTTGGCAAAGATACTGGAGTGGTTTGCCATTTCCTTCTGCTCATTTTACAGATGAAGAACTGAGATAAACAGAGTTAAGGGACTTACCCAGGGTCACACATCTAGGAGGTATTGAGGCCAGATTTGGACTCAGGAAGATGAGTCTTTTCTAACTTCTGGTCTCCACTCTATCCACTGTATTACTAAGTGCTTACTATATGTTAAACATTGTATTAAATTCTGAACATACAAAAAGAAAGGATAGGACCCAATCTCAAGGAGATTAGATAACAGTCCAGGGAAAGGATGGGAAATAGTGGCCAAGGAAGGGTGTTTTGGTCTGAGAAGTCAGGGAGATAGTGAGTGGAGTAATATGGTAGCCAATTGATTTCCTTTATAGAGGCACTGGGAATGATTTGATTACAATTTTCAGAGCAAAAGGTGGAAAGGGGGTGTGAAGACAGCAGCAATGGCCAGGGTGAAATGCAGTTCTCAGGGCACAAGTTAGAACTAAGTGGTTCTGCTTCTACATGGTCTGATTTCTAATAGATAAGATAATGGTGGACTTGGAGGCAGGAAGACTGGGTCAAATCTGACCTTAGACATTTACTAACTATGTGACCCTGAGCAAGTCACCTAACCTTTCCTAACCTCAGTTTCCCCTTCTGTAAAATGTGGATAATAATAGCAGCTACCTCACCAAATGAGATAATATATGTATAGCACATTTCAAACCTAAGGAACTAGAGAAATGCCAGTATTATTGTTCTTGGTAATATTATTATCGGTTTACTATACAAATGCTAGGCATTGTTACTGTATTAATAATATGCATCAATATATCATAATATAGTATATTACATACTATTATCTATTATATCTATTATATTAATAACATAATAATATTAGTATTATTATGATTGGTTTACTATATAAATGCTAGTCATTGTTATAGTAATAATAATTATAGTAATATTATAGTAATATATTAGTATATCATAATATATTATATACTATTATATATAGCATATCAGATCTATTATATTAATAACACAATAATATTAATATTATTATGATTGGTTTGCTATATAAATGCTAGTCATTGTTATTGTATTAATATATCATAACATATCATAATATATTATATACTATTATATGTAATATATTATATCTATTATATTAATAACATAATAATATCAATATTATTATGATTGGTTTACTATAAAAGTGCTAGTTTTTATTGTTGCTTTTATTAGTTTTATTATTACCGGCTTAGAGGTTAGAGCAGTAGCAGTGGCAGGGGAGAAAATACACCAGCAGGATAGAGAAGTATGGAAAGGGGAAGACCTCGGTAAGTAGCTTCAGAGAGTTCACTAAGTATTTAGGCATTCATCTCATCATAAGACTATGTCTGCTTTTCCCAAATCCCTGTACTCCTTGCCTCCAGAAAGGCAAGACAAATGGTGTTTGTACCACTGTCTATAGAGGAAACATACTGAGGACAACACTTAGGCCTCTCTTCCATACAAAAAAAATTCCAGGGCATCTCACAAAGAAATTCCACCAAAGGAAGTATTCCCAGGACCCCCAAACTACTGTTACTAAAATACTCTGCCTATGTGGGAAATTCTTTCCATGTCTCTCACATATACACAACTAATCATACTGTCCTGCACATGGAAGAAGAATGGAAGGTTGTTACAATAGCACCAGTGGTTTGGGGCTGCAGCAGCCTTTGTCTAGATGGTCTCTGGTTATTTACTGCCCCTGCAGATGTGGGGTCTGTCTGCACCACCCCCACTGCTGCTACTGAGCTACGCAAGCAGAAAATATAAATCTCAGCAAAATCACTGACTCTGAGACTTTGGGAGTATGATCACAGTATAACCCTGTGAGGCCCAGATAACCAGCTTGCCACCATAACAGAAGAGATGGAAATTGTAAAGGTCATATTAAAGGTAGTAAATTCAATCTCCCTCCAAAGGAAAGGGGTTAGTATCCCTGAGAGCCTCCCAGGCAGTGTCAAAAGGACTAGCCCTTAGGCGTCTGCAGAAGAACTCTGGGCACCAGAAGGAACTAAAGCCTGAATCATTTCATCAGCTTTCCTCCCACTGGCCCTTCAGCTCCAGTTGTGATCATATTTTGAAAATGTGCTATTTTAAGTTTAGATTTGAGACTTGGAAAGTCTGGACTCAGCCAGAGGCCTGGCTTATATCAACCTGCCAGCCACGAAGCAATGACAGCTAGTGATTCAGCAGACTAGACCTAAAAATAATATGCAATTCTCCCTCTTCAAGATCTGTGTAGAGCTGTAACAAGCACATGATGAATGAGGCTTTGACCAGGGCACCAACATCCAAGGGGACATGCTTTCCCCCACTCTGGGGATTGGTGTTTCTTCTTCACCATGACTGCCATCTCTACACTTCACTGTGTGGTCATCTGTCCCCATGACAATTCCTCCATTTTTTAAAACAATAATAACAGTAATGATAGCTAATATTTATATAGCACTTTAAGGTTTGAAAGGCATTTTACATTTATTATCAGATTTGTTCCTCACCACAACCCTGTGAAGTAGAGACTATCATTACTCCTATTTTACAGTTGAATAAACTGAAGCAAACTGAGATTAAGTGACTTGCTAGGGTAACATAGCTAGCAAGTATTTGAGGCTGGATTGGAACTAAGTACTTCCTGAGTCCAAGTTTAGCACAATGTCTACTTTGCCACCTAGGTTCCCCACGTGAAATATTCTTAACTTTGGTTCTGGCTATGTAGAATGTTCCTTGGAGTCCCAGGGAAGACAGAAATCTTCCACATCATGCTTAGGAACCACCAGCCACAGTTCTACTGTCATATATAGCCATATGAATAAAGGAATTTACTGCCCCTACTCTCATCTTCCACTCAAGTCAAAATTGAAGATAATAGTTACCACAATGGATCCTGGTAGTAGCAATGTCACCGGTGCCTCTCCAGTCAACTGGATAAATTCTGGTCTTGAGAACTAGGAAAAAATGAATCAATGTTGTAATAAATAGGACTAGCTTTGCCCCCTTCTGGTCAATCCCCCCTGGATCTGTGTTACCACAGTTGTGCTAGCCCTTTTTTTCCCTATAGACCAGGGAAAAGGAGACTCAGTGTATAACAGAAAAACGGAAAAAATCAGAGCTTCATCAACTTCCAGAATAGAAAGGACAAAAGGCCATTTAACCAAGCTAGCTTAGCAAAGCAGTGTGGTTTTAAGAGACAATCTCTCCTCCACATTTAATACCTCTTTGACCATGAGCGAGTCACTTAACTTCATGGGTTCTCAGTTTCTGTGCCTGTAAAATGGAGATAATATCCATACTGTCTGCTTCACAAAATTATTGCAAAACTCACATGAGATAATTAGGTATGGTGCTTTGTAATTACTGAAGATCTCTATAAATGCCAGTTATCATTACTCATTCAGAATTTAAGTGGCTCAATTAAATAATTAAACATTTTTAGAGGAAAGTGGACAGTCCATTGATTGGCCCATTGGTCAACCAAAAGGCTTTTGTCGATGACTGCTATGTGTCCAGCACTAAGCTGAATGTGGTGGTCCAATTTCACCAAAGAGGTAAAAGGTCCAATGTCATGTAGCTAGTAAATGGTGAAATCTTTGGGTCATAAAATCTTTAGACTTCATAATAATAACTGATTTTTATGGTTTATACCAGTGATGTCAAATTCAAATAAAAATAGGTGCCATTAATCTGTACATACAGATCCCTGCAGGTCACAAATTGACTTTGTTTTAAAATGTGATGTTGTCTAGATTTCATTGTATTTTGATTTATTTCTTTAAACAATTCCCAATAACATTTTAACCTGGTATGGTGTAGACTCAGGAATGTTGTGGTCCTTGTGCAGCCAGCAGGCTGCCTGTTTGAATCTCTGGTTTATGCTTTGCAAAGCTTTTTACATGCTTTCATTTGAACCTCAGAACAACCCTTTGAAATAGCAGTCACCTGCATTTTACAGATGAGGAAACTGAGACTCATAGAGGAGAAATGCCTCATCCAAGATGGCATAGCCTATATGTGTCAAGACTGGATTCAAACCCATCTTTCAAATCCAATACCTTATCTGCTACACAAAGCTGCCTCCCCTCTAGGTAACTGGCTATTGCTCATCCCCAGAATTTTCATGGTGTTATAGAAAGAGTTCCAGCCCAGGCTTGGCTGCTTATTAGCTGCATACTTTTTAACAAGTCACTTCCCCAATTTGGGCCTCATTTTTCTCAACTATAAAAAGAAGGGCTGAGCCAGATTAATTCAAAGTCACTTCTAGATCTAACTTTCCATGATTCTATAATCTATGCAGAAAAAACATGGAAAGCCATAAATTCTAATTTCACAGCCAGCAAGGATCTAAATGAATAGAGGTAAGCCAAACCAAATAAATCATGAATGATGAGATAACCTCAGGCAGAGAAGCAGAGAAGGTTTATTTCAGAGAAATAGGCTTTAATGCCATTGCCCACCTATCCCAAGCCATTAAAAGCATGGAAAATGTATCTCTGTCTTTCCATTTCCATTGGCCAAGCTCAGTCTGCTAACTTCTTAGCAGTTAGAGAAACTTTGTTCTCTCTTTGACTAACTGAATTAGCTATCCTACAACATCTCCCTCCTTATTTGGAATTCTTCCTCAGGCATATATACATATATGTATATGTATATGTATGCATACATATATACACACATATATCTATATATAAATTATTTAAACATTACCCTTTCCTTCTTTTGTAATAAACATCTCTGGGAAGAGAACACTGAGGTAGATCTCTTAGGTGCCTCAGAGAAGTCAGATCCCAAGCTGAACCTGTTATCTTGCTGAATTCCTGGGGCAACTTCATCCACAATCAGACTAGTTGATCTAGGAACAAGATATCAAAGTTAGAAAACCATTCATTTTGTGGTCAAGAAACTACTAATATTAGAAGTCCTTCCTTAACAATCTTGAAACTTGAGAGCATCCAAGACCACATGTTATTGACTGTACAGGAGGATATGTGGTTATTGATTATACACAGAATGGAAGCTCAGCGCACTGGTAAAGGGAGAGCAAATGTCAGGGAAGTCTCAAACAATTTAGGAAGTTCCCTGTGGTCACTGCTTGATGCTAGCAGTTGGGGTAGAGATAAGCGATGTCCTATTCATGGGCTATGAAGATGAACAATCATGCTGGAAAGATAAGAGAGGACAAAACTATAATCTTCATAGAGGGCTTCTTCATATATGAATTATGCAAATACTAATTCCAATAAGCAAGGACTGTAACTAGCTTTAATCCATAGAGAGCCAAAGGTAAATATGGCGACAACATGATTAAAATATACCAGAAATGGGAATAAAGAAATCAACTTCTTTTCCCACTCCCCCATGCCTACTTTAGCATCTGATGCAATTATCTGGCGTCAAATTTTTTAATTATATTGGGATTGAACTTTATTCTCAAAAGGACAACACAAACTCTCCTGAATGTCTTAGACTACACATTGTATGCCACTTGACACATCTAAAAATCCTAGATTAATGCAATTCCAAGAAGAAAGTTTATTGCTATCTGTGTTGTTAAGCAAAATTGTCTCATTAGCATGGCTTTTGTTTCTTTTGAGTGGAAGTACTTTCAGCTGTTAAGTGCTAAGCCCCAGGCCCAGGGCCTTGTCAGGTGTGAAACCTGTGTGGGTGTGGATTGGTGACTTAGGAGGGGCCAGCTCTGGAACCAATGGTCTCTGGTCGTTGAGGCCAGGCTTGAGAATGCCAGAAGCTTGAGGAGGGGTGAGCCGGGAGACAACTTCAGCAGAAGCAGGAAGCTGCGGAAGCAGGGCTTACCCGAGTGCGAGCAGGAACGTGAGGCCAGTGAAAATGATTTGGCTAAATACTATCTTGTTTTTCTGTGGCCTCCTGGTTACTCTTGTGAGATGGGCTTTCTGGGCCTGGAGTCTTTTTGTCAACATGTTGGAATGGGGAGGCTGGTTCACGGTTCTGCTGCGGTGGGGCCTAAATAAATTTCTTGTTGTTTTCTCCTTAGAGAATCTCTCATATCTTGCGATTTCGGACCATTCAAACATATACATGATTATATTTGAGATCATAAATTCTGCCTTCCTACTACACTATCTCGATATCTTAGTTTATGAAGAACATTAGTAAGCTAGAGAACTATCCCAAAGAAGTCAACCAAGATGGTGAAGAGTCTCCAATCTATGTCATATGAGGATCAGTCAAAGGAACTGGAGGTATTTAGCCTGGAGAAGACACAAAGGGGTCGTGATAGCTGTCTTCAAAGGCCTGAAAGGCTGTAATACAGAAGAGACATTAAATATGTCCTGTTTGGCCTTAGATGGCAGAATCAGCAGTAATAGATGAAAACTGTAAACAGACCAATTTAGGCATAATATTGGTAAATATAGTCAGAATGCTGTAAAAGTAGGATGAGCTGTGTTGTAAAGTGGAGTTCATCATATGAAGTCTTCAAGCAAAGGCTTATGTTGTATTGCAGTGGGGATTCTTTTTCAAATATGGATTGGACCCATTGGATTCCAAGGTCCCTTCCAACTTTCAAGTTCTATGATTCAGGTTCACCAAAATGAATTAGACATTGGCAGCACTTCCATAGCAGCTCTATCTTCATTTCACAATAGTCTACAAGTGGACTTGGGGCTGGTGCTCTACTTTGTGTTAATCAAAACCATCTAATGTAGAAAGCTTGGACTTTTGTTCCCTTGAAAGCTTACCCACTGAGAAAGAATTTGGAGTCGGCTGCTGAAGCCCACAGTCGTGTGTCTCTCTCTGAAACCAATAAAACAGTAAAGATTAGGAGGCAGAGGCAATTTCTATCAGTCTCCCATTTGGCATGGAATAGAAAACTTGAATGTGTGAATACATGACATTTTCTTGACTAAGAAGAAGTCACAGGGTGGCCTAGAGAACACCGTAGACTCCTAAGCTTATGAAAGAAGAGCCTGAGGCTGCTGGATCACAGAAACTCTTCAGAATAATTTGAATCTCTGTCTAGCAGGGGTCTAGCCTGGGGTCCATGAACTTGTTTGTTTGTTTATATTTTAATAATTGCATTTCAATATAATTGGTTTTCTTTGTAATCTTACATATTTTGCTTTAGGCATTTAAAAGTCTGATGTAAGGTACAAGGGCTTCACCAGAATGCCCAAGGAACATGCAACACACAAAAAGTTCAGAACTTTATCTCTAGGGGAACTTCAAAGTAGGCTTTCTTCCGCCCTCCTTGAAATGTCATCAATCCTTTCTAGATTTGGAGATGGGGAGAAGAGTTCTCTTTAAGGTAACTATGAACTTTTCAGCATTACCCTTTTTCTAGGGAACTTTCTCAGAATGTGGATTGAGGTCAGAAAAGTTCTATGATTAGAAGTGCTTTGTGGGGTGGGGGTGGGGAACTATAAAGAAGGCAAAAAATCTTCAGGAAAAAAAATTGAAACTATCTGGAAATAAGGCACCAAAATGTCTAATTTCCTAGCACTTTTTGTCATGAGTAAAAGAAATGGGTGAATTTCTGAAATCTTTGCTTACTGAAATGAATTGACTAAGGAAACCAATGGATGGAAGTTACACGAAGGCAGACTTCAGCTCAATAAAAATTTGAAATTTTTGTCAATTAGAACTAATTAACAATGGAACAGACTGCCTTGTTAGATAGTGAACCCCTCCCTATCAATTGAAGTGCTCAGAGGTTTAATGATCATTTCTTAAGAATATTTTAAAAGGGATTCTTACACTGGATAGAAGGTTGAACTAGGTGATCTCTAACTTGCCTCTCAACTCTAAAATTATTCATTTGTTTTCTTTAAAATATTATGGACCTTGGCTCAGGACAGTTTAGGATAAATCTTCTTTGTGGGCAAACAAGTGAACTTAGCCATAGTTGTTTAATATTAACCAATAATTTAGTGATTTTATTTTATACTTGCTGTGTGCTTCTGGTCCTTGCAACTGTGAGGGATGCTAAAGTGATGTAAGGTCGGTTCTTTCTGGAACCACCATTTTAAAGGAAGTGCCCAGGCCAACCACTTTCTCTCAGAGCTCTGTTCCTCACACTCTAAATCTTTCTCTACCACGCCATCATAGGTACCATTTTTCTCCTCTCCCTTTTCAGCTTCTTTTTATGCATTGTCTTTCTCAATTAGAACGTAAACTCCTTGAGGACAAGGACTGTCTTTCTCTTTGCTTGTATTTGTATTCCCGGCACTTAGTTGTTTTTTAGTCGTATCTGACTCTTCATGACCCCATTTGGGGTTTTCTCGGCAAAGATACTAGAGTAGTTTGCCATTTTCTTCTCAGAGTACCTGACAGTACTTAGTACAGGGTGCTTAATAAATATTTGCTGACTTTGTGGACTTGTCTAGAAAACATGGCCTTCACCCTCAATGAGCTTACAAGCCATTTTGGTACAAATATATGAAACAAAGAACAATGCCGGATAGTATGGTATCTAGTAAGCACCTACAGTATGTTTAGCACTCTACAGAAACATCTATGATTTAGTCTTTGTCTCCTGGACCTATATAGTTGATAGCAGCATTATAGCATCACAAAGCAGGGGACAAAACAAATGCTGAACTAAGAATCAAGAAAGATTGAGTTTTACATTCTGCTTCCATCTTTTCATCCCAACAAGACCCTAGGCAAGTCTGAGTCTCAGTTTCTACATCTGTAAAACGGGAGTAATTCATACCTGTCGTAGCAACCTCACATATTTTTATGAGGATCCCACAAGACAATGCTCTTTGTAGACATTAAAGCATTGCAGAAACTAATAAGATTAAGCACATTCAATTCAGTGCAATATTAATTTATAAATGTATACTATGCACAAGGCACTGTGCTTGCTAAGCTCTGGGGATAGACTAACAAAAATTAAAAAATAACCACTGCCCACATGGAGCTTACATTTTGCAGGGAGGGTATAACATCTATTCAAATAAATAACTGTAATATAATATGGAGAGAAGAGAAAAGGAAAAAGTAGAAAACAGAAAGAGAGAGAGAAAGAAAGAGAGATGGGGTGGAGAGAGAAGGAGGAGGGAGGAGGGAGGGAGAGAGAGAACTAATAACAATGAAGACCAGAAAAGGTTTCCCATAGGAGATGGTACATCACTTGAGTCTTTGAAGGAAGATAAGGATTCCAATGAGAGGTGGGAATGTGTCACAGGTGTGGGGGACAGCCATTGTGAAAGCACAGAAGTGGAAAATGAAATGCTGAATTCAAGATACATCAAATAGATTCATTTTGTCGGAATAAAGAATATGTAAAAAGCAATGATAACAGCAATAACAATAATAAAGTAGCTATATAGCACTTCTATGTTTATAAAGCACTTTACAAGTATTATCTCATTTTGTCCTCACAATAACCCTGAGAGGAAAGTGTGATTATCATCTCCATTTTACAGATGAAGAAACTGAGGCAGACAGGTTAAAGGACTCATCCATGGTGTTACAGCAAGTGTCTGAGAGTAGATTTGAACTTAAGTCTCCCTGACTCCAGGCCTAGTGCCTTACCATTGTACCACTTCTCTATGATATGAAGTACCATGTAGAATAATCTGAAGCCAAACTGTGAAGAGCTTTAAATGCCAAACAAAGGAATTTACATTTTATCCAAGAGGCACTAAGGAGCCACTAAAGGTTCTAGAGTAAGGGAGTGATATGATCAAAACTATACTTTAAGTAGATTATTTTGGCATCCATGTGGAAGATAGATTGGAGACACTGGAAGCAGGGAGGAGGAAGAAGAAGAGGTAGAGGAGGAAGAGGAAGAAGAAGAGGTAGAGGAGGAAGAAGAAGAAGAGGTAGAGGAGGAAGAAGAAGAAGAGGTAGAGGAGGAGGAAGAAGAAGAAGAAGAAGAAGAAGAAGAAGAAGAAGAAGAAGAAGAAGAAGAAGAAGATAATCCAGGCAGGAGAATATGAGAGCCTAGCTAGAGTGATGGCCACATGAGTGGAGAGAAGGGGCCAGAAATAAGACATACAGGTATCAAAAACAACACATTTAAAAATATTGACCCTCCCCCTTTTAAGACTTTCTTCATATTTTTGTTTTTGTTTCTGATTCATTTTGTCCTCTTCCAATGGGTTCTGAAATGGAAAAAAAAATGCATTTGTTAAACCTAAAATTGATACTAAAGCACAAGCGGGCAGAAAGTTAGAGGAAGTATAAGATCTCACCTCATTCATGTAATCTGGTAAGATTGCCTGCATAAAGTGAATTGTGCACAGGGTCTTGATTTAAAGGAGACAGGAAGCAGAGGTCCCAGGGGCCCTGCCAACCCTATGAATCAGCCCAGGTTCTGTCCAGTATCCAGTGGGTACTGTCAGTGCTCCAAATTTTGTTAAGGGAATAAATAATCTTATCTCCTGATTTCCTAGAACTGATTGCCCCCCGGTGTTTGAATCTCTGCTGAATGTGTGAAGCTAACAGGTGATAATAATCATAACTCACATTTATCTAGCATTTTATGGCTATTTCTGAAAGATTACCTCCATCGCCGGCTGTTTTTCTCAGGAATCTGAGGACTATTCACTATTTTGTGTTAATGGTTTTGGGGTGAGTGATGTTTCAATTCATCAGTGAATCAAGTAAGCTCTCCTTTCAAAGAATAACAATCCAGAGCCATGGTCCTTGTTCACACATGGCTCAGTTTCTGAACTTACCTTTCATGCATACCCTACTGGGCAGAATCAAGGAAGTTGCCTCAGAAACACAATTTGGGTCATTGCAATCCCCTGAAAGATGTCTGATATTCTCTGCTGACTGGCAGCATTTCATCAGTAGGGAGGATTCTGTTTCATCAACCAGAATATAAAAGCACAGACCTTCATTATCCTAAAATTTTTGAAACATTCCCTTTGCCTCAACAATGCGGAAAACTGTCTTGGGACCCTTCCTAACAAAATGAAACCAGGGTGAGTTTGGCTAAATTATAAAACAAACAGGATCTACCTTAATGCAGTGGTACATTATGTCTGATTCTCATTTTTCTAAGATTGGGGAAGGAAAGGAAAAGAAGTAGAAGAGTGGGAGAAGGGGAAGAAGAAAAGGAGGAGAGCTAGAGAAGTACGCCTATGCCAAAAGAAACTTTGCCAGAAACAAAAACATTATAAAGGCCATTTTAAAAATACTTCTATTAAGTTGAAAACCATTGAGCGAAAAAGGAAATGAAATCAGTAAAATTGCCACTATTTCTGGATGCAAAAAAGCTATGAATTTATTTCTCCTTTTAACTCACTGACCCTCCACTAACGTGCTCCTATGGGTCCTGGTGGCATGGAACAAACTCTGGGTTTTCTGTAGGCTATGCCAGGAAATTACAACCTCTAGAAGGCCTTACTGGCTTGGAAAAACTTTGAACGTAGGCCTATTGTCTGAGGACCAGCCTTGCAAAGCTGGGGAATCTTCACTGGAAAATTGATCACTAGGTAATACCTGAAAAGTTGTTGTTCGTTCGTTTCTCAGTCTTATCTGACTCTTCATGACCCCACTTGCAGTTTTCTTGACAAAAATGCTGGAGTGGTTTGCCATTTCCTTTTTCAGCTCATTTTACAGATGAAGAAACTGAGGCAAACACAATTAAGTGACTTATCCAGGGTCACACAACTAGTAGGTGTCTAAGGCTGGATTTAAACCAGGTCTTCCTGACTCCAGGAGTGGCAGTCTATCAAATATCCACCAAGCTGCCCTAATACCTGAAAAAGTTCAACTCAAACTCAGAAGGATCTAGACAAGCTGCAGTGCCTAAAACTATGAAGACACAGAACTGAGTTGTCACTCATTATTCACATAAATATGAGCCTTTCCTTCCTTCCTTCCTTCCTTCCTTCCTTCCTTCCTTCCTTCCTTCCTTCCTTCCTTCCTTCCTTCCTTCCTTCCTTCCTTCCTTCCACAAGCATGTATAAAGTACCAACTACGTACTTTCTAGGGAGACAAAATAGCCCCTTCCTTCAATGAAATTACGTGATACTAGGATAGGTGTTCTTAAGCCAGGGTCCATGAACTTGGTTTTTAAACCTATTATAATAATTGTATTTCAATATAATTGGTTTCCTTTGTTCTCCTATGTATTTTATTTTATGCATTTAAAGACATTAATCTGAGAAGGGGTCCATAAGCTACACCAAACAGCCAAAGGGCTCCATCACACCATAGAGGTTAAGAACCCCTGCTCTAGTAGAAAGCCATATATATGTAGAAAAGTAAACGCAAAGTTCACACCAAATAATTACAACGGAGTTTCAGTGAAATGGGGCACCAACAAGGGGGTAGAATCAGTGAAGGGCTCATGTAGGAGATGGCCCATAAGTTGAATCTCTAATGGAGTCAGAGGATCCAAGAGGTATAGGTGAGGAAGCAGAGCGTGCCAGGCAGAGGAGGTGATCACGGAGCAGGTGATGTAAAGGACAGGCAGTAGATAACAGGGGAATTTGTCTGGAATGTAGAATATGGGAAAAAGAGGGATAAGTAACCAGCCTGAAAGAGACTTGCTTTGTACTTGTTTTTTTTTAATTTAAAAAAAATCATATTAAATTAATCCTTTGTTCTGAATCTAGCTTTTCTCAGTACTTGAGGAACTCCTATTCCTCAAATCATTGGTGGAGAGGTCAGCCAATCTGCAAACTGGCCTGTATCTATACATGACCCCAAAGATATACACACATGCATTTATGTGTTTCTTTCCTTTCAAAAGAATGACACTGATTTTTACACATTATTGATAAGAAATGGAAATGGAAGCAATATGATTCTTTGACGTAAAAAATGCTCAAAAAATATACCTGGATCCAGAGTCTTCTGGGTGGACAGCCATGAGAGTTCACTTAGTTCCTGATGTAGTCTCCTCCTTATCATGTAACTTCTATTCTGTTGCCCAAATTTGCTTTCTTCAACAACAATCTGCTCCATCTAGGATCAATTGCATTGCAAATTAATGTTCACAGTCCAGAGACTGTAGCCTGAGCTGTCAAACTAAATTTGTGCAAGTTTCTCTGTTCCTTGCATTAAGGGCAGAACAATTAATGCCTTTAGCAGGGTTTGCTCGCCTGACTTCTTAAGCCAAAATGGTTTAAAAATACACAAGTCTTCTAGGTAATTATCACTAATGTATTCCCTATAGAAGAGGGATTACATTTGTAATCAACCTTGTCTCTTGGTTCTTGATACTTAGTTCGACTTATTAGAAACAGATTAAATAACTGATGGAGAGTCCAGTGAGTTCCATATGTCATGCTCTTCATTTCTAGTTTAAACTGAAATAAGCATTGAGTGATGAGTGAGCAGAGATCCAAGGAAATCAGAGTATATTTTACAGTTCCATAAATAAAATGCCATAGGTCACAGAATTATCCATCATGGGCCATGTCAATACACTCAATGATTTTGTATTACTTTATTTCAATTGAGGAGCCCACTTCCTCCCTTTGGGGGCCAGGAAGATGTAAGAAATTAAGAGGGACAGTGCCGCAAGGGTTCATAAAATCTTCTCTTCATACTTTTCAGCTCCTACTTCAGTTTCTCTAATCCCTAAGAATTGTCCTGGGGTAGTCACAGCCACATTCCCAGCTGCTGTAAACCAATGTAAGAAAAAAACTAAGAAACTTCCATGCTGGCTCAGACCCAAGGTCTCGCCAACCTAGCAAAACTAGATGACCGCTAGTCAAAGATCATAGGGTTAGAGTTGGAAGTTAATTCACTGGGCATCCAGTCCAATCTCTTCTTTTTACAGGTAAAAACCCGAAGTCCTAAAGACACTAAGTGATTTGTCCAAGCTCACACAGTAACAGAGCTAGGCTACAAACCCACATCTCTGACTTCAAATCTAACCATTTTTCCACTACTCCCATTGTAGAAAGAGGTTTCTATTTGGGTTCGGGTGGAATATGATGACTTCTAAGGTACTTTCCAATACTATCATTCTGTGATTCTGCGGTTCCATGAGTTTGTCTCACCGAATAGCATTGAGAACTTACACTGTGGTGTAGGAGTGTGTTAACTGCTCTCCTTAACATCTTCCCAAACACAGTTTCCCATTGTAAATCATGAGATCATAGGCTATATCTAGAGTAGAAAGGAAGCTTTGAGACCATCAAGTCCAATTCCCACATTTTTAAATGAGAAAACTGAGACCCAGAAAGGTTAAGTAACTTAACCAAGGTCACACAGATTACAAGTGCCAGAGGTAGGATTTGAATCCAGGTCCTATGACTCTAGAGCCAGTACTTTTTAATCTCTGCTTTTTAGTAAGTATTGAATAAATGGTAAGGTATCTGGGGAGATCAGAGACTGAATTTGCCAAAGTTATACATCTCTGGGGAGAGTAATATCTGAGAACCCCCACTTGAGAGTAGAGTAAAAGATTGTATTGGTTTTCTTTGTACTCCTATGTATTTTATTTTATGCCTTTAAAAACATTATTCTGAAAAGGGGCCCATAAACTACACTAAATTGCCAAAGGGGTCCATCACACAATAAAGGTTAAGAATCCCCTCTCTGGGCGAAGGCAACATGTATGCAGAAAAGTAAATGCAAAGTTCGCACCAAATAAACATAAAGAAGTGTCAGTGAGATGGAACACTAACAAAGGGGTGGAATGAAGGGCTCATGTAGAAGTGTCTGAGTCTTTAACAGAGCCAGGGGATCCAAGAGACGTAGGTGGAGAAGGAGAGCCATTTTTATATAGAACCATTCTTCCTGAAATATTGGGAAATAGATGGAGAGATTCTCTTTGCTCCTGGGGGGAAACCCTGGCTACTTGTTAGCCCTCTGAGAATAGATTCAAGAGGTCATGTGGGTATGCTAAGTAATAATGGTCATTTAGGAATTTTTATATGAAATATGTCACTTATGTGAGGCATATCATAGGGTGGTGAAAAGACTGCTGGACTTGGAGCCGGAAAGACCTAAGTTCGAATCCCACCCCAGTCACTTACTACCTATGTAACTACTCTCCCTCAGCCTTATTTCCTCATTTTTTAAATTAAGGGGTTGAGTTTGATGACTTCCAGAGACCTTTCCAGTTCGAAATCTTGGATCCTAAGATCCTAGCCAATCCAAATTCACATAATTCTGGGTCTGAGAAAGTACTGAGTATGTAACAGGGGAGTCCAGAGAGCATCACTGCACATCCCAAGCTTTCCTATTCTCTTGATCCGGGCTATACTTCATTGCAAGAAAGCAGATATTAAATTTAATAAACTCTATTTCTTCTAACTCGCAAGTGCTGCTGTGTAAATATTAAACAGTAGATAAATTCAGTCCCAGAAGTAAAATCATTTCAGTAGAGAGTGAAGTATTTCTTCTCTTTGATAGAGAATTAAGCACTCCAGAAATAAGAACTACAATATTTAGGAGCCTCTGATAAAAAAAAAAAACTTGCTGTGCCTCCTTCTCAGTAGGGAGATGGAGAACTATGGATCTGAAAAATAGGATTACGTCAGAAACAATTGCCACACTGGTTGGTTTTGCCAAAATGTTTTTATTTGCTGCATTGAAGAGTTCAGTAACTACAGTGGGGAAGGGAGGCAAATAATGGGAATGTATTTAAATGTAAAAACAAAAGACTCCAGATTTGTAGATTTGAAGCTGGAAAGTACCTTAGAGATTGTTGAGACCAATGTCATTTTTTTTTGCAGGTGAGTAATCTGTATGATGAATTCACAAAGAAGGTCACATGTATAGTATCTTAGATTGGATTTGAACCCAGGTCTCTTCCCAGGTCTTTATGTGCCATGTGGCATATAAAACTTTTTTTAAAAAAATAATCTGTGCTAATGCGGAGGCAAAATGGAGTTGAGGAAGATGAATGAAACCAAGGCTCATGGAATCTTGCTGTTGGAAACGACCTCAGAGTTCCTCCAAACCATTTTATCCCTAAATAAGGACCCTTTCTTCAATATCAGTCCCTTGAAGATATCCAGAGAGGGGGAGCATGCTTCCTAGTGAGGCAGTCCATTTCCCTTTGGGTTCCTTTAACTTAGAAAGTTTTTCCTCACATCCAACCTCAACCTGCCTTTTTGTAATTTCCACCTATTGGTCTTTCATCTATCCCCTATAGAGCCAAATAAAACAAAATGATCCCTTTTTCACATTAGACTCCTTCAACTGCATTAAGCCAACAATCGTTGTCCCCACTAAAAGTTACCTTCCACAGGCTAAACATCCCTCAATCCCTCAACAGGTCCCCATATGGCAAGCTCTGCAATACTCTCGTTACTTTTGGACACCGTCTTATTTACACATAGTGAGATTATATAATGCAATCCCTTATCTGACAGATGTCCTCACTACAATGCAGCACTCACAACCATACGTGATATTCTAGAGGTAGTCAGACTAGACCTCAATAAGACACTCTGCCTCTTTTAATGCAGCTGGAAGCCAACTTTTATTTTTTCATAGCACATTGTTGACTCATTTCAGAGAGGAATTCCACTAAACCCCTCCAATCTTTTTCAGATGAACTGCTGACTAGCAACACCTCCCCCATCATGTACTTGTGAAGTTGTTTTTTTTTAACCTAAATATAAGCTGTTTCATTTATCCCTATTAAATTTCATCTTTTTAAAAGCAACTTTCCAGACTGTCAAGATCATTTGGATTCTGAATTGGCATCCAACATGTTGGCTTCCCCTCCCAACTTTGTGTCATCTGAAAATTGCCAAGTATGTCATATCTCTGACTTTTTCTGAGTCATTAACAAATATATTTAACAGCACTAGGCCAGCAGAGACTCCAGCACTAGGGACTTTGTCCCAATAGACATCAAGAGTTCTAGTAAAGTAGCACTTCTGACACTAATTTACTGTGTGACCATAGGTGGAACATTTCACCTTCTGAGCCTCAGTTGGCTCATCTGTCAAATGAGG
>CM053624.1:53813330-53829837 GCA_028646595.1 Phalanger gymnotis
AAAAGAAATGAATCCTCAAACCCCAGGAAAAGTGGACAGAGTATTATACTCAGGTTCAGGAAGACCTATGTTCAAATCTTGCCTTAAAGACTTATAACAGTGTAACTCTGGACAAGTCACTTAAATGTTCTTAGCTTCAGTTCCTTATCATTAAAATCAAGAAGTTGGTTAAGTGGTTTCAAAGGTCCCTTCCAAATCAAAATCCATAATACTGTGAACTCCTTGTGATCCTATTTATGAGCATTGAATTTGGAATCAAATGACCTGGGTTCAAATCTCAGCTCCACTACTTACTGCCTATGTGATCTCCATTAATAATAATAATAGCTAATATGCATATAGTACTTACTATGTGCAAGGCACTCTGCTAAGGATTTTATAATTGTTATCTTATTTGATCCTCACAACAACATTGAGAGGTAGATGCTATTCCTATCCACATTTTACAGCTGAGAAAACTGAGGCAAACAAAGCTTACCCAGAGTCACACAGCTAATAAGTATCTGAGATCAAATTTGAACTGAGAACTTCCTGACTCCAGCCTCAGTGCGCTATTCATTGGGTCATCTGCCTGAGCTCCAGCATATTCATACATAAAATGAGAGAATTGCAATTTATAATCTCTAAGGTCTTTCCAGACCTAAATATCATAATCCTGTTCAAGAAATGTACACACATATACATAGACATACACATACATCCGTACATATATACGTGCATACACATACATGTACACATATGTACACAATGCATATACACATACAGAGGAAAGGATAGATATTAGATCAAGGGGATGTAGCATATGTAATGTATCTGCATTTCAACAAGACATTGGACAAAGTCTTCTGTAAGAACCCTAGAGACAAGATGAAGAGATGAGAGCTAGATTAAAAATAGAGTTAAGTGGCTTAATGGTTGAATTACCAAAACCCAAAGACTATTGGTCTATGGATAGATATCCCTTTTAGTGCCTGACATTCATATAGCTCTTTGCCATTTACACAGTCCTTTTGTCAGCTTTTAAAACATGAATGGATTCTACTTCCTTTAGCACCAATGGGTAACTTTGTTTTCCCCCACAAGATCTAAATGAGAGAGAAAGAGGGGGCGGGGAGGCGGGAAGGAGAAAATGGTTGGGGGAAGGGGAGGATAGGAGCAGAGACAAGGGAGGTCATTTTTATACCCTGTCTTTTCCCTGATAATTACAAGCTGTAAAAACCTTTAAAGAGCTGTGAGCTTGATTCACAAACAGGAAAATAGAGAGGAAGCTAGCTACATCATTGTATTCTATTCTACAACAAGTCAGAGAAGGAGAAAAACCCTGAATAGAATTCAGGAATATCTTTGAATGGAAAAGAAATGGGTCAGTGCTTGGGATATGTGGAACCTTGCTTTGTTACCTAGTGAAAAATGAGATTTAGGAAATTACCACTTGTCAGGAAATCTGGGGCAGTAACTAACCAATGTGAGAGTGACTTTGGTCACCAAGATTGAATTCATTCCATTTAAGCCCAGAATTTAGCGTGCTAGGCTATTGATCACACACACAGGTGGAAGGGGAGAGAATACGTATTTATATAGTACATACTATGTGCCAGGCACTGTGCTAAGCCCTTTTTAAGATTAAATATTATCACACTTGATTCTCTCAACAACTTGCCAAGGTAGGTACTATTATTATCCCCATATTACAGTTGAGGCACATCAAAGCACTGTTGGTAGACTTATGAAAAGGTACACACATTCTGGAAAGCAGTTTGAGATTATATCCAATTTCTAAGCAATGTATGCCCTTTTACTCAGTGATATCACTGCTGGACATACCTAAAGGGAAAAAAAATAGAGACAGACAGAGAAAGAGAGAAAAAGAAAATCTTTTGCATACAAAAATATTTATAGCAGCTCTTTTTGCAGTGGCAAAAAAAACTGGAAACTAAAGGGATGTGCATCAGTTGAAGAATGATTGTATAAGTTGTGGTATATGGATGTATTGAACTATAAGAAATGAGGAGATAGATTATTAAAAAAAGAAATGGACTTACATGAACTGTGTGCAGAGTGAAATAAGCAAAGAAATAATTTATGCTATCATATATTATAAAAATGAATAATTTTGCAGGCTTTTACAAACTGATGAAGATTGAAATGAGTTAAACCAAGAGAATAATTTATACAATGGCAACAACATTGTAAAAACAAACAATTTTGGAAGCTGTAAAAACTAGAATAGATACAAGGACCATTCATGATTCCAGAGGACTGCTAGTAAAACATGCTATCCATAACAGAGAAGTGATGGATTTAGGGTGAGGGATTACATATACATAAATGCATACATACATACATTCATATGTGCATATATGTGTGTGTACATATACACATTTGTGGTATATAGCCATTAAGAGAGTTTGTGTTGCTTAACTACATATTTGTTACAGGATATTTGTTGGGGGAGGGTGGGTTTTCCCTATTGGAATATGGAAGGGAGGGGAAAAATAGATTTCTCTAATTTGTTTAAAATCAAAGGAGGGAGTGCTGCCAATGTGAAATTTTGCATTAATTTTCAGATGAAGTCACTATTAGTTTTATTTAATTGTTTTTACTTTGTTAGCACACAACTCTCAGAAAATGGGAGTGATCTGTAAATATTTGTAACATAAAAACAAAAAACATCAATAAAACCTTTTTAAAATGTGGGGAGGAGGGAATAGCCACTAATTTTGCCTAGGCAGATAGGTCAAGAGATGTGTTAGAGAGGTTCATGGAAGACCAGGAGTATGGCTGCAGCAAAAGCAACTCTACCCAACAAATAGGGGACCATACTTAGTCTTGGAAGGAGGACCTGAGTTTATCTGATGCCAGTGTTAATAAGCAGTTAACCAATATGTGTAAGAAGTAGGTAGGAAAGGTTATGAATTCAGCAATAAACACACACACGTGTAAGGCATCTGCACTAGGGATTCCAAGATGAAGAGACAACAGTATTGGAAATGATCACATATCACAAGTGAATTCCATTAATAAATACATGTGCCTTGAGTCTCTTCCCCAGACCACAAGGAAAGTCCTGCATCAGTAAGACCGATAACCGTTCCTGACTTTCATTAATCATGGGGAACACAATGGCTATATGTTGAAGCCAACCAAACTCCTAAGGGGGCACGGAAAACAGTAATGGAAGAATAGGAAGATCCCAAATTACCTATGACACAATGGCCTTTTCTATACTTCAGTAGAAAACTTTGTCTCTTCCATGCTCCATATTGCTCATCTCCATACTTTGCTGCTACAGAAGGATGAGGGTTGGGAGGAAATGAGGAAAATTTTATTGCTAGCCACCCTATGCAGCTGATTCCCATACCTACTCTGCAGGCAATCTCCAGTACAGAGTGAAAAGTCATGCAGGTGCTTCCACGGCAATGGAGCACATACTGTGTCTCTTCCCATGAGCATTTCTAGCTTCCGGATTCCTTTTCACAAACTATGTTCTATTATGTGCTGTATTCTTTTGCTTTTTGTCACTCACAGTCCATTAAATTCCACCACAGGCAATCTTTTATCTTTTACTTACACACACCCCTATCTCTCTTCCTCCTTCCTCATTCTTTTCCATGCCTTATGTAATTACCTCAGGTACTAAATTCTCTTTCTCTCTCTGCCTCTCTCTGCCTCTCCATGTCTCTCTCTGTCTCTCCCTGTCTCTCTCTCTCTCTCTCTCTCTCTCTCTCTCTCTCTCTCTCTCTCTCTCTCTCCCTCCCTTCCTCCCTCAATCTCTCTCCCTCTCTCTCTTCCCTCCCCCTTTTCTACCTTTCTACCTACCCTGCTTCTAGGGTATTCTTGGCGTATAGAGTATGCTTCAAGCTGGGAGAGACCTTAGCTTAAAAAGGTTAAGGTCTCCCACTGCCGCCAGGACCATCTCCAGTCACCCTGATCTATGTCTTGCCACTGGACTCAGATGGCTCTGGAGGAGAAAGTGAGGCTAGGGACTTTGCACAGCTCTGCCTCACTTAAATCCAATTCACTTGCAAGTCAAGACATCACCTTCCTATGTCCTCTTTGAGAACAAAGGATAAACAACAATGTTTCATTACAGAATAGCAAGATGTTGGCACTATAAAGTACCTTAGTGAGGTTATCTAGTCCAATTCCCTAATTTTTCAGATAAGAAACTAAGACCTGATAGATGAAGTTTTGCTTATAGTTACACAGTTAATAAGTGACTTAGATGTAGGTCTCGTGGTTTCAGGGCCTGTGCTTTTTTACTCTATTCATGACACTTTCTCCAAGGAAAGTTCTATGTTGCTTCAGAAATAATCACTTATGAAAAATATATACCCTGTAGCCTTTAAACAAAAGACAGTAATTGCTTGCCAGAAGTAATTCACTTAAAAAAAAAACAGAAAACTTAGAACCAGATAACTGTAGCTACATATGTATGTGCAAAAGTATATGTAGGTGTACATGTATGTATATACATAAACACACACATATATATGTATATATATGTATAATATGAGGAGGAGAGACTTCAGCAAATTGTATTCAAATCCTCTATTTTCCTTTTATGCTCAAATCTTATTTGAAAGAGCTCAAACTTCAGCTTCTGACCTCCTCACTTTTCAATGTTATTTGCCAAGTGTTTTAGTGACAACTTCTTGCTTTCTATGTAAGTCTATGTCACAGTAACTTACTATATCACAAAATTAAAGTGTTTATGCAATATGACCTAGTATAGAGTATAAGCCTTGAAGTCAAAAGACCTGGTTTCAAGTCCTGCCTATAACACAAATTAGCTGTGACCATGAGTTAACAAGGGCAACTCTCTATGACTGTAAATAGGATGTAAACTCCTTGAAAGAATTTCACATTTGTCTTGGTATCCCCAGAGCCTAGAATAATGCCTTTCCCATAGGAGGCTCTTAAAAACATGCCCATTTACTGATTTATTGATACATCAGAAGAATGGCAAGTCTGTATCTTAAATAATAGTAGCCATATTTATAGAGTGCTTTAAAGTTCGCAAAAACACTTTACATATTTTATCTCCTTTGCTATTACCAACAACCCACTGAGGTGGGTGCTATCATTATCCCTATTTTACAGATGAGGAAACTGAATTTGAGGGAAATTAAGTGACTTGCCCAGGGCCATTCAGCTAGTAAGTGTTTGAGGTGAAATTCAAACTCAGAGCATTCTGGCTCCAAAACCAATGTTCTCTCCCCTAAACCAGGCTCTCAGTAGAGGGAATTTCCTCACCAAGATTTCCCCCAAACTATGAAACTCCAGGTCTAGAAAAAAAAAATTTTAATTTTAAAATTTTGATAGTTTGATAGTTTCATAATGAGGCTATTATATCTATGGACACCGATTGCAAGAGCATCTGATCGTGTTAAGTTCAATATAAAGTAGGAGTTAAAGGACCTGGTCTCAGTTTCTGAATATGCTACTTACTACATGTGTGACGTTGAGGAAGTAATTTCTGCTCTTTGGGCCTCAGTTTCCCAAACAGTAAAACAAAGTGCTTGGATATAAATCATGTATCTTTAGTTGTTTTCATCCATCTCCTTCCATAGGCTCCATAGAAGATCCATACAACACCCTTAGCAAATTATTTGAGGGTACGAAGGTCAACTCCATTTCCCCCCACTACTGGATATACAAAACACCCAGCTACTTAGCTGAATCTATCCCATCTCATCTGGTTGAATTGACACCGTGAAGACAACACCCTTTAGAATTATAATTTCCAAGCTTCTTAAATTTTTTTTGATCTGGACTTATGATTCCACTGTTATAGGAAATACCCTTCACGGATGCAAATCCTTCGGACCTTTTAAACTTATAGCCCTAGAGAATTTCCTGTGGGGGAGGTAGGACACAGAGGTGTCAAGGCACAGACAGGTTAAGAGACAGAGAGGTTAAGCAACTTGTCCAGAGTCACACAGCCAGCGTATGAGAGAGGCAGGACTTGTACCCTGGGTCTCAGGATCACAGATTTAGAGCTAGACAGGATTTAGCCCAACCCTCTCTCCAATTTGCAAATGAAACCACCACGACACGGGGATATTAAGTGACTTGCCCAGAATAATACAAGCACCTAAGGTCAAAGGCAGAACTTGAACCTAGGTCTTGTGGCTCCATTTCCTGTGCTCTTTCCACTACAACCACACTTTCCTTCAATCCCAGAGCCACTTCATGTTAATTCCTTTCTCTACATGGGAGACTAGCCCTGAATCACAATATTTTTCTAAATAGCCATTTCAGAAGCCCCTAAAATACCTTGGAAGAAAGAAAGAAAAATGGGGGGGGGGAGAAAGCACAATATTTCTGCTCCTTGGACCCATTGAAAAGCATTTTTCATGACTAAAAAGCGAAGGAGTGAAAGGAGTTACCTCTGTTCATTTGCCAAACACTGCCTCCAAATGTCTCAGGAATCTTTATCCTAGGTCTTCATCATCATCCCAGGCTTCCCAGTGGTGAGCAAAGATTTGTTTCCTTTTGGCTTTTTTTTCCCCCTCTTTCTCTGCTGTTGCTGTTGCTTTTGTTTATGGCTCGTTACTAAGCGCTCTCAGGGGGCTGGCAAATGGCTAGAAGAGCCTACAATTACTTCCTCGACTCTTACTATGTCACCGTTTGATGTTCCTCCTCTGCTTTCAAGAATTAACTTTTTAGCAGCTTGCTTCCAGGGAGTCTAGGGTACAACCCGTGGGTAAGAACTCAATTGGATTACTAGACGCCTCAGACATCAGATTGAAAGCTAAATCACCGGCTTTTGCACTGAGGTCACTTTCAAGCCTAAGCCCAATCAAGAGAGGCTGCCCAGCAAGGGACCAATGGACCATCCCATGAGTAGTCTTAGTTTTCATTAACTAGGAAATCCCCCACACCTCTAACAGAGACGAAGACTTTGAACCTATTCCTTGATAAAGAAAGGTAGCAGTGCGAAACCAAAACATATTTCTTAAAACTTTGGACTAAAATAAGAATGAAAAACAGGAAGTGCTTTGAGCTGAGCTGCTAAGGAAAAAGCAGCTAGTAGAGAATGGGGAGAGAGAAAGCTGTTTCTTTGGATCTTTGGGTCAGAGAGACTAGCATAGAATAAATTTGGATGTTGCCCTGAATCAGTGAAGACCAAGAACAGACCCTATGAAACTGTTAAGTCAATAGTAGTTTGAAACCATGCCAGTCTCTCTTTTTCCTATATCAATGCCTCTTTTGGGGAAAGTTTCTTCTTGGTTTGGCAGTAAAATAGGAAACTGGCCAAAAAAAAGACCCCAAGTCTGGAAGTGTGGAAAAAGAGATCCATGTGGGTATTTGGTGAGCCCACTTCTGGAAGCCAATGAAGCAGTTTAATAAAAAATCTATGTGGGCCCCATGTGTATCAAAAGGCTACAAGTCTCTTCTTAATTTTTTTTTTCCTGATTGTGGCTTTTTGCTTATTTCCCACTGAATCCTCCATTATAACCAAAGAAAAAGATTAAAGGTAAAACCAACACACAGTGACCATATCTGTTACAAAAAACATTCCACATCCATTTAGTCTTTCTTTCCTATCCTTCCCCCTTAATCACATACATACACCACTGTCACACTAATGAGAAGAGGGGGGTGTTTTACGTGACCATGATCAGTTTTCTAGGATGGAGAGTGTTCATTACAATTCATCACAGTCTAACTACCTTTGAGTGTTATCATTTACAATATTTTTTTTAATTTGCTTCTACTTTTTGCACTTTGTACCACTTCATTCAAGTCTTCCCTACTTCTCTGGATTTCTCACATTGGTTATGTCTTGTAGTACGGTAATATGTTGCTGCCTTCATATGCCACAATTTGCTCAGTCATCCTCCAATTGATGGGCACTCGTTTTCCTTCCAGTTTTGTTTCGTTGCTACCATAAAGACTGTTGCCATCAGTATTTTGTAGTATATATGTCCTTTATTCCTGGGATCAATGGCTGTGAATAAGTTAGTAATTTTCCTATATAATTCCAAATTGTGAAACAATTATTGGATTAATTAATGGCTCCACAAACGGTGCTCCACTTTTCTCACAGTCTCTCCAATGCTGATTATTTCCATTTTTAAATCATCCTTGCCAATTTTCTGGGCATGAGGTGAAACCTCAACATTTATTTCATTCAATTTATCTTTCTATTACTTATTTGGAATCTTTTCATTAGGTTCTCAAATCATCTCCTTTTCTCTTTCCTCTAAATAAATGACATGAGCATTCTAAAATATTCACAAATTTAAAAAGAATGAAATCTGGATTAATGAAGATTTCCATAATTAAATATACATAGTGGTAGCATGTTACAGTGGATAGAGGTTGACGTTGGCATGTGGAAGATTTGGGTTCCTGGCTACGTGATGTTGGATCAGTCAACCTCTCAGCATCCTGGAAAATTCTTTTAAAATATAAATTATAGAGCATTTGCTAACTCGTATCAATGCAGTAAGTTTTTTGCTCTCATAAAGATATCCCTACACCAATTAAATGAAAAGTCTAAACCAAAAAATAAAATAAAAATACTTAGAATGCTTCCTAGCCTTAAAATTGCACTATTTTAAATGGAGTATCAACGTACCTACTATCTAGAACTATGTAATTCACAACCTATATATCATCTGAGACTTTTGTCCATGGCCTCCTATAAATCCACCACAGTGGGGTCACTGTCCCTATAAGGTCTCTTCCTCCCCATGGGTACCAATGAAGCACATAGGCTGTCCTTCAGTCAGCACTTGCTCTTGCTACATCACACCCCCTACCTCCATCGCATTCTCCATCCATCCATTTCTCTGATGGTAATCTTTTATGCTGCTTCTCCTATGGAAATATTGTATCTTATCAATCAACCAATAAACAAGCCCTTACCCAGAATCTAATATGTGCCAGGCACTGTGCTAGGTGTTGTGACACAAAGATAGAAAGAAACAGTCAAGTCTATTCCTTTGAGAAGCTGATGTTCTAATCATTATGGATTTAGAACTGGAAGAGTCTGTCTAGCCCACTTTTCTCATTTTACAGTCAAGGTAACTGAGACACCCAGAGGTTAAGTGGCTCACCCAAAGTCACATAGACAGTCAGTTGTAAATTCAGGATCTGCACCCAGTCTTTCCAACTATAAATCCAGAGTTGTATAAATGTCTGTTTTTTTTTTTCTGTACCACATGACATGTTACTTCTTTTGTACTGTGTATCAGCATGCTTGTGCCCACTATTCACTTCTTCATTGCCCTTTGGGTAAACCTTGGAATTAGAGTTATTTTATTTCATTATTTTTTTCTTTTGGAGGCAACTGGGATTGTGACTTGCCCAGGGTCTGAGGTCAGATTTAAACTCAGGTCCTCCTGACTCCGGGGCTGGTAATCTATCCACTGAGCCACCTAGCTGCCCCTATTTTATAAATCTTAGGGAACCTCACAAAGCCTAAACAACATACTATAGTCACACTGCTAATAAGTGTCAAAAGGCATGATTAGAATCCAGATCCTCCTAACCCCAAGCCTAGCACTCTATCTACTATGCCATACTGCTAATATAAATGTCAATCGTTGCTGTCGTTATCCATTGTCATCATCATCATCACTAGTGATCTCAGTTTACCGTGACCATTGGATGCCATTTAGACCACGAGCCCATAACAGAAATGCCCTTTTCACACAATAACAACATATCCTAATTGCAAACAATATATCTAGGAGAAAATAAGCAACCTCCCAAGTGCTAGCCTTGCAAATTCAAACTTTTAAAGTTAGGGGAAATTATACAATGAAGCCTTTCTTCAGACTATGCCATTCTCTGCCTATGCCATTATTTCTTTGCTCCTGAGACTAGTAACTTTTGTTTTTGCTATTCTCAAATCAAAGAAAATTTCATGTGAGTCATTTGCAGTGGAATATTGAGAGTTAAGGGGTTAATTCAGTCAAGAGAACTGTTCAGATCTCAGCTAATCTCAGAGTCCTGGCTGCACCAGAGCAGCAAAGATGCAGCTAGTAATTATTGCTGCCAACTAGGGGACTATGAGATGGATGAATAGTGCTGGATCCCACTATCATCCATCATTACCCAACATATCCAGTTATGCACGAGACACAGAACCAAGGGGAAGAATCAAAGGTGGCAGACAAGAGCATAGCCAGGAACAAGAGTCCAAATCGATGAAATAAAGAACTGGGGATGGAGGGGAATCCAAGACAATGTAGGCAAATGCAGAACTCAAAAGCAGAGTCCAGGAAGCAGGGAGGCCTGGGTCAAAACTTCCATGAGACTGGAACCTAGGAGGAAGGTAATCAGAGTCATGGCTAAGGGGAGTTTTCTCCTGATTGGGTTCATGGTATTTGGTGACTTATTTTAACTGGGTACAACCAGGTGGCTGTCTTTCCCTCCTCCTCCAGAAACTCACAATCCTCACACTACTAAATGCCTGGGTCTGGCAGGGAATATTTCTAATCATAACGTTTCGTACAAAATCTCAACAGTTTCCTCTTTAGAGCTCTCGACTTGATTAATGAATCTTCCTTAATCCATAAATTATTCATGCTGATTTTGAATTAAACTTACTCTATATCCTTTGTATTCTTTTAAATCTGTAATTAGATGTGAACATGGTATTTTTAACCACTACCTTGCCTCATCCCTGTATTCTTATCAAAATCAATTTCTACTTGACCCTCTACTTTGATGCATCGTACCTGATGGCATCCTTTCCTATTCTAATCACTCTGCTGTGCCTGACATGTTAGGGAGGAAATCTTCTGCATGTCCATATTTTCTCCTAGAAAAGGAAGACAACACAGCTGAGCCCTTGGGGGAGGAAGGCAGGAGGCAGAGCTGCTGAGCCAGGAGAGTCCTAGAGCATTTCCACCAAAGCAGGAGCTGTGATTAGCCAGCATTTTTAAGCAGAAAAGAATAATACAAGCATATGTCAGGTTGGTGGTGGTGGTGGTGGTGATTGCTGTTGTTGTTGCTGTTAATGTCATTTTATGGGGAAGGGTAAGTTGTTTGTTTTGTGTGTGTGTGTGTGTGTGTGTGTGTGTGTGTGTGTGTGTCTTTGGTTAGTTTTTTGTATTTTTGGTTTTTTCCCTGCTGGTATATCTCACATTCTGGGAAGGTAGACATGAAAACATGTGTGTTTTCCTAGAGCGGTAATTCTTAACTTTTTTTCTGCATGTTACCCCTTTAGCAGTCTAGTGAAGCCTGTGTACCTCTAGTCAGAATAATATTTTTCAGTGCATAAAATAAAATATATAGAATTATGAAAAAACCAATCATATTAAAATACTATTATTGAAATATTAAAAAAAAATCACTGCCTGTTCCAGAGGTATCTCCTGTGGTTACGACCATGCTCACAAGTTACTCTGGGATCTAAGCTGTAAAAAAACACCAGTAAAGTCAGTCTGTGATGAACACACTTGCCTTCTGGCATTGCTCTTCCCATGTAGGGTTTGCATAGTGGAGACTAAGGCTGCTATCAGCTGGTCTGGAAAACTGTGGATGAAACTGGAGGCGTTTGTCTTCAGATCTCCTTCACCTCCTGTCTGGGCTCATTCCTTCCTTTCCACACCTACTCACTTCCTCCCCACAATCATACAAGGCCTTTAGGCTGCATCTGAAAATATAAACATCACAGTCGCACAATGGTACTAGGGGGATTTTTGTCCCATTAAATGCCATGATAAAAACTAGCAGACTGATCGACATCTCATGACCCATTCTTTCAGTTCAAGAGAAAAAGTAGGCCCTCTATGAGCTTCCTAGCTAGGTGATCTCTACTACTCACAAATCTCACTTTCACTGCTGGAAATTTAGTCACCAGATTTTGGAACTGGAAGATATCTTAGAGGACACTTGATTCTTTTTATTTTGCATTTGAGAAATTTGATCTCCAAAGAGATGAAGGGATTTGTTTCATATAGCAGATTAGTGATGGAGCAAGGATTTGAACTTGGGTCTCCTGACTCTACACACAGGACCTCCTCTACTATACACCCTTAATGATCATTTGTGTCAGCAAGTTGCCGTTGATGCTCAGTCGTTTTTCAGTCATTTCCAACTCTTCGTGACCCATTTGGGGTTTTCTTGACAAAGATACTGAAGCAGTTTACCACTTCTTTCTCCAGCTCATTTTATACATGAGGAAGCTGAGCCCTATACTGAGCCATAAACCAAGCTCAGGGTCACACAGCTAGTAACTATCTGAGGCCAGATTGGAACTCAGGAAGATGAGTCTTCCTGACTACAGGTTGAACACTCTATCCGCTGTGCCATGTGGCTGTCCAGTGTTAACATTCTATCAAAATCAAAGTACAACTAGAAGGGGTAATACATCAAGTGTGCAATCAATCATTCACACTTGAGTGTGAATTTCTTTACTTAGAAACCTTTTTCATCAGCTAACGGGGATTACCAAACTGTGCAGCTGTAAACTGTAGTTGAAGTATAAGCAGAGGAAAGTATAGTTTTGGAGTTTGTGTGACTGTTTAGGGTAGGAAAGTCTGGATGGTATTCCATAGTGATAGTCCTTGAAATATAATACAATAGATTTTTTTAAATTACCTACTAAGTGCCAGACAATGTGCTAAACGCTGAGGAGGCAAATAAGGGTAAAGAAAGATAGTATCTGCCCTCAAGGAGTTTATAATCTAAGCAGGCACAAAAGGAAGCTGAAATTTGGGAGGGGGGGACATGAAAATGGTGGAGTCAAAATCAAGCAGAGCAGCTGGTGAGAAATGAAGAGTTGGCTGGGACTCTGATCCCATTATATAGATAGATTTTGGGAAGTGCAGAGGCAACCAAGCATAGTGATAAGGTAAAAACGCTAGGGATGAAACAATTCCTATGATGTTGAGTTTCCTGGTAATGAATGTATGCAGGGGGGAATGGTGATATAGGTAGGAAGATGATGGAGGAAGATGGTGTAGTTAAAACCAAGCAGAGCAGGTGGTAGGAAAGCCAAAGAGGTATAGAGTATCGAGGGGTCAAATATGAGGGAATGCTAAGGGGCAGGAGAGGGGACACAGAAAAGGGAAGAGGGGTGACAAAAATAAACTTTATCATTTCACAGTTTTACAAAGGGTCAGATCTGCTTATGGGAGCCCTCTCCATCTCCAGGACAACTGGGGCCAGATTACGGGGCCAAAGCATGCCTCTTGGGATGGCTATTAACATAGAACTTACTCATTCCTGGTCTCAGGGCTTCATATATACACCATTTGCCTTAGGATCCCCAATCATTGTGCCACTGTTTTTGTTACTTTCTTCCCTTACTAGAATGACACTCTCTCTCTCTCTCTCTCTCTCTCTCTCTCTCTCTCTCTCTCTCTCTCTCTCTCTTTCTTTCTCTCTCAACAACATAGTAGAAGGAACACTAAATTAGGAGTCCTGGACATAGCCCCTAAAAATAACGCAATATTGTGTTCAGCCAAGCCAGACAGCATCCCCATTCTTGTTCCTGCTCCTTCTGTGGAGAAATCTCAGGAAAGAACAAAAGCAGTATACCATTAGTGATATTCTTTACCTCCTCATTGGAGTTTGGAAAAACCCATGCTTGCGGCTAAAGCAGAAAGTTAAGTTCTCACAGTGATAATCTAATCTGACTGGGAAAGTTAGTTTGACAAGACTGGCTCCAACAAGGCTTGATCAAACAGGTATCAAGAACATGAGACAGAAATGGCTTATTGTCTATATTACCTTGATAGAGTAACAGCTAGCCCTATCGCTAGGAACAGTTTTATTGTTAAGTTGTTTCAGCTATGTCCAACTTTGTGATCCTATTTGGTGTTTTCTTGGAGTAGTTTGCTCTTTCCTTCTCTAGTTCATTTTACAGATGAGGAAACTGAGGCACAAGGCAAACAGGGTAAAATGACATGTCTTGGGTCATACACCTAGTAAGGGGTCTGAAGTCGGATTCAAATTCAGGAAAAGTCTTCCTGACTCCAGGCCCAATACTCCATCCAGGCTGCCCTGCTAGGGATAATATCAAATTCTTTTCCCCTATTTTCCTGACAGGGGTTGCTGGATTTCCCCAAAATCCAGTGCTATTCCATCACCCCTTATTTAGTTGCTCCTTTAGAACGCCCTTCCATTTACTCCTTCACGGCCATACTTCTATTATGGCAGCCATTCCAATATGTGTCAGTGGCATCCATGAAGATAAATTAGCCTCTTTACACTATGGCTTTAGTCCATCTTGTTTAGCACCCACACTTGTGCTTCTGGGCATAGGAGTCCATGGCCACGGGTTTCATTTCTAGTTCTCATCTTGGATATAATCTCTTATGAATAACTCTTCCTTTCTGGTCCTGTTCTTCATCCTGTATTGCACCTGCTACTTTCCATAATATTCGGCAGATACGTGTGGGTGTTTTCTCTTTCCCTCATTTTGAGGTTTCAAGCCTGCAATCAATTCATAAGAGTCCAGGCAAATCTTTGTTTTTAATCTGTCTAAGCCTCAGTTTCCTCATCTATACAAAAAGAGGCAGAAACACAGCCTGTACCCTCAAGGAGCTCACATTCTAATGGAAGAGATATCTTGCAAACAACTATCTACATACAGTATACATATATATACATACATACAATGTATATATACTATATATGCATACTAAATATTCATATACATACCATATACATACTATATACATATATGCATACTATATACATGCTATCTACATGTATACACACTATATACACTACAAACAGCTATATACATATACACACTATACATATGCATACGATATGTAAACATACATATTATATATGCACTTGAATACTATATGTGCATCTGCATGTTATATATGCATGTACATATATACACATACATACTATATATACATACTAAATATACACTGTGTACTATATGTACATGTACATACTACATGTGCCTATGCATGCTATATATGCACTATATACTATGTACATACTATATACACTGCAAACAACTACATATACATACATACTATATATACACACATTACACGTGTACCTGCATACCATATCTGCATATGCATATTATATATGCACATGCATGTGTGTGCATATATACTATATACACATACTATATACATATGTGTATCATATATACACATACTACAGGTGCATATGCATGCTATACATACATGTGCATACTATGTATACATGCTATGCATGCATATACATACTATATACAGATTCGATGGAAGGTAACCTCAAAGGGGAGGCACTAGCATTAGAGAGGGCATGGAGGATGAAGGGGAGAGGGATCAGGAAGAGCCTCCTGTAGAAGGTAAAGTTTTAAGTTGAATCTTAAAAGAACCAGGGAAGAAGAAGATGGAGGTGAAGTGGTAGAGGATCCCATGCATTGGGGATGGCTAGTGAAAAGACATGAAGCTGACAGATGGAGGGATTTGTTTGAGGAACAGAAAGAAGGCTAATGCCATTTGGATCATAGAGTCCATGGAGGGGGCTAAAGTATTAGAATACTGAATATTGAAAAGGTAGAAGGGAACAGGTTGTTAAAGGCTTTAAAAGTCAAACAGAAGATTATATATTTGATTCTAGAGCTACTGAGGCATCAATGGAGATCATCAAAAAGGGGAGTGATATGGTCAGATTTATGATAACTAAGTTGAGGAGACTTTGGAGTAGGGAGAAATCTGAGGTGAAGAGAACAAGGAGAAGGCTATTAGGGAAGTGAGAGCATATACTGGAGTAATGGCTCTGTGAATGCAGACAAGGGGACCCATTTGAGAGATGCCATAAAGCTGGAAATGACAAGACTTGGTAAAAGATTGGAGACATGAAATAAATGCGAGAGAATCGAGAATGACACTAAGATTGTAAACCCAGGTCAACAGAAGAGTGGAAGTGCCTTCCACAGAAACTGGGAAGTTTTGAAGAGATAGGGTTTGGGGGGAAAAGATAAGAAGTTTTGTTTTATACATATTGAATTTGAGATGCCTGAGTTAGCTTAGAGAAAATCAACTTTCTCCTGAGAAAGTCCAATTTCCTGCATTACAGAAGAAGTCATATACCTTTACAAAACTCCAAGTGTCCAGTACTCCTTCTTTTGCTTTTCTCTCTAGTCTCTACCCTACATCCTCCTGACACAGGTAAAGATGTCCCTTTCTCTCTCTTGGATCTTTTTCCTTCTTTGTTTCTTGCTGTAACAACAATGTTACTTGCAGCTACTATGGAGGTATAAGGCCAATAACACCAGCACACAGTAGAGCTGCTACCACAGAATCTTTGATCTTCTTTTCTAAAGGAAAGCAACTTTAAGGGGTTAACAATCTTACTTTAATTAAACATAAATATATCATTCGTTTAGTTCAGGGGAAAAAGTCAACACCCTGAACTTCAAAGCAAATACAAATAGAAATTACAGAGAAAATACTACAAATCAATAGACAGGCTTCTATTGTCTGACCATAGCAATACATACTTAGTTACCAGAGAGAAAAGCACCAACATCTGGATTTTCAAAGCAGGGGGGCTCCTTAACGGCTACCCAGAGTCT
>CM053624.1:53830337-53864617 GCA_028646595.1 Phalanger gymnotis
CAAAAGAAAAAACAGCAAAAAGTCCTACTTTGCTTTGCCTAACACATTTCTTCTATTCTACTTCATTCTTAGAGAGAAGAAAAATGTTCCTTCAGTTCTATTATCTTTTCTAGGAAAGAAACCAAACTGCATTTTGTTCATACATAGTTATTACATGGTACTGACAGAAATATTAACATTGCCCTCTGCTAGAACATCATTGAAATTTTCCTTTCTAATGCTATTTTTGAGGAAAGCAAGAGCCTCAATCTTTTGTTATTATCACTAATAGTTCCTATAGTGAACATCCATGGTAAACTTCCTGTTTGTCACACTTATTCACTGTGCTTACTTACTCACTGTGTTCACTTATTCACAGGAGCTCAGTCTTTGGGGGCAAAGCTTAATTAATTAATTTATGGAAGATTAGCTGTCCACCAGGAAAAGTTGACTCAGCTGCTTTTGATGGACGATTCGAAATTGAGCTTATTCCTTCCCAGCCTTAATCTAAACAAGCTTCCTTGAGCTATCTCCTGTATGAAGGTCTCAAGTCAGAATCCCATTACCAAATAGGAATTATCTAGTTACCTATCTCCTTTCTCCTTCTCTTCTGTTCCCACTAGTACTTTAGATAGCTCCTAGTGTTTGCCTGGCCTCAACACCATAAAGGATTTCCAGATCTTTGCAAAGGTGAGCCAGAGCCTCCAGGTACATAAAAAAAGGTCATATCACATATATCCTCTTGTAGAAGGGTACTGGGAAGAAGCCTTACAGTGTGTGTAAAAAGACATATGCTCAAAAAGTACTTTACTTGAACAGTCTGATTGATCGAAGAGATTAACTCACTTTGACCTGGGGGTGGATCATGTTTGTATTCTAAACAAGTATTTGGGAATGACACTGAATGATATGTTTTGTTTTGTTGTGAATGGTATGTTTTAGTTTCTTGCTTGATTGGATCACAATGTATAATGCTTCTATTTGTTCCAGGATCCATGGCCATTTAATTTAGATTTTTGTTACGCCATGGAACCTGGCAGGGGTGGAGTACATTGGCAATCAAGATGTGCTCTTAGCACTTATTCAACCAAGTGCCCTTAAAGAGTTTGGCCTTTGTTTCCTTGATTAAATTAGGAGTCCTTGATGACCTCCTTGCCTCAAGGAAAAGCCTAGTTTACATGCATTTGAGTAACATGTTTGTGACATCAGAGGCTTTTAGATCACATGGGTTTAAGTCGTATTTTTGTGATGATTTTAGGTCACATGCGTCAGTCGCATGTGTGACTCACCTTTGACTCTGAACAAGATAGATAAACCCAGAGGTTGGCTTTCTGTTTTGGAACTCTGAGCCACAGCAGGGGTGGTGTGTGACTCTAGGCAAGCCATTGTTATGAGCTCCCCAGCTTTGAAGAAAACCCAGATGTTAATGCTTCTCTGGTAACTATATATTGTGATTTTGTCAGACAGAAATCTATGTGTCGATTTGTGTTTATTTGCTCTGTTTGTATTTGCTCTGAAGCTCAGGGTGCTGGCTTTTCCCCCTGAGCTGAGTGAATGATGTTTGTATGTTGGACTAAAGTAAGATTGTTAACCCCTTAACATTGCTTTCCTTAGTAAAGTAGATCAAAAGAATGTGGGCTTGCAGCATTCTTGTTGTTGGGCTCATGTTGGTTTTTCACCCCCACAGCAGCTGCTAGCTAGATTGTTGCAACGAACCTCTCCACCCTTCCCCCAGCATGTCAATCACATCATTTAGGTCAGCGTTTTCTAAACTTTATGTAGTGAGATCCTCTGTTTTATATTATTATTAACAGTTACATACAAGTTTCACTAAATATCCTATGCAAATAAATTCATTCATTTAAATAAAAGATTTTTGTAATTCTTATAACAGAAATAAATCATAGACAATAAAATGATGTAACACATTCTTATTGACTAAAATGCTTTATAATTTTCATATTTATAGTTTACAAAATGATAATCATAATATTATTATTAAACATGGTACTATTGATGATATCATTGCTGATGAGTCTTTTTTCACCCATAAATTGAGATAGGTATTATAGTAACTACCCCAATTAAGATATTACAAATGGAAATGAAATGTATGCCGCTTTGTCTAGTGAACCGGAGAAATTCACCCATCACCAAAACTAATAACACTTTTGGGTTTAAATGTTTGTTTCAGCATGCTAACATAAAACAAGTCTATTAACTATTCTTATCCAGATGGTGTAAGAAAAGGATGTAGCATATGGGTTCTTTATCCATTCCTATTAAAAAATAGTTAGATCTTCAAGATAAAATGAGAATTGCTTCTGTAGGTCAGTCAAGTGATTAATAAACTGTGCTTTACTTTCTTCTATTTCATGTATAGGGCAAATTTTTTTAAAGGGAAATTTATCAAAATATCATTTTGTAAATTTATTATACATAGCTCAAATTTTTCATAAGTATAGTCACTTTATCTTTTTGAATCATAATAGAAATTTGAGAACTTGTGTCAATTTTTTTTATTATTTTGCCTTTTAAAAATTCACCAAATATGCACATTTTAGGTGAAAATTTTTTGCCATAAAATGTGCTTCATCTTTATTACTCCATTCCCCACTTAAAGTCAGTGCTAAAATGCCATACACTGATATATTCATCTGGTGAGGGGGGGAAAAATTCAAATGTTCTCTAGATATGAATGTGGCCTGGATATCTCCCTGAGTGAAAAAAAGATGATTTTTCTGACTGATTGAAGGATTGACATCAGTCTGATTAAATAATTCCTCCGGGGTCTATGTAAAATGAGGGAGCTAGTTTGAACTGGGGATTCAAGCAAATAGTGACCCAGGAGAAAGAGTTTAGCTAAATGCCTTAGAAAGTTCTAGCTGCGTGACCCTGGGCAAGTCATTTAACCTCTCTTAGACTCAGTTTACTCATCTGTAAAATAGGAATGATAATAGCAGCCATCCTGAAGGGTTGTTAATGAGATAATATTTGTAAAGTGCTTTGAAAACCTTAGAGTGTTATATAAATGCTAGAAATGTGATGTCTGTCACAGGGCCAAAATCATAGTCACCCATTAACTAATGAACAGCGAAAGGAATGTGTTTTGGCCCTCTCCTCTCATCTTGGACAAAAGAAGATTGTAAGATCTTCAGAGGACTAGAAGACTTTGGACTTCCTATCTTTCCAATATCCTGGCTGGTATCCTAGCAGCCTCCCCAGAAGAGCTGATAGCAGTGTCGGTATTAGGAGTCAAGACAAGCTGAAACAAGGGGAGGAAAACAGAGTCAAGATTCTACAAAGAATCCAGCAGAAAAAAGCTAAAATGTACCTAAATTTAACTTCTTGAAGACTCCAGCAAAATTACTTTCAGGAGCTATGAGTTCCCCTTTAGCAGACATACTCTCTAAGCTAGAGACCACTTTGCCCTAGATTCTGTATTTACTTATGGGAGAATGTATCATAGACTTTTAGGGGAAATATTTTGTACCAACTATTCTCATTAATATTTGTTTATAATATTAATTTAGTTAAGTCCTCTTTCTAAAAACTAACTAGTTGATACCAATTAGTAATCATGGTGGGAAGCAGACCTAAGCTAGAGCAGTAGGAAAGACATACTCAAATCCTCAGAAATGAGCCTAGAACCCTAAGGGGAATGTAATAGCCATGCTACGAACTCATCAGTGGGATCAGGAGTTAGGATATTACGTATAATCACAGACATCTTCAGGCTTGTCAGGTGCATTATAGTGGGTAGTCCTTTCACGTAGGATTGTACTAGGTGGCTGCTGAGTGCCCATCAGACTCCCTGATTCTGTGTTTTTGCTCTTGGAAAGGGTGTGATAATATGCATAGACCTCCATTCACCAACTCTATGACACTTCACCCTAAAATTCCCTACACTGGCCACAATTTCCATATATGTATTGTTTCCTACTCTTAGAACATAAGGCAGCTAGGTGGCACAGTGGATAAAATGCCAGGCCTGAAATCAGGAAGACACATCTTCCCAGGTTAAAATCTGGCCTCAGACATTTACTAGCTGTATGACCTTGGGTAAGTCACTTAACCCTGCTTGCCTCAGTTTCCTCATCTGTAAAATGAACTGAAGAAGGAAATGCAAACCACTCCAGTATCTGCGGGAAGTGGGGGGGGGGAACAAATAGGGTCAGTACATGAGTGAAATGACTGGACAATAATGACTAGAATTATCTTACTTTTGTATTTGTAGTCACAATGTCTAGACCAATACCTGGCATATAATGGTTGCTTAATAAAACCTTTTTTTCACTCATTCATTTAAAATGTTCAATTTATTTTAATTCGCTATGAAGGAATCCTAGAATATAACACCTGGGTCAATTATAGGTAATTTCACATGATTCAGTTCAACTTGGTTTAGGTTATTATATAGACTGGGCTTTAACAGTCTTTCACTTTTGCCTCCCAGTCCTTCCTCATCTCCATTCCTTATCCAAGACTATATCAATTTTTCTCTGTTCCATTGGTGTCTAAGGGAACAAAGGCTCTTTCTCTCTTGGCCCCATATTTCCCTACCACACTATCCTCTTTACCACCACCCCAAACTCTGATTCAAGTGCTTTCTTTAATAGAAAACACCTATCAAAGTTTGATAGTTGTTGCTTTGCTGGACAATCAGCCCCATGGTCAGTTCCCCCTCAGATGGTCTCGCTGACAATCATCTTTTAGCCTTTCCAAGTCGTTTTTCAAAATTTCAAGTTTCTTTATAACCCAAATTAGCCCGACACTCCACTCCCTCTGTACCACAATATCAGCCCAAGTGAATGGCAGGAAGCTAGTCATTGTCTAGATCTCACAGTCTCTTGAGGAAAACATTAGTGAAACATATTAATACATTTGCGACCAAATTACATTTGGATTATTTGGACCCCATCTGGATTGTAAATCACATATCATTTCAGGAAAGAGGCTTTATATCATAAGGCGGTCTGTTAATGTTTCTGTGAATGAATTAATGAATGAATGAAAAGTTAAATCAACAAAATGGATCGAGGATTTGTAGAACGAGTGGACATTTTTCACAGTCTATGTGAGTATTTAAACCATAGAAGCATTTCACAGGACCTAAAAGATGGAATCCTTTTTAGATCAGTGGCAATGTGCTCCATCATTTTTATTTCTTTTTTAAAACTGTCTTACTAAACACCGAACATGAAACATCAGTATAATCCATTAAATTTGCTCAGTAACTACTTGCATTTAAATAAATTCATTTCAATGCTTAGAGTATTGTCATGCCACTTTAACCACTCCCTCTAAATTGACAAACATTTTTTTCCTTTCATTCAATTCAGCAGATATTCTCCTTGACTTTCCCTCTCTTGATCATAGTTAGGGCATGCTCCATTCTGGGTCTTTCCAAATTCTTCTTTAGGCCTCATACCTGAGGCAGCCAAGTGATACAAGGAATGATTCTGAATCCGGAGCTAAGATGTGAGTTGAAATGCAGCCTCAGAAACTTACTAGCTGCGGCAAATCACGTGACCTCTTTCTGCCCCAGTTTTCTTACTGTAAATTGGAAATAATAATAACACCTGCCTCCCAGCGTTGTTGCGAGGATCAAATGAGAATATTTGTAAAGTGCTTAGCATAGCGTCTGACACAAGGTAGGCACTAAACAAATCAGTGTTTCTTTCTTTCCTTCCTTGTCAGTCTTAATCAAATTATAATGCGCCACAATTTAACCATTTCCCTATAGTGGTACATTTAGTATTTCTTTATTCTAAATATTATTAAAACTGTGAGATTATACACTCATACATATTATATCACATTATACAGTATATATGTGTATGCATGAGGGGAAGGTTGAGCAAGGGTTATGTATAGGTGATCATGGCCTCATACAGAATGAAATTCAGTCTTTTCTCAAAGAATGGTTACATGCCTACACCAGCAACACATGTACTAAGAAAAGTGTGCTTAACACTTTTACCACACACATTGAATTTCATCTTGTTCTTCCTCACTCTGGTGCTGGCAACTTCTCTTTAAGCTCTTCTCCTGCCACACAAAGATATTTAAACTATATGGCATAAACTTCCCCCTCTACATCACAGAGTCATTTTGAGGCTTAACAGGATCACAAACTATTCTGTGTCTTGAAGGAAAGGAGATATACAGCTACCCACCCCCATCCCTAGAAGGCTTTAGAGAAAAGAGTAATGTTAGAAATAAAACAGCTCTTCTTGAAATTGGTGGGGAGGATGAACACTTTTAACAAGATATATCCTAGGTGACATCATAGAGACTTGTTACAGAGAAAAGCAGCAGTGCACAGTGTTCAATCTTCCCTGGCCAAAAGGTTGATTATTAGCTCAAATTTAATTGCTTTGTTTTGTTTGTGCTTATACAGGGGCACTGTAGGGCAGCAGCTAAAGCTCTGGGTCTCTGGTTAGAAAGGCCTGGGGCTATAATCTCACCTCTGACAATAGCTAGCAATCATTATTACAGAAAAATCACTTAACCTCTGTCAGCCTCAGTCTCCTCCCCTGTACAATGTACATTTTTCCTTTTTACAGTTAAGAAAACCAAGTCTCAGATGGGTACAAGGACTTCTCCATAGTCACGTAGCTAGTAAACTTCAGATCCAGGATTCAAAATCAGGTCTCCCATTTCAAAGTACAGTGTTTTAACAATGGCATGAAACTAAGTCTCTCTGGATTTGGAGCGAGGAGACCTGAATTCCAGTTCTGGCTTTGCTGTTCCTTTAGACAAGTCACTTAATCTTTCCAGGCCCCATTTGCTTCTGATGGTGTAGTCTATAGAGCGCCAGACTTGAGGTCAGGAAGACCTGACTTCAAATCCAGCCTCAAATACTTACTAGCTGTGTGATCCTGAACAAGCCACTTAACCCTGTTTGCCTCAGTTTCCTCACCTGTAAAATGAGCTGGAAAAGGAAATGGTAAAAAGCCTCTAGTATCTTTGCCAAGAAAACCCCAATTGGGTTCATGAAGAGTCAGACAAAACTGAAAAGACTGAACAACGGCAACAAAATGAACGAAATCAATGCAACTACTACGAGAAGGGAAGGCATCAATAGAGAAAGACTTTATATCAAATCTCTGATGAAGGTCTGATATCTGAGATATGTAGGAAATTGGCACAAATCTATAAGACCAAGGATCACAGAATGCAAGAGTTGAATGGAACCTCAAAGGCCATCTCATCTAAACTATACATGAAAAGAATCCCCACTTTAACATACCTGACACAGTCATACAACCTCTGCCTGAAGACCTCCAAGGAAGAGAAACATGCCACCTTTCAAGGCAACACATTCTACCTTTGAATAGTTCTAGTTGTCAGAAAAAAATTTCCTAACATCAAGTCTAACTTGATCTTTTTTACAGTCATTGTTTCTGGTTCTGCCTTTTAGAGTCAAGTGAGTCTAATCCCTACACCACATGATGACCCTTCAATAACTTGAAGATAGTGATCATGTTGTCGTCCCCCCCACCCCAGCCCACTGGGGCTTATCTTTTCCAGCCTAAACATGCTCATTTTCCTCAACCATCTGCTATAGTCTCGAGGCCCTTCCACATCTTGATTATCTTCCTCTTGACAGTTTCCGGCTTTTCCATATACCATGGGGCCCAGGACTGAACACAACAGGACAAATGAGATCTAATGAGGGCAGAGTACAATGAGACTGTTACCTCTCTATTCCTGGAAGCTATGTTTCTCTAAACATGGCCCAAGATCAAATTAGCTTTATTGGCTACAGCAGCTCAGAGCTGACTCATACTGAGTTTGCTATCCACTAAAACTCCCCAAATCTTTTTCAGAACAACTGCTGTCTAACCAGCCTTCCTCTGTCTTACAGTGGTGAAGTTGATTTTTTCCCCATGTGTAAGACATTTATTCTATTGAATTTCATCTCATTGGATTCCTCTCAATGTTCTAGGCTGCCAAGATCTTTCTAGATCCTATCACTCACTGTGAGCTAACCCTCCCAGTTTTGCAAATTTGATAAGTGCACCATCAGTGCCTTTATTAAAGTCACTGATAAAAATGTTAAACAGCTCAGGGCCAAGCAGAGACCCTTGGGCTACTATATTGCCTTCTTAATATTGAGCCATCAACAACTACTTATTTACAATAACTACAACTTACAGTGCTGAATACAGCTAATTCTGATCTCATCTAATCTATATTTCTCCTTCACAAGAACAGTACGATACACTTTACTGAAAGTGTTGCTAAAATCCAGGTGAATTATATCCAGAGTATTTCCCTCATGTATTAATTTAGTTTTCGTTGTTTTGTTTAGTTATGTCCAACTCTCCATGACCCCATTTGGGGTTTCCTGGGCAAAAATACTGGAATGATTTGCCATTTCCTTTTCCAGCTCATTGTATAGATGAGGAAACTGAGGCAAACAGGGTTAACTGACTTGCCCAGGGTCACACAGCTAGTAAGGGTCTGAGGCTGGATTTGAACTCAGGAAGATTAGTCTTCTTGGTTCTGAGAGCAGTGCTCTCTATCTCATACTAGTTTACTAATCCTGGCAAAAAAAAAAAGGCAAATACTTTAGTCTGGCACGACATGTACCTGATGAAACCATTTTGACCCTTTGTTATCATCACTTTCCTTTATAAATATTTGCCAGTCCTCTCCTTAATGATCCATTCTACAACTGTCCAAGGAATCAAATTCAATTTCACTGGCCTACAGTTTGCAGATCCTCTTCTCTTTAGTTTTTATTTTTTTTTGAAAATAAAAATAACATTCACCCTTCTCCAATCTTCAGGTACCTTCTCCTGTTTTTAATTATCTTTCAAATATCACTAGTAAAGCCTCACCAATCACATCTGCCAGTTCCTTGATTACTGGAGGATAAAATTAATCTTGGTCAGGTGACTTGAATTCATCAAGTGACTAAGTACTCTCTTACTCCTTACTTATCTTGGATTTCAACTTCCTATTTGTCATTTTATTTAGTCATATCCAATCCAAAGGTCATTTATAGAAGCAAAGCCAGGTCTACCCCACTCTCTGTTTGTCAGTTATTATTATGCGATCTTCTCCCAAACAAAGATCCTAGTCCTTCTTTGATTCTCCTTTTAATTCCAATATAACTTTTAAAAAATCCATTTTGCTGCTATTACTTTCCCTTTCCTGACTCAGTTCATTCTGAATTTTAGCATTCCTGACACCTCTTTTTTTTATTTTTGGCAGAGGGAGGGGAGGGAACAGGGAAGGGAGTATGGATCATGCCACACTTAATTCATCCTTGCCTACCTGGTCTTGCTCTCATACTTTGTATGTTTCTTTTAAAAATAAGTTGGTTAATGGGTTTCCTGTGATCCAACTAGATTCCTTCAGACAAATCCCATTTTTCCTTCTCACTGGAATTGTTTCCCTTTATGTCTTCAGAATTTCATCCATCAGCATATCTTATCCTTCCTCCTATGCTGACTTCTGCTGTAGCATTCTACTCCATGAGATCCTGCTTATCTTTCATCAAATGCTTTGAAATCCATTTTCTCCAAATCCAATGTGAATGTTGGACTACACCAGGATTTCCATTTCTCCATCATAAACTCTAAAAGTAAGTGTTTAACTTGTCCCAGGCTTCGCATCACTTACACCCCAGCAACCAGTTCCTCCCTGTGAGAATCAGATGAATAGCTCTCAACTATTAATAATTACAGAAAAGATTGCTCCAAATCACTAATGATAAGAGAACTGCAAATCAAAACAATTCTGAGATTTCACCTCATACCTAGCAATCAATTGGGCAAAGGTGACAAAATATAAGAATAATTGGTCTTAAGGGGGTTGTGGAATGACAGGTGCATTAATACATTATTGGTACATTAATACATATGTGGATTGTGCCATAGAATAAAGAAATTTGGAATTATGCTTAAGAAAAGAAATTAACATGTCTATACCCTTTGACTCTGTGATCTCATTGCTAAGCATATACATGTCTATACCTTTAGACTCTTTGATCTCATTGCTAGGCATATACCCTAGTGGGGGCCAAAAAATAGGGATCCCATATACACCAAAATATTGATGGCAGCTCTTTTTGTTGTATGGAAGATCTGGAAGCAAAGTGGATGCCCACCGATGAAGGGATGACTAAACAAATTATAATACATAAATATAATTGAACATTATGTCCCTAAAATTAAAAAAAAATACAAAGACTTCATAGAAGCATAGAAGACTTATATGAACTAATACAGAACGAAATAAGCATGCTCAGTGCCTGTGACAATGAAAGTCGAAAGAACAGTAATAGATATTGTGTATGTATAATAGCTCAACTTGGTCTCAGAGAAGAAATGAGAAAATGTACCTCCCTCCCTCCTTTGCAAAGGTGAGAGAGTGTAAGTGTGGAATATGACATAGTCAGAGATAATTGTTGTGTTAGTTTTGCTGAACTGCTTTTTTTTTTTCCTTTCTGTTTCAGTATTTGTTACGAGGTGGCTTACTTAGGAGGGGTGGGGGAGTGATCCATTTGGAAATGAAGGGAATGTAAAACTTTTTAAAATAAGAAATTATATATAATGAACCTACGCATGCTACAGCAGAAAGAGTGCTGGATTGGAAATCAGGAGGTTTGAATCCTAATTCTGCTGCTTATCAACCATCCGATCTTGGGCAAATCATGCCTTGGGACTGTTTCCTCAGCTACAAAATAAGCAAATTGGACTATATAACCTCTGAAGTCCCTTCTGGTCTTAAATCTCTGATCCTATAATTTCTAAGGCTGCTTCTATCTTTAGCATTCTGTGATTCTATTTCAATGAAGCAGACACAGACTAAGCCTCAACACAGCTTCCTTCTGTTCCTTCTAATGTTTTTTAGGATTAGCAGAGCAGTTTAAAGTGATTGTTCCTTCACTTCCACTTCTCTTCATCCTTAGCTGGAGGTCACAGTTTTTACATAAATGAAAGCAATACCTGTTGGGCATCAAGCATCAAATTAAATGTAATAAACATTCTAGCTAGGAACTAGCTAATTAGTCTGGTGACATTTTCGAGGATGAAACATCACCACCAATCAACCTGAGGGCACTAACTTCCCAGCCCTATTTCCCTGCTCTCAGCTCGAAGGCTTTATCTCAGAGGCTCCAGTCAGGTGAAATCTATTGTCATTTAAATTTCTCCCTGTCCCTTTATTTTTGAGAGTTTTATCTCCGTGTGGGGCTTTTGTAGCTCTTCGGAGCCCCTCAGCATCGTGGAGTGAATGTTGTCTGTGGTTTGATTGACAGAACATGACCAGATTGGAGCTCACCACCTGCCTCTCAGTGCTTCACTCGATAATGGCTGTTGAAAAAATTGACAGATCCAGTCCATTCAGCACTCCTGAGTGAGGTGGGCAGGGAAGGGACAAAAGCGAGCAAATGTGCACTGGAGCCAGATGAATAGCTCTAACCTGATCAGAAGGAGTTTCTCATTTGAATGTGTGAATAGCTTATTGTCATGCCACACGAGGAAAGGAAGAGCATGGCTTAAGTTTCCTTGTCTATGTTGTCCTGGATCTTTATCATCCAAGCACAATGTGCACCTTGCGGGGCAGGCAATGGAAACATCAGGAAATATGCTAAATGGTATTAGTATTATTGGTCGCGTTCATTCTTCAGGCTTCTGGTCCTGGCTAATTAAAACCTCTGTTAGGCATATATATTTAAATCAATAGCAATGCCATTTTGAGCCTCTTTGAGAATGAGAGACAACAGCCAACCAATATCGAAATCTAAACTAGGAATGATTTAAGCATAGAGACAGAGAAGCTTGGGTTATAAGATCATAGATCTGAGCTGGAAGGGACCTCAGAGGGTATCTAGTTCAATCCCCTCATCCTACAGAAAGAGAAACCAAGGCCCAGGGAAGTTGCTCATGGTACACAGACAGTAATCATCAGAGGTAAAATTTGAACCCAGTTCCTCTAACATCAGAACCATTAGCTCTTTCCATTGTACCACAGTTCAATATTTGAAGAAGGTTAACAACAACAAAATTAAACCTCTTGGTCCAACACATGATCATAATATAATATAGGGGATAGACTGCCAAAGTTGGAATCAGGAAAGACCCATTTATAAGTCCTGCCTCTCTTATCTATGAGCCCTGTGGAAGGACTATGCCATTTAATCAACCTAAATACCGCAATCTTATTTCCCTTGTACTTTTCCTAGTACTTCCCTTGAAGAATTTTAGCTCAAATGAGACCTTGCATCTAGTTATTCTGATCCAGAGATCTTTGCTCTCCTGAGTTGGTACTGCAGAAAGACAAGAAGCCAAAATATTACAGAAGCAATTTTTGTAGTAATGAAAAAGTGAAAGGAGAGTAGATGCCTGTGGATTGGGGAATGGCTACACAAATCTGGACAAATACATTTAGTGGAATATTACTGTGCTGTAAGAAATGACTAATAGGAGGAATTCAGAGGAGCATGGGAAAATTTATAACTGATGGAGGATGAGGTAAATGGATCTAGAAAAGCAATATGTACAATGACTATGAGAACATAAATGGTATGAACGAACAAAAAATCTTGATTATAATATAATTATAATGACCAAACCTATGCCAGAAGAAGACATAAAAAAAGCACCTGTCACCCTTCTTTGCAGTGGCGGAGCATTATGGATGTATAATATTATATATACTATCAGATTGATATCTTGGTTAGTTTTGTTGAATTGATCTTTTTACCCCTTTTATTACAGGGTTGGTTAACTAGAGAGGAAGGGAATTTTTGGAAATTAAAATGTTCTAAAAATAAAAATATCAATAAAATTAATTTTAAATAAAAGCAATTATTATTAATAAATGAAACAGCAATTTATGGCCCCTTGGGAAAGAAAACCTCTCATTTAAATTAGTCCTTCAATACAACAAAAGAGCCTCCTTTATTTGTCTTTCAGTTACAAAAGCACATAGGACATGAAGTACTTTAGTTCTCTGTACAGCCCAGCCATTTCCAGAGAGTTAGCCTGTTAATGTTCCCATTTCTTTGAGGATCATCAAATTATTGTTTCATAAGACTTTTTTTTTAAAGACCACTATCTCATTGGCCTCCACTTATTTTTTCAAGGTCATAGGGTCATTTGGCCATGGCAGGTTTTCAAAGATATTCTTTGGTTTCATGGAAAGCACCAACAGGGACAGATAGTGTTCCATCCTGCTGGTGGGAAAGGATGGTGGATTCCGGGAATGAAACAAGACAAAGGAAAAAGAGCACATTGCCCCTCCGAAATGGAAGATGAAGGGAGACTGCTCTGCAAAGTCAGGGATGTTTTCTTTGTCATTTGTAACAGCTCTCTGAGAAGCACAGCTTTGCCATAACAATGATTTAGCACATCACCCAGCTCACAGTGCCAGCTTACAAATGTGGCATGTGGTCTGCACTAGCGACATCTGGTGTTTGTGGGTTAAAAGGACAGACGAAGTAGAATGAGGGTTATCCTCACCACCGTGACCCGCTTCTCCAAATGCACCATTAGGTTTGCAGCATGTATTGGATCCTATTGTCTTGATGGTAGAATGACACATTCCTGGCTCTCTCAGGGGACATGGCTGCTGTGAGTAACTTTGGGAAAGGCACAGTATAATTCATGTGAGCATTTATCTGAAATAGAGGAAAAAAAGATATAAGCTGTTAGGAGGAAGAGAAATGAAAGGTTGTTGACAATTGGAAAAAGCATCTTAAGATATTTTATTCTGTGATTCATTATTTTCTCTTTGGATTTTGATACTCCATCCTCAAATATGTTATCACTTTCAAAATCATTTATTTCCTTCTCCCATCTATCCCTAAAGATAAGTAATTCCAAAGAAAAAAATCCTGTTTACATGATTTCATACTCTTTTGTTTCATAAAGATGTTGCCAATTCTTTGACTTAAATGTCCCAGCAATTCATCTCTCTATTTTCCTTCATTCTACAAATAGCTTCTTCCTAATAAAGCCATTCACTCTAACACATTTATCAGAATTTTTTGATAACCTATTTATCAAGCATCTACAATGAATCAGGACACACAAAAACATGCCTGAGAGCTTAATGAATACATGGAAGATGTTGATGTGATTTTATTTTTATTATTTAACAAAATCATACATATATGTATTATATGTACACAAAATGTTAAATAAAATTCCCCTTGAAGTAATAGAAATAATAATACAATTCAGCCAACATTTATTAAGCATTTACTATGCTTCAGGTACTAGGGGTTTAAAAAGAAAAAAAAAGCCATCTTTCACCCCAAGGAGCTTAAATATTACTGGGGAAACAACATGTGTATAGACAAATAAATGTCAAATGACTTTAAGAGAGAGATGGCCTTTTTTTTTGCATTTATATTTTATTTTGTGTTTAGTAAGAGTCCCGTGATGCATTAGCCACTATATTCCTTGTGACTTCCTTCTCTAGCCCCTTTATGAAACATGTAGGGGACACATGATTTGTGTTCCCTGACAGTATGTTCTTTTGGGAGGTACACACAGCAATGGAGTGTAAGAATATCCTAATGTAAGCTCCTTAGGAGTAAGGGTTGTACCATTTATTGTATTTGCACTGTCACTGCTTAGCACGCTGAGTACCTGGCACACAGGAAAACACTTAATCAACCTCTTGGTTGATTGATTGAGTCATACTTGGATTCTAGGGCTATTTCTGCTACTACCTAATTATAGGACATTGTACAAGTCATTGAATCTTTCTGGGCCTCAATTTCCTCATCCATCAAAGGAAGGGTTGGACTAGATTAAGGATTCTTAACCTGTGGGTCCAAGATAAATTTTTGAAGGGTCTGTGAACTTGCATGGGGAAAAATACACCTTTACTTCAGTACAATTGGTTTCCTTTTAAATCCTATGCATTTATTTTATGTATTTCCAAAACATTCTTAGAAGGTCCATAGGCTTCATTAGACTTCTGAAGAGGTCTGTGACCCTCACAAAACAAAGGTTAAGAACTCCTGGGTTCAACCATCTCACTTCCAACTTTCTGATTTAAACTCTCATATTACGATATGCTGACTTGACTTGGTCCTGTTGCCCTTGCCCTTTTTTTAATTTTTTTTTTTTTTTTTGCTTTTTGGCAGAGCGATTGGGGTTAAGTGACTTGCCCAAGGTCACACAGCTAGTATATGTGTCAAGTGTCCGAGGCTGGTGTAGTAGGAAGGCTGAATTTATGATCTCAAAAAGGATCATATATATATTTGAATGGTTCGAAATCTCAAGGTATATAGAATTCTCTAAGAAGAAGACATCAAGACATTTATTCAGGCCCCAGAGCAACAAATTAGCAAACCAGCCTCTCCATTCCGACATCGTGATCACAAGCCTCCAAGCCCAGTACGCCGGCCTCACAAGAGTAACCAGGAGGCCACAGAAAAATAAGATGGCATAAATCATATTCACTGGCCTCAAGTCCTCGCTCAACCTGGGTTCACACAGGGGTCTGCTCTGCTTTGGCTTCAGCTGTAGTTTCTCGCCTCGCCTCTGGCGTTCTCAAGCCCCGCCTCAACGACCAGAGACCATTGGTTCCCGAGTTGGCCCCTCTTAAGTCATCAATCTACACCCACACAGGTTTCACACCTGATAGGGCTTTGGGCCTGGGGCTTAGCACTTAACAGGTGAAAGTACTTTCAAGGAAAACAAAAGCCAAACTCCTCAAGGGCACCCTTAAACTAAGTACTAAGAAGCCTATTTTGCCTTAAGGACACAGCTGGATTTGAACTCAGGGCCTCCTGACTCCAGGGTTGGTGCTCTACTCACTGCACCACCCAGCTGCCCCTCTTGCCCTTCTTTTTTTTTTTTTTTTCCCTCACCTGCTGCCCTTCTTAATATATTGAAAAATACTTAGCTAGTACTAATTGATTCTATACCTAGCACTGTACTGGTGCTATAAGAGATGTGATCCTTGCCTCCAAGGATCTTACGATACAGTTGAGAAGACGGCTCTGACATAAAAGGAAACAACAAGTGATTTGCCTTTACAACGAAATCCTATATCGAGTGATAGAAATTATAAGGAATACTGAAGTTAAGAGAAGATTGAGCCAATCAGGGAATGCTTCTGAGAGCAGGAGAACTTTGAATGGGTAAGATTTGCACACAGAGGGCAGAGGAGTTTCTCTGATGAATGGCACAGAATAGGTGAACTGTGCTGCTTTGCGGCTGACAGAATGGGTGGCAACTTCTCTTTGTGCACAGAGAAGGGCACAGCAACATCAATGAAAAGATCAGATCGGCACAGTGGAAAGCCACCCACGCTGGGGTCAGAGGACTTGGATTCGAATATTGCTTCTGATCCTTACTACCTACGTGACCTTGGGCATATCATTTGACCTCCTTGTACTTCAGTTTTCTCCCTTGTCAAATGATGGTCTGTCAGGTCTCTTCAAGCTCTAGTTCTATGGGAGCAAACACACTTTCAACAGATTCTAGGTTTCCAGATAAATTCTCTCTTTTTCATTTGAGGGTTATCATCTTTTCTTTCTCTGGAAAAAAATCACCCACTGAGGCATACATTCAACTGCAGTGGTGAGAGCACTGGCTATCTCTACCTTCTTATTCTAAGTAATTGTAGACCTAATTAACCTGAATGAATGCCCCTAGCACAACTGTATTAACCCGCACACAGTTGAAGGTAGTTGGCCTGACTATAGGCATAATTACAAAGTATATGAAGTTTGCCTTGGATGACCTCTTTCCTCTATCTGTGACTCCCTCCTGGTCTACTCTCTAACTTCCTCTCCACTCTCTCCCATCCAATCAAAAAAGGTTCTAATATCACTTATTCCACATGATTCCCTCTTATGGGCATAGCTAGGAGGAACGTGGTATAGTAGATCAGATTTTAGACTTAATGTTTGGAAGACCTGAGGTGGAATCCTACCTCCAATTTCTCCTAGCTATACGACCATGGAAGTACTTGACAGCCTTTTGCCTACTACCTGATTTGTGAAGTAAGCTTCACAGTTAGCAGTAGTACTTGTGGGGTTGTTGTAAAGCTTAAATCAGATAATGTATGCAAAGCATTTTGCCAACTTTGGAGCCCTATATAAACCTCAGTTATTTGTATTTTAAACCTCGGGTCTCTCTATGTAGAATAAAAGGATTTGTCTCTTATTAAAGGAATTTGTGACATCAGGGAGCAGATGGAGCAATCTGGGAATTTTCCATTGTCCCATCATGGCATCCTGCCTACTCTGTAAGGAAAGCCCTGAAGGTAAACTTAACCTGCTTTTAGTTATTTCATCATCTATAGATGGGATGGGAGGTGGGGAGCAGAGAGGGAAAGGGATCAAAAGAGACTAAACATCTATATTCTTTCTCCTTCAGAAGTTGCCTTTCCCACCTTCTACTCCTTGGTGGAGGTTTAGTTGGGGCTGGTCTGGCTGCAGCTATGGAAAGACTGTTTTCAGAACTGTTGATATTTGAGGACCCTATGAGTTGAGCATCATTAGCTTCTACCAGATACATCCACTGGGATCATGAACCCATCTAGTTCAAGCAGAGTGTAGCAAATCCTGCTGTTTCTGTTTTCTAGGTCCTCTCCCATCCTCCTGCCTGTCCTTCCTGCCTCCTCTTCCTACCACCCATCTCTCTCTTGCCAGGAAACAAGTGGATATCTAAGATCCAGAGTCCATTTTTCCTGCATGAATAAAAATAATAGCTGATGTTTATTTTGAAGTTTGCATGTGTTAACTCAGTTGAGTTAACCCAGTGAGATTGGTATTACAGCTACTACACTACTATTTCTCTCTCTCTCTCTCTCTCTCTCAGACACACACACACACACACACACACACACACACACAGAGGCAGAGAGAGAGACAGAGAGAGAGAGAGAAACAGAGAGAGAGACAGAGAGACAGAGACAGAGAGGAAGAACCTGAGATTCAGAAATGCTACATTTCCAATGTCAAACAGAAAGTGAATATCACAGGCAGAATTTGAATCCATGTGTTTTGTACTGTATCACATTACCTCTCTACTTCCATAAATGTTAGGGGGGAGTGGTTTATGATGTACAGACCACCATGTTAGGCATGGAGAGAGAGAAAACATTAAATAAGGCATGACTCCTATCCACAAGGGGTTTACGGTCTTGTAATTGGACCCAACATGTACACAAAAAACTATAAAGCAAAACAGAACCAAATAATTAGATTTATGTCAGTAACAACTAATAAATAGCTGAGGAGATGAGACTAGATCACTGTTAGTAGGGAACAAGTTAAACAGCATCACAAGGAGCCTGAACATTGAACAATCCAATTAGTACACAGAAGCTTCCTTTGTTAGTAGTAGCTACAAATACCCTAGGAAGTGTCAACCAGCAGCCTGGGGCAGCTGCATGGCATATTTAAAAACCCAGGTCATAAGTTCACTATTACTGGTGACTATCAGCCCCTCTGCATTGTTTCTGTACATACCAAAGTAATTATAGTATCATTGGCATGCATTTCAGGGAGGATGGGTTGAGATGGGGTGAAAGCATCAGCTTAGTTTCACAAGTGAGACCAGAAACTGGTTGATGAGGGATGAGAATAGGGAAGTCTTGAGGGACTGGAGGTCACAATAAGTGGTAAAAGGCAGATTCAGGGGAAGTAAGAGAATAGGAGGGATAGGAGGATAAAGGGGTTTGGTCAAAGAGAAGAATTTCAGAATTCAAAACTTTGGAGGCAGAGGCAATTCAAACTGATGGCAAGGTCCACGATTTGATCAAATATGTGGTAGCTAAAGTGAATTAGAGAATTAAGTCATTGGAACTAAGGCACTGGAGGAGTTGTAAAGTCTGATGGATGGGAGGATTATCAGTATAGATGCTGAAATCTTAAGGATAATAACAGGTAATGGAGTAGAGGAAAACTGTGTAAGCCAAGCACAGAGTATGTTGAGGAAATTGGCAGTCATAGCATCATAGAGTCTAGAATTGGAAGAGATCTTCGAGAATAGAGACTATTCATCTCATTTTACAGGCGAGGAAATGGAATCCCAGAGAAAATGAAGTGACCTACCCAAGATTATACAAGTAAAAAGTTAGAGTCAAAATCTGAATCCACATTCTCTAACCCTAAATCTATTAATTACTCTTGCTTCTGAAAAGGGAGCTGCTGCCCTGTGCATCAATCCACCATCCCCATGATTCATTATATCAGAACTCCCTTCCCTCTTCACCACTACTCTATATGTGTTCTCTCCCATTAAAATTTAAACTCCTTGAGGGCAGGGATTGTTTCACCTTTATATTTGTATTCCTTGTACTTAGCATAGAGCCTGGCCCATATCAGAGGTTTGAGTAGCTGGGTATATATAGTTGCAGAAAGCAAAAACCAGCTCTCTCTCTCTCTCTCTCTCTCTCTCTCTCTCTCTCTCTCTCTCTCTCCCCCCCTCTTTCTGTCTGTCTGTCTGTCTCTCTTCCTCCCTCCCTCCCTGCCCCACCCCCACCCCATCCCTCCCTTCCTCTCTCCTTCTCTCCAAATTCTTCTGTATTATGCTGTCTATCTGGATCACTTGGGTGGGGGAGGGTATGAATGGTTAGCGTTGTATAACAGGACCACAAGTACCAAAACAATCTACCTCTTATCTATCATCTTTACTTCTATCCCTCTGTGCTTCCTCAGCTTTGTCCTCCTTGAAACTGTCTTTTTTCATAATTCCTTACCCTGTCTCTATACAAGCGAAAACTACACACCACCTCTCCCCGCAAAATGCACATTCACAATCAAAAGACTTTTTACGTTTTGTGCTTTAAAAAAAAAACAAAAGGAAAAATAAAATACTGTTACTTGTTGGTAGAAATGCATATGGATGGAGGGTTATATAAGTGGTGATGTGTATTTTAAGAAAGAATTGATTTTGACAAATGGTGACACAACAATGGTCTGGGCATAGGTGTGAGGAGCAGCCTATGTATATGTGAGTGTGTGTGTGTGTGTGTGTGTGTGTGTGTATATATAACTGTGTATAACTTGGTAGCTATATATGTTTGATAAGGCATAGCTGTTTGTTTCCTCATAAACACTTGGAGATAGACAGCTCTGTACAAATCAGCAAGTTTATCTTGAAGTATAGCCAAGACTCTAATAACTTGTAACCTCACCAGAAAAGGGAATCACAATAAGGTGGAGAATTAAAATATTCAAGTTATCTTTATTTTTCTTAATGGGAAAGGAAAGGGAGGATCCCTGTTTTTTTTTTTTAAAGTAATAGCAGTGGGACAAATAGTGAGAAAGGAATCAGAAAATCCAGTGGATTCTAGGACAAGCTAAAATGAGCTGGGTGTCTTTAGACAGATCATTTAGCTACTTTGAGGAGAGAGTGGTGCAGTGTATATACAGAGTGCTGCATTTGGTACTTCGAAGAGTTTGTTCGACTCTTGCTAATAAGCAAGCAATAAGTTGTGTGACTCTTGGTAAGTCACATAAGTTTTTTTATGCCTCGATATTCTTATCTATAAAATGGGGATAGCAATAACTGTATTACCTGCTTCACAGTATTGTCGTAAGATTTGAATGAGATAGTATATTAAATCACTGTTCTACAAATGCCAGTTATTATTTTAATAAGAAATTTGGACTAGTCAACCTTTTTCAGCTCTAACATCTATATTTAGATAAAAGTCGATTTAAAAGTGACTTAAATTGTTGCATAGCTCATAGAATGCTAGACTCGGAGTCAGGAAGAGTTGCGTTCAGAGCCCACTTCTGACACATATTAGCAGTGTGAATGATGGACAATTCATTTAGTCTCCCTGAGCTTCAAGTAATGTTTACTATGTTATACCAGCTAAGATATGTTACTTAGTACATATCTTTCTGTGTATTTGTTAATTCCTCCCAGTAGAATGGAAGTTTCTTCATGGCAGGGAATGTTTTGTTTTTGTTCTTGTATTCCTAGCCCTTTGCAACTAGGAAGTGCTTGGTCGTAAGTGCATAGATTTACAGCCAGATGGGACCTTATCTAGCCCAAACTTTCTTTTATAGATGAGGAAAAGGAGAGATTAAGTGACTTGTTGAGGGTCACATAGCCAGCTAGCATTAGAGGTGAGATTTGAATTTGGTTCTTCTGTGCCAGGCTGTTAAAGTGAACAGATATTTATACACTACTAAACAAAGCTCTAAGGGGTGTTTTATAGACGGATGAGTAGATTTGCTGTCTTTGTTCCACCATCTTCAACTCTTTGGGGTTTTCTTGACAAAGATACTAGAGTGCTTTGCCATTTCCTTCTCTAGCTCATTTTACAGATGAGGAAATTGAGGCAAACAGGGTTAAGGGACTTGTTTAGAGTCACATAGCTAATAGGGGTCTGAGGTCAAATTTGCACCCTGATCTTCCTGAATTCAGGCCCAGGGATGTATCCATTTTACCACCTAGCTGCCCCAGTGAGTGCATTACTGACTATAGATTATGCTTTACAAAATCCCTTTTATACATCACTTCATTTGGGATTGAATTAGGCAAGACAAATATTCTTATACCCATTTTACAGGTGAGGTACTGGAGCTTCAGTGACTTATCCAGGTCACCCAGCTAGTAAGAATAAAATCCAAGTGCCCTGAATCCTAAAGTTGGTGTTCTTTCCACTACACTCTACACAACAACAACACACACGAGTAATGGGGGAGGGAGATGACTACTAGGAGGACCTGGTCAGCAAGAAGTCTCCAATTGGAGGTTTACAAGTGGGCACCGCTGGAGAGAAGGGAGACAGAACACAGTACACAGGTTCTTTTTCAGCTTTACAGCTTTGCCCCGAGGCTGGCTTCTTTAGCACCGAGAAGCAGCACGGTATTTTGAGTGGAAAACAGTTTTTGTTCTTCCACTTAACAGTTTCCTCTTCTACAGACGTCCACTACCTAGCTGACCTGGGGGTTATGAAGAAAAGGCATATTTTGTTTTTTTCACTTAAAAACAAAATAAACTGGGATGCTAGAAGGATCTATAGCTTTGTCATCACGCAGGAACACCCTCCTCTCAGATCTCAACCCGGGCGTGCTGGCAGTGAAGATAAAAACTTGGCAGGGACTTCGGAGTACAGAGAGACCAACCCTCGCATTTTACAGACTAGGAAGCCGAAGCCAGGGAGGTCAAGTGACTTTTCCCAAATTCACTCCCGTAGTGTGTTAGGAGAGAAATCCTAGGAATTTGCCTGAGGCACCTTGAGGTTGAGTGACGTGCCCAGGGTCAGAAGCGGAATTTGAACAGGACTCTTTCTGACTGCAAATTACTCATTACATTTCCCCTCCATTTTTTTTAATTAAGTGCTACATAAATGCGACTTGTTAATATCAGCCACTCACCACCTACAAAAGCGCAGTCCCTGCCCCCGTTGGGCCCAGCTCTAGCCACGCCCCTCATTCATACTTCCATTTTTGCCCCGCCCCCTATTTAGAGCCGCCTTTTTCCCCGGCCTCTGGGCTTGGGCCACCCAGGTCTGCCCTCCCCGCACCAATGTCTAGTTTCTACCGGCCCCACCTCCCAGGATCCGAATCGCCCCGCCCCCTCGTGGGCGAGGGGGCGGGGTCGGGGCGGGGCCCTGCGGGATGACGTGACGGCGTGCGCGGTGACGGCTGGCGCTCTTGTTCCTCAGCCGAGCGGCGGAGGTAGGAGGACGCGGCCCGGATCCCGGACGAGCTCGGTGGACTGGCCAGCTAGCGGCTCGGGCTCGGGCTCGGAGCCCGTCCCGCCCTCCCCCGCTCCCCGGCCGCCCCCGCGACGACTCCGGGGGCCTTCCTCCCTTCCACACGCGCTTCGCTTCCCTGGGTGAGTGCGGCTCCAGGGCGCGGAGCCGGGCCCGGAGCCCGGGGGCGTCTCCTCCGGCCGTAACCGCTGTGTTTATGTTATTGTGCCACCGCCGCCGCGGTGACCCCCTCCAGAGGGGGAGGGGAGGAGGAGGGGGCGGCGAGGGGGAGGGGCGGGCGTCCCCCCTCTGGGGGAGGGGGTCCTCCTGGGGACTGGGGAGAGGATGCCGGGGGATCTGGAGAACAATAGAGGGGTGAAGGGGGCCAGGAGGGGGAGGGGGCGGGGAGGAAGACCCAGAGGGGGAGGGGCCGGGGCCGGGGCTGGGGGTGCTGGGCTGGGGTAGATGACGTGCCGCTGCCGCCCCACGGTTTTCCTGCCCTTAACCCTCCCCGCCCCCCACTTCTTCCATCCCCGGGACCGCGGGAGCGGGATGGGCAGCTACCTACCCACCTACCCCCAACTCCCCCCTCCTCCTCCCGCGGCTGGCGGTTCCGAACGGTGGTCTCCGCTTGGTGTGTTTTCCTTACTTCCATATTGTATTTTTTAAACGGCACGGGGTGGGGGATAAGTTCTCAAAGACTTTGAGGGAGGGGGGAAATCTGTAGTCCTTGAAGGCCGGGACAGGGACTAGAGGCGTGCTGCGAGCGCCTCGTAGGTACCAGTTGTGTAAAACAGAACGGTATCGTTTCCCTGCCTCGACTGTTTGTGGTGGCTGAGTTGATGCTCTAGGGCATCCTGGGTTTTTGAGTGTGTGTTTTTGTTTGCTTTTTGCGTTCTGTGGAGCTTTGTTTATGCCAGTAATGTAATGTACAGATGCATCAGTTATATACAGATACATCAATGCAAAAAAAAAAAATACAGGTTCCGGTGATGATTCCTCAGCCGGTGAATAGTAAACGTAAATATCAGTTGGACCGCTTTAGCTTGTGGTGTTCTTATGAGATTTTTTTAAAATCTTAAGGCAGGGACTGTCTTTTTCCTTTCTTTACATTCCAAAAGCTTATGCTTAGTCCCTGGCACATGATAGGCGCTTAATAATTTTTTCTTGACTGGCCGAGTCACTCATCGTGCCGCAGCTGTGTTATCTGGAGTTTGGGTAAATTAGTAAAAGCATTTTTTTTCCTTGTGTTCCATCATATGTTTTCTGTGAATTCAATAACATTCATCTCTATCGTATTAAACAGTGCCCAATAAGCACAATTTACACTTAGAGATAGGGACTGGACTATTGATTTTATTCCCATAGGGAACTCTCAGGTAAGGAAATTCCCTCTGATAATGCAAGTTGATACGACCTCTGCAATTGACCATCTCAGATCCCCACTGTGCTGAGAGGTTGTGACTTGCTCAGAGTTACAAGGACAGTATTTGTCAAGGAGGGACTTGAACCTATGTCTTGATGCTTCCAAGACCAGCTCTGTCAACTGTGCCACATTAGCCAAGGTCAAAACAAAAATAAACAAAACAAAAAAACCTTCCCACTAAGTGCAATTAACTTATTTAATTCTGAGCTCATGCTAGTATTTTTTGGTCATGTGGCTCCTTGGCCGGTTCATTAGCCATTCCACACTATGTAAGAGCTAGGAGTAGAAGGTAAAATGAAGTAGTTTAACGTGGTATGTGAATGATGCCTTGGCTGTAAGTCATAGTCCTGATTTATCCTTAAATAAAGCTTTATGATAACTTAATGTTTAAGATCTTTATTTGTGAAATGAAGGGATTGTTTCCCTAAGACTCCTTTTGTCCTTAATATTCTATGATTCTGTGGGAGGTGCTTTTACTTTTTTTTAAGTTTGAAGGATTAAATGTTCCAGTGTACTAGAAACTAAAGAATTAAACATGAACTAAAATTGCAATTAAAAAAAATTTCCCTCCATTTTGTATGTACGTTTTGGTAAGCCAATGTGCAGTTGTCATCAATTTGAAATGACTTAAGTGGCCATACCCCCATGTATATTACCTATCACCAGAGTAGGTGGATCTTGAGTAACTTTGTTGAAGTGTTACTGCTTCAGTAAGTTGACCTTCTTAAAAAGCTCATAATACTGAAATCAAAAATGTTTGAATTACAGTAAATAATTGTCTGAATACTTGTATTATAAAAGGTACAAGTTTTAATTATTAAGGCAGAAGTCCTCATGGCACCAACCTATTTCCAATTTGCTTTGTTATAAAAAATTAGAGGAAGCATATGCTTTTTAAATTGCAGGTGGTAAAATTTTATATATTATATTTTTATTTCTGCATCACAGTTATTTCTTAACCGTTTCTTATTTTATAACCCCTTTTTTCCTCTTAAGCCCTCTCTTGTAACAAAGAAGAATAAACAAAAGTGGTGGATAAAATCTGTGTATATACTCCTTCTAAGAAGAAAACTACTTTTTATTCTCTTCTCAGGATCAAGATTTTTCATTATACTGATTGAGTTCAGCTTCCTTTTAGTGTTTTTTTTTTCTTGACGTTGTTGTTGTGATATTGTTCACGTGATCCTCTTTTTCTCACACCTGTATCACATCATACAAATTTTCCTGTTTCTCTGAAATTTTCATGTTAGTGTTTCTTACTATACAATAACATTAAATTTTGTTAATAGATTGCAGTATATTTAGAAATTCCCCTTTTGTAAACCAGTTCTTAGTACCACCGTGGGAGTGCTACTATTACAAGTAAGACCTTTCTTTCCATTATTGACCTCTTTGGAATATATGCCTGATTGCAACTTCCTGGGTCATGAACAGCTTGGTGGCTTTTCTTACATAATTCTAAAATCATTTTGTAGCATGGTTGAGTCAGTTCAGAGCTCTAAGAATGAGGTATTCGTTCAGCATGTCCTGTTTGCCAAGCCCTGTGGATGCAAAGACAAAAACAGAAAAATTCTTTTTCTCAAATAACTTATATGGGGGGGGGGGCAGAGAGAGTAATTTCTGGAGTGAGGGCGTTAGCAAAGGGCAGGATTAGGAGAGCTCCCTGTTCAGAATGTTTCACTTGAGCTGACTTTCAAAGGCAGGTAGTGTTTCTCTGAGCTAGAGAAGAGGAAGCTCATTCTAGGCAAGAGGATCAGCCTGTTCAAGGCACAGAGATGCTGGGTGGCATATTGGGTGTGAGAAACACACTGGAGTCTGGTTATGAAGGGCTTTGGAAGCCAAATGAAAGAATTGGTATTTTATCCTTAGAGGCAAGAGGAGGCTGTTGGAGGTTACTGAGCAGGAGAGTGACATAGCTATGTGCCTTAGGAATAGCACTTTGGAAACTATATGAAAGCTGGTGGATTGGAGAGACTAGTTTTAGGGAGACCAACCTGGCTGTTGCAGTAGTCCAGGGCCAGAGGTGATGAGGACCTGGACTAGGGTAGTGGCTGTGTGAGTGGAGAGGAGATAGACATGAGGCATATCGTGGAGGTAGAATGAGTGAGGCTTAGCAGCTGATTGGGCTTGAGGGAAAGAGAATGTAGGGTGACTGAGTTTGGGAACCTGGGTGACTAGAAGGATGGTGCAAGGTTAGTAAGAGGGTGGATATGTGGAAATACCCTTGGGCAGTTGATAATGTGGGACTGGAGTTCCCAAAAACTGGGATGTATCTGTAGGTATATACACACACACATATGTATACACATACATGCACAGAGTCCAGAAGACTCCCACATAAATATACCCGCACCTATGTGTGTGGCAGGGAGGGTATCTATCTGGGAGTCTTCTGGATAGAGGTGATAATTGAGCCAGTGGGAGCTGATGAGACCACCAGGAGGAGAGGGAGATGAAGAAGGGAAGGGGCAGGAGGGAGGAGAGGGGAGGCCATTAGTAGGGATGGGACATAGATGATGATCTTCCAAAAGATACAGAGAAGGAGCTACTGAATAGTTAGTAGGATAGGAGAGAACAGCAACATGAAAACCCAGGGAGGAGATGATATCAAGGAGGAAGAGAGTGGTCAATAGTGCTAAACACTACGAAGAGAATGGAAGCCAAGAAGGCATCCAGGAGATCATTAGAAGATTTAGAAAGAACATTTTCAGGTGAGCAAGGTCAGAAGCCAGATTGAGAAGTGAGAGTAGAAGCAATGAAATAGTTTTTTCTAAGTGTTTTCATGTGAAAGGGAGGCAAAATATGGGATAGGAGACCTCCAATAGCTTGAGGGAATGTACAATCAAGTGAAGGCTCTCTGAAGTATAAAGTAGATCTGGGGTGCTTGTAAGCAGTAGGTAAGGAGCCAGTTGTTGAGGGATTTAAAAATTCAGGAGCGGGGACGATGTGGGAGGAGAAGGTACAGGGTTATTAGGGCACCTGTCTTTCCACAGACCCTTGGTTATTTCAGTTAAATGGATAGGAGGTGAAAGTTATTATACTTGGCATTTCTTGTTAACTTGTGTCTTCAAAGTGACTTTCCCCTATGAACTTGATTGCTCACTCTTTAGGATCTTGCACTAGGTGAGGCAGTGTGATGTGGTAAAAAGATACTTGGAGTAGGAATCAAGAAACAAATTGTTGGCCCTTTCTTCCTCTAGCTCATTTTATGATGTCGAGGTAATCACTCTTTCTGAACCTCTGTTTCCTCATCGGTGAAATGAGGGGTTGGACTAAATTTGATCTCTCAAATCCTTGACCCCCCAAGGAATATTATGCAGCCCTTTGTTCAGATTTGAAAGAAAGAAATTGATTTAGAAAGCAGCAGGCATTATACAGAACAGCCTTCAAGTGTTTTGGTCTATCCGAGAAAGCGTGTGCTGCCATGAACTTTTAACAAGATTTCAATTGACACCATTTGACGTAGAAGGTTCGCTCTCTCCCTCTCCCCCTTCTCTTTGCCCTCTCCTCCCTCGTTCTTTTTTACCCATCTACTTTTGTCTCCCAGAAGTCTTTGCTTATTTGTACAAGAATCTTCTCTGCCACACATGCCATATGGACCCAAACGTACTCTTTTGCCATCTGTACCTTCGGTTTCATTTCATGTCTCATCCATAAATATGCTGTGTGTTTATTTCTGAGTCTTACCCTCATCATTATCCCCTGTTCTGCGGAGCATTTCAAAGAAATCCTTGTTTTAGAATCAGCAGAATTCATGAAGTGCTTTCTTGTTTTGAGCTACTTCTCTAGGACAGTGGTTCCACCTAGTCTTTATACACGTGTATGTGTGTGTGTACATATGCGTATGTATACATATATATTTCCTTAAATAAGAATTTTTGAAGTGTACTGTCTTGTGGTTATCTTGATAAATAAAAAGTGCTAATGAATAAAAATTAGGACATGATACCCTGCAAAGGATGGAATACAAATAATGAAACATCAAATTCTCACTGCTTTATTGAATTTTTACATTTGACAGTGGATCCTTCTGGGGTGGCAGGAAGTGGGGAGAGATAGTGTCTCCCTGTTAAACCCAGGTGTAATGACAAGCAGGGTGGAAGTGCAATGGCCACTCAGCCCTGATCTCAATACTGATCAGTAGGCAAGCTTTAAATTACTCCATTTTTCTACTCTGGGCTGGTTTGCTCCTCCTTAGGCAGCCTAGTGGCCTTTTACTTCCAGGGGCTTACTTTATTGGTATTGGACTTTGTGCAGATACCCAGTTGGCTTTAGACATACTGCAGCTCAGAATTGCCAAACTCAAGTGGTCCACTATCCTGAGCTTCCCCAGCAGGAGAGACTCCAGGCAGGAACCAATGAGTTTTAATGCAAAAGCTTATTTGGCATTAATAATCATAGGATTCTTTGTACTTGGAATGTTTTTGGTTGTTTTTTTTTTTTAGGTTAGAATTTGGGTCAATAGATGTTTATTACTATCTTTACGTAAAGCATTGCACATGTTTATGTAGTGCTTTTAAATTTATTATTTTCCTCACAGGTCTGTGAAGGAGAAAATTGATTCAGAGAGATTTTGATTTGTCTGTTTTCACATAGCTAGTTAAATCTCCTAGCCAACACTTGAAACTCTTAACAAACTGAAGTGTATCTTCTGACTCCAAGTTGAATACATTTTCCACTCTAATGATAAGATTTGAACCTGTGACTTCAGTTAGTGGGAATTCCTTAGTGAGAAGAAAACCTCTCCAGGAGTCCAACATGCTATTGCCCATAACAGATTACAATGTACCTGGGAAATATATAACAAATAAATGAAAATACAATAGAACATAGAAAAAAAATTAATAAATGGTTTTCTGCGTCAATATGCAGCCCCCAGGGACCTTTATGTAAGGTTTAATGGCTCCCTTTTCTATTTGAGTTTGACAGGATTGCGTAGAGCACTGTGAGGCAAGGGACTCATGCAGGATTACGAGGTCAGAATTCTTAGAGGCAGCACTGGAACCCAGCTATTCCTGGCTTTGAGGATAACTATCCACTCTACAATACTAGCTTTCTTCCATTCTACCATATAATTAAATATTTTATTGAAAAGTTGGGCTGGGGGAGAATTAAAGAACATTCTGGCAAAGTAGGAAACTTGTTTTTTAGACATTGCTTTTTGAGATACCCTTTGGCTTCCTTTACATCCAGGGCAAAATGCTTATAGGAAATAAAGCTAAGAATGAATTACACTAAAATTAATTAGATTGGAATCTTTAGTATTCTGTCTAATGCTGTTGTGGGGATGAGCTGAGGATTCTAAATAAAGTCTAAATAAAAAAAATAAATAAATGAATCAGAAATTGACCAGTCACAGAATATTCAAATTGTATTTAAGAGTGTGAATTTGGACTATCAAATTTGACTTTTATTAATTTTTTTTTTTTTTTGCTAGTGAGCTAAAGTTTCCGTGCTTGAATCATACAGGTCGTTGAGATGCTTTAGTCATAATGTGATCATTACGATGCTAGATCTGTAGTCTCTTTTCTACTGTGAAGCTATTGGTATGGGTAACTTTTATAAAGAAAATAGTATAAAAAGGAAAAAAAATCATGATGACAGCAAACGCTTGGATAATAGAATTTTTGTTTCAGTGAGCTATATTGTTTGTTGCCTGAGTAATTTAGCTCTTTTGAAAAAAGGCAAATTCCTAAAAAGAAAAAAAAATAAACTTAATAGCCTCTGATGCTGACGCTGAGCTATGCTTTTTAAATTTAGGCATTCTAGTAACTGAAAATGAATGTTAAAGATTGTTCTATTATTGAAAGAAAGGATAGTACAAAGGAAAGAGCCCTGGTGTTAGGAGTCAGGAGAAGTGGGCCTTGGTTTCCACGGTTCTGCCATATGGTTATGTGATCTTGGATAAAGCCCTGGGGTTCTTGTTTCTTTATCTGTAAAAAGAGGGATTTGAATTAGATAATTTTAAAGGTATCTTTAAACATTGGTTTTAATTGTTTGCCTTGTTTCTTCAAATCACAGGACTAAGAAAGGAATCCTTTAACATTTCAACTGGAGTTGGCTCATAAAGTTTAAAAAAAAGGTTGATTCTCAGAAGAAACAGAAACGTGTCCCATTTCCTCCCTCAGTTCATGACTTTTTTCCATCCCTCTCCCAATTCTGTCCTTATGAAGTCATCTGGTTAATTTTTGAGAAATTTGATGTGGTTTTATGTAATGGTGTGCTTCATAAAACCCATATTTTAAAAATGAATTGTATTTAAAATGAAACATTTCATACAAGTTTCCTTCAAAGTGGTGGCTCCGTTAAATGTTTCACTACTGAGAAAAAAAACACTCATAAATGTATTTTAATAATTAATACATTTGTTTATTTTATGAATAGATTATTTTTATATTAAGGCATAATTGTAACCATTATACATATGGTAGATTTCTTTGAAATCTACAAATTGTGGAAGATGAGCCATTAATATGAGGTAACAATTCAGTAAATATTCGTCAAGAGCCCACTTCATAACCGAGGTTCTGTTCTAGGTTTTGGGGATACAAAACGAAAATAGTCACTGCCATCAAGGCATGTACACAGATGAGTACAAGGAAAACTGAGAAGAACATTAAGGAGAGTGACACAGGAGATAGAGGTGGACAAATGTTAGATATTACGGAGGTAGAATTGATGAGACTTGGTAACAAATTGGATATAGGGATGGGATGAGGGCAATGGAAGAGTCAGGAATGATTCTGAGATTATGGGTTTGGCTGGTTAGATAGTAGTGCTCTCTACCAAATATGAAACATTACAGCAGGGGCAAGGTTGGGGCTGGGGAGAGGTGACGAGTTTTAATTTTGGACTTCCTTTGAAATGACGATTTCACTAATAACAGCTAACATTTATATAGCACTTCACGGTTTACAAAACTCCTCACATGTATTATCTCAATTGAGCCTCACGAATAACGCTATGAGCTATGTACTGTTATTACCCCCCAATTTACAAATGAACGAACTGAGACTGAGAGAAGTCAGTGACTTGCCCAAGATCACACAGCTATTAAGTGTCTGAGACAAGATTCAAACTGAAATCTTGGTGGATCCAAACCCAGCGTTACATCCACTGCCACTGCAGTGTCCAGGAGGAGATGTCCAGAAAGCAGTTGACTGTTGAGGTCTAGAGTTTAGCTTGCTAATGAACATTTGGGAGCTTTCTAGGTAAAAGTTGCAGTTGAACTGATGGCAACAGGTAAGATCACTAGGAGAAAGAGTATAGAGAGGAAAGAAAAGGCCCTAGACAGAACCTTGAGTTACGTCTATGTTAAGAGTTTAAGATGTATATATAGATACAGTAATGGAGAGGGAGTAGTGAGGAAAGAGAAGAAGTAGGTGAGAGCTAGTATCTTAGAAGCCAAGAGATTGGGAGAGTAGTACATACAAGAGAAAGGCTTAAACCACAGTATCAAAAGGTTCAGAAACGTTCAGTCAATGGGACCTGAAGCAAGGCCTTGGATTTAGCAGATAAAAGGTCATTGGCAGGTAACCTTGCAAGGGTTGAGAAGTAAGTAGATAGGAGGAAGCTAGGTGGTACATTAGATAGAGCACTGGCCCTGGAGTCGAGAGGATCTGAGTTCAAATGTGGCCTTAGATACATACTGTGTGACTCTGGGCAAGTCACTTAACCTCAGTTGCCTCCAAAAAAAGGTAGATAATAAGGAAGTGGAATGAAGAGACTCATCTTCCTGAATTCAAATCTGGCCTCAAACACTACCAGTTGTGTGACCCTAGGCAAGTTACTTGACACTGTTTGCCTCAGTTTCTTTATCCATAAAATGAAATGGAGAAGGAAATGGTAAACCACTCTACTACCGTTGCCAAGAAGACCCCACATGGGGTCAGGAAGAGTCAGACAAGACTGAAAAAAGACTCAACAACAACATTGTGTGTAGAGCACAGCTCTGGGAATAAAGGGAAATACAGAGTCTGTTAGATGTGATTCCTGCCTTCAAGGACTGTACAGTGTGGTTGGCAAATGAGACACCATAATACAATATCATGTAAATGCATCAGAGAGATAACAGAAGGGTTGGGAAGTTTTCGTAGAGCTTGAAGGTGACTGTTAAGGAAGGATTCAGCCAAAGGAAGGATATTGTGAATGTAAAGGACAGCCTGAGCAAAGACACTCTGGCCTTCCATGTGCCAGACACTCTGCTTAGGTGCTGGGGATAAAAATAAAAAGAATGACGATCCCTGATTGCAAGGAGCTTATGTTGTAATGGGAGGGACAAGTATGTGTAAAAGCATATTCAACATAAATAGGAAGTTGATAGATATAAATTTATGCAGAGTGTTTACATACAGGAGTGGAGGGTACTAGTGATTGGGTAGTTAATTAGGAAAGGTCGGTAAGATGATCTGAGCTGCGTCCAGAAGGAGGCGTTCTGCTTTCAGCATGTTGAGCTTAAGATGCCCAGTAGGATGTCTGGGATTGAATGAAGCGCAAGGGAGAGACTTGGGCATGAATGAAGGCAGCGCAGGAAGCAGTGGTGTGTAGGGAAAGCGCTATCTCATCAGCATTGATCAAAACCATTAGAAGACAGAATACATGTGATATCTTTCTGGCCAAACTTGGCATTTTTGATAAAGCCAATATTAAAAAGAATGTAATGCCTTTGAGGTAGAGAGTGTTGTAGAATCGGGAAAAGAGCGCTTGGAGGAGATCCATTCCAGGTGTGACTGTAAATGAACGTCCTCATTTGTCCATTTATCAGCTTTCTGATGCCAAAGACATGACGAGGCAGTCAAGCCATTTAAAGTTAGCATATCCCTAACACAAATTACAGACATTTTCAGGCTGCTTAATATTAGATGCAATTATAATATTATATGCACCTAATATAATGATACTGTAATGACAATACCGTGTAGCAGTATTATATGTAATCTGTGCAACTGTGTAGTGATATTATATGCAGACTTAATATTACAGGCAGCTATGTGGTAGAGTGTATAGAGTGCTGAACTTGGAATCAGGAAGACCTGAGTTAGAATCCTGCCACAGATACTTACTAGCTATGTGACCCTGGACAAGTCACCTAATTTCTTTCAGACTCAATTTCCTTATTTATAAAATATAGAGTTTCATTGATCAAATGAATTCATATCTGTAAAGTGATTTGTAACCATCAAGTGCTTTATAAATGCCTCTTCCTTTTCCTCATGATTATTACATGAAAAAAATTTGTACAAATGCCGAATAATATATTATTCCTGTTTTCTGGGACCTCTTTGTGATCCTTTCAAATTAGTCCCAATTAGGCTTTTTAGAAGCAAATTGTCATACCATCCTGCCACAGAGGAGTTAAATTCTTCATTCTGAAATTTGCAAAATTATAAAATTTGGTCAGAAAGACTTTAACTACATTGCTTTTGCTTAATTCTGATTAGAACAGTCAAATCAACAACCATTTATTACCACCTTTCCATGTTCCAGCCACCTTAATAGGCTCTAAGGATATAAAGACAAAAACTTTCTAGTCTCTGCTTTAAAGGATCTTGTATTTGTTTCCACAATCCGACTAGCAGCTGCTGTGGGGGTGTAAGATCCACCAACAGCCGGCACCCAGAAAGCTGCCAGCATGCTGCAAAAGCACAGGTTCTTTTGATCTGCTTTAATAAGGAAAGCAAGGTTAAACGGTTTGACAAGCTTTCTTTAATTCAGCATACAAATACCATTCACTTAGTTCAGGGGAGAAAGCCAGCACCATGAACTTCAGAACAAAATACAAACAAATTACAAACATCAACAGACAGACCTTGTCTGATTCAAATCCCAATACATAGTTACCACAGTTTAACAAAGTCCTAGCATACGGGTTACAAGCTGGAAGACTCTTAGCTACAGCTGCCCGGAGTCTCTGCATCAGCACCATCACAAACGAGAGCCCCTACCAAATTACAAATAGACAGACCCAATACAATTCATAGTTACCAACATCTAGGTTCAGCCCGGGAGCTCAGAACAAGGGCTGGCCCAGAGTCACTTGTGCCACCACTGCTGCAGGAATGAGCTCCAAAGAAGAGAAGGCCAACCCGTGGTTTTATGTCTTTTTCAGCGTCAGGGGTGAGTCACATGTGTGACCACGTGACCTAAAATCGTTACAAAGAGGCGACTTAAACCCATGTGGTCTAAGAGCCTCTGATGTCCCAAACCTGTCAATCAAACCCAT
>CM053624.1:53865117-53895455 GCA_028646595.1 Phalanger gymnotis
GACTTAAACCCATGTGGTCTAAGAGCCTCTGATGTCCCAAACCTGTCAATCAAACCCATTTGTAAACTAGGCCCTCCCCTGAGTTAGCCCCACCTTGGGCCCCACCTTAGTTACCAATCCACACCCACATAGGTTTTACACCTATTAGGTGTGGGGTTTGGGCCCGGGGCTTAGCACCTAGTAAGGCTCGATGAAATACACTGAATTACTCAAAGGAAACAAACCAAACTCTTCAAAGGCACTTGTTGAACTAAGTGCTAAGGAGCCCATTTTGCTTACCAACACAGTATTCTATCTGGGAAACAATATGTACATTATATTTTTTCCTGGAGCCACTAGCAGCTGAGGATCAGGAAAGGCTTCTTGTAGCAGGTGACCTTTGAAGGATACTAAGTATCTGAAGAGATCAAAGTGAGAAGGGAGGGAATTTCACATATGGGAGAAAGCTATGGGAGATGGAACTTTGTGTGTGGAAAAACATATGAAGGCTATTGAAAGAGTAGGCTATGGTAGGTGGGAAAATGAGAAAGTGGGAGGCCAGGGTATTTGAGGGAACATAATCGGCAAACATTTATTATGTGCCAATCACTGGGCTTACAGAAAGAGGCAAAAGACCATCTCTGCTCTCAAGTAGCTTACAGTCAAATGGGAGACACAACATGCCAACAAATATATACAACACAGGCTGACTATAGGAAATAATGAAAAGAGAGAAAGCACTAGATAGATGGAGAGGAGTTAGGGAAGGCTATTGTATAGGGCGGGGTTTTAGTTGGAAGGAAGTCAGGAGGTCAGCAGTTAGAGCAAAGGAGGGAGAGCATTCCAGGCATGAGGGGTGAGGGAGTGGGTAGCCAGAGAAAATGCACAAAGGCAAGAGATGGAGTGTCTTGATTTTGGAACTACCAGGAGCCTGGTGTCATTTGATTGAAGAGTTTGGGAGTAAGGTGTAAGAAGACTGGAAAAATAGGAGGGGGTTAAGTTATTAAGGGCTTTAAATGCCAAACCGAATTTTGCTTTTGCTTCTGGAGACAAGGGGAAGGCACTGGAGTTTCTTGAATATGTGGGTGACATGATTGGACCTGTTTATTAGGAAAACCACTTTAGTGGCTGAATAAAGAATGGATTGGATTTGGGAGAGACTTGAGGCAGACAGACCCACCTAAAGGCTATTGAATTAATTGAGGTGATTAGGGCCTGCTCTAGAGTAGTGGCAGTGGCAGAGGAGATTTTCAAGCCATATCTAAGCGATGTTGCAAAGGTGAAATCATCAGGCCTTGACAACAACTTAGATATGGGGGGGGGGGGAGTGAGAGATAGTGAGGAATCCAGGATGACACCTAGGTTGTGAGCCTTGGCGACTGGGAGGATGGTGTTGCCCTTTTCAGTAAAAGGGAAGCTGGTGGGGGAGGAGGAGGGCATTTAGGGGAAAAGATAATGAGGTGTTTGGGTTTTTTTTTTTTTGACTTAGAGTTTCGGATGTCTACAGGACATGCAGTTTGAGATGTCTGAAAGGCATTTGGAGATGTGAGAATGGAATACAAAGAGACTGGGTTAGGAAAAGTAAATTTGAGAATCATCAACATAAAGATGGTAATTAAACCCATGACAGCTGATGGTATCACCAAGTAAAGTGGTATAGATGGAAAAGAGAAGAAGGCCTCATGCAGAACCCTGAGGGACACCTAAAGTTAGATGGCATAATCTGGAAGAAAATCCAGGACAGGAAACAGAGAAGAAGCTGTCAGCTAGGTAGGAAGAAAACCAAGAGAGAGTGGTATCCTGAAAACTTAGAGAGAAGAGAGTATCAAGGAGGAGAAAGTCATCAACAGTGTCAAAGGCCAAGGTTAAGGAGAATGAGGATTGAGAAAAGGCCATTGGATCTAGCAACTAAGAGGTCATTAGCAACTTTAGAGAGAACAGTTTTGGTAGAATGATAAGGGTGGAAGCAGGATTATAAGGGGTTAAGAAGAGAGTAAAGGGAGAAAAAGTCGAGACACCTATTTCAGATGACCTTTTTGAAGAGTTTAGCTACAAAAGCAGAAGAGATATAGGACAATAGCAGGCATGGAACGGGTCAAGTGAGGGTTTTTTTAGGCTAGGGGAGAGATGAACATGTTTGTAGACCAGTAGAGAGGGAGAGATTGAAAATAAGTGAAAGAGTGGGAGTGACAGAGGGGCACTTTATTCGAGAAGATAGAATGGAATTGGGATCACTTGAAGAAATAGAGGGGTTAGCCTCCAGTAAAGAGTAAGGTCACTTTATGAGGGCAGCTAGATTGCTCAGTGGGTAGAGCACAAGGTCTGCAGTCAAGAAGACTCATCTACCTGACTTCAAACGTAGCCTCAGACACTTACTAACTGTGTGACCCTGGGCAAGTCATTTAACCCTGTTTGCCTCAGTTTCCTTATCTGTAAAATGAACTGGAGAAGGAAATGGCAAACCACTCCAATATCTGCCAGGAAGAACCCAAGTGGGGTCTTGAAGAGGACATGACACTTCGAAGACACTTCATCATGTGAAACCAGAATGAAAGAGAAGAAAGTGACAGAAGGTGACTGAACGATCAGAGATTAGGAAGAGGGGAGAAGAGGAAGCTTATGGCTAGTGGTCTCAATTTTTTTCTGGAGTTGTTTGCCATGAGCATGTGTACCTTCCATTCTACCAAAGGCACAGTGGAAGAACTGGGTGGAGTTAGGAGGAAAGTTTAGGGTGGTAGGGTTGGGGGGGGGGTGGGAATCTGGATTTGGGTGGGGCAGGGGTATGGAGTGGAATTTTGATGCTGATCTACAGGAGTTCAGAGTCACCAGGCTGTGAAGGGTATGACCAGATATGAGAATATTCTTCCTTGAATGGAGGGAACCTCTCTTCAACCCTCGGAGGACAGACATAGCAGGAGATGGGACACCTGAAGTCAAAAGGATGGCTGCCTTTCCTTGTACTGGAGGTTACAATATCTCAGTTGGGAAATTGGACTGGCAGCAGGAGGTGGAAGATGACTTGTGCTGGTACAGATGGAAATTATTGCTTTAGGGCAGATGGAAGATGCCCACTCTGGCCCCAAGCAACCTTTCCTTAGAGAGCATTGTGCTCCAAGCAGGAGATGGAAGGCTTAGGGTGCTAGCATATCCACTGAAGTGTTTCACCTGAGGCAGCATCAGGAAGTGAAAGACTCCCTGTGCAGATGGTAGACTTCCCAGTCTGACCCCAAGGAGCCTTTCTTCAGGGTCGTAATACAGAGAAAGACTATGAGCCACTTACTGAATTCCTTCAGAAAAGAAGAGAGAGTGAGCCATAATCTGGAACCGCCACCACTGGATTGGGTGATGAGAGAGAGAGACAGTGAGAGAGAATGAGTGTGTTAAGATGTATATACCTTGATTTATCCAGTACCTGTGTAACATGCAAGACATAGTGTCTGGCATACAGTAGATGCTTAAGCTTGAGTTGAATTGAATTTCACAGCACTTTTGTCTGCAGAAGTTTCATTTGGAAGAAGGGAAGTGAAAGTTTCTTCTTACAACCACTTCATCGCCCAATAGTCAGGCTAATACAACTGTGAGGGAAAAGGGGATAAAGATAATTCCATGGGTCTAGATAAGAAAGTCCTAACTCTTGTCAGTATCAGCATGAAGAAAGGAAAAGGAAGATAGACCATCACTCCTTTCTCTCTGCTGTTGGTTTCTACCAGTGTCTTTGACAGTGATTAAGGGAAAAGGAAGGTAAGATCCTAGTCAGGCTTCCTCCATGAGACTTCTTTCCCTCTTCTTCCATCATCTTTATTGTTATTTTCTTTCCACCCTCTGCTTTCCCCACTCTTCTTCTTCCTCCTCAACCCCCTCCCCCACCCCAAAAAAGGAAAAAAAGCAAACCCATGTCTCATCAGCATCTGCCTGGGGAAAGCTATAGGGAGCTTAAGAGGAAGGTTAAGTCTTCCCACTCCCTTCTGTCATGTCCCCAGCCAGCTGGAATCCTTGCTTACAGGCCTTTTGGAAGCCATTACCAATGACTTGGGAAATGGGGAACTCTATTTCTTCTGCCAGGGCTGTAACAAAGAGAACTGTGCTCTTGGTGTTTCAAGGTTCAACTAAATACATTTCCCCATAGAGACCATTGCTTTAATTTATTGGTTGGGTTCTATGGTAATAAGTCACCTGCACTGTGAATTAAAGAGGCTTTGGTGTATTATGCTGAATATTATATAATTCTACAATACATAATATTATTTCTCTATTCAGAGTTCCAAAATAGTTAACTTTGAGAACTCTTCCTTTTCACACAAATACAAGTAATGATGATGATAGCATTTATATAGCATATTAAGGTTGGCAAAGTGCTTTACCAATATCTCATTTTATCATAACCCTGAGAAGTAGGTGCCGTTATTACCTCCATTTTACAGTTGGAGGAACTGAGGCAAGCAAAGATTTTTAAGATTTGCCCAGAGTAACATGGCTAGTTTAGTATTGAGTCTGAATTTGAATTTAGACCTTCTGATTTCAGGTCCAGGGCTCTAACCACTGCACTACCTATCTATTTCTATACAAATACAAGTAACTGATACATTGTTAGAAATATAATTGAGAAATGACTTTCTCATAGGGTTGCCAGGGACTTGGGGTAGGAAGAGAAAGGAAATAAGCATTTATATAGACTATGTTATAGGCGCTGTGGCAAGCACCTTTTTTTTAAACAAATATTTCATTTGATCCTCACAACAACCCTTAGAGGTAGGTGCTGTGATCATCCCTACTTTGCTTTTGAGGAAATTGAGGAAAACAGAGATTAAGTGGCTTGCCCAGGATCACACAGCCAAACTCAGATGTTCCAGATTCCAGGACCAGCTCTCTATCCACTGAGTCACCAGTTGCCCCTGGGGATCAGAAATTGCTGCTTACTGAACAAGTATTACTTGTTTTTAAAATACGTATGACTTTTTCCCCCACTTGTATCAAGATTTTACAAAGAAGAAAAAATAGATATATGGGACCAGTAGTTGCTATCTTAGGACCTTTTTTTTTCTTGGAAGAAACATTGTTAAAAGTACCATTTCTGATCATTTCAATTTCTTTGGAAGCTTTCTCCTCCTTGAGATACTCTGAACAACAATTCTCGAGTGTTTCTAAACTTTTAATAAATATCTTCATTTTTTTGTTTTGAAGGTAAATTAATATTTTATTGACAGAATAAGTGAACATAGGTATTTTAGATATATAGACAAACAGAATCAGATGTAAATTAATCAAAGTCAAGAAGCTATTCAAAATACAAGCAAAAAGACAAATGTAAGGTATTATGAGGACAGTGTTAGAATAAGCAGTGATGAAATCTAGAAGATTCCTAGATTCTGGCTGAAAGCCTTCTAACAAAGCACCAAAGCAAAGATTAATTATATGGAAATGCAAGGACAGTCTGGGACAAGCATTTGAATTTTAATCCTACAATGTAGTGGTTTCTTAATTAAGCTATTCTAGCATATAGTATGAGGGTTGGGTTCCAGATTTAGTAGCTTTGGCTGGTATACTTGGAGAAGCTTACACCATGACAGTCCAGGGTGCCAGAAATGAAAACACACCAGAATGTCTTTGTTTAGGTAAGAAGTTAAAAAAAAACACTAAAAGTTGGAGGTGTTAAAGGTATAGCGATTCCTTGGTTCATCTAGACATTGTGGTAGGGCCTTAATTACATAATTGAGAAATGGTTAGTTTAAGGTAAAATTAAAGGAAATTCCATGACTTCTTGACATTGTTCTGCCATTAAAAAGAGAATTGGCCAGAAAATGGCAAATTGTTTTGCTCTAATTTATGTATTAACCAGAAACCTGCTTTCATCCAAGTGTTATCAAGTTGCAGTTTACAATCATAGGATTTAGAGCTAGAAAGAACCTGATGCCACATAGTCCAAATCCTTCGTTTGACAGAAGAGGAAATGGAGGTCTAGGAAGGTGACATCACCTTCCAGGGTCACACAGGTAGTATGTGGCAGAGGGGGATTCAAACCCATTTCTCTAAATCCGCTGCTTTTTTGACTTAAGTTGTGCATTTCAAATCTCTGAGCAGTAACTTCAGACACTAATTTGTATAAGCAGCATATAAAAGGGAGATAAAATTGTCCATGTGCATGCTGAGCTTAGAGGATGCATGGTAAGAGAAGGGCAAAGTTATGGTAGTGATTCAAGTGATGCAGGTTTGTCTTCTCTCCTTTCAAAGATTATGTAAAGAACTTCGGCAAAGTTATTAGTATCAAAAGAAATAGTTAATTGCCTCTAGGTTGTAATGAACATTTTCATTTTCTTAATTCAGGAAGCTTATTTATTCAACACATTTTTAAATTCTTAAAGATATGAGGCAAAGACATAGAGGCTGGAATATGTAGGCTATGGGATGGGTGATAGATTAGTGTGGCAGGACTGAAGGTTTCCTATAGGATAGTTGAGGAGTAGTGAATGAAGAGGTTGGAAAGATAAATTGGAGTCACATAATCTATAGATACTTGAAGGAGTTTGGACTTTAGCCTGGAACCAGCATGAAATGATGAGAGTTGATAGGGTTTTTAGTAGTGATGTAATGGGATGAAAGCAGTGTTTAAGGAAGATTTATTTGGTATGCAAGATGAATTGGAAAAGGGAGAGATGGGTAGTCAGAGATCAGTAAAGAGACAATTATAGTAAATCAGAAGGCCTACATAAGGGTTGTGATTGTCTTGACTTTTATATTTTAAGTCTAAAGTCTTTAGCTTGGCCTTCAAAGCAAAATTTACTTTTCCCAGCATTATTACCAATTAGTATTTCTCTTTCACATACCCAGTATTCCAACCAAGCTAGACTACTCACTCTTTGGCAAACTTATTTTCTACCTGGGTGCTCAATTCTCATTCGATCTCTGGAATGCCCATCTCACCTTTTTTCTCTCCTGTTTTAACAGTTTGGCTAGCAGCTGTTGTAGGGGTAAAAGACCAACACAAGCCCAACAACAAGAATGCTGCCAGCACAAGTTCTTTTGGTCTGCTTTACTAAGGAAAGTAATGTTAAGGAGTTAACAATCTTATTTTAATCCAACATATACATATAAACTCACTTAGTTCAGGAGGAAAAGCCAGCAACCTGAACTTCAAGAGCAAATACAAACATACATTGGAAACAGACCAAATCACAATTCATAGTTACCGAAAAGCATTAACATCTGAGTTCATGAGCCAGGGAGCTTGACAACGGCTGGCCCAGAGTAATGTGCCACTCCTCCTCCTGTGGCTCAGAGCTCCAAGAGAGAACACCAACCTCTGGGTTTAGATGTCTTGTTCAGGGTCAAAGGTGAGTCCCACGTGACCTAAAAGTGGCACAAAAATTCGACTTAAACCCGCGTGGTCTAAAAGCCTCTGATGTCACAAACATGTCCCTCAAACCCATGTAAACTAGGCTTTCCCTTGAGGCAAGGAGGTCATCAAGGACTCCTAATTTAATCAAGGAAGCAAAGGTCAAACTCTTCCAAGGGCACTTGATTGAATAAGTGTTAAAAACCCATCTTAATTACCAATGCACCTCCCTTCCCCCCCCTACCCCATTCTCTTCCTGTTGGAATTTTACATATCGTTCAAGGTTTAGTTCAAGTGCTCTTTTTCATTAAGCTTTATAGATTTTTCTTCCTCTTTTAAAAAATAGAATTTTGAAGCTGTCATTCATCTAGTTAATTACATGGATCTAAAACTGAAAGGTGCCTTAGAGATCTTCTAGTGAAACTCATTTTTTATTTGGAGAAGCTGAAGCCTAGAGAAATTAACTGGCTTTTATAGGTGCGATTATAGTTACGTGTGCACATGTTTTTTCTTCTCTTTTAGATTATAAACTTAGTGTCAAGATCTCTGTCTTATTTAATTTTTGTACTCTCTCTCTCCCCAGCAGCTAGCACAGAGACTTACTTAGTGACTGAATATGGGGAAAGTACAGTCAAAGATTACTTTTGAGTTTTTGAGCCATAATGAATAACAGAATGATTGTGATACAAGATGAAGGAGATAGGAAGAGAGAAGCTCAAGAGAGAGATTAGGATTAGAGACAAAGATTTGTTTTTTCTTTTAAATTTTCCTTTTTTCAAGTAATAAGTGTTTTCTGTCTCATTAGAAAAGAAAAATTAAAATCCCATATAAGAATATGCATAGTCAAGTAAAACAAATTCCTACACTGGCCATGTATGCTACACATGATACACATGTATGCTACATTGTGTATCTTGAGTCAATCACTTTTGCCAGTGTGGGGGTGGGAAGGAGCATTCTTCACCAATCTTTCAGAATTGTAGCTCATCCTTGCATTGATCTTAAGTCTTTCAGAGTTTTTTATCTTAGAGTATTGTTATTTTATAAAATGTTCTCCTGGTTCTGCACTCTTCGCTTTGCATGAGTTCATAGCAGTCTTGCCAGGTTTCTCTCAAATAATCCCTTTAATTTATGCCACAGTATGGTATTCCTTTCCATTCATATAACTTCACCCTATTGATAGACACACCCTGACATTACAACTTACTGCAGACAAGAGCTGCTCTAAATATTTTGCACACATAGGACATTTTCCCTTTTATCTCTTATATCGTATCAAAGAAAAGTTTAGTAACTTTTAGGGCATAGTTCCAAATTTATTAGATGGAGAATTAGAGTCAATTTCTTTTTCTTCCAAAAAGCAGAGTTGAGTGAATTTTTCTGCTTAACATTTAAATGCCTCCTGTGTATGTACAAAAGACCAGCTAGACATTGGAGGCATAAAAATCTGGAGAAATTGTACAGCTCTTGCTTGCAAAAGGCCTGCATAGGGCCTGGGGTGAAGGACAATACATATCCATGAAGAAGTATGATACAAGAAAACCACAAGTCTCTCTCTGTCAGTCTGTGTCTATCTGTCTCTCTCATACACACACACATACTCAGTAAGTTCCAGGGATTCCTTATTACTTTAGGATCAAATATAAAATCCTCAGTTTGGCTTTCAAAGTCTTTCTTAAACTTGTGTCTTCCTACTTTTCCAGGCTTCTTATACTTACTCCTCTCCTTGTACTCTTTTATTCAGTCACTCTGGCCTCCTTGCTGTTTCTTGCCCAGGCATCTCTTGACTATAAGCATTTTCACTGGCTCTTCCCTGCCCCCCATATCCACCCCCCCAAATTCTCTCCTTCTTCATATCTGCTTTCTGACTTCCCTTCAAGGTTCAACTAAAATCTTACCTTCTACAAGAAGCCTTTCCCAGTCCTCTTTAATCTTAGTGCCTGCCCTCTGAAATCACTTCTTACTTTGTCTTGTTTGTACATAGTTGTTTGCATCCCTAGGGCTTAGCACAGTGCCTGGCACATATTAGACACTTAATAAATGCTAGTTTACTGACTGTGCTGGGGGCGATGGAGAGATAGTAGGAATATTTTCAGTTGCTAGCACCTGAATTGAAGAGAAGAGTAGGTTATCAATTGATAAAGAGAAGAAGGGATTGTATTGGGGGCAGGTGCCCTACCCAGATAGATCTACTGAGGAAGTAAAAAGTCATACAAAGCTGGACAGTTTAGTGGTCTAGCTTGCCTGGAATGTAAAATTCAGTTGGTGTAAGGGAGTATTATGAAATAAATTTGGAAAGATATATTGGAACCAGGTTGTGGAGATTCATAAATTTGTATTTTATCCTGTATCTTTAACCCTCCTCACTTCTGGTCCTCTTCAAATGGCCTAGTATTTATCTGTCACATTTATCTGCTCAGACCTTCCACCAGTATGCTTCTTGAGGGGAAGGGCAGTTACTTTTGTCTGTGTTTCCAGTGTTTAGCAGTAGCTTTCACAGAGTAGCATAAATATTTGTTGAAATGAATATCTAATAGCTCTTCAAATCTTAAGTCCTGTTATCAATTAGTTGAAAATGCTATGGGTAGAAAAAAATGAGCTTGGTGTTTAAGGGAGTTATGTATACTTTTTTCAGAGTAATTTGTTCTTCCTCAAAGATCTCATGGAATAGTTTTAGAGTAGGGACATATGGCAGCGTGAGAAGTTAGTTTATATAGTATTAGAGTACACTAGACAAAATCTTAAGGGTAAATCTCATTGTTTGCACTGTGTTTATTGTATTGTCTCTCAAAGCATGTGAATTTTGAAATTGGATTAATTTTCTTTCCTAAATTTTGGGAATGACTTAATGAACCCTGTGCTACAAGGATCCGTACTGCTAATACACTAGTCATAAACATTTTAAAATACTCCATTTACTTGTCCCTCCTCTTTTCATGGGTCATATTAATCACCCTGCCGAAAGAGACTTTGATCTTGTTAGAAACTTTGATCTAATAATATATTTTAGTTCTCCTGTAGTGTTTTGTAGAGTAGATCTACTCTCTGGGGCCCAGCCCTCTTGAGTATAAAGAGGTTCATCAGAAGTAGGCTAGCCACTGTGAAATCCATTGGTGCCTTTTTGCCCTTTTTTTTTCCCCACTTTAATCAATATCTTCCCATAAATTGATGTTCCCATGGTTTCAAAACTAGTGCCAGAATTAGAATTGAATCACGGGCCTGAAAGCAGAGTTCACTACTCTTTCCATTACACTGACCCAAGTGAATGTGTTAGATGGCATTTTTAAATTGTCTTTAATCATTTCTGCAGTCAGTGTTTTAAATTCATACCATTTAAGAGTCTTGAATTTGCTATGAGGACATATAATCTTTAAAATTGAATATTCAGTATTGATTACATAATAGTGGGGTATTTTAAAAATTAATATTAATCTTAACTTCATCCTGTGATTTCTAGAATAGATTATTATAATGCCTCAGTGACATACATTGTTTTTGCAGTACGTCCCCAAAGTAGCCAAGTTCATAACTTCTAGTATGGTGTCTTAAATTTGAGTACAATTAGTTCTGGACTCCATTTGTCCTGAGAGAACTTATTTGCTGGGTTTCTTTTTATAATTGGAGCCAGACCAGTGACTTGGCTGACTAACAGTCTCCATGAAGATTGATTATTACTTATTGTTGGTGATGCTGAGTCTATCTTGAGTGAGGATATTTACTTTTTTTTGGTAATATTTTACTAGTATTTACTTAGAGAACTCAGAGGATAAAGAATTTGTGCTGTCTAGAGAAACTGAGGCCTCCAGCATTTTGGGTGACACCCCTGTGATGAATTTATGAGAGGATATTGGAAGGCATAGATGTTTGAAGAGAACATCGACATAGTGAAATCACAGGTCCAAATCATGGTTTACTCCCTGTTGACATTGTGTGGGAAAGATTTTTTTTTTAATGAAAACAATGCAAGAAGATGGCTTCATTTGGGAATACAGTCAATCCCTTTTGTAACTTCAGGCATTCACATGATTTTATTCGTAACTTCAGTTTCACTTTCCTGTTGGCAAGCTTACTTGGAGTTTGGGCTGTGTGCAGTAGAGGAAAAAAAATGAGAGGCATGATACAGCAAGGTTGTATCCTCACAAAGAAGGAAAGAATTTGTAAAACGTTCATGAATACACTCCAGAAAGTGTTAAGGAAGCTCTCGGGTGCCTGATGAGGGAATTGAAAATGTGGAAAGAAAAGGGTAGGTTTGTGGGTGAATGAGGTAGTGGTCACCCCTGCGCGGTGTCCCGCCTTGCCCTAGAGCCGCACTTCTCCCCAGCCACTTCCTGCCCGTGGAGCACCTAGCTGGATGGACAGATAGGAGTTCAGAGCCTTGGAGACGTTTGCTTTTTTTGGTGCAACTGTTCAACCATAGAGCTGAAAGGGAGATTAGAGAAGTGCGTGTTGTCGGAGTTAGTCTTTTGTTTTAAAGAATCGTATACAGAAAAGTATATATATTTTCAGCCATCTCTACTGAAAGATGCAGTTTTGGGTGTCACTGTAACTTCACCTCCTATTTCCCATTTGTTCATTGTATTAACATTAATATTTTTGACTTTTGCACCGTTTTCTAGAATCTAACCCCATGAGAGTTGACTATGTTTCCTTTTGTTAGAAGTGTTGTTTCTAGGCATCGTCTGCAAACATTGTAGAAATAGCCGCTGTAGGGAGGCCAGAAGAAAGAGTATCACTAGCTTGTATTTGTAGGGCCCTCTAAAGTTTGCAAAGTGCTTTACATGTGTTTTCCCATTCTGTGAGGTAGATACTACTGTAATCTCCATTTTACAGGTGAGGAGACTGAGACAAAGAGGTTATGTGACTTACCCAGGGTCACATAGCTTGAAAGCGTCTGGGTCAGGATTCTAACCCAAATCCAGTGCTGCTTTTCCTGTACCAGCTAGCTGCCTGAGAAGGAGGAAGTGGAGCCTATGTCAGTATTCAAAACTGAAAATCCTAATCCAATAATAGAGATTTTTCTGTACTTAAAAAAAATCAAGGTACATTTGTAAAAAAAAGCTTTGGAGAGATAGAGAACATTATGAAATGCAAAAGGATATTTTGATTACATTAAATTGAAAAAAGTTTTTGCACAAATGAAGCCAATGCAACCAAGATTAGGAGGGAAGCAGAAAACTGGGAACGAATTTTTATAGCCAGTGTCCCCGATAAAGGCCTCATTTCTAAAATATGTAGAGAACTGATTCAAATTTATAAGAATACAAATCATTCCCCAATTGATAAATGGTCATGAACAGGCCATTTTCAGATGAAGAAATTAAATTTATGTACAGCCATATGAAAAAATGCTCTAAATCACTATTGATTAGAGAAATGCAAATCAAAACAACTCTGAGATACCACATCACACCTATCAGATTGGTTAACATGACAGACAGAACAGGAAAATGATAGATGTTGGAGAGGATGTGGGCAAATTGCGACACTAATTTACTGTTGTGGGAATTGTGAACTGATCCAACCTTTCTGGAGAGCAATTTGGAACTTATTACCAAAGGGCTATAAAAATGTGCACACTCTTGATGCAGCAATGCCACTTCTGTATCCCAAAGAGATCATACAAATGGGAAAAAGGATCCACATGTACCAGAATATTTATAAGCAGCTCTTTTTGTGGTGGCCAGGAATTAGAAATTGAGGAGATGCCCATCAGTTGGGGAATGGCTGAACAAGTTGTGGTATATGAATGTAATGGAACATGATTATGCTGTAACAAATGATAAGCAGAAAGACTTCAGAAAAACATGGGAAGACTTACATAAAGCGATGCTGAGTGAAGTGAGCAGAACCATTGTATGCAGCAACAGCCACAATGTTGATAGACTTATCTCTTCTTAGCAATGTAAGGATCCAAGATAACTCCCAAGGACTCCTGATGGAAAATGCTGTCCACATTCAGAAAAAGAACTATGGAGTCTGAATGCAGATTGAAGCATATTGCTCTCTCTCTTTTTTTCTTTTTTTGTTTGTTCTTTCTCATGGTTTCTCTCATTTGTTCTAATTCTTCTTTACAACATGACTGATGTGAAAATAGGGTCAATATGAATGTATATGTAGATCCTATTTCAAATCATACACTGTCTTGGGGTAGGGGGAGGGGAAAGATGGGGAGAAAATCTTATGGAAACGAATGTTGAAAACTAAAAATAATTTTTTTTAAAAAAAGCAACTTTGGAAAGAACTTTGGACAGTTGTTGAGCCTTTTTGTATTAGGAAGAAATGCTGGTAGATTTGTTTTTTTAAGGGAAATCTACAAAACCTCAGTGTTGTTGAATTTATGTGAGGGTGAGGATGTTGAGCTGAAGATAGAGATCTGTAATTCTCGTTCCTTTAAATCATGATTGTAGACTTCCAGGAACATAGGAATATTTAATACTGACAGTACTGGATATTCTGGAGTTCTGGATATTCTAGATTGGACCATGAATTGGTGCTTGCATAATTAAAAATTGTTTCCAGAGGGAAAAGAAAGAAAAGAGACTTTCCACTTTTAGATATAATAAAATAATACGGTATGTTGGACATAATATAACTGAGACTATGAGAGATTATGATTTGCTCTTAGGTGCCTGAAGCAGTATTGGGACCCCTTGCTTCTGACTTGGAATTCAAGATCTTTAGAAGCTACCAGATTAGTATTGTATATGTAGAATCTTAGATTGCAGTTTCTCAGTATTTCTCAGCTGGTACCATACCACTTTTAAATTTCCAGAGGAACTTCATGATGTGCATGATGCAAATTTGGGTTTGATTCATAATCCATAATTGCATATTAACAGTTAATGCCAAAATATTCATTGGCAGAAGAATTTAAAATTTAATAACTTGTATAGCCACTAAGTAATTACAGCTTTTAAGAGTGACATCAGAGTACATCTTATTCATCTATCTCCTGTATTTCTGCATTTCACATGCACATTGGTGAGAAAAAAGAACAAATCCCCAGTGCACCTAGAACGCTTCTTGAGTCTATCCTTTAGAAGTAGTTTTTTTTCCCCCAAGAGAATGAAAAACAAAACAAAACCAAGCACTATTATTGTTCATGACAGCACAACTTATAATAAAAATAATAAATATTTTGGTGTGAATATGACTTGTCCCATCATAAGTAAGAGATGAAATTATATCACTGAAATATGGACAGCTATAATTAGGGAATCATTTTCATTCCTTTCTTCATTTTTCTAAAGCCCTCTAGCTTTTTAAAGGATATAGTTCTTCCTGCTGGCACTTCACTAGAAATAGGGATTTGGTTTAGTTTTTAAGTAGTGAAACTTGAAGACAATTCCAGTTAAGCATAAGTCATTGCAAATATAGACCAAATGCACACGAGTGAATTATTATGACTTTATAAAAATTTATTGCAGTTCAAGATAAAATGAATTTTGAATTGAGATTCTGTGCTTTGGATTTCTTCTCAGGCTGAAATGATCTTATATTCATTCAGTAGGTTAACTGTCTGATAACCTTAAGCATTCAGAACAAAGCTAAACCTAGAAGGAGGAAAAACAACTGAAAGAAAAAAAAGGCTGGAGAGTTGATATACTGTGACTGTCTACAAAGGAAAAAGTGCTTTCTCACAGCCAGCAGAAGCCTATAGAAATCAAGTTACTCTGCACATAATGCAGAGACTGAAGAGAAATGACAAGGAAAAGAATTGAAAATTAAAGGGAAGGAAAAAGGAAGAGTGACAAATGGCCAAGCAGAGATAATGAGAGCAGGAGTGGGAATTTCAAGTCCTAGCAGCAGAATCTCCAACCCTTATTGATGAAAACAGAAAACTGTAAGTGGATATTTAGGGTGTAAGTATGGAGGTAGCAGAAAAGGGGAACGGGGGCTCTTTAACCCTTAGCATTCCTCATGGGGCGTTGGTGAATCAGAATTAAAGACATGGTTATTGTCAAGATTGGGGCTGGCTATTTTGTCAGAGGGGAAGAAAGCCTATCACTGAGGCAAAGAAAGTTAGACTTATTGTTCTCCCAAAGAGAGCTCCCAGGGACCTTATTGCTGTAATGTTCACTAAACCTCTGTTAGGGAGCTAGGTGATACAGTGGATAAAGTGTGGGGCCTGGAGTCAGGAAGATCTGAGTTCAAATGTGTCCTCAGACACTTATTAGCTGTGTGACCCTGGGCTTAACCCAGTTAAACCTGTTTTCTTCAGTTTCCTTGTGTATAAAATGAGCTGGAGAAGGAAATGGCAAACCATTTCAGTATCTTTGCCAGGAAAACCCCAACGGGATCTTGAAGAGTTGGATCCTACTCATCTTCTAAACAACCACAAACCTCTTATCACAGGAACTTACTGTCTTCTTTTGGTGCCTTTCTGAGATCATGGCCCTCTAGGCCTTACATTAAGGCAAGCCTTGAGTAAGACTGAAATCAAAAGACTTCTATATCAGACCATGGTGCCATATTTTCCAGTTGAATTTGGGGTTTTTTAGTCCTCCATGTACTCATCTGAAACCTAAGGGGATGAATTTCATTTCTGATTGTCATCCATTCTTCAGAAGAGGGGTGAGGTACTAGAGACCTTAATATGTGCCTTTTGATTTGGCACTTTGCCAGTGTAGTTTGACCTTTGAGACTTAACAAGAATTCCCTCTATAGTATTCTTGAGAAGTGAAGACCTCCTATAAAGGCAGACCTACCACCTGCTGAGCCTAACCGTTCTACTTTTGGATAACTCCAGTGATTAGAATTTTTTCCCTTATGTCAGGCCTAAATTTGTAACTTTCATCCACTTCTCTTTGGTCTGACCTTTAGCACCAAATAGATTAATTTTTTCATATGACAATTTTTCAGATACTCAGAGGCAGCTATTATGTCCCCCTTGAATCTTTTCTTTTCCTAGCTAAGTATCCTCAGTTTCTTCAATCCTAAGATTTCATGGACTCGAAGCCCTTTCATCATGCTAGTGGCCTTTCTTTGGATGTTCTCCAGTTTATCAGTGTCCTTCATAAAATATGGGGCCTAGGATGTGTAATGAGATACTTCTGTTGTGGTCTGATCAGGGCACAGTAGAGCCAGACTTTTCACTTTTTTATTCCTAGAATTTATACTTCTCTCTTTTTTTATTTTTGGAGGGGAGAAGGCAGGGCAATTGGGGTTAAGTGACTTGCCCAAGGTTACACAGCTAGTGTGTCAAGTATCTGAGGCCGGATTTGAATTCAGGTCCTCCTGACTCCAGGGCCGGTGCTCTACTCACTGCACAATGTAGCTGCCCCAATTTATACTTCTCTTAATGAAGCCCAACATCATATTAGTTTTTTTGGCTGCCGCGTCACACAGTTGACTCATATCCACTTCATTTTCTGCAATTCTCCATTGTTTCAAACAAACATCTCTCTAAATAGATATCCCTCATCTTGTACTTGCGAAGTCAATATTTTGAAATTAAAGTGTAAGACTTGACACTTACCCTCATTAAATTTCACCTTACTAGATAAGTCTCCATGTTTTACCTTGTTTAGATATACATGGTTCCTGTCTCAGTTACCCATCTTTCTCAGTTGTATTATCTGCAGATTTGATAAGGATGCTATCTCAGTTGATAAAAATGTTAAATAGCAGAATACTCCACTGGAGACTTCCAGATTGATACTGAACTATTAATGACTGTGGATCATTCAGCCATTTCCAAATCAGTCTTGTGCTATCATCTAGTCTACATCTCTCCATTTCTTCTACAAGAACAGTGTTAGATCCTTTATCAAAATATGTGAAAAATCCAAGTAAATGATGTCTATAGTGTTCCTATGATCCACCATTTTAGTATGATTGGCCAAAAAAAGAAAAAATAGTCTGCCATGACTTTCTTGATGAAGTCATGCTAGCTTTGTGATAACTACTTTTCTAGATTTCAGTAACTACTTTAATAAACTATTTTAGAATTTTTCCAATTATCATAAAGCCAATAGTTGTCAGATTCCATTCGTCCTTTTATTTTTGAAAATTGGGACTTTTGTCCTTTGGACCTAATAACTGTCCAGTTTTTTCTGCGTTCTTTCAGTTAGCACTGAAAGTGGTTCAGCATTCGTATCCACCAATTCTTTCCTTCAATGTGGTTCCTTTGGTCTAGGTGAGTTGAGCTCCTAGTGCAGCTACTTCCTTTCTTACTATCTGTCTCATCATGGGTAGCAGCTCCCTGTTGACCATTTTTGAGCTGCTTCTTCTAGTCCAAAAATCATTCTTCATGGCAAAGGATATAGAAGCAAAATAAGAATTGAGCATTTCAGTTTTCTACCTGTCATCCACTGTCATCATCCTTTGCAGGTTGAGCAGCTATCTTTTCTGTTCCCTTTTGGATATTTTTCCCAATATAGCTAAACCCCGCCCCTTTCTTTTTGTTGGCTTTAGCTTTCTTGCCAGCTTCGGCTCAACTAACTTTAATATTCCTGACGCTGTTCTTATTGTGTAATGCCACTGTTTTCTTTTTATCTTCTGGTACCTGTCTTTGCTTCCTTTTTTACTTATCTCTCTGAAGTCTACATTGATTGCTATATCTAAAGAGACATTGGTCTCTTTAGAAAATTTTCCTTTTCTTTATCATCTGAACTTTTTGTTTCTGTCTTTAGAATGTCATTTTTGAGGTCTTTCCACTCTTTCTAAGCTGACTCTATCCCGAAGAATATTAGCCTTGGGCTCATTCCTAGCCTTTCACTGAAACTTTCTCCCAAAATCTAGATATGTTTCAGATAATGCCAAATTCTAAGACCAGGGTGATAACTTCTATCCCAGCAACCTTTTCGTTCCTGTTATTAAGAATTGGATGCACAATAGTATTTTCCTATCATGGTCTTTATGGTTTTTTCAAGGATGAAATTATAATTTTGGCAAATCAGGAAATTATTAGCTTCTCTGCTTTTGGCAAATATCCAGATAATTAAAGTCTCCCACTTACTATATTGTGCCTTTCTTCCAGGCTTCCAATTTTGTTTTCTAAACTCCTCATCTATTTCCTCTTTCAGTCTAAGTGGTTTGTAGCATATGCTAATAGCAGAAAATTCCTTCTTTTTCTCCCCTTGATCATCGCCCAAATGCTTTCCACCATGCTTCTGTTTCTTGGATTTTCTTTGTTGTTGTTCTTGAGTCGTTTTAGTCATGTCAGACTCTTTGTGACCCCATTTGGAGGAAAGATATTGGATTGGTTTGCCATTTCCTTCTCTAGCTCATTTTACAAGTGAGACACTGAAGCAAACAAGATTAAGTCACTTGCCCAAGGTCACACAGCAAGTTAGTGTCTGAGGCCGTATTTGAAGTTGAGAAGATGAGTATTTCTGACTTCAGGCCCAGCACTCTATCCACTGCACCACCTAGCTGCTCTAGGTTATAGTTCATTGTGTAAATGTATAGTATCACCAGGACTTCTTACCCCTTCAAGAAAACAAACAAACAAACATGTATCTTTTTCATATTCTCTCTCTCTCTTTTTAAAGTATTATCCTTTCTAGAGCCATTTTTGTTCACGAATCTCATTCTTCCAAGTCTCATTGTAGTAACAAAGTCTAAATCACCTCCTTGTGTTAAGCCCTTGTTCATCTTGCTTTGTGCCCATCCATTGTGCATTTTTTCACTTAGGGATATATGTTGTACTGCTGCCTCCTGTTTTTGAGATACAGTAGAAGGGATTACTGTTGAGGTATGGGTGGCATTGGATGACTTCTGAAGTCCCTTCCAACATCAAGATCCTGTGATTCTAACATAGTGAGAAATGACAGATGGATGATTGGATAGATAGATGACAATGGGACAGCCGCCCTGCTCTCAAGTAACTTAGTGTGGTGAAGTGGAGGGAATTCCATTAGGAAAGCTGTAGATATAAGATATTCAGGAGCCTGCTTGGAAATAAAGAGTAATACACTTTGAATGAAGCATCAGAATAGTGGCTGACTGCATTGGGGTTAGTTCTCATAGGCCTTGGAGAGCCTCAATCATTTTTGGCAAGGAGTCACTGAAGGGTTTTGAAGCACATGGTGTCATGACCAGAGCTGTGTTTTCAGAAGATGAATCTAGTGGTGGTTTTTAGAATGGATTGGAATGAAAAGAGAGACTGGACCTGGGAGAAGCAAAAACAGGATATTAGTTAGATGGAAAGTAATTAGGGACTGAACTAGCATAGTAGCAATGGGAATGAAAGAACAGGAAATGAATGACCAGAGGTAGAATGGACAGGGCAGTTGATTAGGTGTTGGGGGTGTTGTGTGAAGGAGAGGGCAGACCATGAGTCAGTCCTTCCTTTACTAAGGTTTTAAGCTTGTGTGATTGGAAGAATGGTCATGTCATTGCCTAGAATGAGAAAATCAGGAAGGAAGAACCTATTTTTAAGGGAAGATATTAAGTTTTTAGATTTAAGGTATTCATTCAGTTTTGGACAGGTTGAGTTTGAGATGTCAGTGGTTCTTCTAGGCAGAAATGTCAAATAAGCATCTGGAAATATAGGACTGGAGCTTAGATATAGTCAGTTTTAAATAAGAAAGTATGAAATGTTTAGAAAAGCTAATTAAAAAATTAAATGCTTTGTTATATCAGTGTATGCCTAGGAAATTCAGTTTTTTTGAATGACAGTGGCTAACCAAGATATAATTCTCCACTCCAGTATTTCTATTGTGACTTTTGCAAATCTAAAATAAAATATCAGTGGACATGAAGTGTTAGTCTTTATCTTTCCATCAAATATTTATATTATTGGTCACTGTGCTTTTTAAAAATTGTCTATTTTCGTGACTATAAAGTATCCTTTTTCATATAACTTTCATCAAGTGCAGTTTAGACATGTGCATTTATTCTCATCCACATAAAAGTTATGCTGTTGATACAAAATGCTACAAAATCATCTATGTTATAAGGTAGTTTATGAGGAGTCAAACTTTTATGATCCCAAAATGCTTATAAATGTAGAATCACAGCCACAGTTTAACAGACTCATGCCTTGTGAATGCCATTTTAATGGCATCTTAAATTTATCTGATAGGTCATGTTGAAACCTCAGAGTAAATTTGTTCTATTACAGTTTAAAAATTAAGACACATTTGTGCTGACACAGTGTCTAGAGTTGATAGAGGAAATACTTATGATGTTCCTTGTTACTTCCAAGAGCAGTAGTAGAGAAGTAACAATGACTTGTTTTTAGCACCTCATATCTCATGAAATCATTTACATGTTTCATCAGCCCAATTAGCTATAAAATAGGTCAATACCTAATATATTGGAGCAGTTGTATATGAGAGAAAGTGCGTAGGAATAGTTCAGAACACCTAGAAACGTAGATGCTTTTTCATAAGACTTTTTTTTTTTTAATCTATGGTAGGTGTTACCAGCACAATTGACACACACATCCCCCTGCAGTTTCCAAAATGCTTGACTTAGTGAAAGATGATGGCTACTCATCAGCTTTCACTAAATGACTCAGAAGAGTGAACTGTTAAAATAAGAGCATGAACTCAGTTAAAGCTTTCTCCTTCATGTAAGCTACACAATAAAACTAATAGTCAAAACACTAAGCTTAGGAGGTTGGTAGAGTAGGGGGAGGAATAGTAGGAATAGGAAGGTAAGAATAGCACTGTATTTTTTGTAGTGAAGAATTGCAAACAAAGTAGATGCCCATTGAACAGGGAATGGCTAAACTATTTGTGATATGTGATTATAATGAAATATTACCATGCTGTAAGAAATGAGGACTACAGAGAAGCACGAAAAGAAATCTCAGGTAAAATCCACCTTCTGCAAGAAACCTTTTCGGGTCTTCCTCAATTCCAGTGCCCTCCTTCTGAGATTATTGCTTCCAGGGCCATCCCCAGTCATCCTACCACTGGCTGCTGGTGGCTCCAGAGAAGAAAGTGAGGTTGGTGACTTTGCATAGCCCTCTCTTAATTAAATCCAATTAATTTTCATGTCATGGCCCTCTTTGAAAATGACAAACCTCCCTGATGTCATGGCCCTCTTTGAGAAGGACAAACAACAACCGCCTCCTTTTTAATGTAAATAGAGCTTCTTTGTACTTCCCTGTTAATATGTTGTCTCCTCTCATAGAATGTGTGCTTCTTGGGGGCAGGAATTGTTTTTTGTTTTTGTTTTTCCTGTCTATCCACAGCACTTAGCCCTGTGCCTGACACACAGTGAATGCTTGTTGACTGATGGACTAATTTGTAAGAAGTGAAGTAAACAGAACCAGCCTGTGGGACATGGAATACAACCTCATGCTTTCAGTGTGTTTTATTTTAATGAACCTTTTTCTTATTTTTTTATTCTCTAAAAGTGATGGCATTCTGAGAGTGCGAAGAAAATGTCAGTAATATAAAAACAAAAGGTCAGTAAATATTAAAAATAAAACAAATGAACAAGAAATAGTATCACTAATAACTTTAAAAAGTTTGAGTATAAAATTAACAGAAACATCTAGTTATGTTTTCTTACTGGTTTTTATCCTAACCTAGGTTTTCCCCCAAATTGAGCAAAACATCTTGAACTTAACAAGAATTTCATAGAGTCAAAACTTGAAGTATCTTCATGGTTTTGATATCTCGGGTCAGTTTTTCTTTAAGCCATTACAGGTAGCTTTCATTTCCTTGCAGTTTTCTTAAGGTGTTTAATCTCTAGTGAAAAATGTGGCTACTTTGAAACTAATCAGAAAGAACGCATTAAGTTGCCTACCCTGGCTTAAGAGGTGATTTGCTAAGGATTAAACATTCTTGCTGCTTTTTCTTCCATACATAGAAGGGGAAGAAAAGCTTTGAAATATAGGTGGAGAATGGGTAGCATGACATATTGTGACTATTTTACTCAAAAAGGAGCATCTCCTTTCTTCTGATCAATAAGCCTACCTGTTACAATGTGAAATAAATTTTAGGCTGAAATTTTCTTTCTTGTTATCATCATGGTAAAAGACATTTCCTTCTTTTAAAAAGGGCTGTATTCCCTCATCAGGTCCAAACTCAGACCTATCAGAGTGTCATTTTTTTAAAAAATCACAGAAAAATAACAATTCAGTTCACCAAACATTTATTAAGTACTTACTATGGACAGCCTACTCTGCTAGGTGATGGTGACAAAAAGAAAGGGGAAAAAATGGTCCTTGCCCTGGGGGTGAGGAAGAGGGAATATATCATGCACAGATAATTAAGCGATTTACAATTTGAAGAGGGACACAGCATTTTAACAACTGGGAGGTGGGGGAGTGGGATGCAGGCAGGATTCCATAAAGGAGAACACCTGAGTTTCGTAGAAGTGGTTTTAAGGATTGTGTGTAAAAGCATGAAAATAGGTGATGGAATATTTAGTAAAATTTGATTGGAGTTTAGCCTGTATGATGAGGATTAATACAGAATATATCTGGAAAGGTAGGTTGGAGCCAGTTTGTGGAAGGCTTTAACTGCTAGTTGCTGGAGGTGGTATTTTATCCCAGAGGAAATAGGGAGACATTGAACATTTTTGAATAAGAGAGTGACATGATTAGACCTATGCCTTTGGGAAATTATTTTGGCTTCCATGTGGAACTTGGATTGGAGAAGGTCTAGGCCAGAAGTATGGAGACTAATTAAGAAACCATCGTAATCATTCGGACAAGAGATGCTGAGGCCCACACTAGGTCAGTGAGGAGAAGATAAAATGTAGATTTAAAGCTGACTATCAAGGCTAGCCCCTTAAATATAAACATAAAATTGATATAGGACATGCCCAGAAATTCATAGGAAAAAAATAGTTGGGAATTTGGTAATAATATGACTACAAAGAAATTTCTAAACCTACAAATGCAAATAATATAATAGAAAAAAATGTTCAAGTTAGAATCAAGCGTTACTGTTGTTGCTTAGTTGAGTCTGACTCTTCATGACCTCACTCGAGGTTTTCCTGGCAAAGTTCCTGAATGTCAGACTGTTTGTGACTCTATTTGGAGGAAGAATGCTGCAGTGGTTTGCCATTTCCTTCTCTAGCTCATTTTACAAGTGGGGAAACTGAGGCAAACAGGGTTGAGTGACTTGCCCAAGGTCACATAGCTAGTAAGTGTCTGAGGCCACATTTGAGCTCAGATACTCCTCACTTCATGCCTACCGCGCTATCCACTGTGCCACCAAGAATCAGAGTACCGGTATTCAAGTTCTGGGTCCTCTTAACCATAACTTTAGGCAAGTCACTTAACCTCTTGGAAACCCAGTTATCTTGTCTGTAAGATGACCTAATCAGTCCAGGTCTTTATGTAGCAGGAGGCACTTCAGCTCATTTTCGAAGGAAGTTAGGGATTCTACAAGGTGGAAGTGAGAAGGTAGTATATTTGCAAGGCTAGTGATAGTTGCTGCAAAGGTATGGAAATAGAAAATGAAATTCTTTCTGAGAGAACAGGAAATAGGTAAGTAGATGAATATCGTGTGTGTAAAGGAGAGTAGTGGACCATAAACCTGGAAAGGATGGCTTACTTCGTTTTAAGTAATGTTTTATCAGTGTATGTTGTTTTATATCCTCTATTTCCCAGTGTATCTCCTAGAGTGCCTTTTCTTATTAATGAAGAATAAAAAAAGTTGTTTTCTTTACCAGTCCCACATAACCTTAAAAGATTTGACATTGTGTGCACTGTTGCATTCCTGTGGTCTCCCACAAAAAAGGTGAGGAGATACCTTCTCATCTCTTCTTTGGGGCCAAGCTTAGTCATTACATGTTCAGATCCTCTAGTTTTGGTTGTTTTGTTGTTGTTTTATTGACTACTGTTTTGTAGTCATTGTGTGTGTATTGTTTTCCTGGTTCTGCTCACTTGCTTTTGCATCAGTTCACATAAATAGATTGGCTTATTTTAAAAGGAATGCATCTGAAGTTTTAGGCAGCTGCCAGCCTTGCCTCCTTAGAGTCCTGGTTCTGTTTGAAGTATTGCATTCAGTTGTGGGCACCAGCTTTATGGATGGAATGGTTCTGAGAACATTGGGAAGAATCCCTGCCTTCTAGATCTTCACAGACTTTGCTTGAGATCCTTAATTCCTTTAACATAAATCACACCTTTCACTCCATTTTGAAATATTATTTTCTGGCTGCTATTTCAAAATAATAATAAAATAATAAGAGGAATCTGTGGCAGAATAGAGAGCAGGCCTTATAACCAGGAAGCCCAAATTCAAGTCCAACCTCCAACATGTCCTAGCTTTATGACCTTGGGCAAGTCACCTAACCTCTTTGTACTGGGAGCAGCTTTTTGAGACTGTAAATAGCAGCACATGTGCAGATCTGCACTGGAGAGAGTATCTTTATCTGGGAGTTCTTTTTACCAAGCAAATCCTAGATCCAGTTCTTTATTTCTAATAAAATTAGATCATTTAAGGAGATGTGAAAAATTAATTGACAAAGTTACCACTCCTTTCTATAGTAAAACACTGAAAAAAATCTTTCAGAGATTAAGGTTATATTGACTAGATGAAACATGAAATAATTTACATTAAATAATTTAAAGTGAATATAGCCACAGAGTTAATGCAAACCAAAGAATTGAGAAGTGTCACTTAGTCTTCCTTTTTGTTGAATGAAAATATATTTTAAAATACTAAAACTTTTGAGTCACTTGTAACAAATTTACTCAAGAGCTACAAAATAGAGAAAGTGTACCTTTTTATGAGTTCATGGATTTGGAGAGAGATCTGAGACGTTCAGATATGAATTTTAAGTATAGATATGTCACAAATACTTTAGTAAGACGTCATGAACTATAGATAATTTAGAATTGGGAGAGAAAATATTTTCTAGGTAACCCTCATTCATAGATCTGCATCTCATGTTTTTGTTTTTTTTTCTGATATTAAGGTTCTTTCTCTAGACTTACAGGCTCAGAAATTTTGAGCTAGAAAGAACCTTATAGGTTTTCCATTCAAGCACTTTGTTTTATAGATGAGGAAACTGAGGCTCAGGTTAAGTAACTTCTTCATTGTCTTATTGGTGGTAACTAGGCAGAGGCAAGTTTAAAACCTATATCTTGCCTCCTAAACTAGGAAGCACAATAGATAAGTTGCCATTCTAATGTCTTATAGTTTGTGATGTGGATTTTTTCGGTATCCAGAATAAATTGAGATTTCAGGAAGGAAACACCTATATTTTGTTTTACACATCCTGTTGCCATTCGGGGTTTATTTCCCTCTGTGATTGAGAAAGTTTGTTGGTTGTTAGAAGGGACATTAATCTGAATGTATTTAAGATTTTTTTTGTTTTAATTATATTGTAAGGATCATCTCTTCCAAACTCTCACCTTTTCCTCTAGGCATTAGGGTTTATAATCAAGGTTATCTGTTTTTTGGACCTAATTCTTTATAAACTTAAGATTTTTAAGGTGGTTTCTTAATCCATCTTGTTTCAAAAGAATAAAACCATATTATCCTCTTAACAGTTAGTTTTACTTTCTCGAAATAATTAGCCATTGCTATTGCTTTTATCTGTGGTCTGTGAAATATATCGCATATATTTATTGGATGGATGATTGGATGGATGGATGGATGGATGAACTGAAGCTAAAAGTCTGGTGGATTACTGTCTTATCCTCAGGTTTCCAGAGCACACTTAAATATATGTTAAAAGTTTTTTTGTAGCCTTGTCCAGTGGAACAGCACTGGCTCTGTAATCAAAAGATACAAGTTCAGATTCTGCCTTACTTGTGTGACCTTGGGCAAGTCATTTACTGTCTGTTGCTGCTGTGTCCTCATCTCTAAAGTGAGGTGAGGTCAGTTAGATGGCCTCCTCTCCAGCTCTGCATCTGTGATCATTTGAACTTATTTGAATTTTTAGTCACCCTTTCCCATTGATTATGTATAAAGAGAGGGGAGTATAGTGAGTTGAGAACTAACGTTGGTGCCAGAAAGCCTGGAGTTCAAATCCCACCTTTGACACACACTCTAGCCATGTGAACTTGAACTAGGCACTTATGTCTCAGTGAAGGGCTGCTGTCAAGGCTCTAAGAGGTAATACAAACTTCACCTTCCTGAGTTCAAATCCAGCTTCAGACACGTATTAGCTGTGTGACTCTGGGCAAGTCACTTTACCCTGTTTGCCTCAGTTTCCTCATCTGTAAAATAAATTGGAGATGGAAATAGGAAACCACTTCACTGTATTTGCCAGGAAAATCCCAAATGGGGTCACAAAGTCTTACACAACTAAAACAATTGAACAGCAAATACCAATGAAATCACAGGTTCAGTTCCTATTCCTTTTACATCGATAGGAGCTTTTGTTCTGTATTATAGTCTGTATTGTATCCATCTCTTTGTAGTCATTCTTTTCTCAGTTTAACATTTTAAGTGTCAAATATGTAAAACTTCATCCTAGGTCTGTCAGTGTGTTGTAATGGCTGTTAAATCTACCTTCTATTTTTCATATACAAGAACAGTAGTAGCATATACATGAAAGCTCTAAGGGGGCTTGAGTGGTCACAGATGAGGAGTATGAGGCTCACAGAGGTGAGAGGACTTGCTCAAGGTTGCATTAGGAAGAATGTGCTGGTAAAGATTCAGACAGAGATAGTTTTATTCCAAATTAATTGTCTTTTTCAGTGCACCCAATCTTTGTTGCCATCTCTTAAAATTGTAATTGACTTCAGTGACTGATTTTTAAAATTACTTTAGGGAATATTGGGTTTGTACAGAGTGAATTATTAAAATTGCATGCTATATCTGATATTTAACTCGATAATTTTGTGAGGCCCTATTGTTTTATTAAGAGACTTGGAGAACTCACCACCACTTAATTAAAATAGAGTTACTGTGATTATACCAGAACCATAATGTAATGATGAAGAGATCAAGTAACAAACTAGAGTCAAGTGTGAGGGAATTTTCAGAAAACAGTTTAGAATTTATGATGCCAGATCTGCTAATTTATATTTCCTAAATTATGCTGGAATGAAGAAATGATTAGGAGTTTTGTATACTTTTGCATTTAGAAACTTATTCGATTAGCAGAGTTTATATTCTGGTTTGCAAATCTATAACTACGTACATAAAAAATGAAATTATAATATATCTATAGAGAGAGAACTGTAGAGCAAAGATTCTTGACATGAGACCCACGAGCTAGCTAGCTGTATAACAATGTCAGTAACATTAGTTTCCTTTATGATGTTACATATTTTATGCTTTTAAAAACATTATTCTGAGAGGTGACCCATAGACTTCACTAGACTGCCAATGTGGTCCATGAAACAAAAGAAGGTTAAGAACCTCTGTTTTAGATCAATGGTAAAACCACAAATGCAGCTATGGAAATGAACTTTGGGGTTTTACAGAATGCTTGGACTGGAGAGGAAGCAAATAGGGTGATGAGGAGAATAGGGAGTCCTGTGAATCTCTAGTGCACATGTGTGTAAATTTGTCGAGGCTTTAAATGCATGCCAATGAAGCAGTATTTCTGAAGGATATGCTTTCATGTATTATTGGAATCAGAAGAGATGCTTAAAATAACCTTTATACATTAGCATAGTTAATCCCCAGAAACACTTAAAAAGACCTAAATAGCCAAAGTAAAAACAAACAACAAAAACTTCAACACCTGAGAATTGATATTTCAGTCAACATTTATTAAGCACCTACTTTGTGCCGGGAACTATGCTATGTTTATATGCTCATAGGAAAGCCCTAAAAACTATATGCTCTCAGTCAAGCTTGTTAGAATTTTATGTAAATTATCTGGTTTCTAAGTCTTTGACATATTAGACACAGACTGTTAAATTCCAGGTATGCTCATAAAAGTAAGAAGTGGCCACTGACAGGGAGGAACATAAGGATCATAGAAACAGAGTTGGATGGAATCTTAGAAATCATCTGGGCCAGGGGTTCTTAACCTTTTTTGTATCATGGACCTTTTCATCAGTTTGAAGCTTGTGGACCACTTCCCAGAATGTTTTAAAACAATTGAAGAAAGTGCTAAATTTCATTTAGAGATTTGTGAAATTAAAGATGTAAATTTCCCCCCTCCAAATTCATGAACCCCTGGTGATCCTTGGATTCCAGGTTAAGAATTCTTGATCTTGTCCAGCCTCCTCCTTATTTTCAATGAGGAAACAAAAGGTCAAAAAAAGTGATTTACCTAAGGTCCCACAGGCAATGAATGGGAACCCAGGATCTGAGACCAGCTGCTGTGATTCCAAATACAGTTATACAGAACAGATGCAATAGATCAATACAATTCTGAGGGACAGTAGAATAGTAATTAATATTATAATGACACTTGAGAAGTAAAGAAGCGACTAAATTATTTTCAGTATATTAAAATATAACATTTAGAAATACATTATTTAAAATGGTTAAAATAAATAATGGAGCTTAAAGGGACAACTGCCTGTCCAGAATTATTTCTTCCTTCAAAATTTCTGATAACCAAGATTTTACAAGATGTTTATTTATAAAATAGGTTGAGGGGCCAAGATTTATTTCATATTCCTGCTGTTATCTGTCTGGGACAGTCAGTCAGGAACAGGTTAAAAAAAAAGGTTGGAAACAGTTCAGTGGATGAAGAAAGGAGTTTAGGAAAAGGAGCATCTGGCATCCAGGACTAGAAAGGTGAGAGCCCGTTTATATTCTACCTGCTCAGAACAGATATTGAATCCCTGTGTTCGTTTCTGGGAGCTACCTTTTAGGAGGGAGGTTAAAAAGATGGAGAGTGTGAGGAAGAAGGCAGTCGGGATTAGGAAGGGCCATGCCATATGAAGACAGCACTTCAGTATGATTCCGGTATATTAATAATCAATTTGAGATCCTTTGCTTTGTGAATTTGTGGCAGATTTTGAATTCCAGGCTTTTTTTTTTCTGTTACATAGCAAATTCCTAGACCATTTTTTTATTTTAATCTAGCCACTATGTATATTTAGGGTATGCAGTTTAAATATCATGCTAAAAAACAAAACAAAAACCTATTAGGTTGTATCATAAGCACACTTGTTGCCATTAGTGGAGATAATTGAAATTCTTCACCTTTGAAGATGGTGGTCAGTAATTATTGTGGTTTCATCATCTTGTTCATTTAGTAGGTATTCATTATGTGTTTGCTAGGGAGTAGAATTTAAGGCGTACCAAAAAGCTAGAGCAGGAGTGGGGAACCTGTGTCCTCGAGGCCACATGTGGCCCTCTAGGTCCATAAGTGTGGCGCTTCACAGTGTTCGCAGAACGAATTGGGGATTCTGTGAAGTTTGGATTCAGTCAAAGGTCTGCACTTGAGGACCTAGAGGGCCACATGTGGCCTCAAGGCTGCAGGTTCTCCACTCTTGTTGGTTCATTTCCTATTACATATAGATATGTACATACATATGTACATACATACATGTGTGTGTATATATGACTATCTCTTTGTTTCTATGACTTCTGTTGTTTTAGAATATGCCCTTTTTTGTAACTGCTTGTTTTACTTATTATTCCCAGTGTCTTTGCCCAAAAAGAGCTTTATGGTTTTAAATTACTACCTAATTGTTGTATCTGTTGTTTCAGAATAGTCCATGGTATTTCATGATGTTCTTGTCAGTAGTATTTATTCACCTGCCTACCTGCACTTAACTCCTTTTGTGCTACTGGAAAGCTGCTAATAGGAGTAGCCTATTGCTATCATTTATTTCCATGCATCTAGCAAAGTGGAATTATAGAACTTTAAATATTGCTTCATTAGATGGCAGCTGGAAAGCAGGGACTAGCGTGAGCTCCCCACCAAGTCCCTCCAAAAACCTATAAAAATGGCTTTGAACCAATTCTAGAACCGCAGAACCCCCAAAATAGCAGAGGGAAGCAGGGCTCCAGCCCAGATCAGCCTGGATGGTCTTGGGGTAAGGTCTATCCCCCACGGAGCTGGGAGCAGAGCAGAGCCCAGCGTGGGCGGCGCGGACCATCCAGACCAGGAGCCAGACGGAGCGTGGTCTAGCGCCCTAAATCAGTGAGCTGTGGCAGTTACCAGACTTCTCAACCCACAAACACCAAAGACAACAGAGAAGGTTAGTGGGAAAAGCTAAGGGGAGTGGAAAGAGTTTACAGTG
>CM053624.1:53895955-53957379 GCA_028646595.1 Phalanger gymnotis
AAAAAAAAATAAGCAATTGAAGGAAGCTTAATATAGTCTTCAGACATATATGATCTGTGAGGCAAAGCATCCTGTAACTTTTAATCTTAGTTTTCCTCCACTAACACTGGCTTTGGCTTGAAACCTTTCTTACTGGGAAAAGATGAGCTGCTAGGAGAAATAGAAGCTTTTCTATATGAAAACTTTAAAAGAAAAAAAAGAAGTAGATTATAGTAATGGCATCATCCTTTTACTCAGGTTTTAGATTAAACTCAAAATGCCAGTGCAAAGAAGATAAATTATCAAAAGATCTTTTGAGAATGTTAGTGGGCAGAGAGGTGGCTGAAAATTTCATTATGGACAAGTCTCTGGTAATACATTTAGGGAACATTTACCCAAGTTGAAAGGTAGCAAGGCCTAAAGGATAGAGAGCTAAGCTCAATGTCAGGAAGATCTTGGTTTTAGTGGTATATCCGGCTCACTCTGTGTCACCCTGAGCAGGTGACACTCAGCATCTCAGGCAACTCTTAAGACTCCAAGGGTACAGATTTGGTGCCATTGGCATTGGTAGAGATAGTCTCATTGGAAAATTCCTGACATCAGTGAAATAAGAGGTCCAGTTAAGAAAATCCAAGCTATGATTATAGGATTAAGGACTGTGATTTATCATTTCTGGCTAAGGAGAGATACTGTAGTCATTATAAATTTCTTTTGTAAACATCAACCCCAAAACCAACAAAATGCTGACCAGCATCAAAAAGATCATAGGAACCAAAACAGAAACCATTTTTCTGTCTTTTCATAAAACCACACTACCACCATGCCTAGTTACATTATACACCTGAAGCAAAATAGAGTGAAATAGGCAAAGTCCAAAAAAAGAGATTAAAGGGAGTAGATACCTTCAACCATGGAAAAACAGATAAAAAGATTAGACATTATTAGTTTCAAAAAAAATGAAGATAGAAAAAGGATGTTACTTAAGTCTATAATATTAGAAAGATTATGAATAAAGTACAACTTAGTTACCCTTTAATTCTAGTATTCTAGAATTAAGTTTAGGAATTCGAGAATGGTGAAATGGAGACAAATATCAGAAAGTAATAATAGATTTATAATAATGAAAATGAATAATTCTTCATATTCCTCATTTCTTCAGTTTATTGTGCTCCTAACTTTCTTTAAACTAGTATTTATTAGGTGCATACTGTATTTATTAAGTATTTCTCAAGTGCTGGACACTGGAAATGCAAGTACAAAGAATGAAACAATTCCTAATTGCCAGGAGCTTACATTTCTAATGGAGGAGACAACAAAAACATACAGAAATAAATAGAGGATAAACACAAAGTTAATGCAGATATATGCAGAGCAGTTAATTACAAGGTAGCTTGGGAGGGAGGACACTGGCATTTGGGGAGATGAGGAAAGACATCACATAGAAGATAGTGCCTGAGGAACTCTGGTGTGGAACTGAGGAAGTAGCACATTTTAGGCACATGGGACAGTCAGTGCAAAGGCATGGAGATGGGAGGTGGGGTCACATGTGTGAGGGATAGAGAGGTGGCCAGTGTGATTAGATTACAGAGTTCAGGAAGGGAATTGACATTTAATGCACGCGTGCGCACACACACACACTCATTGCTCCTAGCCTTCTTTGCTTTTTGTACCCAAGTGCTATCACTGCAAATCCAAACCCTATATATCTAAAGTCAAAAGTTCCTTGCCAATTTAAAGGGTCTTTTCTTTCTTCGCTTTCCTTAATTCTTTGACAGTATTTAAAATTGCTAACTATTTTCCAAAAAAAACCCTCATGTCTTTGGTTTCTGGGTTAAGATACGATTGTGTTGCCGCCTACTGCTATGTCTCTGCTGGTTCTTTTTTATCTTGCTAACAGTGAACATGCTCTAGTCTTCTTGATGTATTTTTTTTACATCACCAAAATTTACCCCAGTATCCCTCTAATATAACAAATAATATACTTTTAAAGATAAAAAAGGAAAAGGAAAAAGAATCAGTGTAACTGATCAATATATTAAGAGAAAATTTATGCAATATATCATACTTTGTAGACCTCCCACATTTGTAGGGGGTATGAAGGAGGTTGCTTTCTCATATCTTTTCTTTGGATCCCTGTTTGTTCTTTATAACTCTGTGACATCTGCTTTTGTCATTTCATAGTTTTTGTTGTCTATATTGTTTTCTTGGCTCTGCTTATTTTACTCAGCATCAGTTCATGTTGATTTTTTTTTGTTTCTCTGTATTCGTCATCTTTTAAAGCATCATAACGTATTGTAGAATATGGCAGAAGGTATTGGTGTAAGCCTAGTTTCTGTAAGACTGCTTTCTAGTTTTCCCAAGCAGTTTTTAACAAATAGGAAACTTTTTTCCTAAGTAATTAATGCTTTCCGGTTTATTAGACACTGGGTTGACTTGTATTGTTTCTGATTCTCCCTTGTCTAGTCTGTTCTACTGATGTGTCTATTTTTTTAAATTGACATCAGATGGTTTTGAATGATGACTGCTACTTTAGATGTTTAAAGTCTAGAATTGCTATTTGTCCCTTTTTCTTTTATTTCCTTTGATATTCTAGATCTTTAATATTTCTAAGTTAATGTTACTATTTTATCAAGTTCTGTAAAAGTCTTTTTAATAATTTGATTGGCACAGCATCAAAACTGTACAAAACTTTGGCAGGATTGTCATTTTTATTATATTGGCACAATCCAGCCATGAACACAGAACATACCTCCAGTTAAGTTATTCTTTACTTCTTTAAGGAGCACTTTATAACTGAGTCTATGAATATTTTGTGTGCTTTGTTGGATGAGCCCCATATGTATTATGCATTTTGAAGTTATTTGGAATAGGACTTCTATTACTGACTCCTGGATTTAAAGGATGTGTTTATAATTTCCATTTTTCAACATTTGTTTGCAATACTGTGCCCTAATACATGGTCAGTTTTTGTAAAAGCTCCATGTGGTGTTGAAAAATACATATATTCTCTAACAGCCCCATTTAGAAGATTCCACAAATCTTTTAACTCTCTCCAGCAATTTGTTCAATTCTATACCTTCTCTTTTGTTTATAATTTTGTTAGATTAATCCAAAACTGAGTGAGGGACACTAAAAGCTTTTTCCAATATTTTATTAGCATCTATCTTCTTGTGATTCAGTTAATTTTCCTTTTATGAATTTTGTTGTCAAGGCATTTGGAGCAATATGGATATTGATTTGTTGCATATGCTTTCTTTCAGCATAATGTAATTTCCTTATCTCTTTTTATACTGTCATTTTTTTTTTGTTTTTGCCTCATCAAAAAGCATGACTGCAACTCCTGCTTTTGTGTGTGTGCGTCTGTGTGTGTGTGTGTGAGAGAGAGAGAGAGAGAGAGAATTAGCTCCAACCAGTGGGATAATCATATTCAGGTTTTCATCTCCAGTCTTATTACCTCCATCTACTTATTGGATATTTCTATCTACATTATTCATTTACTTTGTAGAATAGAAAAAGCACTGACATAGAGTCTGATTTGGAGCTTATTAGAGTTTATTTGCCTGAGTATCCTCTCTGTATCATACCAGTCATGTTATAACTTTTGTTTGAAGACCTCCAAGCAGAAGGAATCCAGCCCGTGCTACTGTTAGATAGCCCTGATTATTATAAATATTTATCTTCGTCTCAAGCTTTAATTTTCCTCTGTGCTATACTGCTCTTAGTTTTGCTCTTGGGATCAAATAGACAAGTTGAACCTCATTTCCACATGACATTTTCTTGATGAGTTATCTCGTCTCCCCTCAGCCCTGCACATACTTGTATTCATTCATATTCTCTCTCTCTCTCCCTTTCTCCCCCCCTCCCCCTTTCTTCTCCCCTCCATCCCCAACTCCCTATTTCCCTGATATTTTCCTGTTTATCAATGCCCTTACTAAAATATTGCTTCTGTATTGGAACAGAGTATAGTAGGACTGTCACATCCCTAGTATCAGACATTATACCTCTTAATTGAAATATTGGGGTTTGGGTTTTTTGGGGGAGGTTGGTTGTTTTTTGGTCTGCAGTGTACATGTGTGTATATATATATATACATATATATGTATATTATTGATTCATAATTGATCTTGATATTAACTACACCTGGAATAAGTTAGAATTCCAGTGTTGAATGTGACTTTAGGCACTACCTACTTCACCCCATACCTGAAAAACAACTTACCTGTACCATATATAACCAGTGGTCATACAGCGTTTCCTTGAAGGATCCCAAAGCTTGAGAGGACTTTTTTCCCCACCTTAAATAAAAGCTAAATTTGCCATCCATTAGTCTTAGCTATGCCTTGCTGGTACAAGTAAAATAAGCCTGATTCTTTTACAAATGCTAGTTATTTATGGCTTCTCCAAAAATATTAATTTTTATGGTTAGGCATATGCAATGTGCAATAAAAATAGCAATGCTACCTAAATTGACAGATTTGGTGTCATGCCGAACAAACTACCAAAGGATTGGATTATCAGTGGAACATAATAGGTACAAAAGACCCAGAAGCAGTTGAACTTAGGTTCAATTAACCCAATGATACAGTTTTGTTTTGTCTGAAAATTTATTATTCCTTTTTAACAACACCAGCACTGCCCCGCCTGCCTACTCTTTTCCGTTTTTAAATATCTTATTGGCACTCTTTTTCTTTGTTGTCTCCTTTTGGTGGGCAGGGATATACCACTATCATCATCACCCTTTTCCCTCTTTCTTTAATCTCTGGATTATATACTTAGTGTTGATATCAGAGGTAGAGTATTTCGATGGATAGAATGTTAGACTTAGAGTCAGGAAGATCCACATTCAAATCTTACCTCAGACATCAGCTGTGTGACTTCAGAATGAGACATTCTTCCAGCCTAAGACAACTTAGGAGGTCAGAAAGAGAGATCTGTGACACAGGGGTACAGTCTAGCCCATAGCCCACATGGATGAAACACCAATGGTCAGACTAGATCGTGACAACAAAAGCAGCAGCAGCTTCAGCAGTTAGTTCTTAAGCCAAAAGAGACAAGGGGACCTGGCAACTGGTCAGAAAGAGATTACAGAGACTAATGTGCTAGCACGGAAAATCAAAGTAAAGATTAATAAAATTAAAAGTAAGAAAACCATTGAATTAATAAATAAAGCTAGGAGTTAGTTTTATGAACAAACCAATAAAATAGACCATTGGTTAATTTTATCAAAAAAAGAAAAAGAAATACAAATTACCATTATTAAAAATGAAAAGGGTGAATGTACCACCGATGAAGATGAAATTAAAGCTATTGTTAGGAATTATTTTTTCAGCTACATGCCAGTAAAACTGACAATCTCAATGAAATGGATGAATATTTACAAAAATATAAGCCATCCAGATTGACAGAAGACAAAATAGAAATACTTAAATAACCCTATCTTAGAAAAATAAATTGAACAAGCCATAAATAAGCTCCCTAAGAAAATCCCCATGACCAGATGTATTCACATGTGAATTCTACCCAGCATTTAAGGGACACTTAATCCCAATACTGTATAAACTGTTTGAAAAAATCAGTAAAGAAGGGGTCCTACCAAATTCCTTTTATGACACAAATGTGATTTTGATACCTAATCCAGGGAGAGCAAAAACAGAAAAAGACTTATAGACAAATTTCTTTAATGAATATTGATGCAGAGATTTTAAATAAGATTTAAGTAAGATTACAGCAATATATCAATCACAAAGATCATGCATGCACTATGACCAGGTAGGGTTTATACCAGGAATGCAGGGCTGATTCAGCATTAGGAAAACCATTAACAAACTGACGATATCAATAACAAAGCCAACAAATCAAATGATTATATTAATAGGTTCAGAAAAAGTCTTGGAAAAATACACAACACCCATTTCTGTTAAAAACTCTAGAAAGCATAGGAACCAATGGAACTTTTCTTAAAATAGTAATTAGTATCTATATAATACCAAGAGCTATCATTATCTGTAACAAGGATAAACTCGAAACCTGCCCAGTAAGATCACGGGTGAAACAAGGATGTCCATTATCACCACTATTATACAATATTGTACTAGAAATACAAGCTGTAGCACTAAGGCAAAAAAGGAATAAAAATAGGCAATAAGAAAATGAAACTATCACTCTTTGGAGATGGTATACTTAGAGAATGAACTAAAAAACTAGGTGAAACAGTTTTAACAACTTCAGCAAAGTTGCAGGTTATAAAATAAACCCATATAAATCATCAGCATTTCTATATACTGCCTGCAAAACCCAGCAGCGGGAGAAAGAGAAATTCCATTTAAAATAACTGCAGACAATACAATATATTTGGGAGTCTACCTACCAAGACCAACCCAGGTACTGTATGAACACAATTACTAAACGCTTTTCTCACAAATAAAGTCAGATCTAAACAATTGGAGAAATATCAATTGCTCATGGGTAGGCAAAGCCAGTATAATAAAAATGGCAATTCTGCCTCAGTTAATTTACTTATTCAGTTCCCTGCCAAAGCAGTATTTTATAGAGCTAGAAAATCTTAACAAAATTCATCTGGAAGAAGAAAAGATCAAGAACAGCAAGGACGTCAGTGGGAACAAAAACGTGAAGGACGGCAGCCAGATTCAAACAGCATTCCAGGGGACTCTGTAGAAACAAGCTACATACAGGGTAAAGAAAGATAACGGAAGGAGGAGGGACGGTACGGAGACGAAGAGAGATTAATAAGGCTTCCTGCAAAAGTTGGGACTTGAAGAAAGCCAAGGAAGTCAGTAGACAGCGTCGAAGAGGGTGAGCATTTCAAGTGTAGAGGACAATCTAGAGGAGATTCAGCATCTTGTCGATGGGACAGCCAGGATGTTAGTGTCGCTGGCTCAAAGAGTATGTGTCAAGGAGTAAGGTATAAGAAAGGTAGGAGGGGACTAGGTCACGAAGGGTTTGGAATGCTAAGAAGAGTATTTTGTATTTGATCATGGAGGAGAGAGGGAGCCACTGGAGTTTGTTGAGCAGCAGAGCTTTAGGAAAAATCACTTTAGTAACTGAATGGATGATGAATTTGAGTAGGGAGAGACTTAAGGGATCCATCCATCAGGCACCATGCCACCATCAGACAGCTGCAATAATCTAGGCATGGGGTGATGAGGGCCTGCACTAGGGTGGTAGTTGTTTCAGAGGAAAGACTGGAATATGTACAAGAGAGGTTATTAAGGTGAAATTGATGGGCCTTGGCAACAGATTGGATATGGGGAATGAGAGTGAGGAATCAAGATTGACACCCGAGTAGAACGTGGAGGACTGGAAAGATGATGGTATCCTCAATAGTAATAGAGAAGTTTGGAAGGTGGATAGCATAATTATGGAGAAAGATAATGAGTTCCACTTTGGACATCCTAAGTTTGATATCTACAAGACATCCAGTTGGAGATACCTCATAGGCAGTTGGACGTGTGAGATTAGTGGTCAGCAGAGAAGTAAGGGCAAAATAGGTAGATTCGAGAATTGTTAGCATAGAGATAATAATTAAATCCGTAGAAGCTGATGAAATCACCAGCTACAGTAATAAAAAGGGAGAAGAAAAGGTAGGACAGAGCCCCGCAGGGCATCCATGCTTGCCGGGCATGACCAGGATGAAGTGAAGGAGACTATAAAAGAGTGGTCAGATAAGTAGGAGGAGAAATAGAGGAAAATACTGTCTCAAAAAGAGAGAAGAGAGTGATCAGCTGTGTCAAAGGCTGCAGAGAGGACAAGAAGAATGAGGCTTGAGAAAGGATTATTGTATTTGGCTGTTAAGAGATCCTTGGTAACTTGGGCAGTGTTGATAGAGTGATCACTTTGTAATTCAGATTGTAGAAGATGAGAGAAGTGTAGATGGCCTTCTCAAGGAGTAGAGCCACAAAAGGTAGAAGATTTGGAATGATAGCAGAGACAGAAGGGTTAAATAAGGAGCTTGTTTGTGGATGGGCTAGACATAAGCATGTTATAGGCAGTTGGGAAATAGCCACTATAGAAGGAGAGAGTGAAGTTAAGTGGAAAAGTGGAGATAATAGAGGGATCTGTTAGAGGAGATGGGATGGAATAGGATAAGAAGAAAAACAATGAATGTGAAAAAAAAATTTTTTATCAAATTTCTCTGAAATGAATTTGGTACCCAAGGTATATAAATAATTAACAGAGGGGTGTGTATGTGTGCGTATCACCAGTAAATAAATGGTCAAAGTATATGAACAAATAGTTCTCAAAAGAAGAATTAAAAGCTATTAACAACCATGCTAAAGAGTGCTCCAAATCACTAATAACAGATGCAAATCAAAAAAATCCTGAGATTGAGACATCATATCCCATAAATTGGCAAACCTGAAAAAGGATGGGAATAGTCAATATTTGAAGGTAAAATTAAGCATACTAATGCATTGTATTTGGAGCTGTGAATCAGTAAAACCTCTTTGAAAAGGAAGTAGGTGTTATTCAAATAAAACTGACTAAAATGTTTATACCCTTTGATCCAGAGCCATTACTAGGCTTGCATCTCAAGAAGGCCATTGATAAGAAGAAAGTCTTCATATGTACCAAAGTACTTGTAGTAGTCTTTTTGTAATAGCAAAGAATTGGAAACAAGGTAGATGCTCATCGATTGAGAAAAATGATTTAACAACTTCTGAAACATGAATATAATAGAATATAATTGTGCTGTAAGAGATGATGTTCTGTATAGAGAAGCTTGGATAGATCTATACAAACTGACAGAGAATGAAGTAAGCAGAGCCAAGAAAACAGTATACAGAGGAACTACAGCAATGTAAACAGAGCCGCCAGAAAACAGTAAAAAGTGAAAGCTGCAAAATTACAAACAAGCTTGGCTCCAAATAATCATCAGAAGATATTCCCATTTTACCCCTTCCTTTGCAGAGGTGGGAGGTCCACAGATATAATCAGACTTCTTAAAATATATTGATTTTGCTGATTTTTTTCTTCTTTTTCTTTTATCTCTTTAAAAATTTTATTTGGTACATGAGAAGGTTCTCAGGGAGGTATCTCAGAGGGGAGATATCTCAGAGGGGAGATAGAGAAATTTTGGTAAGAAAAAAATTGTATCAACAAAAATTTATTTTAAATATTATTCTATAAGCATTTATCGCTTCTTTCTACTCTCTCCAGTAGAACAACCAACAACTCTCAAAATATACATGGACCAGCAAAAACAAGTTTCTAAATTGTCTATGTCCAAATATGCATTCTGTATTCATGTTCATCTCTTCTGTGGAAGGATGTAGGTGGTATGATTCTTGCATTGATCAGAATTCTTAAGTCTTTGAAAGTTTTTGTTTGTTTGTTATATTGACCTTTGCTGTAAACTGTTTTCCTTGTTCTCACTTTACTATGTCAGATCATGGAGGTCTTCCCAGTTTCCTCTGAAATTGTCCATTTTATTATTTCTCATAGTCATCATTATATCTTATAGTTATCAGTTATAGTCCATTAAATTCACATAACACAATTTGTTCAGCCATTCTCCGGTCACTTCATGCACCCTTAATTTCCAGGTTGGGTCTGCTATAAAAAACACAGCTGCTAAAAATATTTTTGTACATATAAGGACCCCTTCATCTTTCCTTTATTTCATTGGAGTATACTTCCAGTAATGATACAGGTAGGCCAAAGGGCATGCATCCTTTAGTAATTCTTTGGTCATTGCCAAATTGCTTTCCGGAATGTCTGGACTTTCTTTCTCTCTTGAAATTTCTTTCTTAATTTGCGTGTAATTAATATTTACTTTTCTATGTACTGGTTATATTGTAACAAAAATGTACATTTTTTGAAGATCAGAGGCAATTTCATTTTTCCTTGTATCTAAGGTACCTAGCACACTTCTTTGCAAGCAGTAGGCACTTAATTTTTTCAATAAATTAAACTAGTTTTAATTGCTCTAGATAAATCACTGCATTTCTTTCGTCTCGAAGAACTCATGAGGTCTACAACGCTAGAAAGGCCTTTAATACAAACCCAGTGATAGTCTGTGTCTTTCACTTGAAGAGCGGCTTCAGTAACTATAGAGAGACTCATCATTAGGTTAGCTGCCAGGTGATGAATTGTTTTGGTTCTATCAGTGTAGAGAATCATCTCTTAAGTTACCAACAAAATCACAGATACTTAGACTTTAGAATATGATTTTTTAACGTTTAGCTTAAGTACATTTATATTTTTTAATGTTGAGTTTAAATGTTAAATCTAGGGTAATGCATCAATAAGTTCCAGTCTAAAGAAGTTACTTACTTTGCTAAATATGTTTAACAAAGCAGAAAAATCATTGATCTACCAAATACTTAAGTGGTTGAGGGGGAAGGGGAAACAGTATATAGAATCCTTCGCTTTTTTCCCTTTTGTCTTACTAAAATTTTCATTGAAAATCTCTTTACATTTTATATAAATTTTTACTATAATTGATTAGATGCTTCTTTGTCAATTTCAAGATTACACAGTTAACAGGTTAGTTACTTCTTTGTAAATGTCACATTTTATTGTTTTTGCAGCTTCTGAGTGAATTTTGGATGAAGCCATCAAATTAATTATTTGCCATCATGAGCAGAAGCAAGCGTGACAGCAATTTCTATAGTGTTGAGATTGGAGATTCTACGTTTACTGTACTGAAACGGTATCAGAATTTAAAACCTATAGGCTCAGGGGCCCAGGGAATAGTGTGGTAAGTTTCGCTTTTAAAAGTAACTAAAGATCAATAGCACCACGTCTGTATTTCCTCATATCTTGGTAAATTTTAGCTTTCCTCAGGAGAACATCCAGAGCTGCAGGGGTGAGCTGCTGCCTTCCAGGCTGTGATCTGTGCTCTTATTTTTATGTTATGAGTGAGAAAGAATTAACCGGAGGTCATTGAAATTACCACTTTTTGCCAAAACAATCCTTTTTCTCCTAGGAACCCAAAGCGATTTCTAGCTTCAGCAATGCCATCTTTAAACATGAAAGGGTATTACATCCTTAGGCCACTTGGTTGTCACACTTAACCATGTCTATTGCCAAAAAGAACAATTAGCAAATTCATGAGTTCTGTTTGTACTTATAGTAGCTAATCACTTTAAATAAGAAATTCTGCCTAATCATCCGTTTAGCACCATGAATTCAAGCTCAGCTGTATATATTAATGCCCATTCCAAGCCAAACAAAATATCGGAATTCTTTGGCTAGTCTATTAGATGTGCAGATGTGAAGTGACGGGTACTGAGTGACAAGTAGAGCTAGCGAATAATTCTTTTTGGGAGGGGGAGCCGGGTGTAGACTGTATTAGTAAAGTTCAGGAGAAATGAGAGCCCAAATTAGAATTGTTGCAGGGGAAGTGTAGAAGATAGGCAAGATGTGAGGTACTGTGGATTTGGAACCAATATGACATGGTAGTGGATTGGATATGTGGTGTGAGGGAGAAGAAGGTAATGAATATTATTTCAGAGTTATGTGCTTGAGTGACTTTGTAGGATAGTGCCATTATAGATAGAAGTTTGGAAAGGAGTATATTTGGGAGGGAAAGTTATTTTTATTCTTAAATCTGTTCACTTTGATGTGACAGGACAAGTGAAAATATGCCTTAGACAGTTGGAATATAGGCCTGAACTCTGAGGAGAGTTTGGTTGGAGTTTGGGGGAGTTATCTCTATAGAGGTGATGTTTTAATAGATTATTAAGGGAAAATATTGGAGGAAAATGAGTGTCCAGGACAGAAACTTAAGGAATACTTATGTTTAAAGAGTGAGAAGATGAGAAGACTTTAAGAGACCAAAGGAGTAGTCGCAGAGAAGCAAGAAGAAAGCCATGAAATTAGTGTCATGGAAGCCAAAGGATGCTAGAGTATCAAGAAATAGATAGTCCGTAGCATTAAATAACTGTACAGCAGGGTAAATGAGGATAAAGGCATTTAAAAGGATATTAGATGTGATGATAATGACATTATTAGTGACCTTTGAGAGAGCTATTAAAATAGTCAGGACAGAAGCCAGATTACAAGTAGTGGAGAAAGTAAGTGGTGAAGATACTCATTCTAGAAATTTGGCACTGGAGAAGAGAGAAAGAAGATAATAGCTAGAAGAAATAGCCAAGTGAACTTTTCGTTTTTATTCATTTAAAAGCCAGTGTAGATACTGAAAATGCATAAGAAAGAAGGCATGATTGATGAAGTATACAGACCTGGAAGAAACTGTATGGAATGGGATTGGGTACAAGTTGACAAGCTATCTTTGGCAAGAAGCTGTGCCCCTTCATCCTCCTTTCCTGGAGAAATGAAAGAAAGAGGCTAGGTAAAGCCATTGAGAAAAGTAAAGGAGGGTCATTCATGTAACGGCCCTAAGCTCATTACACACATGTAAAAGAATAAAGAAGTTCATTATGTTGACAAACATACTTTGTTATGGTAGTATGCAAAGGTATATGATGCTTAAAGATCTTTTTTAGTCAGTAAATGAAAAATAATCATTCTAAATGTATTTTCAGTTTCATAGTGGCTTTTTCTATCTCATCAACTTTTAGTCGACAACCAGTTTTTAATATTAGACTGCCGTTACTCAGTCTGTGCTTGTGGTACCAGAATTAATTTATTAAAATAATATTGGTTAGCTGAAGCAAAACTTATTTTGGAAGATAAACCTGCTGTAATAAAATAGCATTCCACCCCACATCCAAAAAGAAATTAATTTTAGTTCATTTTTATCAGCCTTACATTGAGGTCAGGTTTGAGCTAGAAGAAGTAAACCCTCACTGCTTTTACAGAGTATTAGACATACTCAGAGAGACTGAGGAATTTACTGGGGCCACACTACTTATAAGTAGAAGCAGACCCCCGTCTCCCACAAGGGCTTCCAATACCCAGGCCAAGGCTCTTTGCCTGCTCTAATTCATAACCAAGCATCACTTAAATGGTACATTTTACTTTAATCTCAAAATAAACAAATTTTGGAAATAGGGGAAAGGGAAGGGAAATAGCCACTTGTATTATTGCTGTATGCCAGGCACTTTGCTAAGACCTTTATAGATGTTTCATTTGATTCTCAAAACAACCCTGTGAGGTAGATGCCACTGTTATCTCCATTTGAGAGTTGAGGAAACTGAGACAAATAGAGGATAAGTGACTTGCCTGGGGTCACAAGCTCCTAAGTCTCAGGCCCAGCAGTTTACCTACTGTACCATCTAGTTGCCAGTATGGAAAATAGGTGCCTCACTTACATTTCTGTGGATACTTAAAGTTTTCAAAGTGCTTTCTTTATAGCACGTTGGTAGGCAAGGTACTGTTACTGTTATCCTCTGAAACTGGAGCCTAAAGTGGTCAAGCCGTTTTACCCTAGGTCACAGAGCGAGTAAAAGACAAAGTGACAACCCAAACCTAGGTCTTTTGCCTCCAAGTTCATGCCCATGCCTTATTGTCTCTCAGCTTATAATAAAGAAAAAAAATATGTGCTCCAAAAATGGGCATGTAGCACTTCATAATGAAAGAGCTCAGATTTTGGCATTGGAAAATTAACTTCCAAATTATACTGTTGAGTAAAATAATGATATAGACATTATATGCTATAGGACTTCATAGGAGGCATAGACCTTAATGTCTTTGTCTGAGATACTTTAGACAAGTCACTTAATCTGTTTATGCTTAAATTTTAGCATTTCCAAAACTGAAAGACTATTTTTTGTGGGGTGCACCTAAATAATACTGGTACTTCTTTGTACTTTGTAATTTAAGAAAAATTCTTCCGTTTAAATGGTAGGCAAAGTTTTAGTTAAAAATAACTGGTAGAAGATGTTTGGCTTAATGCTCAGTCTTATAAACTGTAAGATTGGAGTGTTTTGTTTGGGCAGGATGGGGTGGGGGGTATTGACAAGAAGAAGAGGAACACATCTGTATAACATGTACCAGGAAAGTTATAAGCTCATGATTACTACTTGAGCCAAAAAAGATTGATACATATTCATGTCTGTGAACTTGTAAGTTTTCTTTTCCTAAAATTTGTTTGTTTTATTTTTAATTACAGTGCAGCTTATGATGCCATTCTTGAAAGAAATGTTGCAATCAAGAAGCTAAGCCGACCGTTTCAGAATCAGACTCATGCCAAGCGTGCTTATAGAGAACTTGTTCTTATGAAATGTGTTAATCACAAAAATGTAAGTGACAGGTTTAGGTTTCAAATATAGGTCAGATCATAACGAAGTTCATGACAATGTGTGATGTTTCTGCTTTTAAACCTATAATTTAGTGTTAACTCTCAGTTAAGTTTTGTAAAGTAACTTTTGAGAATTAATTTATATAGCTAGCTTTCCAATAAAATTCATTTTAAATAAATATTTATTGAGTATCTACCATGAAAAGTCACTGCTTCTCCTGTAACTTTTCTGGGTTCCCTGCTATCTGGACCCCTCCAGTAAAGTCAATTGAAGTCAATAAACATTTTTTTTAAAATACCTACACTGTTCTAGGCCCTGTACTAAGTGCTGAAGATACAAAGAAAGGTAACAAACAAATAAAAAGTAGCCCCTGCTCTCTAGTTTCTGAAAGCCTGTAGTGTTTTATTTCCTTCCTGCTCCTCAGTAAAAACATACCAAATTCTTGGCATTATACGAAAACTACTTATAGGGCAGGGTAGGTTTGATGGACTGTCCCGATCTCACAGTAAGTATATCAGTTTGGTTAAAGCGGTGGGTTCATGTAAGGGAATAACAGGGAAGGTAAGTCTACAGGAGTCTGATTGTGAAGGCCTCGAATATACAATAACTCAGGATCTCAGAGAGAGTGAGAAGTCATTGAATGATTTTGAACAATCTAACAACATGATGAAAGCAGTGTTTTAGGATAATTAATCTGGTTTTGGTTGCAAAATAAATTGAACCAAGGAGAGAGAGGTTTGATTTTTAAAGTTAGGCAATAGTTGGAGCTAGTAACTCAGAACTCAGATTTGAATCTAGGTCTTCTGACTATAAGTCCTGCTGAAAAATAGCATTGGAATTGGGTTTTTATACCTGATTTTTTTTTTTTTGGTTCAATTCAGCAAACATTTCCTGAGCGCTCTTACTATGTGCCAAAGCCCTGTGCTGGATACTGAAAGAAATTCAGAGATAAAAAGGAAAGCCCTGTCCTCAAGGAGCTCAAAAGTTTTAGGAAGAGAAGATAGGCAAACACTTTAAAAATAATAATATAAATGAGAAGAGTTTCCCTGGGCTTACTGGCTCAGAGAACAAGTGTTAGGACACATTTAGCCTAAAATTATTCTGGTTTCAACTTCTTATTTCTTCTGTTTGTCCTGTCCCTTAATAGTTATGCAAGTTTCTTGATCTTTCTGCCTTTCTTTGTAACATATGATACTGACAAGTAATAATTACAACCAAATATATGAGTTTGCTTTTTCTTTTTTGGTTTGTTTTTTTTTTGGCAGAGCAATTGGGCTTAAGTGACTTGCCCAAGGTCACACAGGCTAGTACATGTGTCAGGTGTTTGAGGTCAAATTTGAACTCAGGCTCTCCTGACTGCAGGGCCAGCTCTACTTGCTGCACCACCTAGCTGCTCCTGAGTTTGCTTCTTTATAGATTAAGTTAATAATTCAAAAAATTAAATTCAGTCAGCAAAAATATGCCTTTTTATTTTGTGTTTATTATTTTCCTGATAGTTTTCGATCGGGCATCTTTTAGCAGGTGACCAGTGAATTCTTTCTATTTCTGTTTTGCTCTCTGGTTCTGCAGGGCAGTTTTCTTTTAAGATTTCTTGAAATTTGATGTCTAGATTCTTACTTTGGCCATGGCATTCAGGTAGTCCAAAAATTCTTAATTTATCTTTTATTGATCTGTTTTCCAAATTAATTATTTTTGCTATGAGATGTATTACATTTTCTTTTATTTCTCATGGAGTCATCTAATTTTCAGGTGGTTCCTGCACATACACACACATAAAAATTTGTACCTCTTATTCCAAGCTGTTAAATTCTCTTTCTAAATCATTCATAGCTCTCATTTCTTTTCCCATTTTTTTCCTATAGCACTCTCACTTTTTTAAAAATCAATTTAAGCTCTTGCTTTATCCCTTCCAGGAATTCTAGTTGAATTTGTGCCCAAGTTGGGTTTTTTTTTTTTTTGAAACATAATTTACTTGTAGATATTTTGGAATCATTTTCTTCTGGATTTCTATCTTGACTGCCCTATCATTTTGACTCTCTGTGGTGGGATTCTTTTTTGTTAGTCCATTCTTCCAGCCTACTTCCTGACTTCCAACTTTGTTAAGACTTGGCTCTACAAACTTCTGGGGAAACTATCCAGGTTGAGCTTTGTTCTCTTGGGTCTTTCTGCTGCTTTCTTAGAGGTATAAAGTGTGGTGTTATTTTGTTATCTCAGGAATTGTTCAGGCTTTCAGGATTCTCAGTGTTCTGATCCAGGTCAAAATATGATCTTTACCGTTCCGGTCTGATCTCTTCAAGTTTTCTTGCCTCAGTTTGAGGCTGCATAAAACTCCTGTTGGATTTCCTGATTCGGAAGTTACAGTAGACTGATGATCAGTCACTTAGAAAGCTGCTCAGGTTCAGTGTGACAGCACAGTAGACTTTTCTTCAGTCTGAGATTTCTGCTCTGGTTTTTCTCCTGAAGGTTTTAAGCAGGGCTGAAAGCTAGAACTGAGAACCCACCGTGCTCTTGGGGTCTGAACCACATAGCTGCTGCTATCTTCTGAACTTGCTTCTAAGTCAGGACGATTGCAGCTTCTCCTTAACCTTAAAAGCTATCCCGAGGTGTAGGTCCCCTTTTTAGTCCACCCTGAATCTAGGACCCAGAACCATATAGTGAATGATAGAGCACTTTGTGCATTCTTCACAAGACTGGAGTCCCTACATAGAGTCCGGGACCTCTTTTTGAACTGGTACAATTTAAATACAATGACATACAAATACAAATATTCATGACTGTGAGAACAACAGTGGGAAAGGCTGTTCTCATGGTGTTCTCTCTGCTAAGATATAAGCTGCTGTTGCCTGATTGGTTTCTAAATATCTCTTTTTCTTGCCTTCTCAAGCGATAGTCATGAAGCATAGGAACATTTTCCAGCCTCCACTTGGAGGTAGAAACTCATCTGTCTTGCCTTGAGCTTCTTTTGCTTTTGCTCTGTTGAAATTTTTATGTAAGAGTTCTACTAACCTTGAAGGTCACTGTGGAGGGTCAGTTAAGAATAGGTCCAGAAGTCCTGTCATTCTTTTGCACTTTTGCACATAGAGCTCAGTAGTATATATTTGCTTTATCTTCCAGTTGAAGTTGAAGACGGCGATAATGTGCATAGGGAATTGGATCACTTGTCCGAGTTCCATTGTATTTAAAATTGAAAGTGGCCTTATCATCTAGTCTAACCCATTCATATTACATTTGAGAAAACAAAATCAAAGATGATTATGATTTTTCTAGTTACGTGGTACCAGAGCTAGGATTCAAATTCATATTCTTTGCCTCTCTTTCCAGTAACACTTGAATGAATACTTAAGTATTCACATTCATAATTGATTAAATAGACCTTCGGTAGACCTCATAGTCATCGTAGGATTGTGGGTAGAGTATTGACCTCATTTCAGGAAGATCAGACTTCAAGTGCTACCTTGAACATGGACATGTAGCATCTCTCTTACCCAAGGGAAGCACTGAACCTTTCAGTCCAGGAGGCACCTCTCTAAGACTGGCTTGGAGAGAACTACCATCCTTTGTTGGCAGAAGGTGTTTCCTCATCACTTTGGATTCTGAGATAAGTTGTTGTTTGTCCTTCATTTTTGAAGAGAACAGTGACATTGAAGGACTGTCAGGATGGCCAAGGGGTGTAAGGCTCCAGATTAAAGCACAAGTTCCCTCCATGCCCAAGATTCTTTTAATCTCCATATGGAGGCATGGGTTCGAATTCCACTCCTGACAGGTCTCTGAGATGCTTGGCAGGTAGGTGGTATGATGAATAGAGCTCTGGACCTGAAATCAGAAAGACCTGAATTCAAATCCAGGCTCAGACACTTATTAGCTTTGCTGCCTTGGGCAAGTCACTTTATCTTTGTCTGCTTCATCTTCTATAAAATGGAGATAATAATAGCTCCTGATTCCCGGGGTTGTTATAAGATCAGACAGATGTTTATAAAGAGCTTTGCAAACCTTAAAGTACTGTCAGTGCTAGCTGCTGCTGCTGCTGCTGCTGCTGCTACTCCTACTCCTACGCCTACTGGTTCTAATACTAATACAAATCCTTTTCCAGAAATAATCACTAAGCCTTACTACTGGGGCTCAGGTTTACATTTTTAAGTAGAATTTTAAATAGAATTTTCTTTTTTGGTCCATAAGCTTTTTTAAAAAAGTAATGTAAAATATTGCTTTTAATGAAACAAATTCTCTACCTACAATGATGGGGGAGGAGGGGTTCTCTTGACTGAATGAGAAATTTCATTTCTGTTGTCTTAAATCACCAGAAGATGAAGTGACCATATATGGAATCAGTGAAAGTAAACAAATGAACATTTACCAGGTGATTGTGTAATGGACCCTTAGTTCTTTTTAACCCATGAATTTACCATTCAGAATTATTCAGCTTCACAAAATGTTTTATAACTTTTTCCAAATTCCCTGCTTCTGCCACAGATAATTGGCCTCTTGAATGTGTTCACACCACAGAAGTCCCTAGAAGAATTTCAGGATGTGTAAGTGTAATTATCACCCAAGTTTGCTTTATTATGCTATTTATCTAGTACACTTTTTGATTACCATTTTTTCCCTCCTCTGAAGTTACATAGTCATGGAGCTCATGGATGCAAATCTTTGCCAAGTGATTCAAATGGAGCTAGACCATGAACGAATGTCCTACCTTCTCTATCAGATGCTGTGTGGAATCAAGCACCTTCATTCTGCTGGAATTATACATCGAGTAAGTAGAAATATTCACTTGTGTTACTACTGTCTCTGTCTTTACAGCTTCTAAAGAACTAGAAGGAAATACATTGATTTATTCTGTGAAGCAAAGTGATAGAACTTAAAAATCAATGCTGTCAGCTAGTATTAAACTAGGAGAATATAGAAGCTGATTTGTAGTAGTGCCTTATTTTCCATGTACACATAATTTAAATACTTGATGATTTTATACTTCTGTAGTAGGTCATTTGAATGCCAACTCATTACATTTGGGAAAATATTTTTTTCTAATTTATACAAACCTTTTAAAATAGGTTTTATTCAGTGAGATCGTAAGGTTTTTAGGCCAGATGTCTAGCTTTGAGTCACTTTGTGTCAGATAACCAAAATTATATAATAGCTGAACAACCATCTCCTCAACTTTGTTTTGTTTTGTTTTGTTTTATATGTTTGTTAATAACCTGTCTGAGGCAAAAATGTATCTGACAAGCTGGGTCTGGCACTTCGTTAGCATCTCTGCTGATGTTCCTTAGTATCCCACATTTACAGATGCTTTAATGTTGTGCTTTTACATTTTCCTGAACTATAGCAAGAGAAATATACAATCCTTTGTAATCTCAACAGGAGACCAGAATCCATTTTTGGCCTCATTACCTTCTTGTGTGACCTTGGGCAAAATAGAACTGTTGTTCGTTCCCAGTGTATAGACTAGAACAATAAAGTATCACTGGAAAAGTACGTTACATATCACTAAAATCCATAGTGAACTACCAAATTTAAGGAAGTGTCACTAAGGTAAATGTTCATTTTTCATAAATATTATTTGCTCATAATTTTTATGTACCGTTTTTATTGCTTTTGAATGAACTGCTTACTGTTTTTACAAATGAAATTGGCAAATTCTATTTCTGAACTATAGTACTTTGAGCATATGCAGAGGTTAAGTATATTGATTGCTAACTTTAATATGGATAAAATCTAGTTTTGAAATACAAGAAACTGAAACCATGATAAAAATATATCTGATGTGGCCTCTAGATCTCCCAGTGCTTCTAACTTGGTTTCTTCATTTTGCTGACTGACTTAGACTGGGCTGTGGCCTTCTCATAGCAAAATGCTCACAACTAACTCCACATTTATGTTTTTGTCATCAGTCTCTCTCAGCCTGATCATTCCAAAAAAATTTGTGATTTTTATAACCCTTCCTTTCCTTAGGTTTGCAAGCCCAGCCGCCACGTTATTTATTTCCTTGCATTACTCTGCCTGCAATTAGAATACAGTGCAACCAAGTGAGCAGTTATCTGAAGCCATTCAAATAGAAATTATTGAGCACCTACTTTGTATGAGGCACAGTTTTAAAGGCAAAGGGGAGAAGATTGACAGACCCTAGTCAGCTTCTACCCTCATAAATTCCCTGACCTTCAAGAACTTAACTTGGTTGGGAATACAAAGCATAAATACATGAGAAGGTAATTAACAACGCAGTAGTTAAGTAATAGCACAAGAAAATAATATAGATAATATCACATGATTTATTGCCAAATGATAAGTATAGCTGGTTTTGTTTTTGTTTTGAGTGCTGTGAGAGAAAAGGAAGAAATCTCCATGAGCTGGAGTGATGTAGAAAGGTTTCGTGAAAGAGGAGCCTAAGCTCTTTGTGACTGTACCTTACAGACGTGTCATTTGAGAGGATCATTCTTGTAAATGACCTCTGCCTTACCTTCATAATATTTCTTCCAGGCCCCTGATTTTAACTGTGCCTTCTTAGAAAGTGTTTTCCTCTTCTTCGCCTAGAGAAATCATAGGCATGTAGTTCATCTCCCTGTCAGTTTTTGATTCCTCTGTGAATTCCTTTCCCCCTTCCAAAGAAAGTTTCTTCTATTTTACTAATTTACTCCAAAGGAGATTATAATATGTAAAATATCGCATAATTCATTTAAATATGGTGGTTAAATTTACTAATTAACTACTTTCAGCTGTAACATACTTTCATGTATAAGCATACATCCTTTGAAAAAACTTGAAGCCACGCAGATTAAAGGTATGGCAGAGCATAATAATTAATTAAAAAGACATTAGGAACCTAGTTATATTCTGTTTGATAATAAAAGTTCCTATATGTTAAGCTGTATGAATTATGATATTCCATGACTTGAATACTTCAAGAAGAGCTCTGATTTCATAGATATGGGTAATCCCTCCACCAGTACAGAGCACAACCCTTTTACATGAGTGATTTTATGAATTGCTTCAGTCAAAATAATTAATGCCTACCTGCCAAACTTCTAATGAGGATCACCTCCAAACTTAAGTAGACTAGTCTTAGCAAAGGGCAGTCATTACTTGGCCTGTACTTGAGCCCAGGAGGCAACAAGGTATAGAGGAAAGAACACTGGCTCCAGAGTAAGAGGATCTCTGATCAAATCCCATCTCTGGCACACTTACTTGGTTCTTGTTAAAATGAGGGGAGCTGTACTAGGTAACCCCTTGAGGACCTACAATCCTGTAATACTATGAATTGTCAAAACTCGTGATTTGTTGCTCTGGCCTTTCATGCTTTTTAAGTGGCTAAGTGATTTTGCCGATTTCATATTGGAAGTAATAAAGAGCCATTGGAATTTATTGAGCAGGTAAGGTGACATAGTCAGACTGGTGCTTTAGGAAAATCATTTTGGCAGCCGACTGGAGAATGGATAGAGTCTTGAGGCAGGGAGATCAATTAAAAATCTATTGCAGTGATCCAGGCACGAGGTGACGAGGATCAGAGCTAGAATGGTGGCCAAAGGGAAAGTAGATAAGAGATGTTATAAAGTCAGAAATACCAAGATTTGCCTCTGACACTAGGTCTTTATCCACAAAGCTACACTACCTCTCAATCAAATATAAGTAAATTTGGGGGTTGCCTATGGCATTGTAAGTTTTCAGCTTATCCTAAGTGGTAGTAAATTATATCTTGAAATATATGTTACACATCTTTTGCATGAAGGGGCTTTGACCTCTTGATGTTCTCTGGTTTACATTTTGTATGTTACAGTATTCTGTAGCAGAGACCAGATAATAATAAAAACAGCTAACATAGTGTTTTAAGGTTTTTTAAAATTTAGCTTTATATATGTTATTTCATTTGCTATACTAGGTGCTATTATGACTCAAGCTTTGTATATGAGGACTCAGAACCAAGGCAGAGAGAGGTTAAGTGACTTGCCCAGGGTCACACAGCTATTAAGTGTCTGAGGCAGGATTCCGACTCAGGTCTTCTGACTCCAAGTTCAGCACTTGGACCACCATACCACTTAGCTGTCATATAAATTTCTGCTATAGAAAATGCTGAGCCTGAAGTTTGCATCTATGCATCTCTTTTTTTAAAATAAGAGTAATTTGTGGCCACGTATATACCCATAAATAATGAGAATGCATTCAGCATAACTTAAGAAATCAGTATCCATATGTAGCATTTTGACAGGTATAGGATGATATCATATAATGTCAAAACAAATTAATTTCACTTAAGAGACCTACTTATTTCCCAAGGTTGACTTCTGACATGTTTATAATATTGTTTTCTATTTTCGTGTGTATAAAACCTTTTGTGATTGGTCTTGCTGGAAGAATTTTAGTTACTGTTCTTTGAGGGAACCTCATATTTTATGGTTCTGTTATTTTTTTTTTTATTAAAAAAGACCATCTTTCCCTGACAAATACATATGCTAGTTTTGTGATTTTCACCACAATTAAATAAAAACTGGGGGAAGGATAGGACAAAAAATACTGGATTGTGTTGCTGAACAAAGAAACAAGATAGATCAGCTCCTGGAAGTGCATAGGACTGGCATGTTACAGTGCTATAGATATATGTGTGTATGTGTAGATACATTTGTGTGTGTGTGTGCAGTACTTAATTATGTAACATCACAGCTTGCTTCAGCAGTCTGTAGTTCATATTGCTATCAAAAGCATAGAATTTTAAAGGTAGAAGGGACCATATCTCAGAGAAGGAGACCTCCAAAACTGTCTTGTCCATCCATATCTAAACTAGAATCCTTTTTACAGTATCCCAGAGAAGTGGTTATCCAGCCATTGTTTAAACCATTCCTCCAGTAAATGAAACTGCACTATCTCCAAAGGCAACACATTTTACTTTAATAGCAATTGTTAGCAAGTTCTTCTTTAAATGGTGACGTTGCATGCTTCACTACACAAACAACCACGTTTTAAAGATGATAGAATTGGTCAATAGAGTATTTGTGGCTTACCCAAGTTCATACAGCTAGTTAGTGTCAAAGCTCAGACTAGGCCTTAGGTTTTCCAAATTTACTACATCACTGTATTTAGAAGACAATTTTTAGCATATGTTCTCTCACTTTTTTAAAAGAACCTTTTCAAAAGTTCATTAAAAGAAAATACACAGTGTTTTAAATCACTTAGATTGGGGAGGGTGTTGCTATGCTACTTCCCCTCTCCAAAAAAAAAAAAACAAACCCATAAATTATTTCCTCTTCAGATTCCTTCATTAAATGGTCATAGTTTATATCTTATTTCAGTCCATTGTGTCAGTATTTATCCTTTTTTTAAGAAAGTCTACTTTTGAGTTGTTAGACTAAATTTCATGATACTTTCCAGTGCCCTGGTACTAAAGGTTCATTGTCATAAGCAGTAGTGGGGGCTAATTAAGTTGTTTGATTTCATTAAATTTATTGTGCTTTCCTTTTTTTCTGTATGTAAATTTCCATGACATATGTGGAAATTGACCCTTTTTTTCTTACCTGTAGAAAATATACTGTTTTTGTTTCTGTCCTTTGACATTGTCCTATTTATTTGCAGGTAAGATTATTATTCAGTTGTTCAAATTATATCAATTTTTGATTTTCCAGTCTTTATTAATTTCTAGGAATTTCAGCATTACCCAATTTGTAGTATTTATTTTTGAGCATATACTCAGTCTTACCTCACAGATAAAATAATAGGTTTATGATAGTGTTTTCACTTTGACCTGAAATAGTGAAATTTATACTCTTACTCATTAAGCTCAAAGGTTCCTTTATACTTCCAAAATATAAATCCTTTTCTCAATTATTAGGTTACCTATAAACCTAGCATCATAGAGCTTCACTGTTACCTGATTAGATGTGTCTGTTAAGTCTGTCCTTCACTGCATATTAGAATGAATTAAAAACTATACATATGTATGTGTGCATAATGTACGTATACATTATGCACATACATACCTACTTTGTGACATGTAGGAACATTAAAGTTAATAACTAGGACACTGCCCTTATATAAAATTTATTTTTATTTTAATCTCCACTGACAGTTTTTAACTAAAATCCAGTATATGTAAATCCATAGAAGTAATAGAGGAGATCCATCAGATCTTTTTTCCCCCTTTTTTGCTTCTTGGTTCCACGGATCTTCATCTGATACCTGACAGCTCTCGGAGCAGCACCACTTCAGTAATTAAATGAGAACCTTGAGGGCTAATGGGTTGTAAATTAACCACAAAAAATCATTTTTGTCTCATTGCCTTTTATAATAGTCACTGAACATTAAAGCAGTTTAGGAGAGTTTCTTGCAGAAAGTTTCTAAGCCATTAACTACTGAGTTTGTTAAATTTGGTTCAGAGATGATTTTACAAGGGTCAGATTATTTTTTTTCCCTTGTAAGTGGAGGCTAGAGGTTTCCTAATGGCTGAGACTTTTTTAGGCCAGCTTAAAATTTTTCCCATCAATAGATTTCAAGGCTTTAAGTGAGAAACCAGTGATGTAAAGGTTTTCTTCTTCACAGTTAAAATGTTAGGCAGTTTTGAGATGTGTAACTGCTCACCTGAAAGGAAGAGTGACATTGGATGATTAGATTGACACAAAGTGTGACCCACTCACTATTTTCAATAAAGAGATTTTGTTGGAAAACTTAATATAGACACACGCTGAAGACTTGAGTAGTTGGAATAATTCATATATGGTGATTAAAAATGGAATCCATGTATAGCATCCTCATGCAATAGTCATAGGTGGGTAAAATTTTTTTTAATTGACTGTCTTTGTCTTAAAACATAATGATACTTGTATGTGCTTTTACTTCCTCTTAATGACCTCTCCAAATCCTGTATATTAGAACTAACCTATCTGCCTAACTCTGATTTATAATGTATTTAAAACACTTCTAATTTCTTCAATATTCTAGGTGTTAAACAGGTTTTATCAAATGAAAATTCCATGAAGAAATCACATTTTGGGAACTTGACACTTGCATTAAATTTATGAGGAAATACATTTGTAGTGGATTGACTACCTTTAAATTTTTTTTCTCAAGTGGTGGTGGTATCTTAAATGTGAACTGCAAAATGTTTATACGTGTCATAGCAGTCATTTATGATGTTTCTTTTTAAGGACTTAAAGCCCAGTAATATAGTAGTAAAATCAGACTGCACTTTGAAGATTCTTGACTTTGGACTGGCCAGAACTGCAGGAACTAGTTTTATGATGACACCTTATGTAGTGACTCGTTACTACAGAGCACCCGAGGTCATCCTAGGGATGGGCTACAAAGAAAACGGTCAGCAAACATAGTATTTCTTTGAAATGTAGTTATGATTTATTTTCCCTTTTGAAAATCATATTTCTAATGTAAATGTTTTAACCTGTGTAATCTCTTTAGTGTTCAAAACTAATTGTGTGCAGTTGTGCAGATTTTATGAAACTTACTAGTAATTTTTTCATCACTGTTTGAAAATCTGGGGATCCTGTTCATGTAAACATGAACACACACAAACAGTACTACCAAAGCAGTTTTCTTCACCTTTAGCATATGTTGTTAACCATAGCATAAAAATAAGCATTTCAAAAATTAACCTTAGCAAAGCATACATTATTGATCATTTAGTAGTAAAGATGGTAACCCTATTTTCATAGTCTTGACTTAAGATTAACTAGTAAGATTTTAAAGGACAAAATGCATATTTCAGTTTTCCCCGCCTACTGAACCCTCTAGGTTCACCAACCTCTGAGCATTGTTTGGGTTTTTCTCTGACAATAAAAAAATGGAAAACTCTTTAAAAGTTTTTTTTCTCTGTGTGAATACACAAAAAACCAAAACAACCTTAACTCCTGGCCCTCATAGCCATGATAATAGCAATAATAGTAATTTTTGTTTTCTCTGAGGTATAACACTAGTGAACTTTAGAATCCATTAAAGTGTAAGAGTTGGTGAATTTGGTGGGAGAGCGAATGTATTCTGAGAAACTGACAGTGAGTTAGGTTTTTTGCTGAGTACCCTTCGCTTGCCTCTAACATGTTTCGAATGGGGGTGGGGGTTAAATTAAAATCTTATTTTTAAACCACCTCCATTTTATACCTTTAAAAACTGCTGAGACACCATAACTTCAAAATGAATGTAATATAAAATGCATCTGTGGGTTTACAAGCTGCTGCAGTGTTTCACCATCTTATTTCACAAAGCATCTATTGTGGCCGTTTTTCTGAAAGCTTTTTATTCTTAAGAATGATGAACCATTAAAGCATACCAAGAAGAACTATATGTCCAGAACATTTAACAAAAGTCTGTGATAGTTTATGTAAAACTATGAAATAATAAAATAGGCTACATACATAGTGTCAGAAGTCTTTAAAAGTTACTTAATTGCACTCTAGTGATTGGTTTATGAACCATTCCTTTAAGTCTCTTTTCTAAATTATTCAGCTTAACAAAATAGATTTTATTTTTTAATAAGTGATCATAAGAAATTACCGTTTCATTAATCCCTAGATCCTCCATCAGCATAGATGAAGTTAATATTTCTGCTTATGATCTCCTTTCTAAAAGATCATGGACTTTCATACTCTAAAGTGTATGCAAATGTTTCTAGGGTTTTCCAGTTCATTTTGCTTGTTCTTCTCCCTTTTCCCCTCATTTCCTGGTCCAACCTTCCAAGCCCCTTTTTTATTTACTATCCAGGTCCAAGAGTATGTCTGTGTGTGTTGTGTGTTTTACTGAAAACAGGTGGAAACCCCCAAATTTCTTTAATGTGTGGATTAGTTTTATTAAGTTTCAGTTGGATTCTCATTTAAAATTGGATAGGGTCAGTGATTATTAAAACAGTTTAAATCCAAATGTCAAATCCTTTGGCTAGAAGGGCCAAAATCAGCTAATCCACATTCCTCATTTTACAAATAAGAGGAAACTGAGCACCCACTGGAAAACTGAAGTGACCTCCCCAAGGAGACGTTATTGGTTAGCTAGCGGCAGAGCTGGACTCAAAGCCGAATGACCCGGCTCCCAGGCTAGTGCTGCTTACTCTTCACTTTGCTGCTGCCTCTCTTAAAGAGAAACTCACTAACAGTTGTGTGTTACATGACATTGTTTTCGGCATCTGTACTACTACTGCCATCCAAAATTGATTTCTTTAACCAAAGAATAACTTACATGTATAAATATAGATTTGGTTTTTGAAAGAAAAAAAATTCTTTGAGCTCTTTTAAAGATCATTGTATATTTGGTCCTTAGCTTAGCTATTATTCTTTCCTAAAGCTAATCATTTTTATAAATTAATTAGTAAAATTTCTTATATATGCTATATACTATATGCTATATACTGCTAGGTCAAGAAAACTCTTAACATATACTGCGTTTAGTCCTGTTATAATAGAGTACTTATGAACTATCAGTGAAATAAAGCCATTGTAAAAGTCTTTTAAGAATTTTAGGTGAATGCTATCTTATATGTATTTTTAAGGCAGAATTTTTTTGATGTGTTTTGAAATTTGTTTTAGTGTTCATTAGCACTATTAGATCTTTAGTTCTTTTCAGTAAGAGATTGTTGCTCTATTGAAGAAATAATTTGAGCTAATTTTAGTCTACTCGTAGGAACATAACTAATTTTAATGTTAATGGATATTTTAATATGCTAAATTATTTCTGCTCATGCTTTTTTTGTTCATTTCACTTAAAGAGAGTGCAATGCACAGTCGAATTTCAAAATGAGAGAAGGATTTCTTTAATTTGACTATATAGTTTTATAGCATTACATGTTATAGTTTATTGGCTTCTGTTTCATTATTCCAAAATTCCAAAAATTGATCACTGTGTGCTCTAATTGTATTCCCTTTACTGTATTATTGCTGTGCAGAGCTCTCACTTTAAATTTAAAAACTTAATTAAAAGGCTGTACACATTTTCCTTTGTGAATCAAACAAAATTCTTTGGAAAATACTTTTATTTAGAATCTTTCCATTAATTAAAACTGAAATCATTTCCTTTTTTTCTGTGATAAGTTTCAGCAGTTTTATATAATGCAGTCATGTTATGCTTCTTTAATTTTAAATGACCTTTTGCTTTGCTTTTCCTTCTTTTGTGCTACAAACATAGTGGATTTATGGTCTGTGGGGTGCATTATGGGAGAAATGGTTTGCCACAAAATCCTCTTTCCAGGAAGGGACTGTATCCTTGTGCGGCTGCAGCAGTTTGATTGGTGATTCACTCTTTAATGCTCTGTCATGAAAGTGCTTATGGTCCAATTTTCTTTAAATAGACATGAAACTTTGTTGTTGTTGTATATTTCAAAAAATTGTTCTGAAGAGAAGTTGAATCATTTTTTTAGGCTGCACCTAGCAGTAGGACATAGTCTCTGCTGGGAGTCAGAGCACCATTCATTGTCACTCATTTTCATTTTACACTGCTTTTTATAATTTGAATATATCATATTATGTGTATGATTTTATTTTAGTGTGTTGTTTTTTGTTTTGTTTTTTTTACTTTAGCCAGTACCTTTCTGTTAATGTCATTGCATTTTGTTTTCAGTTGACATTTGGTCAGTTGGGTGCATCATGGGAGAAATGATCAAAGGTGGTGTTTTGTTCCCAGGTACAGATCGTATCCTTACTTTTTGCCTACATTATAGTTTTTGAAAGGTCAAAATGAACTTCAGCTTGGTCAGTTTAACATAATCTTGTCTCTTATGCAGTTAATGAGGTAAATGCTAAATTACTGTTTCAGAATACCACCAGCTGATATAGACTACATATAGACCTTTCTTATATTTGTAGTTTTATATCATTAAAAACTGCTAAAGTGCAATTAATTATCTATTTATAGTTTATCATGGGCTTTGGATTTGTTTATTTAACCAAAACCAATAAGCATGGCTTTCATTCATAATTTCTTATATTCCTATCACTTGAATAGATTTAGAAGTGTTTAGGAAATAGATTTAATGTCATGAATATTAAAACTGTCCATTGCCTCTGGTCATACATTGTTGTTTTTTTCTTTTCTTTTATGTTTTGTGTCTGTGTGCTATTTTTGCTGTTGTCCCTTATTGAATTTAACTCATTGATCCTTTCATCTCAAGTATTTGAGGACTGCTGCTTTTTTGGGATGTTGATTAGATTAGAATTCATTAAGAGCACATTTTGTCCATCTGTCTGCTTTTTACCTGTTATATTAACGGTAATCAGCTGTGTATTTCTCTGTCAAATTGAATTGCTTAAAGCTGTTTAGAGGAAGGTATAGTAGAATCAGGTGTATTAACCATGGCCCCATTGGACATCCGTGAGCTTAGCTGGAAGTGTCCTTCTCTGCCCCCTCCTCCAGTTATTCATAAGGTGGTAAGGGATGTTCCCAGCTGCTGTATGGTGTAGTGTCCAGAGCTGCTTTTGTCATTTGGAGAGTCTCAGCAGAATACTTTGCAGAACCCATTTCTTTGGTAGTATTGATGAGTGAGAAGGGAGGAAACAGGTGTATTTAACATCCTCTAGCGTTATTACTTCCCTTGTGTCTGATGGACTGAGTTGTTTCTCTCACAAGACCAGATAGTATTAGTACATGAAGTCCTTTTAAAATTGCCACCAGCTGATCATTTAAATGTTAGTTGACAGAATAGCCAGCTAATGATACTGTTAGGAAAAAGGAACAGTTGTCTCTCCCTATATTTCTATGTGTCCTAGAATATTTCTATGTGTCCTAGAATGTTTTCTTTTTCTTTTCAGAGACTCTTTGCAAAATTTCTGAATATAATCCTGAATAGAAACTAGTTTTACTAGGTTATGGGGTGGGGGGTTGGCCTTATTTAGGGACCTTCTGTGTTAGATCTCCTAAAAGTAGTTCCTAAGTTCCACAGGTGATAGAAACAGTAAATCTTCTTTCTGGAAGGATTTCAGTATTTTATAATCAATGAAATTATATATGTATATGTGCACACGTGTGTGTGTGTGTGTATATTATCTTTTTCATATATACATATATATGCACACATATATATCATTCTGCAAAGTACTTGGTCAATGGGAGCTATTATTATTATAAGATAATGTTATTATATATAAATGTAAAGAAAAATCCTTTTACAGTAACTGATTCCATAGCATTTCCGATCCAATAAATGCAGTTGCTGGATTTAAAAAAAGAGATTTATTACTCACTAGCATTTATGGTCAGTCCTCGGTTTTGAACCTTTTGCACTTAGACCCCATACCTGCTAGCCTTTCATAAATTGTTATTATCACTCTTCTTTGATTTAGCCATAGTAAGAAAGTTTTCTATCTCTTTTCTTGTAGTAACATCAATATAAAAACCTCAACTGGTATTAAGTTAATTTTATTGATTTTTCTTCCCTTGTTACCACTACCCTAAAAAGTATAGCAGTAAAGCTTTCTTTATCTTCACATTCTTTCTCGTGAATCTTAAGGAGTGTCATTGTTATCATTTTGATATGTTATAGCCAATGTATATCGATCGAGTATTTTTCTTAGCTGCTTGATCTTAGATATTGATCAGTGGAATAAAGTTATTGAACAACTTGGAACACCATGCCCAGAGTTCATGAAGAAATTACAGCCAACAGTCAGGACTTATGTGGAGAACAGACCTAAATATGCTGGCTATAGCTTTGAGAAGCTCTTCCCAGATGTACTTTTCCCAGCAGACTCAGAGCACAACAAACTTAAAGGTATCATTTTTTAAGTATTCAAAAATTCAGAATGACTTCCAGAATTGCTCTCAATTAAATCTTAGTACATTAATGCATATGTTTTTTATAATAAATTCTAAAAGTTTTTGGTCCTAGTAAATGTTTTCTAGACATGGAAATAACATAAGAAAATGCATATAGCACTAATGCAAGCTGTTACTTTTACAGCTAGTCAGGCAAGGGATTTGTTGTCAAAAATGCTGGTTATCGATGCATCTAAAAGAATCTCTGTGGATGAAGCTCTCCAGCACCCATACATCAATGTCTGGTATGATCCTTCAGAAGCAGAAGCGGTGAGTCTGTTTCTTCATGTTTAGGATGTAGAGATGAGATGGATATATAATACACTCTCCTCCTATTAGTTAATAGTCATTTTGTTTTTGTCTTTTGGGGAACAAAAGGTAGCTGAATAGCATATTCATTAGGGATTAACAGATATAACTTAGGTGTAAATATTTTGTATCTAATTAGTATATGATGTAAGCTGTTTGTTTCAGAGGGGGGGAATTTCTGTTACTAAAGATTTTTTTGGCTTGTTTGTTTAATAATATGAGTAAGCTATTAGAAGAAAGATATAAGGATACTATCACTTGTTGAACTAATGTTATTTTTATACTACTTTTACTGTTCCACCCCCACTCCCAAAGAGGGAATTTGCGGAGAACTTCCAGTCTTCTGAGACCCCTAGCTCTGAACCATGGTCCTGATAAAATACAGTAAATTGCAGTTGGTTTAAGTAAGGCTAGACATCCTAGAATTCTAGTGGTAGTAGAAGGGAAGGTAAATTGTTGACTTTCCTCAGAGAGAGAGAGAGAGAATCCTCTGTCTGTGTACCATGAGAAAGGTACCAATAATTGCTTCAGAACTTTCCATTTTTACCTACAATTGTTCGAATATTGACTGGTTATGATTTTAAGATAACTTGATGACTTGCGTTAGTGGAAATTATCTTTACGAGTTCTTCACCTATTTCCCAGTATTTAATGACCTGAGTTACTTAGTGCTGCCTCATCTCTTACAGCCTCCACCAAAGATACCTGACAAGCAGTTAGATGAAAGGGAGCACACGATAGAAGAGTGGAAAGGTATGGGTAAAATGAATCCAAAAAACTTAGAGATAATGGAGCGCCTAAACTCAAAGGCCATTTTGCTTTCACAGTCTGTTCATTCGGGCAAGGTCGATCTACGCAGACGATTTAAATACCCGTGCCACTTCTTTCATAACTGGTGTTTATGTCTTATATGTTTTAACAGTTATGGAAACAATAGGTCATCTGTTTACTAAAAGTAATCCCCATATTTTCTGATTTAAATGAATAGTGTATGATTTTTAGTTTGGCTTGCCCCCGTCTTACCTCGTTGCCTATGGCCAAATTCTTTCTTGACTTCAACACTAGCTTTTTGTACAACTTCAGGCAAGTCTCTGGAGTATCTCTGGAGCTACGTAGACATGAGGAATTTGAATTCTGATATTTTAGTGTATTTCTTTGCATTATCGTCAACCGCTTTTCTTCTAGTTCTGTGTTAGTTTGGGTCACTTCATAGAAGTGTGCCCTGTTTTCTTTGAATTCTTTATATTTTTTGCTTCTTGCACACAATGGTATTCCATTATTTTACATTCCACTAATTGTTCCTGTGGTCTGCAATTGATGGGTACTTGAATTTACTTCCAAGGTTTGGTGTTTTTTTTTGTTTTTTTTTGTTGTTGTTGTTGTTATGAATATTTTAGAATATGTGGAACCTTTTTGTTCCCTATATAGATAGATAGATATGTGCCCAGGAATAGGATTTATGGGTCAAAGGTATTAACAGTTGAGCAGCCTTTCTCATATAATTCCAAATTGATTTCCAAAATAAACCAGTTCACAGCTGCGTCACCTTCCTGACCTTCCACACCCCTCCAACTTAATTTCCAGCTTTTATCATCTTTGCGTATTTGCTTACTATGAGGTGAAATTTCAGATTTCTCCTGTACATGATTTGCAATATTTCATATGGTTGTAATTTTCATATCTTTTGAAAACTTTATCCTTTGCCTATTTATCTATTGGAGAATGACTCTTCATCTTATAAATTCCTCTCATTCCCTATGTATCTTGAATATTGGGCTTTTATTTGATAGAAGTTTCCCTCCCCACCCCACCCCCAACAGTTTTTCTTTTCATTTTTACTGTATTTATTTTTGTTTTTTTTACGAAAGCTTTTCATGCTAGATAATTGAAAATTTCTGTTGTGTCATTTTTGACATCCTCTGTCCCTTGCCAGTTGTTTTTTAAACCATATCTTATTGTAACTTTGACACCCAAAATTGTGACACCAGAAGCTTCACCATTATTGTGAGTCTTGAAAGTTAAATGGCTCATAGAGGTAAGGAAAGACCCACGCTTATGGGGACTTAGCTCTTAATCCTATCAAATGTGATAGCTGCCATCCCTTGAATTCTGTGCCTTGCTTTTCCTCCTTTATCCTTTCCATGATAGGTTTAAGCTTCTTGCCCCAGCACTGCCCTAAACCAGCTGTAAAAGACATAATAGAAGGAGACCCAGTTCAGCCTGGACCTCTAGGTCCCTTACTGTAAATCCTGGAAAATTCGAAACACCTTCTATTAGCTCATCATTGGCACTTACTGAACATGTGTTCAAAATGTCACTTACTGTACTTGACTATTGTTATCCATAATAAAAATCCCTGTTAATGAACCTGTGGTATGAAATTGGCTTTTGTAGCTTACTATTTCTTTCTCTTTTTCAGAATTGATATACAAGGAAGTTATGGACTTGGAGGAGAGAACTAAGAATGGAGTTATACGGGGTCAGCCAGCTCCTTTAGGTTGGTTACAATATAAGCTCAGTTCAAAACAACTTATTAATTCTATTTCCACTTTTCAATGAGTCTAAAACTATAATTCCTTCATTATAGTTACTTCATTCGTACTTAACAATTTCATATATATAAGGAATGTTTAGTGTCCTATAATAGAGGTGGTCAATATGTAATGCATCCATTCATATCAATGCTCGGGGCTATTTAACTAGCTTTTTTAAAATACTGCTTTACAGCACACATCTAATAAGTGATGCTTCATTAGGTGACAGAACCATGAAATCACAACATTTTCAGTTGACATTGATTTACCTTAAAGCTATTTTGTGAAATACAGTAGCTCTATATTTCTGTGATTTTGGTTCAGCCTTTTTTTTTAAATGCACTGAAATTTTAAAAATGCATTGAACAAGATTTTCCATGAACAAGACACTGCATCCCTGGCTCCCCTCTCTACCTAGCATGCTTTCCCTTTTCAACTCTGCCTGCTGACTTCTCTGGCTTTCATTAAGTCCCAACTGAAATCTCATCTTTTACAGGAAAGTGTGTCGGACTGTGCCAGCTGCTTCTCTTTCTCCTGTTGATGTTAATAGCTCATATTTACTGATGCTTTGAGGCTTTTGCTTAGGGCGTCTGTCACATTAGCCCTGTGAGGGCAGGTAACAAGTGTTGCTAGGTTCCCCCAAGGCAAGGCACCATGCATGTATTAAGGGCTTCTTGTGTGTCAGGCAAGGCCGTGGAGTAACTTAGAACAAACCTAGTAGATATCTCAAACTCACTATGTCCAAAACGGAATTCACTGTCTTTCCCCTAAACCTTACCCCCGACCTCTACCATCTCTGTTACTGTAAAGGGCAACGCCATCCTTGAACTTCCTCAGGCTCACAAGCCAGATGTCAGTGCTCAACTTCTCACCGTCTCTTACCCTTCACATCCAATCTATTTCTAAGGCCTGTTGATTTTACCTTTGCAACATTTCTTGAATACATCCTCTTCTCACCTCTGACCCTGCAGGCCCTTATCATCCCATGCCTAGATGGTTGCAGTAACCTGCCGGTGGGTCTGCTTTTGTCACATCTCTCCCTGCTTCAATATATCCTCCATTCAGCCACCAAAGTGATTGTGCTAAAGCACAGATCCGACCATGTCACACACATTCCGGCCCACCCCCACTTAACAAACTGCAATGGCTCCCTAGCGTCTTTGGAATCAGATACAAAATTCTCTGTGTGCCGTTCCCAAGCCCTTCGTGACCTAGCCTGCCGGGCTTTCTGGTCTTTTTATGCCTCACTCTCTACCACACACTCTTTGATCCAGTGATGCTGGCGTTCCGTGAACAAGACAGTCCTCTCTTAGCTCCAGGCATTTCCTCTGGCTGTCCTCTCTACCTGGAATGTTCTCCTCTTCAACTCTTCCTTTAAGTCCCAGTTAAAATCACATATTTTATAAGAAACCTTTCGCAGACCCTCTTAATCCTAGTGCCATCCCCCCTTTGGCTATTTTTTCCTTGTCCTGTGTATAGCTTGTTTGTATGTATTTGTTTGCATGTTGTCTCCTATGTTAGATTCTGGTGAACTCCTGTGGATTAGGGCCTACCTTTTGATTCTTTTTGTATCCCCAGCACTTAGCACAAAGCTTGGCATGTAGTAGGCACTTAATAAATGTTTATTGATTGATTGAAGGGCATAGTTCCAAATTGCCTTTCAGAATAACTGAACCAATTCATAGTTCTATCATCAGTGTGCCTGTTTTCCTGGAAACCACCCCTTCCCCTCAATGTTTGTCTGTTGGGAATAGGCTTGCTATAGATGGTTGTACTCCCAGGCCAGCTTTTAACACTGGAACACTTCTTGGTGCATGTAGGCGTCTAACTCTTTGTGAGTATCTGAGCAGGAAAAATGACGTTGTTTGAGAGAGGGCAGATCTTACCGCTCCCCGTCTGTCTTTTTCAAGAAGAGCAAAAGTAGATGTAATGAGGAGATGTTACTAAGAGAAAGATTTACTCTTAATATAAAGAAAAACATCCCAACGGTAAGAGCTAGCCAAACATAGAATGGGCCATTTTGGGCAATGTAGTGATTTCCCCATCACTCCTGTTCCAGTAGAGGGTAATTGACCATTTGTTAGGGATGTTGTAGAGGAGATTTCTGCTTGGATGAGGGTTGGAGTAGTTAAACTATGATCATCTCAATAACCCTGAGGCCCATTTATTCCTTGTGCAATCACCTTGGCCCAGACCCTCATTACTTCAGGCATGGACTTTGTAATAATTGCTGTAAGGTCTTCCTGTCTCAGCTTGCTTTCTCCAAAATCATCTTTCACACCTCTACCAGGTTAATCTTACTTAAGTGTAATTATTTTCATGGTACTTGAAAATTCTTCCCACAATTTTTTAATAGTTACTAAGTTGCTTACTAAGTAGAACTTGTATTCCTTACCCTGATGTTCCTGAGTCCCTACAGTCTAGATGTAGGATGCTTCTAGCATTGTTAGTCTCTTTCTTTCCGTGTACATGATGTTCCGGTCAAACTGAACTACCTGCTTTTCTCCTTCTGAGCTTTGCCGACGCTGTCTCCCATGCTCAGAATGCCCTTCCCCTATCTCCAACTGTTTAATTCAACCCAACAAAAATTCTCTAGGCTCCTACTCTGTGTAAGACATCATGCTCAACCTTCGAGGATGCAAAGACACACATGAGGGTATGATCTGACGACGAGAAAGGCCTGTCCACCTATAATACTACATGAGGAAAGAGCACCTTCCTACTGAGCTCGAGGGGTCAATGGCAGCTCTCTTGGATTCAGCCTCGAAGAGAGGGACGTCAGGAGGGTGGAGCATGAGTCTATTCCTGGGGCGGGGGGGGGAGGGGGTGGGGTTACAAACACAGTCATGAAGAAGAATGTGTGCTGGTCAAAATGGGGCTGGAGGGGAGGCCCTTGGGACTAAAACAGAGAATGTGTGAGGGGAGTGCCGCAAGCTTAGTCTGGAAAAGAGATACTTTACTCCCGGCCTGGGGGCTTGTACTTTATTCCATTGTCCCTGACGTGACTAGAGCAGTGCATTAGGAAGGTTTAGTCATTGTGTTATAACAGTAGATGAGGAGCTTTCATTTTATCCTGGTGACAGTAAGGAGCCCCTGAAAACTTTTTAACAAACTAACTAGTCTAGTCACACCCGTGGTTTAGGAAGATTGTTTTGATATCTGAGTGGAGAATGGATTGGAAAGGAGAGAGACTAGAAACAAGGAAATCAGTTAGGCTGTTGATAAAGCCCTTCAACATGCGCTGTTTTGATTCCAAAGTCAGCAATTTTTTCCCCACTCTACCATGTTGCCTCACTGACTTTGGATTCAGAGCAATGTAGGTTTAGATTGTCCTTCTGCTTCCTACTCTCTAGAGTGGCCCTGAGCAAATCAGTAGCTTCTCTGCACTTCACCTTATCTCATCTGTAAAACCAGGTTGTACTAGATGAGTACTGGAGTTCCCTCAATAAGTGAAATGAAGTGGGGAATGTGATAGTTGTTTTAGCATTGAAATCAGCATGTCTTATGAACTGATTGCATATCAAGGTGAGGGAGAGGGAAAGCTGAGAGTATTCAGAGGTTGTGAACCTTGGTGACCAGAAGAATGAAAGTGCATGCAAGGAAAAATAAGAAGTGTGGTGGCTAGATGGATTTAAGGAGGTCAGAAAATCACAGGCCCTTTAGTTCAAGCAATTCATTTTAGAGGCGAGGAAACTGAAGCCCCAGAGATGTTTAAATATTTGTGTCATGACCATTCAGGTGACAAATGACAGAGCTAGGATTCAAACACAGGTCTTCAGATTCTGTCCAGTGTACCACATTGCAAAATTACTAATTTCATTTTGGCCATGTTCGGTGTGAGATGTCTGTGGGTTATCTAAGTAGAGATGTCCAGCAGGTAAGTTAATGAAATGGGACTGGAGACTTGGGAAAGAGGTAAAGGCTAGATCAAAATGTATGTGTGTGTTATGTGCTTAGAGATGATATTCAGATGCCTGAAAGCTGATCAGGTTACCAAGAGAAGTTCTAGGAAGAGAGAAGAGTCCCCAAGACAGACAGGACTTTGGGAGATGCTTTCAGGTGGTGGTGAGGGGGAGGGAGAGATGAGAGATTGACAAGTAGGAGAACCAAAAGAGAGCACAGTCATGAAAGTTGAAGGGAGAGAGAGCACCCAGGAGGGAAGGGAGTGGTCCCCGGGATCAGAAATTGCAGAGAAGATGACTGAGGAAAGAACATTGGACTGTGGCTAAGTTTAGAGAGAACATTTCGGAATGAGTGAAATTTAAGAAAATAGAGCAGCAAGAATAAACTGACTCTCCAGAAGATTAGGCAAACACAACAGACAGTTCAAAGCATTTCATTTTAAATGTTATATTTTTTCAACACATTTACCACTGTAGCTATGTTTTGATTTGCCTAGTAGCAAATAGAGTTGCATGCCCACATATTTGCTGCCCTAGATATACATATTGATAGAAATAAGGAGCCAACATGAGACAGTTTGTCATCTAATTGGTGTAGTAGAAATGTCACCTGTTTTGTGTAACCTAGGTGTGGGGTGAGGTGCAAGGAGGACCATTCTCTAGATCATTATTGGTTTGCCTTCTTGCTGCCCAAAGTATAAAAGACCTACCCTATGGGTAATTTAATTTACAAGATTTTAGCAAAATTCCCCATGCCAAAACCACCTTTCTGGCCTAACATGGTAAATGGTGAAGTAGAGGGAAGGAGCATTCTTTAGGAATCACATAATTTTTAATCATTCCGAGTAAAGTTGTTTTCTTATACTGCATAATGATCCATATTTTCATTGGTAGAACAAAAATGGGCTTTTTTCCTCCTAAACATTGAATACTAAATATTTTAGCAGCCTTAAGCATTTTTTAAAGTTATATACTTTCCAGAAAGAAGACAAATTAAGGTAAAACAGAATTGAAAGAGAGAGGCCTACAATCAAAGACCATGGATATTAGATATTGTACAACCTTTTTACCATGTTCATGTATAACTGCATGAAGAATACCTGATTTATCAGGTAGCCTTTTGCAGTGGGAGGCTTTTGCTGTATGGTTAGGATTTGTAACTATGATGAAACCAGATCAGTCTGTTGTACTGTGTTCTACAGTACCTTGATGTACCTGAAGATTTTATTCTTTTCATTAAAGACTTTAGTAATCTAAATTCCCTTTGTATTCAGCTTGACGTGCCTCTTGCTTCCATTTTGAAGTATCCTTAATAGAAACCTCATAGAAAAACCTTCCTACTTTTCAAGATAGGTTATGTTTATTTAGTAGAAGCATGGTGCCGCAATGTACTGTGTGCCTCATTTTATGCAATAGGTTTATTACTAAAAAATTATATGTGAATAGAATACTATTTTAAATGTACTAATGAAACCTCGCATTGAAGACTCTTTTTTTTAAAAGGCAATAATAATCTACCATTTTCTGTGTTTTATAAATCCAGATTTGTATGTATTGACTTCTGACTAATGTAAATGCACCTCATTTGAGTAAGCAGTGAATAGAGTGCAGGGTCCGGTGTCAGAAAGAATACTGAGTTCAAAATTAGTAGCTGTGTGACCCTGGGCAGGTCACTTACTTCTGTTTGCTTTAATTCCTCATCTCATACATTTCAATGCAAATAAACATGAGCTGAGCTGGAAGAGGAAATGGCAGACAACTCCAGTATCTTTGCCACGAAACCCCAAAAGGGCTCACGCAGAGTCGGACGCAACTGAAAAACAACTAAACAACAGGGGCAGCTAGGAGGCGCCATGAGTAGAGCACCAGCCCTGGAGTCAGGGGGACCTGAGTTCAAATGTGGCCTCAGACATTTGACACATGTAGTAGCTGTGTGACCTTGGGCAAGTCACTTAACTCCAATTGCCCTGCCCAAACAAAACAAAAAAAAAAAACAACTAAACAAAAGTACCTGAAGCAGCGAGTGTAATTTTCCATTTAAACTGAAAGATTCCCATTACTCTCAAGTGCTTGTTTGCCTAGACATTTTTAAATGTGACTTGGCCATGTGACTGTTTTGTCACCATGAAAAATTGTCTCACTGTTTAGAATTGGGTCTTACTTAGTGTAGGAGACACTAGAAGTCATTGCTTTGAGACAGTGCAGTGCAAGCAACTCTATATGCAACTGTATCTGCAACTGATTTGCTGTTTTGTTTCTCATAGCACAGGTGCAGCAGTGATTAATGGCTCTCAACATCCATCTTCATCGTCGTCTGTCAATGATGTGTCTTCAATGTCAACAGATCCAACATTGGCCTCAGATACAGACAGCAGTCTGGAAACATCAGCGGGACCTCTGGGCTGCTGTAGATGACTATTTGGTCAGGGGTGGGAGGGTAGAGGGAGGGGGGTTGCAGGAGGGAAGGGGATCCATTTAGGTATTGATAGAACTACTTTGAAAACAATTCAGTGGTCTTATTTTTGAGTGTTTTGTTTTGTTCCCCAAAAATGTAGGATTCATTTTTTTTAAAATATCAAGTGCTGTAATTTAAAACTGTAAGTTGTTTTTCAAATAGCCACAAAATGTATTGTGGTTTTTTTTTGTTTTTTGCTGTAATTATCTGTATAATGTAAACCTAATAATTTTATCATGGTTTAAAATTTTTGCCTATTTGCTTTACCTTATGCTGCTGATTCATTTTAAATGAATTTGTAAGCTTTGTTTTATCAAAGCAACTATTATGTGGTGACTTGCCTATATCATGAATTATTTAAGAGTTTATAGTGGTTTTTTTTCTTAGAATTTATTCCAGATGTTTTGTTCATGACAATATCCTTCAGGGTTATGTGCTTGTCATTAGTTTATTCCCTGGGAAAGAGGTAAGATATATCTCTGTAGCCAGTTATATTCAGGTATAACTACTGTAAATGATTGAGTTAAACCTCCAATTCTTGCTATTTGCCCATCTTAATTTAATCAAAACAATTAGTAGGGAACCTACGTAATTCCTTGTCAAAGTCACTTCATCTGAATGGCAGAATAATGCAAAGCATGTCTTTCTAAGATGCCATATATTCAGCCTGCCCCCAGAAGAAAAACAAAAAGATATGGTGTATTCTGCAACATTATGGCATGCTAAAAGCTTATGATCACATCAAGTCAAGAGGATACTTCATGAATAATACATTTCAATGCAAATAAACATATGGTTTACTTCTACTAGCTATTAGCCTGTTTTTGTACACACAAAAACTAATCTATCTTTCCAGGACACAGATCCCCAGAAATGTCTTAGGAGTCCCTCTAAATACATTTCATTTTCATGTAGCCTTGACTCCTGACCATTTCTGATTTCCAATTATTTGGTATTAGAGTCAGCTGAACACCTATTCTTGGCAGGGGAGGGAAAAGGGGAAACTCATTTCCTGTCCAGTTGTTTGTCTTCAATGAAATGTAGCATATTCACATTGACTACTAGCTGTCGGGATGTCCCAAAACCTACTTAGAAATCTGTAGATAATGTATCATATGAGCAATACTGTTCATCTTCAGATAGTACTGCATAGCCATATATAGGATATCTTTTTCTAAGGCCTTCTCCTTGAGATGAGCAGAGGAGGAATAAGTGGTGGGTTCTTCTTTAGCCTGAGTCTAGTTTTTGATACTTAATTTTCAATAAAACACCTAATACAGTTGCTAAGTAGTGTAAAATGGTGCTGCTCCTGACAAATGTATGTTAAGTGTTTACATTTTCTATTTGTGAAATGATTTCTCTAGAACTGAACCTTTTCTTAGGTAAAGCAAATCATTGAAATCTCATTTCAAAAAATGCACATTTTCAGTAATAAACTTTGGCTCTTTCAATCACTTTCTGAAAGAAAAGGGATTTGTGTAGTGAATTGAGATAGAAAGACAAACATCTAAGTTTTTGTTCTTGTTTGTTTAGGTTTTTTATTCTTTTTTTTTTTTTTAAAAGCAGATTCCTAGACAAGTCCAGGAGGACTACTGACCAGAATTAGGGAAGGAGATTAATTTTAAGTTCCTTGAAGTTCACTAGATGTTTGTTCATGTATTTATTTTGGGGAAATAACCTTTTGAGAAAGATCTTTCAGATCGTTATTAATTCTCAGTATTTTAATACAGCTTTAATTTAGCTTTTTAGTATATTTTTAAAAAGTAGAATTATTGTTGATGCATTCAAAAGCAGTGATTCCTACCATTCTTGGAATTACAATACCCGACTGTCTTATTTTATTTCTTGGCACTCTCTTCAAAGGTGCAACATGGCTGTTTTGTGTCCTTTTTTATTAAAGTTAATTGAAATTAATTTAATTTTGAGAATTGTGGGATACCTCTTGAATCGCAAAAACAAAACCGAAAATCACAGTCTTAGAGATTCTCATGTGATTGTGGTCTTTAGACTTTGACAAGTTTAACAGTCTCTTCATTTTCTTCACTTAATAGGTTAGGTCACTATTGCACTTTAAATGATGTACTTTCTAGATTTATCTGTCTGTAGAATTTCCTAGTATTTTGTTTTATTGATGATGGGCCATCAGAGTAGAAGAGTAAAAAAGTAAATCCTTACCTCCTACCAGCAAATTTTTGTTTTCCTTTGTTATGTTTTTATGTTGTTTCCTATTTACCCACATTTTGGCAAGGAAAACCAAATGTTCTTGCTATCAATAACTTGTTTAAAGTGCCAGCCACCGTTTGAAAAACCAGCATTTGTCAGCTTAGTTCAGAAAATAAGAACTCTCCCTAAAGTGATCTAAAATATTCATCAACCTGTGTGCTGATCATAACGGTTAGGTTGGTGAAGTGTTGTGTATGCCCTGGATTCACAAGGCACAACTTCTAAGCATTACTTAACTATATTTACATTTTATAATACTAAGGGTGTCTATGCACGAGTTCCTGTTTATTTTTTTTTAAAAGAAATTGTTTTGGTGTTTAAAGCATCTAAACTAAATATGTATACTTTTTTTTAAAAATGGAAGTCACAAACAAGATTGCCATCCACTGCTATTTATGTAAAGCAAGCTTGCATATTTTATAATTTTGATGTTTTTTCCTGGAGGAACTTAAAATATATCTATCAGTTTACACTATGGATTATTGATGTTAGTCAAGATTTAGTCGTGTTTGTAAGCTGAGAGACGATATCTTCCAGTGTTCCTCTTCCATGTGCTGTTTTTTAACACTAATTTGTATTAAGCATTAATTTTAAAATTATTGTGTTGTTAGGCTTTGTTAATTTAGATCACATATCCATGCCAGTCATCTTTCTTTCATTCATTTTAGAAATCTTAATTTTATATTGCCATGTAATCTCAATCATTCTGGCTATTTTCAACATTTGTTCTGCCAAGTTAGGAAAGGCACAGTACATCCTCACCAGGCTTTCTAGAAGAAACTGAAAGCTCTTTAAGGAGAAATACTACTACATCATCAAACCTCTTGAAATACCATGAAATTTGATTGTAATGATAGAAGCCTTACTTAAGTCTGTTTTCTTTTCTGTCTGATTCTCTTAATCCTGCAATATTGTCTAAAAAGATGAAGCTAGAAAAGACATGACTTATGTAGTGGAAATCATCAGACAAATGAAGCAATTTCCTGGGTTACCAAATAACTTGGTTTACCTTATAGGCCAGTTTCTGCTACACATATGAAGACAACTACTCAGTGTTGCCTAGACACACACTTGTACTCCATTCTGAACTAAATCATGTATAGTCCATTTTCAAGAATGCTACTGTAGTTTGTTCATGTGTATTGTTCTTTAGCGACACATTAGATAGTGGATGCATGAAGCCCCACGAACCCCTGTTAGCTTCTGCGAGTAGTGGAAGAATTAAAATACCACCATTCTTTTGTCGTTTAGTAACTCTTTGGGTACTGCCTATAGAAATCCTTTTCTATTTTAGTATATGTTGTGTTTTATGTTTGATCTTTAGAAGCTTTTTTTTCCCTACTGAAATTTTCAGAATCAGCCTGTTTTTGTTTTTGTCTTTGTTTTTTCACTGAATAACAGCAAGTTGAAGAGTTGAAGGGCATTGAAGCAGAGATGTATAGTATGGGGTAAGATCAGAAACCTCATGAGAAAAAAAATTGCTTAAAACTGTTCTGGTTCACTTAATTGCTCTTAGTTAAGTGCTCTTAAGGAGAGGCTAGTAAGAGTAACACTTTACTGATCATTTCTGGTATCATTTTCTCTCCATTTACTGAACCTTGTGATAAGTAGACCTGTGGATTAGCTTTGCACAGTGGCTTACAAATTAAACTAGGTTTTTATTGAACTACCTCACACTAATTTTCTATGCTTTCCTGAGTAAACTGTTGCCCTTACTATTAGACCTTTGCTGAATGTGAACTGTGTGTTTTTCTAATTCCTTTATGGCCAATGTTGAGATGATACCAGTAAGTATGTAAAATGTGTAATTTGCATCAGTAAGAAGCATTCACATGTAAATTCTTTCTTTGACTGTATTTCCTGGAAAGTTGTGTTAGATGTGATTGGTGACTTGATTGCCGTCTGTTTTTGTAACTAAAAGACCTAGTAGTATCAGTCCATTCTTTACATTTTACAAAAGGAATAAATCTTAGTAAATTTTACGAACAGATGAATTACTTTTGTAGGCCCAATATTTGGTATATTTTTGGGAAGCTTTTAATCTTTTAGCCTAACAGTAAAGTTGAGCAAATGAGCTGTGTACCTGGAATGTGACCTCTATTTTCTCAAAGCAGATTATCCTGTTACCAGGGGGTGGGTCTAAAAATCTCACAATTTCAGAATTTTAAGTCATATTTGCTTTTCTATCCACATAGCCCCATTCCATCATTGCTCTCTGTATTCTAGTCCTACAGTCCCTCTCCCATAGACAAAAACAAATGTGGCACTTTGTGGGGAATGCTGAGATGATTATTGTGGTTTTAATCATCCATACCATAGGTCATTAAACACGTACCACTGGAATGTAAACAATGTTATCTAGTATGTCAATTGGTTATAATATTTTAAATAAAAAAGAAAAAAGTTGTATGACAAGTATGAAATTAAGAGTTGTTTCATTGAAAAACAAGTTCTGCTTTAAAATAGTAGTAAAGGGTAGGTTTGTAAGTGTAGATAGTAGTGTTAGGATGTGGTATCTCTCAGATCACACTAGAGGACTTTGGAAGCTAAAACTCGGCTTGGGAAAATCGTAGAGGACTCCTGGCACCTTGGAGGCAGGTACTGGCAAGAATTCTTGGGGGTGGGTGTTTTCAGGATAAGTTGCATATATAGTGAAGCACTGGTGCTCTCAACATATTGTACAGAAAGACACCTTATTTTTGTGCCCCTGATTTGCTGTAAGGTATCTGAGTGAAAGGTGTGTATATACAACCAAGGTTATGGCAATAACGTGCCCATTTTATTGAAGTTAGATATTTAATATGTAAAATAATCCTCTGGAGGATATTTCTTTTGTTTTCAGAGAAAGAAAGCTGACCTAAAACTTGAGATTTGTTTTCTGTTTTTAGTACATGTGATTATTCTACATTTGCCTCTACAATTACTCTCCCTTCCTAGGACTTAGTTTTCAAATGACCTGCATACATTGCCTCTCCTATTCCATCCCTGGTCACTATGTAAAACATGATAGACATTTTTTTAAAGTCAGACCAGCCAGTCCTCAAAGTCTTATACGATGGGAGTGTGGCATAGTGGATAGAGAAGCTGGCTTCTTGGCATACAGCTAGGTGACTAGGCAAATCAAGTGATGAATGTCCAAATTGCCCCCAGGCAATCTAGACACTGTGCTGCAGACGAGCTATGATGGTGGAGGGATTTTCCACACGTACATCACTGAGGAATTCCCAGATCAAGCAGACCAGAACAATTACAGTATTCCCCTGGAATGGTTGAAGCCAGATTAAACCTTTTACTTTTGGGGATGTGACTTAGTGGTATCTCGGAAATGTTCATACTTGCCTACAACTATCCAAGTTAAAGTCTTAAGCTACTGTTACATTTTTTGGAGGGCCTAGTTAGTAGCCTAGTAGCCCTAGTACTCATTTCAGAAGTTTAAAGTATGGCTTACATTGTATTGTGTTTTGTGGTTGCTGTAGTCATAAGTGTGTTGCAGGGAAGGGAATAACTTGTGCTTCTTAATTCATTTATCACATTAGCATTTGTTATTCCATTCTGTACTATTTATGTTAGGAGCTATAGTGAAAAAAGTTACACGCACTAATTGCAAAGAGGATTGGCTGCATGCATGCTTAGCGACACATAGTAGGTGCATTATCTTTTCATACTCTTTTTGTTGATTATAAGGTACAAACCAGTGTTTATTAGAGTCTGAAAGACACTGAGATAGATAGAAATGCCATTTTCTCATTATAACATGTATGCAGAATTTGCTTCCTTGATTGAACCAGCATGCGTGTTTTTCATTTAAGCATTCTTTTTCAGGCTTTACATAAATGGTGGGGAGGGGGAATTGTGTTAATATGCTTTTCATTTGAGTATAAAAATGTTTTCAAGGCATCACTGAACTAGGCTGATAGTTTGAAAACAGATCAGTCTCCCTCCATTGTCCTTTAGCTGATACACTTTATTTGTAATTTTGCAAATAAGCTGTTGTAGTTCCATTAAATCTGAATTTCAGAGGAGAAAAAAGATGGACCATGTAGCCATTTATTTATAAGAAGCTGGCCCTACGTCATTTTTTATGAGTCACTAAATCTAAGAAATCAAGAATGAGTCACTTAATCTTATCATTCAAGTAATCTGGCCTCAGTGGATTTAGAAGGCACTGGATTCAAAATCACCATTGGAAATTGTAATAATTTTTGTGGGGAATGAGCCTTTTCCACATGTTTGTGAAGACAGACTTTTATTCATCTCTGTATCCCCCTCAGTGCCAAGCACACAGTAGGTATGCACTAAATGGTCGAATGAATGATTCTTGATCTACTCTAGACTTTTACTCAAGCAGTTTCCTAGTCACTAAAACAAAGCCTTTTCAGAATTTAAATCGAAAGCCATAGGCGAAGGAGCAGGAGCAGGACTTCATACATAGCTTCTCACCCTCTGTAGAGGCAGTGTCATGAAAGGGAAAGATGATCAGACTTAAAAACGAGATCTGCTATTAAATCATTGACTAACCATTTAAGTACCTATTCTATGCTGGTTACTAGATATTAGGGACAAAAACCCAAATAAGAGTGCCTGTCTTCAAAGAGCTGATGGAGAGAAAGGTGCACCAGAAAGTACAAAATGTCAGAGTTGTTGGGGTAAGCACTAGGAAATGGAGGTTGCAGGATAGTCTTTCTGTAAAGTTTGGCTCTGAAGGAAGCAGGGAATTCAAAGGTGGAAAGGGAATTAATTCCAGACACATGATCATCCTATGTAAGTGCAATGTGCTGTATAGAGAACTGCAACTGCTCCAGTTAGACTGAAATATAGAGTGTGTGTGAAAGAAGTCTAGAAAGGTAGGAGGGCGCCAGATTGTGAGAGACTTTAGAAAACAAATTGGGAAGTGGTTTTTATTCTTCAGTAGGGTTGTGACGTGGTCTGGTGTGTGCTTTAGGCCTATCAAGAGGGGGAAGTGACTAGAAGCAGGTAACCCAATTAGGAAGCTATTGAATCTGGCAAGAGTTGATAAAGGCCTGGACTCAAGTGGTGGCCAGGTGATTGGGAAAAGAAGTAAAGATAAAAGAGATATTATTGAGGTGAAATTGATAAGACTTGAAAACTTTATAAAGATAGAGGAAAGAGTCAAGGATGACCTTCAAGTTATGTGGGTAATTGGATAAATGGTTGTGCCCTTGGCAGAATGATGAGGGTAGGAAGAGGAGTTCATTTGGGAGAAAGAATTCTGTTTTGGGCATTTTTGGTCTCTGGTACTTACTTAGCCAATGATCTATTTAATGGGTTAGAATCAAATGAGAAATGTTTTTAAAGCATTTTTAAAACATTGAAGCCCTGTATAAATGTTACCCTTTATTAACCAGTGTATAGTGATATGGATGAGCAGTTAAGGATTCTCAAAATAAACACTTGGGCTTTGTGGACATTTATCAAAGATCTCTCCATAAAACTCTGGATTTCCCTAGGAGTCTCACTTCAACCAAACACAAACTAAGTGGGTTACAAAGCAACTAGGGACATTAATTTTGTAACTATAACAAAATGATGCATTCTGAAATTCAAGTATGTATATCTAGAATTTGTCTTTTTTGCTATTTGACTTTTTCATTTGAAAATATAGTCCCTGAGTTTTTTAGTTTTCTCCATGTTTGTAACTTCCACTGAAGTCCTTCCCTGGTGCCTCATCATAAAGTGAACTCAACGCTTAAAGGCTATGCTGCCAGAGCTCAAGCTCTTTAAATATGTAATCAGCTGGAAAGATGTCATATATACCTTAAAGTCCAAACTACCAGAAGATTGACCACTCGGTGCTGAATTTTTTCAGCCACATCTCATGAACATCTAGTGAAGTTACAAAGAAGTTGCAGCATGCATTAGTGGAAGGAGTATTCATATCAAAAGCATAGATAACTTGAAAGCTTGTGTAATATCTATAGTGAATATCAGCGAAGATAATTTCCACTTCACAAAAGAACTCTATGCGCAGAGTATAAATGAAGGAGGATTCCCTTATAAATGACGTCTCAGATACTCCTGTTGCAGATGACATTTTACTGATGAGGTCAAACCTCAGAACTCTGCAGAGTCTCCTTAAAGAGATTTGTAAACATGCCCAAAAGACTTTAGCCTAAGAACCTACAAGGGGAAAAAAAATTTGTTTTAATGGTACTACAGTATACAAGATGGATATCCCATTTGTGAATGCATCAGCCCTTCAATCCTGAACGTGGACCACAGATAAGACCGTGAGCTGATACCACAGTTGAGCAGAAAGAATAGGATGGGGGCTCTAGGGAAATTGTCAAGTACTTTCAATGATTCTCGAGTTAAATTCTGAAACAAACATCCTTTTTTTTTTTTCGACACTAATATTCTTCTGCTACTCCAGCAGATGATAGCAGCAAACCATGATAATTTCCTTCAAAATTGTGTAGGTTGCTCACTTTAAAAAAAAAAAAAAGTGAACAAATTTTTAGTCCCATATGGCTGTTAGAGAAACTGGAGTATGTCTAAGATCCCAGAAGACAACCATGTTCCACAATTCTACATGGCCTATAAGATCCTTCAACTCTATAAATTTTTTTTGTAACCGTGCCCTTAGCACCTCAGCAACAGAATACCAAGCTATATGGATCATGGTTCTGATACAATGTAATGACTCCTGCTGCATTGTGACAACAAAAAATGTTACAGAAAGCTTAATGTTTCCACTTATTCCAATATTCAAGTAGCATACAAAATGACACAAATAGATACTGATAAGGAGAACCGTAAATCTTCGCCCTCCCTCATCCCGTAAGGGAAATCAAGGTTTGATTATATTTGCAATCTTCTGTTTAAGAATGCAAGGTAATATGTACAATTTTAGTTTCCATTTTTAAGTGGTTAGCATCCAAGCATTTATGATCAGGTATTTGGAAAATTGTGGCATACCTTATCCCCCGCCCCCCGCCAAACTCCTAAACATATACAGCAATATATACAGAATTATAAATAGAATTTCTTTTGAAGAAAAAAAGAATTCTAATGGTTTGAGCATCCTGAAGAATAGGGAGGTGGACTTAAGAGTCAGAAAGTACTGGGTTCTAACTCCTCATCAGATGTTTATTAGCTGTGTGACCCTGGGCAAATGTGTTCCCTGGAGACAATAATAGCACCTACCTAACAGGTCTGTGAGGGTAAGATCAAAAGGCAACAGGTGGAAAGTGTTTTGAATACCTTGAAGCACTGAGTAAATGCTAGCAATTACAGCCTTTTTCTTACCCCATTTGGGTACTCCAGCACAATTCTACAGTCGCTTATGAACCAGAAACTAACATATACCTTTGATCATTGTTACATCAACAAAGTTGTATACCTATATTTGAAGTCAGCTAGCCCTGAGACCAGCTGGTGGTTTAGGGGTAGGAATAATGCTCATTCTAAGATTCAGAACTCAATTCCATTTCTGACACTTATGTAGCATTGTTATCCAATCAGAAGAACCAGAAATGTTTATAACCTGGAGAAGAGGAGATGAGAGGGTGAAGAGGAAAGTAAGTGACTTAGATACTTGAAAGGCTATCACATCAACGAGGGATTTGATTTGTTCTCTTTGGCCCCAGTGGGCAAAATTATAGAAGTTGCAAAGAGGCAACTTTTTAGGCTTGATATCAAGAAAAAAATCCACAAAGCAATTCGAGCTGTCCAGAAGTGAGATTGGCTGCCTCGGAGGCTGCATTGCCTTCCCGGTCATTGCAGGTGCTAAGGTAAACGGTAGATGACCTACTTGTCTCCAAATATGCATAGTGATGGGAATTCTTTTTTGAAAAAGAAATGTGTACCTGCATATATTTAAGTAAAGCTCTAAGTTCGTGTGTGTGTGTGTGAGAGAGAGAGAGAGAGAGAGAGCTGGACCAAGTGGCTGCCAAGGTTCCTTCCCATTGAAATTCTGTGATTGATATATTCTCTGAGTCTCAGTTTCTTCACCTGTAAAATAGGATTCATATTAAATACATATCTCAGAATTATTGTGAGGAAGGTACCTTGTAAGCCTGAAAATGTTACATAAATGTGAACTATTAATAAGCTAATGGATTCCAATTCATGCATTTACTTTAATACTTGCTTGGTTGAGTTATGCTCACCTTTCTTATATAATTTAAAACTTTATTCTTACCAGAGTCAGGAATGACAGTTGTAATTTTTGAAAGGCACTTTTAAAGGACACAAGATTTTCCCCCCACACTAAATGACTCTTTAGTCTGTGTTTTGATTGCCAATCTTTTCTAGACCTAGCAAAAGAACCAGAAGGGGCCATAGCAGCTTTAAGGATAATGAAATGGCTAAAGCAATGGCCACGATATTTAAAAGGAAAAGTGGAAAAAGAAAAATTCTAGTTTTTCTTAAATGCTCCTGGGCAATTGTGACTACTTCTGCCTGCATATAATGAATGCATTCATTCCACCACCCCACTTGCCATCTTTGTAAATATTCCGCTTGTCATAGAAACAAAGAGCAAATCTCTCGTCTCTGTCCCTTACCTGGGCCTCAATTCCCCTTACCTCTGAAGCATTGAGGTTGGTCTTATAGGGTCTTTAAGGCCTCTTCTAGCTGTAAATCTGTAATCTTATGATTCTATTTGCTTTTGTGACAAACAACTGCCAGACTCAATTTAGAGACCGATGAGTTGCCTGGGGTACTCAGAGGTTAAGTGATTCATATGATTTGTCCAGAATCTCACAGCTAGTATGTGGGTCAGAGGTAGAATTAAATAGAAGTCTTCGAATCATGTTGCCTTGATAAAAGTGTTCATAGCCTGGAGGCCCATGGATTGATTTCAAAGAGTTCACGAACTAGAATGAGAAAAAAACATCATGTATGTATGTATGTGTGAGTACGTGTATATATTCACTAACCTCTAACTGAAATTTAGTATTTCCTTCCATTATGAATGTGGGCAAACAACTATTCTGAGAAGGAGCGCATGGGCATCGGTCACCAGACTGCAAAGTCTATCACACACACAATATTAAAGATCTTTGTTCTATAGAATCCTGGATTTAGAGCCACAAGAGAGCTTAGAGATCATCTCGTGCAAACCTCTCATTCTGCATATAGGTGAACAGACTCAGAGACCACAAGTGGCTTGCTCAAATGGATCTGATTTTGTAGCTGGGGATGCCTCTTCGGGTGATAATGATTGAAACCCATCCGTGGATGTTTATTGTCTGCTGCTGTTATGAATGTTTTCCCATAAGTTTGCCCTAGCAGGCCCATGCAATGTGCTGGGGGGCTTCCCTTGCTTTCTCCTGACAGTGTCAGGATGCCAGGGTAACAAATAGTCCAGCCATCAGTTCTTCTTTCTTACCCAACAACCAGCTAATTGTACATTTTCCTTCCAATGACATCCTTTACTCTAATTCTTCAAAGTCCTGTGATTGTTTTATGTTGCATCCTGCATGTAACCTTGTGTCCTGCCATAGACCTCTCTTACCCTCTCTGATATTAATTTTTAATTCTTAGAAGACCGTGGTGTTTCATGATACACAGCCATACAACAACATGGGTATAATACTGGTATTAAAAATAAATCAAGCATTTATGCAGCATTTACTGTATGTCAGGTGCAGTGTTCAAGCACTGGGGATACAAAGATAAACAAATGGGACTTTGTTTCTGGAAGAGGTTGAGAGTCTTTACGTGAAATTTGTAAATTACCAAAAGCGATGCAGTCCACTGTTTTACAGTTTTCCAACTATATAGGCTGAGATGATATACTGACCAACAAACTATTGGTTGTATATCTAAACATGACATACTTTGAGCATAAGATGTTCATCCACTCGATTTTTCCAATGCGGAAGTTTGTTTAAAACTGAGTGTTCGGAGATCTTTCCTAGGAAGTTCTGCAATATCTAGAGGTTTGACGTAAGTATCATAATGTCATTTTTAAATAGGTATTTGGAGGACCTTTCCTATCTATAGGAAATCCCTTCCAACTTGGACTCTTTGCTAAATCATCTCCTCCGTGACAATACCGAACATCTTTGAAAAGCATACATCTCTCTGTTCTATGCTTCACCTGAGACAATTTGTCAAACAAGCTTAGCTTTCAAGGAATCTTTGGTAACTATTATTTAAATGAGAGACAACTCGAGAAGAGATTCTTTTAAGGAGTTTTTTTTTTTTTGCTGTACTGAATCAAACGCTTTTTTAAAAGTCAACAAGTATATCAGTATGATAGATAATTTTCATAAAAATGCATAGAAATGGCAAGACAGTCATATAAGTCAATAGTTGTTGGTGGTCTTTCTATCACTTTTTATACTAATGAACAAACTCTGTGATTTTCCCATGCCTTTGGTATCTTTCTGGTACCTTGTAAATCAATGTCTTCACCTCCTTTGGTGTTGCCTGCCATCTTCAAAGTGGTTCTCTGTATACTTCATAGAATCCAACTGCTTTTCCTATCTTTGTTCTCCTTGGTACCATGTCTGGTTTCTCTATAAGCATTTTTCTGGATCATAATGTTGAGTCCAAGTATGATGACTCTGCTGTACTCAATAGTGAAGAGTTTGTTATTAAAAAAAAATCTTTTGAGATCTTTTCTGTTTGTGTTGAACTTCCATTTTTATCTTTATCATTAAGATTTTATTTAACCAGGTCCCTAAGACTTTTTTTTAACAAACCGGTTTTACCCTCCACTGCTTTTCTCTCTTTTATGGGTCATGACTGCTCATAACTTTCCATCAACCTTTACTCTAAATATTTACAAATGAGTTATAAATCATTATTGTTTTTGGCTGCCATATCTGTACTTGACATATCTCTATTTGCTTATTACGGCACTTTTTAGGCTCCTTTGGTCTCCTTGCAATTCATATCAGTTGAAATTATTAGTATGTGTCCATACTTTCTTCCAGGCATAGTTTTCTTGTGTAATCAATAACTTATTTAAATAGGTTGTGTTTGAAAACATTAAGTTTCCATTGTATACCACTTTTTTCTCATTTTTATTCTTCTAGCTTTCCCTTTGCTTTGACAAATTGACGGAATGACTATACAGAGAGCTGATATAAAAGAGTAAACTCCACATTAGTAATGAGTCATTTCCTTTCTGTCGAAAGCAATTTAATTTTAGTGATTTTGTGTTTGCCTTCTCCAACATCTACTGATTCTTTTCTTGAAGATAGTATTCATGATATATACATATGAGAATTTTGTGTCATCTATAAGCCTAATATGTCTGCATTGAATTCCAATCCATAATTTCCAATATATTCCTTGAGATCCTCACCTATTCCCACCTTTGCATTGCAGTTACCAACTATCAAAGTATATGTTGATTTAATTTGGAGCATCTTAACAAATTTTTGATAGAATACCTATAATTTTTCATCCTTCATAGGAGATATGAACAAGCTAAATTGTTTTAATAGTATTTTTTTACAATGCTTTATTCTGTGCACTTACAATATCACCAAATGTCCTGCGAAATAATGTTTCTTATTGCCTCTGGGTACATAATAAAACCAACCTGGCCAGTTCCTTTATTTTGTCTCTCCACGAAAAATCTGTAAGTCATCCTAGCTGCAATTTCATCTGGTTTCATTTATAGATAGAATTCCAAAATTGATATGATTCAGTCCCTCCAGTAACATGTCCACTCTTTAGTCACTGGACAAAAATGTTACACTCGAGTATCAACAGCTAAGCCAAAGTTCAGAGATGGTCTAAGTAGTGTGTGATTCTTAACCTCTATCCCCTCTTTGGCCATTTGACTACAAGGGCTGCTGGAATTGAAGGGAGTGCACAGAACTGAGGTCAGTTTTTGTGGTCTTTGTTTTGTGGGTCACCAAATGGTGGGCCTGCTGGTGATGAGCCTCTCCGGTCTCAGTGAAGCTGAGACTCAGAAAACAGATTTGATCTTCATCCAAAATGGTACTTCAAGCCTTCCAACATTATCTCACATGCAGATTCTAACTTGTCAGAGTTTGTGCTCTACTGAAATGGACTCTTGAGAATGCAGGGTCACCTCTATGCCACAATGAAAGTAGAACTTTATGGAGGATTAAGAGACATGCCATGGGATCAATGTAAAGTGTTACACTGATTCAAAATGCACTAGTCTAAAATGGAGGATGTGTGACTATGTATTAGATCTTGTGAAACGATAAGAGTATTTCATTGGACTGCAAAGTCTTATCTGAATCAACCCTATAACATGGCCCCAAAAGATACTGCTGTTCTAGGCTACCTTACAAACAACAAAGTGTCCTGAACAAGGATGGGCATAGTTTCTTTTTGTTGTGCTGGTCAGACTACATTTAGAATATTGAATTCAGTTTTGTAATTATTTTAGAAAGGAGATAGATAAGCTGGAGTACATCTCCAGGAGACGGTGGCAAGAATGACGAAATGATGAGACCACACCACATAAGGATAAATTAAAGGAATCGGATAGGTTATAGCCTGGAGAAAGAAAGATGAGGGATAAATGGTTTGTCTACAGAAATATATGTAGGTCAGTGGTCCATTAGAGAACACTGAACAAGAAGTAAAGAAGCCAGAGTTCTAGACTTTATGCCTGTAGGCAATTACCTTCATTTCTCAGAGTCTTCACTTTCTTTTCTATAAACTGGGAATAATAGTATCAGCCTTCCCTTTTCCACAGAGTAGTTATGTAAATTAGATGAGAAAATGGATGGTAGAAGTATTTCGTGAGCAACCAAGTATTACACTAGTGTAAGGTGGTATTAAGCAAAAAGCTGACCTAAAAATAATGATGGAAGGCAAGAAAAAAAAAAGTCCATTAAGATTGGATTTTCTCATGAAAAAAAAAGTAGGTACATTAAAAATGCAATAATTTGCTCCAGGAGACATGCATATAGAACTGTAGGATTTAGAGCTAGGGGGGACCTTAGAGATCATATAATTCAACTTTCTCATTTTCTAGATGAAGAAACCAAGAGCCAGGAAAGTTAAATTTCTTACTTAAAGTCACATACAGAAACTAAGCATCGGAGTTGAGTTTCAAAGACATCTAACTATGAGTCTAACTCCACGACTCTGTTAGAGTATTTGGGCATCGGGGTGACAAAAACTTGTGACTTCTAATACCGATCTTCCAGTCTGATAAAGTCCATGGTACAGAAGAGAAGCCAGGGGAGTTGGCAAGTCAAGACATTTAATTTCTAATCTTTAAAATAATTTTATTTTAAGGCTAGATGCAATCACTACAGTGCTATCCACAAAACAGAACCATCTGAAGAACTTCAGTGGAGATAGGGGATTACTTTTCCAATTCAGCTCTTCAAAGAACATTCATTGTCCATGATGTTGGAAATGCTTAGGTTGGCCATACTCTTATGATTCAGTTTTTTGAGTCTCTGATTGTCAAAATCAATCTTATCTCTGTGGTTGCATCTATTGAAGGGTTTTATATGAACTTTAGCTACATTAGAAATACTTTGTTGGAGGAGGGCCTTAAAGACTGCTTTGCTCTAGTGAAGTCAACAATCATTTATTAAGCATCTACCATGTTACAGGCACTGTGTTAGGTGCTAAGTCCTGGAGATACAGAGAAAGGGCGGGGAAACACTAGAAACAAAAAGTCCTTGCTCTCATGGAGTTTAGAGTCTAATGGGGAGATAATATGAAAACAACTATATACTAACAAGTATAGATAGGATAAATTAGAAATAATAGAGGAAAGGTGCTACCATTAAGGGGATCAGGAAAGACTTCTTGCATGCAGGTGAGATTTTTAGCTGAGGAGCAGACATGAAAGACTGACAGTGAAAATGTATTGTCAGATGTTGGAGTGTTGTGTGAATTCCTACCCTCAGGAATTTATATTTTACTGAGAAAGATAATGTGCATGCAGAGAAGTAAATATATATTATTTTGAAGAAGAGTAGAGCACTAGAGAGATGAAGAAAGACCATGGAAGTAGAGGCATCTGATCTATGACTAGAAGTAAGATAATGATTCTGAAAGGTAGAGGTGAGAAAAGAGTGCATTTCCGACATGGAAGATGGCTTATATAAATGCATGGAGGTGGGAATTGACATGTCTCAAAAAGGGTTGCATTGGTAATCTAGTTTGGCTAAATTGGCGTGAAGAAGCATAATTTATGGATAGGAACGCTGGTTAGAACCAGATTATGGAGAGCCCTAAATGCGAGGTTGGGGAATTTGTATTTATCCTATAGTAATAGGGAGTCATTGAAAGCTTGGGAACAAAGGGGTGACTTGCTCCGCCTCATGCCTTAGGGAGATTATCAAAGCATCGATAGGGAGATTAAGTGGCAGAGAGGAGAAACTAAAAGCAAGAAACCAGCCAAGACAGCATTGCTATTAAAGTAAAAAGAGGGAATATACGTGGGAGATTTGGGAGGTAAAAGTGACAAGGCTTAACAATTGATTGGACGCAGGGAGTTAGGAAGAGCAGAACTGTGAACAATTCATGTGGTTATAAACCTGAGTCCTTGAGAAGATGGTGGGCCCCTTAGCAGAAATTAAAAAAAAGTTTGGAGGCTTTAGGACAGTGATGCTGACTTTGGCTTTGTACAAGCTGAGTACTCAATGAAACATCCAGGTGGTAATATGCAGCATTCAGTTGGCAGATACTGGAGTTTCAAGATAGAGATTTTGTTGTTGTTCAGTCATTTCAGTCATGTGTGACTCTTTGTGGTTCCATTTGGGGTTTTCTTGGCAGAGATACTGGAGTGGTTTGCCATTTCCTTCTTTAGCTCATTTTTACAGATGAGGAAACTGAGGCAAACAGGATTAAATTATTTGCCAGGGTCACACAACTAGTAAGTATCTGAGGCCAGATTTGAACTCAGGTCTTCTTGACTCTAGGCCTGGTGTTCTATCTACTGCTTCACCTACCTGATCAAGAAAGAGATTAGGGTTCAATATAGAGATTCAGGCATCACATACATATAGATGATAACTGAAATGGCATAAATGAGATCGCCAAAAGTGTCTAAAAAGAGAAGGCCTAGTACCCACACTTGGGAAGCACCCACATAAGAGGATATGAGATGGGTGATGATCCTGAAATGGAGACTGAAAAGGAGCAGTCAGAGAGGTAGAAGGAGAACCCAGAGAGGAGAGCATCAAGTTAAGGAAAGAATAAATAACCAGAAAATGGAAATGGGTTGTGGAAAGGGACGGTCACCAAGTGTTACAAACTACAGAAGAGTTACAAAGAATGACAGCTTTCTTTTAAGATCATATGATTTGATATTTAAAGATCATTGGTAATGCAGAAGATTGGAAGAATTAATTGAAAAATATCCTCGGTGACTCTGTATTTGTTTTTTTAAGAAGGAAGAACCTAGACATTTTCTCTCTGTCTTTTTTGCCTTTTGTATCTAAAGACCTTTTCCATTTGTAGGCAAATAAAGTTAAAACTACAACAAAAGGGGTGGAGGGAGAGACCAGAAAAAGCTCAATAGTGACCTTGCAAAGAAACAGCAGAGGCATAGGACTAGAAGTCAGATTACGAGGAGCTGAGAAGCAAGGGGTTGGTGAGGAAGCAGCAGCAGCAATATACGTGATTTGAAAGTAGTTTGACAGTGAAATGGAAAGGAGGGAAAAGATTTTATTTTTAATCTGAAAGTTTGGGGATGAGCTGAGCATGTTTGTAGGCAATGAGGAAGTAGCCAGTAGATAATGATTAAAGAACAGAGAGGGAATGGATAATCAATAGGGTGAGTTCCCAGAGGAGACAAGAAAGAATGTGATTGAAGACCCAGATGGAGAGACTGTCCTTGATAAAAAAAAAAGAGCCCCTTATCCTCAGACTGGAAGAAAGAGTAGATGAAAGTGGAGAGGGCTTCGAAGTATAGAGTTGGGAAGATGAGGGAGCCCATCATATAAACTGCTGTCCAGCTACCATTCCCCCATCTTATATTTGTACAGCCGATTTTCTTTGTATCTAAGGGCAGGGTTTTATATTTCAGAATCACAGAATCTCAAGGCTGGAAGGAACTTCAGAGGCCACGTAGTCCAACTCTTAATGGAACAAGAATCCCCTCTTGTTTTGATTATCTCCACAAACCTAAAAACTGGTCATCCAGAACACCTCCTGGAGCAGCCCAATCTTTATTAGGACACCTCTAAATGTTAGGAAGCTTTTCCCTATATCAAGCTTAAATCTACTTCTCTGCATCAAATTTTTGCTCTAGTTACTACCCAAGGGGCCAGGAAGAACTATTCTAATGCCTTTTTCACATTGATCTCTTAATTCCAAGTCACTAGTAAAAATATTGGGTCAAGTATAGATCCCTAGGGAAGTCCTCTACAATCCTTCCGAATTGACATTGGTCCATTAATTGATGTGTTTTGGGTATTGTTAGCGAACCTATTCCAAATCCACCTTTCTGTACCATAATTCAGATTGCATCTCTTCTTTTGTCCACCAAGGATAAGATGAGATATTGTCAAATGTCTCCACATATAGTATCTATAGCAGGTCCCAGACTTGCCAATCTAATGACCATACAGAAAAAGGAAATATTATGGTAGTGGAATAAAGTTCTTAGTTTATTTGAATTCTGTGATGATTAGGTGATCTCCAAAACCACTCCTTAAACCATTCTGGACCACACCCCTCACCAGGAACCAGTGTCAAGACTCTATCACCAAGATGTTCGCTCTGTTTCCCTCTCTTCTTATCACTCCAGTGTTCTCTGACATGCTTTCTCTTCTTCAGATTCATGGATTTCTACAGAGCTGTGGAACTTCTTCATATAAAATGTTTCTCTGCCTCCCCTTTATCTACTCTGTTACTTCTGGCCAAGGTGTGTCTTTTTGCTATGTTCTAGTTCTGATTCAGATTCTACCAAATCCCAGGTTATCCCAGAGATCATGTTTACCTTCTTGAATCACATCTAATTCATGCCATTTGGATATCTGTCTCAGGTTCCCAAGGTCTAGAACCTTTACCATTATAGCCTCCATCCTAACTGATTATTTGGATCACTAGTTATTTTACTTTTTGAGTTTATTCATCGGTTGACCCTTGAAGACTCAGGCAGGAAGATCTTAGTTTAATGAATGTTACCATCACACTCTTGTTACAGGCCTTAGGGAAGGTAGGGCCCTAAACTAGGGAATTCACTTCACAAATCTCGAGGTTTCTATACACAGTTAACTACTAATTTTATATTTAATTTTCTCTACTTCATTAAATATTCTATTCTATTTTCTGTTGTCCATATTATACATCTTCAGGTTGAGATAGAATAGAATATTAACATCTGTGACTTCATCAGCATTCTAGAATTGTTGACTCTGAAACTGATTTACTAGAAAAGAGATTAAAACTAAATTTCTGGAAGTCTAAGCTGGGGAATCATTTTTGTTCCTCTTTCTCAGGGTATGTAGATTCAGCTTGTTGCCAAGTTTGGGGGACTCTAAAACCTCTCTGATGCCACAATGAAGTCAGAACAAAAGCTTTCAATGACCGTATGGGCTGTAAGATCTTCCAGAAGTCATCTAGGTTCTAGGTATGGTTGGATGGATTCGGCTGCTTGGAGATTTAATTGGATATATGGGGAAGTCAGGTTTGGAGAAACCAATGTCCTGTGACCTTCCAGGATTCTGGAACTCTAGCTGTTTCTAAGACCATAGTGTTTGAGGCCTGTGAAGTAAATTCTCTTATTAGCAGGATGAACCATCATAGCCCCTGTGAGTCTGGAGATATTAGACTGGGTAGCCCCAAGACAAATGTCCAGAAACCTTTAGCTGGATGCCGTAACCCTTCTCTGGGGACAGTAGAAGAATTAAGGATAGGATGTTGGGGAGGCATTTTATTATTTTCCATGAAATTGGACTTCTATTCCTCCAAATTATTGTTTTCAGATTTAAGTTCTACAAGTAGAAAGACCTGGAGATATCAAGGGGCAGGATCATGAGATTATAGGGCAGCTATGATCCCTCTCCCTCCAGTAAGAGTTTGGAACCTACATGAGGGATGGGTTAGAAACAAGAGGCATGGATGGAATTCCTATTCAGTTTCACAGAGTCCTTGCCTAATTGAGAAATCTTAGAAAGTAGGTCCGCTCTACTCCTGATGACTCAATTGAGTAAGGCTACGGATGGAGAACTTTGTATCGATTCTTATTAGTGCTATTTGGGCATTATTCTATTCTATCATGACAAAAGTACAACAGGCAACCAGAATAAGAAATTCCATTCCTCTCCTCAAACTTTAAGCCTTTGGGAGAGAGTTTTCCATGGAAAAATGTGTGGAGGGAGTCCAGAATTGATCCCTGGATTCACTGCCAATATTTTCATAAGATCCCATGTGGATATGGACACTTGGTCAGTTACCTTGTTTGAAAGAAAAGGGGTCAGAAACTGTAGACTAGACCTCTAAGATCTGTAGAAGCTCAAAATGCATGCTTCTTTAGCCATTTGACGTCAAGGAAAAATAGAGATTCCCGAATGGCTCATGACTACCCAATTTATTGACCCAAGTGTTTGGCAGGACTTAAGAATAGTCTTCAAGATGCCTGACCTGGAGAGCTTCAGCCAAGGAATCAAATGATAGGAGGAAGAGAAATATCCAGAAAGGCCAATGACCAGACACCTAAACTCAAAATCACCAAAGAACCTGCCCCTTTCACATCCTGAGGTTTCTCTTATAGAAAAAAATGGAGGTATTAATTATTTACCACACTGGGGTGGAAAACTAATGATCGGTAGCTGGCTAAGAAGAATGAAGAAGCCAGGGCCATTGAGAAAAATGAATTCCACATTCAGCATTGCCATCTTTAAGAGCAAAGCACTAAGTTCCATGAGGAGACCCAATGTTTACTGCGAGAGCTTTCTAATTACCAGGAAGGTAAGTGGCCTCAGCAATAAGGTTAGAGACATCCATTACATGAGCCAAAATGCTGCTGAGTGTTGCTAGAAGACAGCCTGCAGTTTGGAGCTTTATCTGTAAGCATCTCTTTATTTCCCTCTTGCCCATACCTAAACCAATTTTTCTTTGCTATTTTACATGATAGGAGACTAAGATCAAGAATTTTCATTCTTTCACACTGATTCACTTAATATAGATCTACCTAGGGCTCCAAGATGAAATCAGAAACATGAGTCCCAATGGTTTTTACATAGGGTATGTACCA